>CANJKZ010000163.1:3205000-3900000 GCA_947471745.1 Closterium sp. Naga37s-1 | reverse complement strand
GATGAGTGAGAGCTGAAATGAAGAAGAAGAGCAAAAACAAAAACGATTGATAAAAATAGGTCTCTTGCATCCCCTCACCCTGAATCACCTTTTCCTCCCTCCCTCCCCACCCACAGGATGCAGCGCCGCTAACCGGAGTAGCCAAGCTGCGCTTGCCAGTGCTCTTCCAGAACTTGGGCGGCACTGCAAGAGATTGTCTAGAGACTCATCTTTGATCCTCTCTCACGTGCCCTCTCACCACCTCACGCACATACGCATCCCCCTCCCCACCCACAGGACGCGGCACCGTTAACCGGAGTAGCTAAGCTGCGCTTGCGAGTACTCTTCCAGGACTTGGGCGGCACCGCAAGAGATTTTCGAGAGATTCAATTTCAAACCTCTCTCGCATCCCCTCACCACCTCACGCACTCTCATCCCCCCACTCCCTCCCACCCACAGGACGCAGCGCCGCTAACCGGAGTAGCCAAGCTGCGCTTGCCAGTGCTCTTCCAGGACTTGGGCGGCCCTCTCTCCTCCTCCCCCTCCATCTTCTCCTCCCCGTCCCTCTCTCGCGCCGCCAACACGAGCATCAGTGGGAGTGCAAGTGCAAGTGCGAGTGCGAGGGCGTCACTAGCGAGTGGCAGTGTGCGCACGGACAGCGCCAGCAGCAGTGTGCTCAACTCAGCATGCGATGACTTTATTGGTGCTGCTCTCATCGTGGTGTGTGTGTGTGTGTGGGGGGGGGGGAAAGGGGTGTGAGAGTGTTGAGTCGTCTCAGAAGCAGCAGTGTGCTCAACTCAGCATGTGGTGACTTTATCGGTGCTGCTCTCAGCGTGGTGTGTGTGTGTGGGAGTGGGGTCGGGTGGGGTGGGATGGAGTGGAGTGGCGTGGGGAGGAGGTTACGTGGGGTGGAAAGGGGTGGGTGAGTGTTGAGGTGCGTCAAAAGCAGCAGTGTGCGTGGGTCAATATGCGATGATTTCAATGGTGCTGTTCTCTGCGTGGTGAGGATGTGGTCGGGGCGGTGGGCGGATGAGGTGTGCGGGTGGGTTTGAGTGGGTGTGTGTGGGCGTGAGTGTGTGCATGTGTGTGTGTGTGTGTGTGTGTGTGTGTGGGTGTGGGTGTGTGTGTGTGGGGTTGGGGTTGTGGGTGTGGGTGTGGGGTGGAGTGGGTGGTGGGTGGGGGTGTCTGTGTGGGTGTGTGATGGGTGGGAGGATGTAACACTCCCCGCTCTGCCCCATCACCCGCCCTGCCCCATCGCCCCTTCTCCCCCACCCCCTCTGCCCCATCACCTCCGAATCACAGGGCGAGGCGCAGGTGAAGCATCGGAACGAGTTCATATCGGAGCTAGGCCGGGCCCTCACGGACAGCAAGAAGCAGGCCAGTGCTGTAAGTTGTGGGTGAAGAGGCGACTTTTGAGGCGCCTCAAAAACGACGAGTTCGTATCGGAGCTAGGCCAGGCCTTCACAGACAGCAAGAAGAACCAGGCCACTGCTGTACGCCCCTTCTGCCCTCCCTCCCTCGTCCCCACTTGCTATCTCCCTCCGTCTCGCACCCCCTCGCTCCTGCCCCCCCTCCTCTCCCTCTCTTCCTCCCTCCCTTGCCCCCTCCCTCGCCTTCCTTCTTGTCTCTCTTCCTGCAACCATAAGGGTCCCCACCCCCACCCACTTCCCCTTTCTTCCCGCCTGCTCTTCCTCTTTTTTACCGTTCTCTCGTGCTGAGGCTCGCACACAGTACACGCATGTGTGGCTTTTTTTCAGCCAGCATTCGAGATAAAAAAGGAAAAGAAAAAAGGATGGCTGTCAACACACATCCTTTCCTGAACTCCCATGCTGAATCCCCATCCCATTGCTCATGCTGATTTCCCTCCCCCTCTCCATGCATCTCTGGCGTCTCCCCAGCTTCCCTGCTCCCCGTCTCCCTGTCTCCCCAGCTTCCCTGCTCCCCGTCTCCCCCCACCCTTTCTCCACATCACCGTCCTTGCCGTCTCCCCCATCCCCCTAACCTAACCCCCCTGTCCCTTCCGTCCCCCCCTCGGGGGCACACTGCACCACACTGCACCACACTGAGCCGCACTGCAGCTACTACACGAGGTGGAGGAGCTGAAGTGGCAGCTGGGGCAGGCGCAGCACCAGAGCAAGCACCTCAAGTCACGCGTGGTGGGTTTGGCGGGGTTGTGTTGGGCTGGTTTGGGTTGGGTTGGTTTGGGTTGGGTTGGGTTGGGTTGGGTTGGGTTGGGTTGGGTTGGGTTGGTTTGGGTTGGGTTGGGTTGGGTTGGGTTGGGTTGGGTTGGGTTGGTTTGGGTTGGTTTGGGTTGGGTTGGGTTGGGTTGGGTTGGGTTGGGTTGGGTTGGGTTGGTTTGGGTGGCCTCACATTACCTGCAACGCACTGCTCTGTTGGGAAGCGGCTCTGCAGCCGCCTCATAAGCCTGGTGGGCTGACATGATTCATACCAGCTTTTCATGGGAGGTTCTTGTGTGGAATGTTCCCTCTGTTTCTCTTCGAGACGTCTCAAAAATAACCTCTCTACAGGTGGGCTGACATGATTCATACCAACTTTTCATGGGAGGTTCTTTCTTGGAATGTTCCCTCTGTTTCTCTGCTGATGAAGCTCTCTGTTTCTTCTAGATTGCTTCCGCCTGTCCCGCTGTCTTGCCTTCTTGTCGAATCGTTGCTATGCTTCTGCCTACTGCCTTTTGAGTCGACTCAAAAGTCAGATCGTTGCTATGCTTCTGCCTACTGCCTTTTGAGTCGACTCAAAAGTCAGATCGTTGCTATGCTTCTGCCTACTGCCTTTTGAGTCGACTCAAAAGTCAGATCGTTGCTATGCTTCTGCCTACTGCTTTTTGAGTCGACTCAAAAGTCAGATCGTTGCTATGCTTCTGCCTACTGCCGCGTTGCTGCCGATTCAACTCTTTCTGTTTACTCAGTTCACTCGTCCTAGGCCCGCTGCTTCTCCCATGCCTCCTCTTTTGGGAATTCTTAATGAATGTGCCAACTTGGTTGTCACACAGTAAATCATGGCGCGTACTGAGCATTTCTGCCGCCTCTTTGACCTGTTGATGGTGAATCCAATAAGCCGCTGCTGCGTTGCTGCAGACTCAGCTCTCTCTGTTCTCTTGCTTGTCCTAGGCCCACGCGCCTCCTGTGCCCACTCCTCGCCCTCCACACACGTCTGTGATGCTTCCTGGGCTGCTATGTGTGCGTGCTTCTCTCACTGTGCCGCCCCCTGTGTGCTACTCTCTCTGTGTGCAGACGGACTATGAGGCGTTGGGGAGGGGCGAGGGGCCAGGCGGTGTAGATGAGCGCATAGAGGTGCTGCGCTCACACCTTGCAGAGGCGGAATGGAACGCGGAGCAGGTGAGACGTGACTGCTGTGGTTTGAGTGGACTGAATACAAAGAGGGGAGAGTCGAGGGGTCAGGTGGTGTGGATGAGCGCATAGAGGTGCTGCGCTCACACCTTGCAGAGGCGGAATGGAACGCGGAGCAGGTGAGACGTGACTGCTGTGGTTTGAGTGGACTGAATACAAAGAGGGGAGAGTCGAGGGGTCAGGTGGTGTGGATGAGCGCATAGAGGTGCTGCGCTCACACCTTGCAGAGGCGGAATGGAACGCGGAGCAGGTGAGACGTGACTGCTGTGGTTTGAGTGGACTGAATACAAAGAGGGGAGAGTCGAGGGGTCAGGTGGTGTGGATGAGCGCATAGAGGTGCTGCGCTCACACCTTGCAGAGGCGGAATGGAACGCGGCGCAGGTGAGACGTGACTGCTGTGGTTTGAGTGGACTGAATACAAAGAGGGGAGAGTCGAGGGGTCAGGTGGTGTGGATGAGCGCATAGAGGTGCTGCGCTCACACCTTGCAGAGGCGGAATGGAACGCGGCGCAGGTGAGACGTGACTGCTGTGGTTTGAGTGGACTGAATACAAAGAGGGGAGAGTCGAGGGGTCAGGTGGTATGGATGAGCGCATAGAGGTGCTGCGCTCACACCTTGCAGAGGCGGAATGGAACGCGGCGCAGGTGAGGGACGCGACGCCTGTGGTTTGAGTCAACTCAAAACAAACGTGACATCTGCTGCCACGTGATTGGTTGCTGCTGTAGCATGACTGAGTTGTAAGATGTATCAAAGCGTGACTGCTTCGCCCATGCTTGTGCTGCGAATATGCATGTGCTATGCTATCTATCAACCTGCCCAGGAGGAGTTTCCCATCCCATCCCCACTGCCCGCCTTTGCATCCATGCATGCAGGCAGCAACAGACGTGTGGGAGAAGGACAAGGAGATCAAGGACCTCAAGGCCAAGCTGGTCAGTGCACCCACCCATCCTTCCATTCCTCTTTGAGCTACTTCTGGGAATTCTGAACCGTCGCATCATATTGGAGGGTTGGGATGTGTGTGGGAGAAGGACAAGGAGATCAAGGACCTCAAGGCCAAGCTGGTCAGTTTCGTCTCGTCCCTCCAATGCTGCTTGCGTTGCCTTGAGTTGCTGTTAAGACTACTTGATAAGGAGAAAGAGTCGTGTGGGAGAAGGACAAGGAGATCAAGAACAACGATTAAGGATCCATCCATCCATCCATCCATCCATCCATCCATCCATCCATCCATCCATCCATCCATCCATCCATCCATCCATCCATCCATCCATCCATCCATCCATCCATCCATCCATCCATCCATCCATCCATCCATCCATCCATCCATCCATCCATCCATCCATCCATCCATCCATCCATCCATCCATCCATCCATCCATCCATCCATCCAAACAACCCCTCAATCCCTCGCAATTGGTCTCTGCACCCTTCCCCAGGCGTCCATGGAGTTGGAACTCCAGGCAATGACAGAGAGGGAGGAGGCGGTGGTGGCGCTGCAGGAGAGGGCTCTTCAGATACATCCCCCTCCTCCCCCCCCCTCCCTCTGGCCTCTTCCTACGCATGCATGGCAATGCTCCACCCAGGCGTCCATGGAGTTGGAACTGCACGCAATGACAGAGCGGGAGGAGGCGGTGGTGGCACTGCAGGAGCGCACAGAGGAGAAGCGCGCGGGGCTAGAGGAGGAGCTGGCGCAGGTGCAGGAGGAGATGCAGCGCGTCACACGGCGCAAGGCAGACATGGAGGCGGACATGCGCAAGCGCGTGGCGGAGGCGGTGAGTGCGACAGGCATAGTAGCCAGCAGTAGGGAGGAGTGTGTGGGAGGGGGGTTGAGAGGGGCGCAGTGCGGTGCGCCCAGGTGGTGAGAGTGAGGTAGGTGCAAGGAGAGGTGCGTTTTGAGTCGATTCTAATGGCAGCTGCAGGAGGGCACAGAGGAGAAGCGCGTGGGGCTAGAGGAGGAGCTGGCGCAGGTGCAGGAGGAGATGCAGCGCGTCACACGGCGCAAGGCTGACATGGAGGCGGACATGAGGAGGTGCGTGACAGAGGCGGTGAGTGCGAGGTTGGGGGAAAGGAGTGGTGAGTTTTGGGTTTACTACAGAGGCAGGTGCAGGGGGAGATGCTGCAGCGTGTGGCACGGTGCAAGGGCGAGATGGAGCCGGATATAAGGAGGCGCGTGACAAAAGCGGTGAGTGCAAGGGGGACAAGGAGGGTGAGGATTGAATTAATTCAAGAGGCAGGTGCAGGAGGAGATGCAGCGCGTGGCACGGTGCAAGGGCGAGATGGAGGTGGTTATGCAGAGGCGCGTGACAGCGGAGGTGAGTGGGAAGGGGTGGTTCCTGTGAGGAGGGGAGGGCTGTGGGGAGGGGGGTTGAGAGCGGTGCGGAGAGGTGCGTTGTGAGTGGAATCAGACAGCAGCTGCAGGAGGAGATGCAATGCGTGGCACGGTGCAAGGGCGAGATAGAGGTGGATCATGAGGAGGCACGTGGCAGGGGTGGTGAGTTGAGAGGGATGCAGTGCGGTGCTCGCAGGTGGTGAGTGCAAGGTGGGGACGAGGAGAGGTGTGTTCTGAGTCAAGTCAAGTGGGTTGGAGAAGGGGTTGGAGGAGCGGCACAGCTTTGCTCCGGCCCACCTCTTCCGCTTCCCCCTTCCTCTCTTCCCCTGCTCTCAGGAATCGGCCATCGCAACAGCGCAGGTGCACGAGAAGGGGCTGGTCGCAGGAGCGGTGCAGAGATTCTTTGTCCGCTCCCTCTTCCCTTCCGCTCCCCTCCCTCCCCCCCACCGCCCCCCCGACTGCCCCCTTCCTCTCTTCCCATGCTCTCAGGAATCGGCCAAGGCAGCAGCGCAGGCACGGGAGAAGAGGCTGGAAGAGCAGTGCTGCATAGCTGTGAACCACCTCTTGGCTTCCCTTCCGCACTTCCCCCCTCCCTGGTCCTCCTCTTCCCCACTCCCCATACTCTCAGGAATCCGCCATGGCAGCAGCGCAGGCACGGGAGAAGGGGTTGGAGGAGCGGCGCAGGGCGGCGGTGGCGGAGGAGCGGAAGCTCAAGGCGCGCGTGCTAGAGCTCAAGACAGAGGTGGCGCGCGCTGGCACGCACAGCAGCACCTCCTTCAAGGCTGTGGCTCAGGTGGGTGGGAGTGGTTGCTCTGGTGGGGGGGGGGGGGGGGAGAATGGGTGGGATGCTAGTGCTCAAGACAGAGGTGGCACGTGCTGGCACGTACAGCAGCACCTCCTTCAAGGCTTTCGCTCAGGTAGGTGCTGCCTGTGGTGGGGCAGGTGCTTTGGAGTGCTCGCCTGTGTTTTGGAGCAGTTGGGTAGGGACGCTTGTGGTGTGGTGTGTGTGCCTCGTGCTTGTCCTGTACAGTAAAGACTATTTTTTATTCCATGTCCTTATATTGATTGCCCTCACACCTGTGTGTGTGTGGGGGGGGTGTTTCCTCTACCATCCCTCCATCGCTCCATCGCTGCACGTGTGCGAGCACACAGGTGGCAGCGCTGCGGTTCCAGAAGGAGCGCTTGCTGCGGGAGAAGGAGAACCTCGAGAAGAAGCTCAAGGTGAGAGGGCAGGCCCGCAGGGTGGGGAAGGAGGGGGGAGCAGGGTGAGATATTAAAAAAAATGACTCAAGGAGGGGGGTGCGGTTTCAAGGTTGAGAAGGAGGTATTTGAAAACAAGACTCAAGAAGGAGATATTTTATAGATTGACTCAAGAAGGAGAATCATGAGAAGAAGCTCAAGGTGGGGAGGCAGGCCCGCAGGGTGCGGAAGGAAAGCCGGGAGGGAAGGGGAAGGGGATGGAGAGGGAAAGGCTTTGTTGTCACTAGGTGAGAAGGAAAACCTCGAGAAGAAGCTCAAGGCGAGAGCAGGCCGACAGGGTGAGGAAGGTTCTAGGCGCCTTAGGAATCGTGGCAATACAGAAGGAGCACTGGCTGAAGGAGAAAGGAGCTCAAAGCGAGGAGGCAGGCCCGCAGGGTGCGGAAGGAAAAGGGGGAGAGGGAGAGGGGAGTGGTTCGGGAGGGGCAGATTTTTGAGTCGAGTAAAAAATCTCCTCCAGAGCTGCAGTTCCAGAAGGAGTGCTTGCTGCAGGAGAAGGAGAAAGAGAAAGAGAAGCTTGAGTTGCCTGCGCTCCCTCCGCCCCATCCGCTTGCTCCTGTGTCCTCTCCCGCGTACATGCATGGTACATACATGTGCACATGCATATGGATGTATAAATACATCATACATACAAAGTAAAGAAAGATGTATAGAGATACATCTAGCCATCCTTCCATCCGTCCGTCTAAATCCCTGATCCGTCTTGAGTGCGGTGCGTGTACAGGAGGCAACAGGGGAAGGTGCAGGGGGAGCAGTAGCAGTGGCAGCAGTAGCAGCGGAGGCTAGCAATGAGAGTATTCAGAAGCTGGAGCAGGAGCTGGTGAGTTGTGTGCTTCGGTGTGGCCCTGGGTGCAGGCACATGAACATCCACATGCATAAATATCTACACATGCACCCATGCACATGCACCCATGCACATGCACCCATGCACATGCACCCATGCACATGCACCCATGCACATGCACCCATGCACATGCACATGCACACATGCACATGGACATCACCCGTATACCCTCCCATCCATCCATAATTTATCTGTCGATCCGCCCATCCATCCATGCACCTCCAGGTACCAGAGAACCAGAGCAGCAGAGGCAGCAACACTACCAGGCACAACTAGCCACGAAACACATGTTGTGTCTCACAACATCCATGTTCCACTCGTGTTGTGTTCCATGTTCCACTCAAAACACGGCACCCTTGTTCCTCTCGTGTTTTGAGTCGACTCAAAACACGGCACCCTTGTTCCTCTCGTGTTTTGAGTCGACTCAAAACACGGCACCCTTGTTCCACTTCCACACTGCCTCAGTCGTCCCCTTTACCCCCCCTCTCCCCCTTCCTCCCAGGCACACACGCAGGAGATGCTGGAAGCAGAGAGGAGCGCAGCAGCAGAGGCAGTGACACAGCGAGAGGCGATGAGGGGAGAGGTGGAGGAGTTGAGACGGGAGGTGGAGGCATTGAGTGCTCGCAGCAAGGAGGAGGCCAACGGGCAGCAAGCAGAGGAGCAGGATCCGGTGAGTGGGGAGGGAGAAAGAGGTGGTGGAGTCTATTTTTGAGTCAACTAAAAATAGACTTATCACACAGGGGCAGATGGGCAGCAAGCAGAGGAGCAGGATCCGGTGAGTGGGGAGGGAGAAAGAGGTGGTGGAGTCTATTTTTGAGTCAACTAAAAATAGACTTATCACACAGGGGCAGATGGGCAGCAAGCAGAGGAGCAGGATCCCGTGAGTGGGGAGGGGGAGGTGGGGAAGGGGGGAAGATGGGGAAGGGGGGAGTGAAAAGGGGAGAGGGGAAAGGGGAAAGGGGAGAGGTGGGGGAGAGGGGGAAGGGAGAGGTTGGGGGTGAGGTGGGAAGGAGAGGGTGGCTGGATCTTGAGGGGAGGTGTTAGGGCCTTGCCTTGTAGATCCATGGGCTTCCACTCGCCCTGCTGAACCCTCTCGCCCTCTATGTGTGTGTGTGTGTGTGTGTGTGTGTGTGTGTGTGTGTGTGTGTGTGTGTGTGTGGCATGTTTGGGCATGTGTGGGTGTGCGTGTGCATGCATGTGTGGGCATGTCTGTGTGTGCATGCGTGTGTGTGCATGCGTGTGTGTGCATGCGTGTGTGTGCATGCGTGTGTGTGCATGCGTGTGTGTGCATGCGTGTGTGTGCATGCGTGTGTGTACATGCATATATGCGTATGCATGTGTGTCTGCATGCATATGTGTGCGTGCATGTGTGTGTGCATGTGTGTGCATGTATGATGCATGCATGTTTGTGCATGCACCTGTGTGCATGCCACACGTGAAGCAGATAGCGAGTGCATCGGAGGAGGAGTTGAGGGAGCAGCTGCAGAGCGCATTGGAGCAGTGGGACAAGACCAAGAACTTCGTGAGTACAGCCCGAGCCACGGGGATACGCTGGGGCAGGGTGGGATAGGAAGGATTGAGTGGAAGATGAGGGGTATGTGTATTTGTATGTGCGTAGTTGTGGGTGTGGGTGTATGACTGTACGTGTGCTTGTGTTTTGTGTGGGGAGCTGTTAGCGAGTGAGAGAAAGGGACCATTTGAATCAATCAATACAAGGACCATCTGAGCGAAAGAGACCGAGTAATGTAATATTCTTCACTCTAAGCCTGCACCTCTAACATCCCTTACGTCCCCTCTTCACTGCCCCCTATGCACCCCTCCTTCCCTCTTTCCCCTCTCGGCCTACATTCTTCCCTTTTTACCTCCTGACTCTTCCCCTTTGCCCTCTCTACTCCTTTCCTTTGCCCCCCCTGTTTCCCTTCGCTCTCCCTACTCCCTGTCGCCCTGCCTGTGTCCCCGCGGCCACTGTCAGTCCCGCCTCCTACAGGGGCAGGTGTTTGAGCAGAAGAAGCGTATAAGAGAGCTCGAGGTTTGCTCTCGCTGCCATACCATTGCCCTTCTTTCGCATCCCTCTCAAATCTTCTCTCAAACGTCTACGTTTCCAACACATCAACGGTTTCCCAAACCTTGCTCCTGGGGCGCCCCCGGTGCACCTTGCTTCTAGCCTTGACACGTCTTTAAAGCTAAAAAAGGTATTTTTTTTCCTCTCATCATCCATATCACCACTCACCACTCACCACCCATACCACCACTCAACCATCCATACCCCGGAAACCTGACACTGTACGCCACCATTCTCTCCTCTGTGCGTCTCAGGGGGAACTCAAGCGGTCAGACGCAGGCCCGCTAAAGGAGCGCCTGGAGAAGGTGAGATGGGAGTGGGCTGCTGCGCAAGGGGATGAATGAAAAGGGTTGTTGCTTGGTTGAGAGTGGTTTCGTGTGGTTCCTGAGCGTGGAGTTGAAGGAGATGGGGGTTTAGCTCAGGGGGTTGCGGGAGGAGGGGAAGCCAGAGGAACTGAAAGGGTTTGAACTTTGTTCAACCTTTTTTTCTTGTGATTTCTCCACCTTTGTTTGATTTTTGTTCCACACTCTTGTGACAAAAGTCCTGCCCACTTCTTTCTCCTTGCTTGACTTCCCCTCCCCCTTCTCTTTCACACCCTTTCACCCCTTCTTATCCACCCCTGCTTACCCCGTTCACCCTTTCTTAACCCTTTCCACCCCCGTTCACCTGGGAGCAGGTGGAGGAGGAGGCACGTGCACTTGGGCAGTATGTGGAGCAGCTGGAGCGGGAGAGGGCACAGGTGAGACAGGGCGAGGGGGGGCGAGTGGGGGCGAGGGGGGGCGAGGGAGGGCGAGGGGGGGCTGGGGAGGGCGGGCGTGGGTGAGGGGAAGCGTGGGGGGGCGAGGGGCGAGGGGGGACGAGGGGATAGGGAAAGGGGGAGAGGGAAGTGGGAAGAGGGAAGATGGAAGAGGGAATAGGGAAGGCAAGAGGGAGGAGGAAAGAGGGGAATGGGAGGTTTACAATGGCGAAATGAGATGAGATGCTTTTCACAGGGTTACCAAGCAAACTCGTGCGGGGCAAGGCAAGGTGTCAAGTCAGAAGAAAGTAGTGGTTGCAGCCCCCTATGCAGCTGTTGTTTCCTATGCAGCCACTCAACTCGCTTGCTGCCCCCTCCCAACCCAACATTCTCTTTCTGCCCCCCATGCCCCTCTCCTACCCCTATGCCCCTATGCCCCTATCCCCCTATGCCCTACCCAACCTGCCCTCCCGTCCCCCTGTCCCCTCTGCCTACCTCCTGCCCTGCTCCCGCCTGCCCTACCCCCTGCTGTCCCCGCTCCCCCCTGTTCTATTCTATCTAACCCCCTGGCAGGGCGGGGCGGACCCAGCAGAGGTGGAGGCGATGAGGGTGAACCTGCAGGCGATGCGGGAGGAGGTGGGGCAGCCACCCCCTCTGCCCCTCCTTTCCCCCGTCCCCCTCCTCATCCCCCCTGCCTTTTTCTGCACCCTCTGCTTCCCCCTATTCCCCCCTGAAACCCCCCTGCCCCCCCTGCTCCCCCTGCTCCCCCACCTGCTTCCCCCTACCCCCTGTTCTTCTACCCCCTGCTGTCCCCCTCCCCCCTGTTCTATCTACCCCCCCTTGACAGGGCGGGGCAGACCCAGCAGAGGTGGAGGCGATGAGGGCGGACCTGCAGGCGATGCGCGAGGAGGTGGGGCAGCGGCGCATGGAGCACGAGCACGTCATGCAGGAGCTGGTGCGCGCACACAAGGGGTGGGGGGAGGGGGGGATAGGGAGGGGGGAAGGGGGTGTGGAAGGGAGGTGGGGCAGCGGCGCATGGAGCACGAGCACTTCATGCAGGAGCTGGTGCGCGCACACAGGGGAAGGGGGGAGGGGATGGTGTGGGGAGGGGGGGAGGGGTTGGTGTGGGGAGGGGGGGAGGGGTTGGTTTTTGAGTCTACGCAGAAGAGCACGGGCATCTCCTGCAGGAGCTGGTATGCGTATACAAAGAAGGGGGGAAGAGGTGGGGGGTCGGTGCGCGCTCACAGGGGGGAAGGGGATGGGGTGAGGGGGGCAAAGGGGTTTGAGTCTAGTCTACGCGGAAGAGCACGGGCAGCTCCTGAAGGGGCTAGTGCTGTGGGGGTGCGAAAGAAGGGGCTCGTGCTGTGGGGGTGCGAAAGAAGGGGCTAGTGCTGTGGGGGTGCGAAAGAAGGGGCTAGTGATGTGGGGGTGCGAAAGCAGGGGCTCTTTGAGTTGAGTTGACTCAGATGCCGACCCATAAGCTGGGGAGAGCACGCAAAGGGGAAGCGGGGGGAGAGGGGGAAAGGGGCGGGTGGGGTGGAGGCGAGTAGCTCTCGTGCAGGAGCTGGTGAGTAAGGGCACGCATGGGAGGAAGATGAAGGGTTTGGGTGCGAGAAGAGTGGGGCGGGGCGCGGAAGAAAGGGGCAGGCAGAGGGGGAAGGGGGTAGAATTGGTCAGGCGTGCAGTGCGTGACTCTTTGGAGGAACGTGATTATGTGGAAGGCAAAGGAACGTGATTATGTGGAAGGCAAAGAGGAACGTGATTATGTGGAAGGCAAAGGAACGTGATTATGTGGAAGGCAAAGGAACGTGATTATGTGGAAGGCAAAGGAACGTGATTGTGTGGAAGGCAAAGGAACGTGACTATGTGGAAGGGAAAGGAACGTGATTATGTGGAAGGCAAAGGAACGTGATTATGTGGAAGGCAAAGGAACGTGATTGTGTGGAAGGCAAAGGAACGTGATTATGTGGAAGGCAAAGGAACGTGATTATGTGGAAGGCAAAGGAACGTGATTATGTGGAAGGCAAAGGAACGTGATTATGTGGAAGGCAAAGGAACGTGATTATGTGGAAGGCAAAGGAACGTGATTATGTGGAAGGCAAAGGAACGTGATTATGTGGAAGGCAAAGGAACGTGATTATGTGGAAGGCAAAGGAACGTGATTGTGTGGAAGGCAAAGGAACGTGATTATGTGGAAGGCAAAGGAACGTGATTATGTGGAAGGCAAAGGAACGTGAGTGCAGATGTGGAAGGCAAAGGAACGTGAGTGCAGATGTGGAAGGCAAAGGAACGTGAGTGCAGATGTGGAAGGCAAAGGAACGTGAGTGCAGATGTGGAAGGCAAAGGAACGTGAGTGCAGATGTGGAAGGCAAAGGAACGTGAGTGCAGATGTGGAAGGCAAAGGAACGTGAGTGCAGATGTGGAAGGCAAAGGAACGTGAGTGCATATGTGGAAGGCAAAGGAACGTGAGTGCAGATGTGGAAGGCAAAGGAACGTGAGTGCAGATGTGGAAGGCAAAGGAACGTGAGTGCAGATGTGGAAGGCAAAGGAACGTGAGTGCAGATGTGGAAGGCAAAGGAACGTGAGTGCAGATGTGGAAGGCAAAGGAACGTGAGTGCAGATGTGCAGTGCGTGAGTGCAGACGTCTGCAGCACTGCCCACGCACAGAACATGTAGGAGGGGTTGACACGATGCATACATTCATCCGCAAGTAAGGGGGGCCTTCCTGCTCCCTTCGGCCCCCCTCTCCACATACGTTCTCACATTCCTTCTCACATACCTTCTTACATCCCCCTCCCATACGCTCCCACTCCTCCCCTCCCCCTTTGAGCAGAACATTATGCACCGCAACCATCAGGAGGAGCTCGCCGAGGCTCACCGCCAGGTATGGTGATCATGCCCGGAATCGCTTTTGAGAATTCTCAAAAGTTTTCAAGTGTGGTTTGGGACCCAAATCTCATGTGTGGTTTAAGGCTCTGCATATGCGATCTTTTTTTTTTGCACCTTAAAATAAAAATGGCGTCCTTGACTGTTTCTGGTATCTTGGTTCAGCCGATCGCCTTTCCTCTCTGCATGTGTCCTCTTCGCCTGCCGTCCCCTTCTCAACGTCCCCAGATTCCCTCCACACCTCCGCTTTCCTTCCCCCCTCTCCCTTCACCCTTTTTCCCCTTTTCCCCACCTTCTGCTGCAGCGCGATGCAGCAAAAAGGGAACTACAGTCGCTGCAGCAGCAGCAGCTAGATCTATCCCATCAACCGTGCTCCCTGTCCCCCAATCTCCCCCAACCCCCAATCCCATTGGCTGCAGCGCGATGCAGCGACGGGGGAGCTGCGGGCGCTGCAGCGGCAGCTGGAGGAGGAGGAGGAGGCGCGGATGGAGGCGGAGAGGAGGCGCGTGGAGAGCGAGAGGCGGCGTGCAGCGGTGGAGCAGGAGAGGAACGAGACGGAGATGGAGGCGAGCACTCTCAAGCAGAAGCTGTCGCGGCTGCAGCGCCAGCTGTCGGAGGTGGGGAGAGGAGAGAGGCGAGGGAGGGGAGGGAGGGAGGGAGGGAAGGGGAGGTGGGCTAGCTTCGTGCTTCGTTCATTAGCTTTTTGAGAACAGGAAGACAAATGGAAGAAAGGAATGGAGGAAGCGTTTGGGCCTGATTTTTCCGCGCATATTACTCTGATGTCGTGTCTGTAATCCCACGTTCTCCCCTCCCATTCCTGTTGCCTCCCCTATTCCCTCGACCCCTATTTCCCCCCCTCTCCCTCACCGCTAAGACACGCGCACAGCACGAGCAAAGCGCAGGAGGAGCGGCTTCTGAGGCACCTGCCATTCTTGTCTCGCTTCCCTCCTCTCTCCCCTCCTCCCCCCTCTCCCTCACAGCTGAACCATGCACGGAGCAAGAGCGGGGAGCATGAGGAGCGGTCGGTGAAGGAGCAAGCAGCTAAGGTGGTGCAACTGCAGGGGGAGGTGGAGCGGCTGAGCAAGATGGGGCAGGAGGCGGAGCGACTCAGGGCTGAAGTCATGGCCAGGGACGCCAAGGTGAGGTGTGAGGTGTGAAGGGTGATGTGTGAGGTGTGAGGGGTGAGGGGTGCGTTTGTTTGCTGATTTCCACTCTCCTGATTTGCCCCATCTGCTTTCTCTGAATCGCTTCTCTGTTTTTTATTTATTTATTACCCACTCACTTTCCTCCTCACACCGCATCTGTTGTCTTTCTCACTCTTCCACCCTCCATTCTCTCCCCTCCGTCTCCCCTTTCTCTCCCTCCCCCCACCGCCCCCTCCCTTACCATCGTCCCTTTCTCTTCCTCCCACCTCCTTTCCGTTTGTCTCTCTCTCTCTCTCTCTCTCTCTCTCTCTCTCTCTCTCTCTCTCTCTCTCTCTCTCTCCTCTCTCTCTCTCTCTCTCTCTCTCTCTCTCTCTCTCTCTCTCTCTCTCTCTCTCTCTCTCTGTAGATCAAGGCAGAGGAAGCAACGATAACACAGTTCGCATCCAAGCTGGTGAGACCAACTATCCCTTCTTACCTCACCAAACACTCACACACTTCTCAACCCTCCCACTCAATTCCTTCCCCTCTCAACTCCCTCCCTCAATTCCCTACCCTCTCAACTCCCTCCCTCAATTCCCTACCCTCTCAACTCCCTACACTCTCTACTCACTCCTCCCATTCCCCTCACCTCAGCTGCGTCATATTCCATTCCAAAACGCTACCCTCCTCCCTTCCATCCTGCTTCGCCTTGCTACCATCCCCTGCTCGATGCACGCACGCTCTGCCATGCAGGGAGTGTGCTCTTTCTACCTCTATGGCCAAGGGTTTATCTCAATAGCACCCAGACACAGGCAGTGCTTCTGTGGGAGCTTTTTGGGCCGACTCAACAATCGTATGCTCTCTCCAGTTGTATGGCACCTAGTGACAGGGTGTGTGGGTCGGAATGTGGAGGACACAAGGTCAGCTCGAGTTTGTGCAACAACTTTGTCATCCTCCCTGTTTTTCCTCCCGTTGTGCTGTGCTGTGCTGTTCTTTGTTCTGCTCTGCTCTGCTGTGCGGTGCTGTGCTGTGCGGTGCTGTGCTGTGGGGTGCTGTGCTATGCTGTGCTGTGCTGGGTTTGTGCTGTGCTGTGCTGTGCTGCGCTGCGCTGTGCTGTGCTGTGCTGTGCTGTGCTGTGCTGTGCTGTGCTGTGCTGTGCTGTGCTGTGCTGTGCTGTGCTGTGCTGTGCTGTGCTGTGCTGTGCTGTGCGGTGGAGCACGGCATGGGTGGCAGAGGGAGGTAACAGAAGTGAACGAGACTATGGAGAGGAAGCTAAGGGAGCAGAGCGCAATGGAAGCAGCCGTTTACGATGTACATACCACTCTCCCCTCTTCTGCTCTTTCCTCCTCTTCTCCTCTTCCTCTCTGCTCCTCTTCTCCTCTTTTCCTTTTCTCCACGTCTCTTCACTCCTGTGAAATGCACAAAGCCTCCCTAGCAAGTAACAGCAACAACGTACCCACAACGGTGTCTGCAACTAGATACATGCCTGCTCACTGAAGTAACGTTATTTTTCCAATCGAAGCCATTCTGTGGCTCCTTCAAAATTCCTCTCTCTGCTTCGTCCCCTCTTCTCTCTCCTATCACTTTTATCTCTTCGTTCTTCTCTTTCTAATGGTCCTTGTATTGATAAAAGCAGGAAGGTACAGTCATGCATGTAACACAGCTATCTGCGTTTCCAGCAAACTTCTAAACAAACAAACACACACTATCTAGCAAACCGCACACCTAGAGCTCCAAAACGGGCTCAATCACTGCACAATAATCCCCAAGGTGCAATTCAGAATGCACCCTCCCTACGGGTGGGTTCTCCGCTACTGCCGCTTGGCTTGATTTGATTAGGTACCCCACATATTGTGCTCTCTGGAGAGCACTAGACCACCTCTGCCTGAAGAGGTGCAGAAACTTCGCAGCTTGAAATGAATGAGGTTGGGCGTTGAAGTAACGCCGAGCAGCCGTGTCTGCCGTTCTTCTCTTACTCTCTCCTCTCTCTCCTCTCTCATCTCTCTCCCGTCTCTCATCCCTCTCCACTCTCTCCCCTCGCAGGTGACAGCGGTGGATACGAGGAAGCCAGGGCACGTGGTGAGGCTGAGGAAGAAGACGGCCTACAGCTGTGCCGTGTGCAAACTAGCAGGCAGGGGGCTGTGCTGGCGCTGCACCCACTCCACGTGCGCCGACTACGTACACCCGCAATGCCTCACCAAGGGGTGATCCGAGCGTGCATTTTGAGTGTCCTAGGCTAGAGGATCCTGTTGGACAGGAAGCTGTGCTGTGCTGGCGCTGCACTCACTCAAAATGTTGGAACTACGTGCACCCGCAATGCCTCACCACCATGGGTTGACAGAAGTGTGTTTGAGGTTCCTACAGCGTGAACGCTCAAGGCAAGGCAAAGGGCTGTGCTGCTGGCGCTGCACTCACTCCATGTGTGGGCTGGGGACTACTGGTACGTGCACACGCACTGCCTGACCGAGGGGTGACCCTGGCGGGCGCCTCATAATCCATGACTAGGGGAACTTGTTAGGCAGGGGGGTTTGTACTGGTGGTGCACACTAACCATGTGCAGGGAGGGACCATGGCACATCCATGCACACCACATGCATTGCCTCACCAAGGGGTGATTTGGCAGTGAGTTTGTGAGGATCCCAAGACACGAATGTTTTAGGCAAGGCAGGCTTGTTGGGGAAGAGATTGTGCTGGTGCTGGCGGCGCGGTGCTGGTGATGGCGGCGTGGTGCTGGTGTGCTGGCGGTGTGGTTCTGGTGCTGGCGCTGCACACAGTCTAGTCTCCAGTGCTATGAGGTACAATGTTCGATTCTTGTGTGGGGAATACCATATCCAGTGCCTCACTAAGGGACGATTTGAGAGGTACAATGTACGGTACTTCTGTGGGGAATACCATATCCAGTGCCTCATGGAGCACGGGCATCAATCCCATTAGCACGTGAACCTTGTTAGATAGAGGGCTGTGCTGGCATTGCGCGTGCCCTATCTGTATTGCGGGGAGTAAACTCACTGCGCTGGTGACAACTAAGGATTTAGTAGTGCCACCTTAAGGCAGTATAAACTGCAAGCAATTGCTCGTGAGAATGAGACAAAACCTTTAATATGTATACGCCCACTTGACTTCTAATGCTCCCCTCAATTAAGGGGATATTTATATGTGCATGACTCAATTAGTAACTGCTACCTTCAACAGTGTACGTCCACTGCTCCTCAGGTGCAAGTAGCAAGCGCTTTGTGAGCCACCCATGGGCGCCCAGTTGCTGCAGGAACTCTCCTATGCATGCGTCTGCACGCTGCCCACTCTCCAATACCAGCTGCTGTAGCTCCCTGGGAGATGCACGCCCGCTGCTGCTGCTGGTGGTAGTGTCGCTGCTGTTGCTTCTGCTGCTCCTGCTGGTGGTGGTGGTGGTGCTGCTGCTGCTGCTGCTGCTCCTATCCTGAGGATCAAAGCTTGTGGTTGAGAGGGAAGACAGGGCGGTCTGCAGGAAGCCAACCTGAATGGAAGGGAGAGACAGACGGAAGGAGACATGGGGCGATGGATGGAGGATGGAAAACGGAGGGATGGAGGGATGGAGGATGATGTGAGGGAGTGGAGCGAGGATGGCACCTGCAGGATACAGCAGCAGGTGCAGCAGTGTCATGAAGCTCCAAGCTTGAGTAGAGAGGTTCAAGACACATTGGATACGAGCTGGTTTTCTAGAATCCTCAAAGGGAGACTTAGTAGCTGCACGACGGATTCGTAAGGTGCAAGACACCCATGTGATGAAGGGGTGCCTGAACTTGTGATGGCGGATTCTGGATGCTAGAGATTGATTTTGACTGGTAGGTAAATCAGATCTTCAGTAGCGTGTCTTTCAACGTCCTCGTTTATCTCTTTCATTGCATGAGAAGGAGAAGGAGGAGGAGGAGGAGGAGGAGGAGGAGGAGGAGGAGGAGGAGGAGGAGGAGGAGGAGGAGGAGGAGGAGGAGGAGGAGGAGGAGGAGGAGGAGGAGGAGGAGGAGGAGGAGGAGGAGGATGAGGATAAGCATGCGTGAAACCAACAGCGACGTCCACTACCGGACCTCCGCGTTCGCGTTGTCGCTCCGAGACTCCACAAATTACAGTTTTCATCCCGGCAGTGCCACTCACCACGGAAGCTATAAAACGCTATTCGCCATCTCACGAACGACGTTTTATAGCTACCGTGCTGAGCAGCGCTGCCAGTATGAAATATGTAATTTGTACAGTCTCAGAGCGACAACACGAACACGGAGGGCCAGAAGTGGCCGTCACTGTTGATCCCGCGCTTGCTCAACGGCGTGTGAATTTCGAACACCGAATGGTGGAAAACATTATTGGAGCAGGTGCTCTTGTTGTTTATGATGTTCTGGTTTTCTCTACTTTCTCCATTCCGCAAAGGGTGGTGAGTGGAGAAGGCAGGGAGGTGGGGAAGCAGGGAGGGAAAAAGGGGGAAAGAGGAGAACAAGGGAGGAGGTAAGCAGACGATGGAGATTGATTTTGAGAAATTTCAAAATCGATTCCCATCTGATGAAGTGGTGCCTAAACTTGTGATGCCGAATAAAAATGCTACATGCTATTTGACTGCATGGAAGGAGAAGGTAATTTTTACTCGAATCAAGAAGCATTCGTACCTGCAGCAGCGCCTTCAGTTTGTCTTGCGTGGAAGCAGAAGAACTGAAGGATACGAGAATGGAGAGCGGAGGCAGCACACACGTCGAGGGAACCCGAGGAGGAGGCGCAGGGGGAGGAGGAGGGAATACAGGGTGGGGTTGGTGGAGCGGAGGGGAGCGGCGGTGGGAAATCAAAGAGGGAAGTGCAGAGAGGTGCGCTTGTAGTGGGTTAATGACCCTTGTCTGCAGCGCTTTCACTGCCCCTTGGGCTAAGGTGGTTCCCTGCAGTTGTCTTTTGAGTCGAGCAAAGTCACATAGGGCTGTTTGCATGGCCGTGAGAAGAAGAAACAGCTTGCTGTCTCTTTCTCGCACGCTGATCACGTATGGAGGCGGCGTGTTCTTAGGAGGAGGCATGCCTGCAGGCACTTGGTTCTGTGAGGTTTGAGAATGGTGCGGAGCAGTGCTTGTGGGAGGGGGAGGAGTGCTTGTGTAGAAGAAAGGTGTTTGAGTATCACCAGGGGGAGTGGGCGTGGTGGGTTTGTGGGAGGGGGAAGCAGGCATGTGGCTATGGGTGGGTGGAATGGGGGAGACAGTGGTGGGGGTGGCGGTTGTTGGTGCTGTTGCTGACACTGATGCTGCTGCTGCTGCTGCTGCTGCGGGCGATGCTGATGGTGCAAGTATGGGTGCTTGCTGCTGCGGTTGTAGCAGGTGAAGCAGGGATTGTTGGTCGAGATGATGAGAGAGGAGAGGAACCACTCGCACACGGGGGGTGAACGGGGAGCCTGCAGCAGAAGGAAGGGGAGAGCGCGTGGGGGGGTTGAGAAGACGAGAGTGGGTGACAAGGGGAAGGGAGAGTGAGACGGGCAGCAGTGAGAGGGAAAGGCAAGAGGAGAAAATACAAAAAAAAAGGGGGGGGAACGCAAAAGAGAAAGCGTGCCGAGCAACAGGAAGAAGGAGAGTGGTGAGAAAACAAGGCAGTGCTGGCAGGCATTGCTTACTCCAGTGCGGCGGAAAGAAGAGGCTCTCTCTTGTGGTGAGCCCGGCAGGGCATGGCATTGCTCCGCCTGCCACCCAGTCAGACACCAGCATCTGCACTCGCTCCTGTTGTGAGTGGGATGCACGGGGAAGGGCGCAACAATGAGGAGGTGAGTTTAAGAATTCTCAGAGGAAGAGAGGCAGGAGAGGAAAGAGGGAAGGGCTCTTCGCCGCATGCCACACTGCCACCCAGTCAGATACTAGCACCTGCACTCACTCCTGCTGCCGATGGTGAGGTACATGCGCGGAGCGTGGGAGCAGGGAGGGACAAGGGGTGAGTTGGAAGAGAGGTACGAGAGGAAGCAGGGAAGGGGACCACTCGCTCCTGTGGTGAGACGCGCGTGTGGGGAGATGCGGAACAGGCGAGGGGTTGAGATGCCAAAAGGTGGGAAACTGACCGGGGCACAGCGCTGCTCTGCTTGGATTGTCACCCAGTTGAACACCAGCATCTGCACTCACTCAACAAGCCATCCTTCCCTCCAGCATCCTCGCCTACCTTGCTCAGCGAGCACAGCGCCAGGGCTTATAGTTCCCTTCTGCGAGCTGTTTAAGCTGCCCCTTCCCCTCCCCTCCCCCCTCCACCTCAACAAGCGATTAGGGTTCAGCGAGCGCAGTGGCACACCCCCCTACCTTGTTCAGCGAGCGCAGCGGCACAGCCTGCAGCTCCCTTCGAATGGCTAAAAGGTCGGTGATTGCGAGCAGTGGGAAGAGCAGGAGCGGCAGGCGCGCGTGCAGTCTGGGGGAGGGAGTGGAGGAGAGGGGGATGGAGGGGGCGGGGTGGGACGAGCGCAGTGAAAGATGGATGCATGCAGAATAGGTCCAGGTGCGATGCGACGGAACAAAGGGGAGACGACAATGTGTTGACAATTGAGTCTTACGCACCACTTGTTGTGTTAGTTACCCTCACCTAAAGGCGCCTTTGAGGCACCTAACGGCGTTTTTGAGACGCCTAGAAGTCGCTTGCTGTGTTAGCCTCACCTCCAGGCGTTGCCAGTGCTTCACTCCCACCCCCACACCAACCCACAGCAAGCAACCCACAACAACCCCACGGCAGCCCGTAGCAACCCTGGTGTGACAGGCTAGAAGAGGAACGCACTGGTGGTGGTTGCGCGTGAGTGCCCCCAGCGCCACTGCCACTGCCAGCCCTACGTTGTCCGATACCACTGCTTGCGCCTTCATGCATGCACACAGGCAGGCGGGCAGGCAGGGATGCAGGCAGGGATGCAGGCAGGCAGGCAGGCAGGCAGGCAGGCAGGCAGGCAGGCAGGCAGGCAGGCAGGCAGGCAGGCAGGCAGGCAGGCAGGCAGGCAGGCAGGCAGGCAGGCAGGCAGGCAGGCAGGCAGGCAGGCAGGCAGGCAGGCAGGCAGGCAGGCAGGCAGGCAGGCAGGCAGGCAGGCAGGCAGGCAGGCAGGCAGGCAGGCAGGCAGGCAGGCAGGCAGGCAGGCAGGCAGGCAGGCAGGCAGGCAGGCAGGCAGGCAGGCAGGCAGGCAGGCAGGCAGGCAGGCAGGCAGGCAGGCAGGCAGGCAGGCAGGCAGGCAGGTAGGTAGGTAGGTAGGTAGGTAGGTAGGTAGAGATGCATACATGCACGCATGCAGACAGGCAGACATGCAGACAGGCAGACATGCATACAGGCAGACATGCATACAGGCAGACATGCATACAGGCAGACATGCATACAGGCAGACATGCATACAGGCAGACATGCATACAGGCAGACATGCATACAGGCAGACATGCATACACCATGCACCACACAGAAAGAACAGCTTCACGAGATGATAACTGAAGCACCTTCAGAGGGGCCAGTTTTGATGCGCCTCAAAAGCACAGCTTCACGAGATGATAGACGCACATTCGAATGGGCGTGTGGGATGACAGACTGAGGGAACAGACACACCACACACCCGCATGCATGGGAACCTTGCTGAATCCACACTTGGCTTGCCCATTACCCATCACCATCACACCACTGTGTACCGAATTAGCACTGCACCACACCACACCACACCACACCACACCACACCACACCACACCACACCACACCACACCACACCACACCACACCACATATCACACGAGTTCACTACACCCACACAGCTACCTCCGGCCAGAGAATTCTCAAGTCCCACCAGACAGACTCCCCTGCCAGAGTCCCACCTGCCCCACCATCTCCCCTCCCCCTCTCCCCCCTTCCCACGTCCCCCCTCTTTTTTCCTTGTCCACTTAATGCCCCCCTCACCTGCGCTGCCCCAGTGACCTTTTCCCCACCTGCCCCTTAGCGGAGATGTCCCCGAGGTTATCCGCCAGGGCAAAGGTGCTATGGATGGGCTTTGCGTCGACTCATCCCAACCCCCCCACCCTACCCCTCTCTCTCCCCCCCCTCTCAACACCCCACCTGCCCCTTGGCGGAGATGTCCCCCAGGTTATCCGCCAGGGCGAAGGTGCGATGGATGGGCGGCTGAGTGAGGGGGGGAGGGGAGGAGGGGCGGGTGGGAGAGAGAGGGAGGGGGGTGAGGGGGGAGGGGAGGGGAGGGGGAGTGTGACACGGTGGAATGGAAGAAAGAGGAAAGAGGAGAAGGAGCTACAAGACCAGCAACAGCACCCGAAACGGGAACAAACACCAAGAACACGAGCAGCAGGCATGGCACACGGCACACTCACAGTGGTGGCGACGTAAGCAGCGAGCCCAATGGACTTGCCGATGTTGGCAGCGGTGGCGAGCGGTAGAAAGAGGTGCGGGAAGTGTGGCGTGAGAATGTCCAGGCCTAGACTCGCCGAGAACAGCGCTGACGTCTGAAAGCGCACCCTCTGGACAAGGGAGGAGGTGAGGTGAGGAGGGAGGCAGGAAGAAGCAGTGAGGGAGGGCGAAGAGGGGTGTTGCGAAAGAAACTGGCTTGGATGTCCAGCCCTAGACTCGCCAAGAACAGCGCTCATGTCTGAAAACGCACCTTCTGGACAAGAGAGGGGGGGGCGAGAGGTTGCAAGGAGGAGGGCGGGCGAAGGAGGTTGCTGAGGACTTCACAAGTTAACAAAAGTGGGTTTCACTCAGGCTTGTGAAGGGACGGACGGCTATGAGGATCTTCAGCGATTTTCACTCACAGAAGCCCTTGGACAAGGGGGCAGGCCCCACCAGGGGAGGCCAGCAGAGAATCAATCCAGAGAGTACACACCGATATTCATCTGATAGTGAATTTTGAGGCGCCTCAAAAGATAGTGAATGTTTAGTCAGGCGACAGCAGCAAATGTGCGCCAGATGTGAGGCCTATGCTCACGGTTTAAATGTTCACCAACCGACCGACCAACCATCCAACCATCAATTTAATGAGCCAATGAACCACCCACCCATCCACACCACACTAAACCAATTCAACCAACCAAACCAACGGACCTTCAAATTGCAGTCAAACGAGCCGCCAGTGCTCCCCACAAACCACAGCCGCCCCAGGCGCCCCAGCCCATCCTTCAGCACCCACTGCAGCGCCGCCGCAGCCGGCACGGACCGCCGCGCACCCACTCCAACCGCTCTCAACAGCGACTGCGTCGCCACGACATGCATGCATGAGCTGAGAGTCCGTTGCACAGCCTTCCAGCGCATGTACTCCCAGTATCCCTCCGCCACGTCCCTTGGGAGCAGTGCTGCACGTGCTGCTTCCTCTATTGGAGCCCACACTTGCGTTTTCCATAAGTCGCTGCATCGCCTGAGCATGGCTGCTGGGAGCAAGAACGCCCTCATGCCCTCATCGTGCCTCCATCTCCCTCGCTGCCGCTGCTGCTGCGGCTGCTGCTGCTGCTGCTTCTTGTGTGTCTGGCTGCTTCTGGAGAGCCGGCCTCCATCATCGTCCTCGTCTTCTGTGCCACGTGCTGCCACCACGCACCTCGCCTCGCGAGCATTCCATGCCAGCTGCCGCTGCCGCTGCCCACTCTTACTCTCCCATATGGGCAACAGCTCCACCCTCTCCTCCTCCCGCTTCCCCTTCTCTCCCTCATTCCTCTCCAACTTCTCCTCCTCATACTCCTCATACTCCTCATACTTCTCATGCTCCTGCACTTCTTTTCCCATTGTAACCACCGTGTCATTTCTTGAGTTATTTGTCCCTGCATCCCTTGCTTTCTCGTCTCCACCTGTCCTTTTCCAGCCCATGCCGTTCCGAGCCTGCTCATGCCGAACCTGCGTTCCCCGGGCCTTCCCTCTCCACGCCTGGCCCGGCCAAACCAGGCGACGATCCCTCAAAACCCACGAGAGTAGCCTCGGGACAGAGGCTCGGCATTCCACTGCTGCTGCGGAAGCTGTTACAGACGCCATTGCTGGTACGGCTGCTACAGCTGCCACAGCTGGTGTTACTGGCGTTGCTGGCATCACAGCAGCAGCAGCAGCTGGTGTTAACGACCGTGCCAAACCCATCAATGCTCTACCCTGTGCATGTGAGTCACAATCCAACTCTCCTCCCGTTTCCCAAAGCTCCGTCCCCCCAAGCTTCCTAGCCCCACCCGCCTTCCCACCACCCCCTCCTCTTCCGCCTCGTCTCCCCCTGCTTACACTCGTAACCCTGCTTGTCCCCTCCCCAGCGTCCAAAATCTCAAACTCCCCGCACCTCAGGGCCTCCGCAACCATAAACCCGCTTCTTGCTCCCTTTTTTCCTCGTTGGATCTGATTTTTTCCCGAAGCAATTTCTTCTTTCAACCGCTCGTCTCCTGCCTGTCCCTCTCCTCCCGGCCTCTCTCCCCTCTTGTCCACCAACCCCCCTTGAAAGCATCCGTCAACTGCGGCCGTTGGCCCGTCAAACCCGACGCTCCGCGCGAGCCGGCCAAAACCCAGCATCGCCAACTCGCGTCGCGGCGCTCCGCCATCCTCCTTTTCCTCGTTCGCCGCCGCGGCTCCCCCAACGTCTCTCCCGCCCATCCCCTCCCTACACACGCCTTGACGGCGGCACAACTCACAAAGCTGGTTCGTCGCATGCGCTCCCTGCCGGCCGTTGCAATCGCACTCGAGAGCAGTGATACTAGCGATTTGAGGGCTAATTTGATCCCCAGAACGGTCTCTTGATCTTCTCCAACCCCGGAAAGCCCCTCTGCTTAGAGTTTGCGCTCCTGGTGT
Organism: Closterium sp. Naga37s-1; assembly: GCA_947471745.1. Taxonomy (NCBI): domain Eukaryota; kingdom Viridiplantae; phylum Streptophyta; class Zygnematophyceae; order Desmidiales; family Closteriaceae; genus Closterium; species Closterium sp. Naga37s-1. The sequence continues at coordinate 3,874,680 of CANJKZ010000163.1, read as the reverse complement.
AGCGGGGAGTTTATCGCTTGGCGCGGGGGGGGATTCTCCGCGTGGCGCGCGATTGCGCTTCCTGCGAATCGGGGACGGAACACCGCCTCCGGATGCGCTGTGGCGGGCAATCTCCTCCGCGACCGGGCAACTCGGCGACGATACGGAAAAAACAACCGCGGGTTCGGCAATTCCGCTTCCGACAGCGGCGCAACGAGCGGCGGAAAGTATGGGCGCGGAAGAGAGGGCGGTACTTTGGAGCCGTTGAAGCTGCTGGAAGTGCGCGGCAGTAGCGGCGAAAAGCGAGGGAAGGAGAGACAAGGGCGAGGGGGATTCGTTTTTAGGTAAAGTGGATTCATGCACCGGCGAGTCAGCAACAGGAGAAAGTGGTTTGCGCATCGACTCAATTAGCGGCTGCGATAATGGTCGCGATGCTAATCGAAATCGGGTGGTGTTATTACTACTGGATGAGGCTGGCATGATGATGTTTCTGTTCTGAGAATAACGAGGGAGCACAGGCACCGTCACTCTCGCAAAAAGGACGTTTAATAGGGGATGCTTGGAAATTCGCTAAGCTATTGGGAGTGAGCAAGCCTGCTTCCATCACCTGCTGAATATGTACATGAAACTTGATTGCAATATTGGACGGCAAGATACCATAGAATAGAATGCTTGGAAGGGCTGGGAAAGTGGGTGAGAGCAGGAAATAGGGTGAGACAGACTGATGAGAGCAGAGCTTGTTTGATTGAGGACAGGGAGGGGAGGGGAGGGCGCTTGCTGTGTGTTAGGTTTTGTCTCATGTTTGAATGTGTGGTGGTGAGTGATGAGCGCGCTTTGGAAGAGATGGCAGACCAAGAAGTCATTTCTTGGTGACGCCTCGGTTCAGGGCTTGTCTCAGTTCATTATAATCACACCAGGCGCATTTATAATAGGGCATTTACATCTATTCGCCACCGTGGTAACCATCATGCTTAAATGGTCGACATTATAGCCCAAATGGTAATGAACAGTGCATCTGGAAGTCCTGGCTGGTAACTTTGCGTTCCAACAAAACTGTACGCCGTACAAGTAGGATTTGACTCAATGAAATTGAACTGACTATCCACGTATACTCCACAGAATGCGCATTATTGTTTAGTAGACGAACGTTTACAAACGCAAAGTGTTACATGCACGTATGAGATGTCAGAATATTATGCTCTAGCCTGTAGTGGGGTGCTCTATAGCGAGTACAACTCTTCTAGGGTTTTGCTATTTGTATCCCCATTCTTGCTAGTGCAACCCTCCTTCTTTCTTCTAAACTTTAACATGCTATCAGAGCAGGTCGATCCCCTTGGATCGATCCTGTGGGTGGGCTCACCACCTTGTTGCTTCCGCTGCAACTGCTACTGCTACTCTCTGTGCCGCACGCCCCGTGGCGTGCGGCAGTTTTTCTTCCCGCCGTGCGCCCCGAGGCGCGCGGCGGTTTTCTGCCCGCCGTGCGCCCCGAGGCGCGCGGCGGTTTTCTGCCCGCCGTGCGCCCCGAGGCGCGCGGCGGTTTTCTGCCCGCCATGCGCCCCGAGGCGCGCGACGGGTTTCTGCCCCGTCACTCGCCGCGTCGCCCCCGGGAGGCGCTGCGACGGGCGACGGGGACCCGCACGTCGCCCCGTCGCGCGGCCCCTGCAGCCCCGTCGCGCCGCCCAGGGGAGCCGCGCGCGGCCCCTGCTGCCCCGTCGCGCGGCCCTGCTGCCCCGTCGCGCTGCCCAGGGGAGCCTTGCGCGGCCCCTGCTGCCCCGCCCCGTCCCGGACCTGCCCCGGCCCCGACCTGCCCCGGCCCAACTCCCGTCGCCCGTCGCGGCGCCCTGGGGGGGGCCGCTACAGGGGGCCGCGCGTTGCCCCCCCCCCCCCTACCTCCCTACCCTGTTTTTAGGGTTTGGGGGGTGGCGGTTGGGGGGTGGCGGTTGTGTGGCGTCGCCTGCTCCTCCTCCTCCTTCGTCTCCCACTGCTGCAGCTGTCGCTGAGGGGGGTGGATGTGTGGGAGTGTACGGAGTGGTGCTAGGGGGGTGGAGTGTGAGTAGAGCTAGGGTTTGAACAGGGGGTGTGTGAAATGGGGGTGGGACAGTTGGGGGAGGTTGAATGGAGGCGGTCGTCGTGTCGTCAGCAGCAGCAGCAGTCCGGAGGCTACAATCTCCGGTAGTCGCCAGTCGCCCGTGGGTCCGTTGCTCGTCTGCCGCTACTTTTAGCCGCGTGGCCAGTTACCCCAGTAGTCCGGAGCGCTGTTCCGGTAGCCACTGAGCCAGCAGCTCGTCTGTGTGTCTGCAGCGTCAGCAGTCGCCTCCCATCTTCTCTCCCCCACAGTCTCTCCTCCTCCTCACTTGCCCTCTGTGATAGCCTCTAGCTTTGCTTACATTTGTTAACTATAAAACTGCTACCTCTTGTACTTGTGCTCAGAATGTGTGGTGACATTGTGATCCACCCTGAGCTTGTTTTCTTTTGCTTGCTCTGCTGATTACACCCCACTTTGGCTATGGGGGTGTGTCAGAATATTATGCTCTAGCCTGTAGTGGGGTGCTCTATAGCGAGTACAACTCTTCTAGGGTTTTGCTATTTGTATCCCCATTCTTGCTAGTGCAACCCTCCTTCTTTCTTCTAAACTTTAACATGAGATACAATTAAATATCCCTTTAATAGCATAAAAAATATAGAAACAAATAAAAAATCACAGGATCAGTTTTATCGTTTCATGTAGATTCACAAAATAATTGACAATTCATTGAAGCGTACCATAAAAATCATTTTCCAACCTATATAATGAATAAAAATAATGGATAGAGATTGTTTTTAACTTGTTTAGATGCATTTGTTTTTTTATATATTATATATTTAAATATTGATTTTAATCATGCAGCTTTAGATGTTTATAATATCGAGAAAAAAATATTTCCTACTAATGCTGTAATGTTTGTAACTTGATTGTAAACTCCGTCATTATAAACGGAAATGCGCATTTTGTGGAGTAGACGTGTGTCAGAACATTATATAGCTTATGCTGTTGTGTAGGCTATAGTGGGGTATCCCATAAGGGGTACAACCCAATTAGGGTTTCCCATATGTACTCACTTCATTCATAGTTCAAACATCCTCGTTCTTTCTTTTCACATGGAATCAGAGCAGGTCCCCTCCTAGGGACTGCTTCTAGGGCCCACCGAAGCGCGCCCCGAGGCGCGTTTTTTCCTTTTTTTTTAGCGACCCTCCGTGTCGCCCCTCGCGGCCCCGCCGCCCTCCCTTCGCGGCCCCGCCACTCTGCTCACGCGGCCCTGCCGCCCTTCCTTCGCGGCCTCGCCGCCCTACTAACGCGGCCCCGCCGCCCTTCCTTCGCGGCCCCGCCGCCCTGCTCGCGCGGCCCAGCCGCCCTCTGCTTCGCGGCCCCGCCGCCCTGCTCACGCGGCCCCGCCGCCCTCTGCTAAGCGGCCCCGCCGCCCTGCTACAGCGGCCCAGCCGCCCTCACGTCGCGGCCCGCCCGCCCTCTGCTTCGCGGCCCCGCCGCCCTGCTCACGCGGCCCCGCCGCCCTGCTCACGCGGCCCCGCCGCCCTCTGCTAAGCGGCCCCGCCGCCCCACTACAGCGGCCCCGCCGCCCTCACGTCGCGGCCCGCCCGCTGCCCTACCTGCGGCCCGCCAGCCGCCCTACCTACGGCCCGCCCGCCGCCCTAACTGCGGCCCGCCCGCCGCCCTACTTGCGGCCCTACCGCCGCCCTGCCTGCGGCCCGCCCGCCACCCTACCTGCGGCCAGCCCGCTGCCCTACCTACGGCCCCCCCCCGCCGCCCTACCTGCGGCCCTACCGCCGCCCTACCTGCGGGAGCCGCCTAGCAGCAGAACCGCCGGGAGCCGAGCCGCCCTGCCGCCGAGCCGCCCGGGAGCCGAGCCGCCCTGCCGCCGAGCCGCCCGGGAGCCGAGCCGCCCTGCCGCCGAGCCGCCCGGGAGCCGAGCCGCACTGCCGCCGAGCCGCCCAACAGCCGAGCCGCCCAGCAGCCGAGCCGCCCTGCCGCCGAGCCGCTGAGCAGCCGAGCCGCCCTACTGTCGAGCCGCCCGACCTGCCCTGTCCGGTGAGCACAGCCCCACTGTCACTGCGTGCCCTTCCCCTACTGCTTGCACTGCTCGTCTGTCGTCGTCATGGCTACCCCTAGTGTCCTCGCTTTTGACGCTGAGGGTCGAGCCATTGACTTTGAGGTCTGGGTCGACGACCTGCAGCTGTTCTTACAGTGCGATAGGGCGGACGGTCTTTCCCTCTTTGACCTCACCTCTGGCGCCTCTCCTGCCCCTGCTACTGATGCTGACCCCACTGTTCGCTCTCAGTGGGCCACCCGCGATGCTGCTGCACGTCTTGCTGTGCGTCGCCACCTGCCTACCACTGAGCGCGCGCACTTTAGTCAGTACAAGAGTGCTCAGACCTTGTACGACGCTGTAGTTGTCAGAACATATATAGCTTATGCTGTTGTGTAGGCTATAGTGGGGTATCCCATAGGGGGTACAACCCAATTAGGGTTTTCTATATGTACTCACCTCATTCATAGTTCATTCATCCTCGTTCTTCATTCTTCTCATGGTATCGAGCAGGTTCCCTCGTGGGAACTGTTCCTAGGGCCCACCGTTTTTTTTCCTGCCCGGAGCGCACTCTGCCCCTACCCGAGTCGCGCTCCCCTCTCTCTTGGCCCCTAGTGGCCCCTTTAGCCGCCCGTCACGGCCCTTAGACGCCCGCGCGCCGCCCGTCCCGGCCCCTTAGACGCCCGCGCGCCGCCCGTCCCGGCCCCTAGACGCCCGTGCGCCACCCGGCCCGGCCCCTAGACGCCCGCGCGCCGCCCGTCCCGGCCCCTAGACGCCCGCGCGCCGCCCGTCCCGGCCCCTAGACGCCCGCGCGCCGCCCGTCCCGGCCCCTCGACGCCCGCGCGCCGCCCGTCCCGGCCCCTCGACGCCCGCGCGCCGCCCGTCCCGGCCCCTCGCCGCCCGTGAGCCGCCCGTCCCGGCCCCTAGACGCTCGCGCGCCGCCCGTCCCGGCCCCTAGACGCCCGCGCGCCGCCCGTCCCGGCCCCTCGACGCCCACGCGCCGCCCGTCCCGGCCCCTAGACGCCCGCGCGCCCCCGGCCCGACCCCTAGACGCCCGCGCGCCGCCCGTCCCGGCCCCTCGACGCCCGCGCGCCGCCCGTCCCGGCCCCTCGACGCCCGCGCGCCGCCCGTCCCGGCCCCACGCCGCCCGTGAGCCGCCCGTCCCGGCCGCGCACCGCAGTCCCGGCCCCACGCCGCCCGTGCGCCGCCCGTCCCAGCCGCGCGCCGCCGTCTCGGTCCCCACGCCGCCTGTGCCGCTGAGGAGCTGAGCCGCCCGAGCCGCCCGAGCCGCCCGCACCGCCCGAGCAGCCCGAGCCGTGCTGCCCCTCAGCAGCACAACCGAGCCGCCCGACAGCAGAGCAGCCGAGCCGCCCAGCAGCCGAGCCGCTCAACAGCCGAGCCGCCCAGCAGCCGAGCCGCCCAGCAGCCGTGCCGCCCAGCAGCGGAGCCGCCGAGCCGCCGAGCCGCCCGGCAGCCGAGCCGCCGAGCCGCCGCGCCGCCCTCCTTCCGGGCCGCCCGACCTGTCCAGTCTGGTGAGCACAGCGCCCTTTCACTGCACTGCCCTCACCCTACTGTTTGCGCTGCCAGTCGTCTAGGGTCATGGCTACCCCTAGTGTTCTAGTCTTTGACGCTGAGGGTCGGGCCATTGACTTTGAGGTCTGGGTGGATGACCTGCAGCTGTTCTTACAGTGCGATAGGGCAGATGGTCTCTCTCTCTTTGACCTCACCTCTGGCGCCTCCACTGCCCCTGCTGCTGACGCCGACGCCACTGTTCGCTCCCAGTGGGCCACGCGCGACGCTGCTGCACGTCTTGCTGTGCGTCGCCACCTCCCTACCTCCGAGCGTGCACACTTTAGTCAGTACAAGAGTGCTCAGACCTTGTACGACGCTGTAGTTGCGCGCTACTCCTCCCCTGCCACTGCTGCACTGAGCCGTCTCATGCTACCGTACCTCTTTCCTGACCTTGCTGCCTTTCCCACAGTCGCTGACCTCATTACGCACCTCCGCACTAGTGACACTCGCTACCGCGCTGCACTCCCTGCTGACTTCTGCGCCAAGAACCCCCCCCCCATGTACATCACTCTTTACTACATAGTCACTCGCCTTCCTGACTCCCTTCGCGTAGTCAGGGACCACTTTCTCTCTGTCTGTCCCACCACTCTCACTGTTGACCTCCTCGAGAAGTCCCTCCTAGCGGCCGAGAAGAGCATAGTCGCTGTAGGGGCCTCTCGTGGTGACCCGCGCACCCCCATCTTTGAGGGGTGTTCCCCCTCCCCCCTTCTGCCCTCTGTTGCCTCTGCTGCTGCGGCCGACCTCCTTGGTCTTGAGTCGGTCGGTGTGGCGTCTGCCCCTAGTGGGAGACGCCGCTCTGGCAAGGGCAAGGGGAGCAAGGGCGCTGGAGGAGCGAGCGGGGGCGGTGGAGGTGGAGGTGGCGGCAGTGGGGGGAGTGGGGGTGGCGGTGGGAGTGGAGGTGGGGGTGGAGGAGTCGGTGGCGGCAGTGGAGGCGGAGGTGTCGGCGGCGGTGGCAGTGGGAGCGGGGGTGGCGGAGGTGGCGGCGGCGGAGGCGGAGGTGGAGGCGGCGGGCAGTAGCGGAGGCGGCGGAGGCGGAGGAGGCGGCGGGGGTGGAGGTGGTGCTGGTCGCGGGTCTTCGCAGAGGAGTGGCTCCGGTGGTGGCTCGCGCCAGCAGCAGCAGCGTGGTCGTGACACCTTGTCCCCTCAGCAGCTTCGTGAGTGGTACACTGCGCGTCAGCGAGGTGGGGGTTTTGGTCCGTGCTCCTACGTTTTGCGCACCGGCGACCGTGCGGGTGAGCAGTGTGGGGGTCCCCACCCCACTCAGCGCTGCTTTGGCCGCCTGACGGACGCGTGGCGTCACCAGTTCCCGGAGGCCTCAGAGATCCCTCGTTGGGGTGACCTGTCCAGGGCGGGTGTTGCCATCTATGATCTTGACTTTGATGCTATTCTCTCTGCCATGTATGCTGTGTCTATTAGTGATGAGGGTGACTGTTACCGGTGTTTCCCGCCCGATCCGGGTATTGAGACTGCTGCTCTAGGTCCTGGTGAGGCTGCTGCCCTAGGTGCTTGCGACGCTGCTGCCCTAGGTGCTCGTGTGTCTGCGTCCTCAGGTACTGGTGAGTCTGCGCTCTCAGGTACTACGTCGGCTTCGGCCTCCCTCACCTTCACCCTTGACTCTGGGGCGTCTCGCTCCTTCTTTAGGGACCGCACCACACTCACACCGCTGAGTCGACCGGTTGCAGTGTCTCTGGCTGACCCCTCTGGGGGTCCTGTCCTGTCTCGCTTCTCCACAGTCCTCCCGTGTCCGGCGGCTCCCTCTGGCACCCTGTCTGGTCTCTACCTCCCCTCGTTCTCTACGAACCTGGTGAGTGGTGCTGACCTACAGGATGCGGGTGTACACCAGTTCACTCCTGCGCGTCAGCGGGTGACGCACTGTACAGAGGCTCGCACAGGCCGACACCTGGCTACGTTTACCCGTCAGCCGGGGTCGAGCCTGTACACACTGACCACTGCGTCTCCTCCCGTTACTGAGTCTGGTAGAGTCGCTTCGTCGGGTCAGGTGTTTGCTGCTGCGTCCAGGTCTGGTCCTGAGTCTGCCCCCTGTTCTTGTCGTCTCCTGTCTCACGAGACTCTTCTCTGGCACCACCGTCTTGGTCACCCCTCTCTGCTTCGGCTCAGAGGCATGGCCTCCCGTCTTCTAGTGTCTGGTCTCCCCCGGTCCCTCCCTCCCCTTCCTCAGGGCCCTGGCCCTACCTGTGTCCCCTGTGTCGAGGGGCGCCAGCGTGCTGCCCCTCACTCCTCCCAGTTTCCTCCGACAGAGGCCCCGTTGCAGACGCTCCACATGGACGTGTGGGGCCCAGCCCGCGTCCGTGGGCAGGGTCACGAGCGCTACTTCCTGCTCGTTGTTGACGACTACTCGCGTTACACCGCAGTCTTCCCCTTGCGCGGCAAGGGTGATGTCACTGAGGTGCTGATCGACTGGATCCGCGCAGCTCGTCTCCAGCTCAGGCAGAGCTTTGGCTCCGACTTTCCTGTTCTGCGTCTGCACTCGGACAGAGGCGGAGAGTTCTCCTCTGGCCTTCTGCGAGCCTACTGTCGTGCACGAGGCATCCGTCAGACCTTCACGCTCCCGGACTCTCCGCAGCAAAATGGGATTGCTGAGCGCCGCATTGGCATGGTCATGGACGTCACTCGTACGTCTATGATGCATGCGGCTGCCCCCCATTTTCTGTGGCCGTTTGCGGTGAGGTACGCGGCACGTCAGATCAACCTTCACCCCAGGGTCTCCAGGCCGGAGACCTCCCCAGCCTTGCTGTGGACCGGGAAGGTGGGCGATGCGTCGGCGTTCCGGGTCTGGGGATCTCGGGCGTTTGTCCGCGACTTGTCTGCGGACAAACTGTCCCCTCGTGCTGCTCCTTGCGTCTTCCTGGGGTTCCCCCCAGACGCGCCTGGGTGGCAGTTCTACCACCCCACCTCTCGCCGTGTTCTGTCCTCTCAGGACGTCACGTTCGACGAGTCGGTACCCTACTACCGCCTCTTCCCCTACCGCACTCCGTCCCCCCCCCCGCCCCCGCTCTTCCTTGTACCAGGTCCCCCCCCGGTAGACCCCCTCCCCCCTCAGGGTCCTGCCCCTTCAGGTGTGTCCCAGGTAGACGCAGTCGAGCCTGTCGAGGTCACTGGTGACTCTGGTGCTGCTGGGGGTGCTGAGCCTGGGGGTGCTGGGCCTGGGGGTGCTGGGCCTGGGGGTGCTGAGCCTGGGGGTGCTGAGTCTGGGGGTGCTGAGTCTGGGGGTGCTGAGCCTGGGGGTGCTGAGCCTGGGGGTGCTGAGCCTGGGGGTGCTGAGCCTGGGGGTGCTGAGTGTGGGGGTGCTACGCCTGGGGGTGCTTTGCCTGGGGGTGCTGGACCTGGGAGTGCTGCGCCTGGAGGTCCTCCGCCTCGAGTTTCTACGCGTGCTTTGTCTCGCCGGGAGCCACTCTCTCCACAGGAGCTGCGCGAGTGGTTTGCCCGGCGCTGGAGCCGTGCTGCTGGTGCTGGAGGTTCGTCGGCTACTGAGGGTGCTGCTGTTGCGGGTCCCGGAGGTGCTCGTACTGGGAGTACTGGAGCTGCTGGGCCTGCGGGTTCGACTGGAGCTGGTGCTGCTGAGGGTGTTGGCGCTGAGACTACCACTGGCGGTCCTGCTGGGGGTGCTCCTGGTGTGGCTCGAGGTTCTGGAGCTACTGGAGGTGCTGCTGGAGCGGGTGCTCCTGCTGGGGGTACTGGTGCTGTCCCTGCTGTTTCTGGCGTAGCTACGCGGCCTCGACCGTACTTCGTTCCACTCCTGCAGCAGGTTCTTGGTCTTCCGCCCTCTCCTGGTCCTCCTCCTCTCTTGGAGGGTCCACAGCCTGTCCCGTCGCGGTCACTGCTACAGCCTACCTCCCCTTTGCCTGCTCCTTCTCCCTACACTGGTCCTACTGGAGGTCTTACTGAGCGTCGTGAGCCTGCGTCTCGCCCTGCGTCGCCTGTCCGTGCTGCTCGCGCTAGTGGTCGTGGTTCGCGTCAGCGTCCTCCTCCTGTCCCTGGCACGCACAGGATGTCTCTGCGTCCGTCTACTGCTCCTCTGCGTGCCCCTTTGCCTTCTCCTCCTGAGTCCTCTCTTCCTGCTCTTCCCGACCCTGCGTCGGACTCTCTTCGTGCTGCCAGTCCTACTGTCACGCGTCTCCTTGCTACTGTCGTCACTGACCCTTCCTTCGAGTCTACTGCTGCGTCTGCCCTAGTTACTGAGCTCGTCGACTTTGCTGCTCGCTGTCGCCTAGACTACGCTGCTAGTCTTGTCGCTGAGTCTGGGTCTGCCTGTCCTCCGTCAGTCGGGGGTGAGTGTGCCCTTGGCACGGACGTCCTTGAGGACAGGCAGGAGGAGTTCCAGTGTCTGGCAGCTGCTTCACCTCATCTCGTGTCCGTACTGCTTACCCCTGAGGGAGACCCGGATGCACTTGACATCCCGACTCCGCGCTCTTACGCGGAGGCGATAGAGGGTCCCTACTCCTCTCAGTGGCAGGCAGCTATGGATGCAGAGATGGCTTCCTGGAAGTCCACAGGCACCTACGTTGACGCTGTCCCCCCTCTTGGGGCGAACATCGTCAGTGGCATGTGGATCTTCAGGGTGAAGCGGCCGCCGGGTTCTCCGCCTGTCTTCAAGGCACGTTACGTGGCTCGTGGCTTCAGTCAGCGACAGGGAGTTGACTACTTTCAGACCTTCTCCCCCACCCCGAAGATGACCACTCTTCGGGTGCTGCTACACGTTGCTGCTCACCGTGACTACGAGCTGCACTCTCTCGACTTCAGCACTGCTTTCTTGCAGGGCAGCCTGCACGAGGAGATCTGGCTGCGCCGCCCACTTGGCTTCACTGGGTCTTTCCCTCCTGGTACCCAGTGGAGTCTCCGGCGTCCAGTCTACGGTCTCCGCCAGGCGCCACGTGAGTGGCACGACACACTGAGGACTACGCTTGCGGCTCTTGGGTTTGCTCCTTCTACTGCCGACCCGTCGCTGTTTCTACGCACCGACACCTCTCTGCCGCCGTTCTACATCCTCGTGTACGTCGACGACTTGGTCTTTGCCACAGCTGACACTGCTGGACTCGCCCACGTGAAGTCCGAGCTGCAGAAGAGACACACGTGCACAGACCTGGGTGAACTGCGCAGCTACCTTGGCTTGCAGATCAACCGGGACAGAGCACGCCGCACCATTACCCTGACTCAGTCACACATGGTGCAGCAGGTTCTTCAGCGCTTCGGCTTCACGTACTCCTCGCCTCAGGCCACTCCTCTGCCTACTCGCCACTCACTCTCAGCTCTGCCTTCGGATGAGTCCGTAGAGTCGAGTGGCCCGTATCCAGAGCTTGTTGGCTGCCTCATGTACCTGATGACCTGCACACGACCTGACCTTGCATACCCTCTTAGCATTCTTGCACGCTATGTTGCTCCTGGGAGACACCGACCAGAGCACATGGCTGCAGCGAAGAGGGTGTTGCGATACTTGTGCAGTACGTCGGGCATGGGACTAGTGCTTGGAGGGCGGAGTCCAGTGGTCCTCACTGGGCACGCGGACGCTTCTTGGGCTGACGACCAGGCTACGCAGCGGTCGTCGCAGGGTTACACCTTCAGTCTTGGTTCCGGCTCTGTCTCGTGGCGAGCTACTCGCTCGTCCTCTGTTCTCGGCTCCAGTTGTGAGGCTGAGATCTACGCCGGGGCCATGGCTGCACAGGAGCTTCGCTGGCTCACCTACCTGCTGACTGACCTTGGAGAGCCGCCTCGTTCTCCTCCAGTGCTGTACGTAGACAACAAGGCCATGCTGGCCTTGTGTCGAGAGCAGCGCTTGGAGCACAGAACGAAGCACATTGCTCTCCGTTACTTTCTTGCTCGTGAGCTGCAGCAGCGTGGTCAGTTGCGACTTGCGTACGTGGCCTCTCAGGCCAACACTGCTGATGTGTTCACCAAGGCACTTGCGCCTTGTGACCATCAGCGCTTCTGCACTCAGCTGGGTCTTGTACCTGTCTTGCCTCACTTGCTCTCCTCTTGACCTTACTTGTACTGTCACATATATATACCTGCTCTTGCTTGTCTAGCTCTATATATATATGTGTACTCCTGCATGTGAACTGGCCTTGTGGCCTTGTCGTTGTGCTCGGACTGTGTGGTGACGTTGTGATCCACCCTGAGCTTGCTCTGCTTTGCTTGACTGGTCTTGTGACCCCTTGTTCTCCCCCACTTTGCCTATGGGGGTGTGTCAGAACATATATAGCTTATGCTGTTGTGTAGGCTATAGTGGGGTATCCCATAGGGGGTACAACCCAATTAGGGTTTTCTATATGTACTCACCTCATTCATAGTTCATTCATCCTCGTTCTTCATTCTTCTCAGTAGTTGCGCGCTACTCTTCCCCTGCCACTGCTGCCCTGAGCCGCCTCATGCTACCGTACCTCTTTCCTGACCTTACTGCCTTTCCCACTGTCGCTGACCTCATTACGCACCTCCGCACTAGTGACACTCGCTACCGCGCCGCCCTTCCTGCTGAGTTCTGCGCCAAGAACCCCCCCCCCATGTACATCACTCTCTATTACATAGTCACACGCCTCCCTGACTCCCTTCGCGTAGTCAGGGACCACTACCTCTCGCTCTGTCCCACCACTCTCACTGTCGACCTCCTCGAGAAGTCCCTCCTGGCGGCGGAGAAGAGCATCGTCGCTGTAGGAGCCTCTCGTGGTGACCCTCGCACCCCCATCTTTGAGGGGTGCTCTCCTTCCCCCCTGCTGCCCTCTGTTGCCTCTGCTGCTGCTGCCGACCTGCTTGGTCTTGAGTCGGTCTGCGCGGCGTCTGCCCCTAGCGGGAGACGCCGCCCTGGCAGGGGCAAGGGGGGCAAGGGCGCGGGTGGAGCTGGCGGGGGCGGTAGAGGAGGCGGTGGAGGCGGAGGAGGGAGTGGGGGTGACGGTGGGAGTGGTGGCGGGGGCGGTGGTGGCGGTGGCAGCAGCGGAGGAGGAGGCGGTGGTGGCGGCATCGGTGGGAGCGGAGGCAGCGGTGGTGGTGGAGGTGGAGGCAGCGGTGGCGGAGGGGGTGGAGCTGGTCGGGGTGGTGCCCCGCAGCGTAGCGGCCCTAGTGGTGGCCAGCGTCAGCAGCAGCAGCAGCAGCAGCAGCAGCAGCGTTCGCGGGACATCCCCCCGCCCCAGCAGCTCCGTGAGTGGTACACGCAGCGTCAGCGGGGTGGGGGTTTTGGTCCGTGCACCTACGTCCTTCGTTCCGGTGACCGCGCGGGTGAGCAGTGTGGGGGTGCGCACCCCACTCAGCGCTGCTTTGGCCGCCTGACGGACGCTTGGCGTCAGCAGTTCCCCGAGGCCAGTGAGATTCCCCGTTGGGGAGAGCTGTCTAGGGCTGGCGTAGCTATCTTTGATCTTGACTTTGATGCTATCCTTGCTGCCATGTATGCTGTGACTATTAGTGAGGAGGGTGACTGTTACCGGTGTTTCCCGCCCGACCCGGGCATTGGTACTGCTACGCTAGGTACTTCTGAGGCTGCTGCTCTAGGTGCCAGTGCGTCTGCACTCTCAGGTACTGGTGAGGCTGCGCTCTCAGGTACTGCGTCGGCTTCGGCCTCCCTCACCTTCACGCTTGACTCAGGGGCTTCTCGCTCCTTCTTTCGAGACCGCACCACACTCACGCCGCTTGGCCGGCCGGTTGCAGTCTCCCTGGCTGACCCCACTGGGGGTCCAGTCCTCTCTCACTTCTCCACTGTCCTCCCGTGTCCGGCTGCCCCCTCGGGCACCTTGTCTGGTCTGTACCTCCCCTCGTTCTCGACGAACTTGGTGAGTGGTGCTGACCTCCAGGATGCGGGGGTTCACCAGTTTACTCCTGCGAGTCAGCGGGTGACCCACTGCTCGGACGCCCGCACAGGCCGACACCTGGCCACGTTCTCGCGTCGGCCGGGGTCGAGTCTCTACACACTGACCACTGCGTCTCCTCCTGTCCCTGCGTCTGGCCAGGTAGCTGCGTCGGGTCAGGTGTTTGCTGCTGCGTCCAGGTCTGGTCCTGAGTCTGCCCCCTGCTCGTGTCGCCGCTTGTCTCACGAGACTCTCCTGTGGCACCACCGTCTTGGCCACCCCTCCTTGCTTCGTCTTCGGGGCATGGCTTCCCGTGTCCTTGTCTCTGGTCTTCCCCGGTCTCTCCCTCCCCTTCCTTCGGGACCCGGACCTTCTTGTGTCCCCTGTGTCGAGGGGCGGCTCCGGGCTGCCCCTCACTCCTCCCAGTTCCCCCCGACAGAGGCTCCACTGCAGACGCTTCACATGGACGTGTGGGGCCCCGCCCGCGTCCGTGGGCAGGGTCACGAGCGCTACTTCCTGCTGGTGGTTGGCGACTACTCGCGTTACACCACAGTCTTCCCCTTGCGCAGCAAGGGTGATGTCACTGAGGTGTTGATCGACTGGATCCGCGCAGCTCGTCTCCAGCTCAGGAGGAGCTTCGGCTCGGACTTTCCTGTTCTGCGTCTGCACTCTGACCGAGGTGGAGAGTTCTCCTCTGGCCTTCTGCGAGCCTACTGTCGTGCACGAGGCATCCGCCAGACCTTTACGCTTCCGGACTCTCCACAGCAAAATGGGATTGCTGAGCGCCGCATTGGCATGGTCATGGACGTCGCTCGTACGTCCATGATGCATGCGGCTGCCCCCCATTTTCATGAAAGAACGAGGATGTTTGAACTATGAATGAAGTGAGTACATATGGGAAACCCTAATTGGGTTGTACCCCTTATGGGATACCCCACTATAGCCTACACAACAGCATAAGCTATATAATGTGGAGCCTCCGACGGCCAGTCTACGGTCTCCGCCAGGCACCGCGTGAGTGGCACGACACACTGAGGACTACGCTTGCGGCTCTTGGGTTTGCTCCCTCTACTGCTGACCCGTCGTTGTTTCTGCGCACCGACACTTCTCTGCCGCCGTTCTACGTCCTCGTGTACGTCGACGACTTGGTCTTTGCCACAGCTGACACGGCTGGACTAGCCTACGTGAAGTCCGAGCTGCAGAAGAGACACACGTGCACAGACCTGGGTGAACTGCGCAGCTACCTTGGCTTGCAGATCACTCGGGACAGAGCACGCCGCACCATTACCTTGACTCAGTCACACATGGTGCAGCAGGTCCTTCAGCGCTTCGGCTTCACGTACTCCTCGCCTCAGGCCACTCCTCTGTCTACTCGCCACTCGCTCTCAGCTCTGCCTTCGGATGAGTCCGTAGAGTCGAGTGGCCCGTCGAGCAGCACGAGGGGGCAGCTTGTCCGCAGACAAGTCGCGGACAAACGCCCGAGATCCCCAGACACGGAACGCAGACGCATCGCCGACCTTCCCCGTCCACAGCAGAGCTGGGGAGGTCTCCGGCCGAGAGACCCTGGGGTGAAGGTTGATCTGATGCGCCGCGTACCGAACCGCAAACGGCCACAGAAAATGGGGGGCAGCCGCATGCATCATGGACGTACGAGCGACGTCCATGACCATGCCAATGCGGCGCTCAGCAATCCCATTTTGCTGTGGAGAGTCCGGAAGCGTAAAGGTCTGGCGGATGCCTCGTGCACGACAGTAGGCTCGCAGAAGGCCAGAGGAGAACTCTCCACCTCGGTCAGAGTGCAGACGCAGAACAGGAAAGTCCGAGCCGAAGCTCCTCCTGAGCTGGAGACGAGCTGCGCGGATCCAGTCGATCAACACCTCAGTGACATCACCCTTGCTGCGCAAGGGGAAGTCTGTGGTGTAACGCGAGTAGTCGTCAACCACCAGCAGGAAGTAGCGCTCGTGACCCTGCCCACGGACGCGGGCGGGGCCCCACACGTCCATGTGAAGCGTCTGCAGTGGAGCCTCTGTCGGGGGGAACTGGGAGGAGTGAGGGGCAGCCCGGAGCCGCCCCTCGACACAGGGGACACAAGAAGGTCCGGGTCCCGAAGGAAGGGGAGGGAGAGACCGGGGAAGACCAGAGACAAGGACACGGGAAGCCATGCCCCGAAGACGAAGCAAGGAGGGGTGGCCAAGACGGTGGTGCCACAGGAGAGTCTCGTGAGACAAGCGGCGACACGAGCAGGGGGCAGACTCAGGACCAGACCTGGACGCAGCAGCAAACACCTGACCCGACGCAGCTACCTGGCCAGACGCAGGGACAGGAGGAGACGCAGTGGTCAGTGTGTAGAGACTCGACCCCGGCCGACGCGAGAACGTGGCCAGGTGTCGGCCTGTGCGGGCGTCCGAGCAGTGGGTCACCCGCTGACTCGCAGGAGTAAACTGGTGAACCCCCGCATCCTGGAGGTCAGCACCACTCACCAAGTTCGTCGAGAACGAGGGGAGGTACAGACCAGACAAGGTGCCCGAGGGGGCAGCCGGACACGGGAGGACAGTGGAGAAGTGAGAGAGGACTGGACCCCCAGTGGGGTCAGCCAGGGAGACTGCAACCGGCCGGCCAAGCGGCGTGAGTGTGGTGCGGTCTCGAAAGAAGGAGCGAGAAGCCCCTGAGTCAAGCGTGAAGGTGAGGGAGGCCGAAGCCGACGCAGTACCTGAGAGCGCAGCCTCACCAGTACCTGAGAGTGCAGACGCACTGGCACCTAGAGCAGCAGCCTCAGAAGTACCTAGCGTAGCAGTACCAATGCCCGGGTCGGGCGGGAAACACCGGTAACCGTCACCCTCCTCACTAATAGTCACAGCATACATGGCAGCAAGGATAGCATCAAAGTCAAGATCAAAGATAGCTACGCCAGCCCTAGACAGCTCTCCCCAACGGGGAATCTCACTGGCCTCGGGGAACTGCTGACGCCAAGCGTCCGTCAGGCGGCCAAAGCAGCGCTGAGTGGGGTGCGCACCCCCACACTGCTCACCCGCGCTGTCACCGGAACGAAGGACGTAGGTGCACGGACCAAAACCCCCACCCCGCTGACGCTGCGTGTACCACTCACGGAGCTGCTGGGGCGGGGGGATGTCCCGCGAACGCTGCTGCTGCTGCTGCTGCTGCTGACGCTGGCCACCACTAGGGCCGCTACGCTGCGGGGCACCACCCCGACCAGCTCCACCCCCTCCGCCACCGCTGCCTCCACCTCCACCACCACCGCTGCCTCCGCTCCCACCGATGCCGCCACCACCGCCTCCTCCTCCGCTGCTGCCACCGCCACCACCGCCCCCGCCACCACTCCCACCGCCACCCCCACTCCCTCCTCCGCCTCCACCGCCTCCTCTACCGCCCCCGCCAGCTCCACCCGCGCCCTTGCCCCCCTTGCCCCTGCCAGGGCGGCGTCTCCCGCTAGGGGCAGACGCCGCGCAGACCGACTCAAGACCAAGCAGGTCGGCAGCAGCAGCAGAGGCAACAGAGGGCAGCAGGGGGGAAGGAGAGCACCCCTCAAAGATGGGGGTGCGAGGGTCACCACGAGAGGCTCCTACAGCGACGATGCTCTTCTCCGCCGCCAGGAGGGACTTCTCGAGGAGGTCGACAGTGAGAGTGGTGGGACAGACCGAGAGGTAGTGGTCCCTGACTACGCGAAGGGAGTCAGGGAGGCGTGTGACTATGTAATAGAGAGTGATGTACATGGGGGGGGGGTTCTTGGCGCAGAACTCAGCAGGAAGGGCGGCGCGGTAGCGAGTGTCACTAGTGCGGAGGTGCGTAATGAGGTCAGCGACAGTGGGAAAGGCAGTAAGGTCAGGAAAGAGGTACGGTAGCATGAGGCGGCTCAGGGCAGCAGTGGCAGGGGAAGAGTAGCGCGCAACTACAGCGTCGTACAAGGTCTGAGCACTCTTGTACTGACTAAAGTGCGCGCGCTCAGTGGTAGGCAGGTGGCGACGCACAGCAAGACGTGCAGCAGCATCGCGGGTGGCCCACTGAGAGCGAACAGTGGGGTCAGCATCAGTAGCAGGGGCAGGAGAGGCGCCAGAGGTGAGGTCAAAGAGGGAAAGACCGTCCGCCCTATCGCACTGTAAGAACAGCTGCAGGTCGTCGACCCAGACCTCAAAGTCAATGGCTCGACCCTCAGCGTCAAAAGCGAGGACACTAGGGGTAGCCATGACGACGACAGACGAGCAGTGCAAGCAGTAGGGGAAGGGCACGCAGTGACAGTGGGGCTGTGCTCACCGGACAGGGCAGGTCGGGCGGCTCGGTAGTAGGGCGGCTCGGCTGCTCAGCGGCTCGGCGGCAGGGCGGCTCGGCTGTTGGGCGGCTCGGCGGCAGTGCGGCTCGGCTCCCGGGCGGCTCGGCGGCAGGGCGGCTCGGCTCCCGGGCGGCTCGGCGGCAGGGCGGCTCGGCTCCCGGGCGGCTCGGCGGCAGGGCGGCTCGGCTCCCGGCGGTTCTGCTGCTAGGCGGCTCCCGCAGGTAGGGCGGCGGTAGGGCCGCAGGTAGGGCGGCGGGCGGGCCGTAGGTAGGGCGGCAGGGGGGGGGCCGTAGGTAGGGCAGCGGGCTGGCCGCAGGTAGGTCGGCGGTAGGGCCGCAAGTAGGGCGGCGGGCGGGCCGCAGTTAGGGCGGCGGGCGGGCCGCAGGTAGGGCGGCTGGCGGGCCGCAGGTAGGGCAGCGGGCGGGCCGCGACGTGAGGGCGGCGGGGCCGCTGTAGTGGGGCGGCGGGGCCGCTTAGCAGAGGGCGGCGGGGCCGCGTGAGCAGGGCGGCGGGGCCGCGTGAGCAGGGCGGCGGGGCCGCGAAGCAGAGGGCGGCTGGGCCGCGCGAGCAGGGCGGCGGGGCCGCGAAGGAAGGGCGGCGGGGCCGCGTTAGTAGGGCGGCGAGGCCGCGAAGGAAGGGCGGCAGGGCCGCGTGAGCAGAGTGGCGGGGCCGCGAAGGGAGGGCGGCGGGGCCGCGAGGGGCGACACGGAGGGTCGCTAAAAAAAAGGAAAACGCGCCTCGGGGCGCGCTTCGGTGGGCCCTAGAAGCAGTCCCTAGGAGGGGACCTGCTCTGATTCCATGTGAAATGAAGAACGAGAATGTTTGGACTATGAATGAAGTGAGTACATATGGGAAACCCTAATTGGGTTGTACCCCTTATGGGATACCCCACTATAGCCTACACAACAGCATAAGCTATATAATGTTCTGACAGTTACCACGGTGGCGAAGTGAGGATACCTTTGTTACGATCTGGACGCGTGGTTTAAATCGGGTGCGATCGAGCCCAATTTGTGTTACCGCGGAGGTAAATGCCCTTTATGGTTCCTACCGAAACACTTCGCGAACTGCACGAGTTGGCTGCTGAACTTTGTTTTGACCGCCAAATGGCTTGACTACCTTTTCCTAGCCAGTCACAACTCGCCTCGCCAGGCATCTTCCAGAGATAGGCCCACGTGTACTGGCTGCATGAGCATGTTCTCCTGCGTCACCTCACCATGCTGCAGCCCATCGTGGTGGTCTGAGGTGCGGGGGCACGTGCCCTTGCGTGGGTGTACCCGCGAACAGCGCCACTAGGCATTCTCCAAGATGGTTCCCTATTAAATCCATTCTCCTAGAGTTTATCATTCATGTTTCATTATAATAGTATTTTCTTGACAGCAGATACTTTACATAGCCATAGCTACAAACTTTAGGAAACCCTGTTCATCAATAACCCATGCATGAAGGGAAAAAATGTAGGCCACTAATGTAATGACATAATTAGTTCTAGGCAATCCAGGATCGTACACTAAGAGGGGCGGGGCTGGTAAAGATGACCAGAAACCGAGTTTCATTAGTGAGTAAATGTAAGGAAAATTCCTTTTCCTTACTTCGCGTCCCTGCTCAGCGCGTACAACACTGACAGCACCCCACAATATCCCGTTACCACTCGCGACATTCGCCTCGACACCATTCCCGCCACCGTTCACGATGTGACCCCAACCTCACGATTCGGTTGGTACCGTCATACCCCGGATATACCCCCATGGGGGACACTAATAAAACATGTTTTTTTTAGGGGGTGGGCTTATAATATAGTAAAATTATAAGCGCCGGCGTTTATGTTATGTAAAAAGTGGCGCGGCGGGGCACTAATATTTGTTTTTAAATATACCAAATCGAAGCATTCTCAAAGGCGGATTCACCTGAGTCGAGAACGTTCGACTCTGTGCATGCTTTGCGCGTGAAACGGCCAACAAGGCGTGGCATCACGCCTTCCACGCCTTGTTGGCCAGGCCAGGTTCATCGAACGTGAACCTGGCCCATGCTAGGGCACACGTACTTCGCATTACAGCGGCCCAATCAGGGTTGCATGCGATCGTGGGCACGTCGTGGTTCAGCCACGACGTGCCCATCAACAGCAAGATTCCCTGCCATCGAGGCAAAGAGTGTCCCTTTCAGCTCCTCTGCGGGGAATCTCGACTGTGGCCACACTTTCCCCGCAGAGGAGGCCGGGCCGCGAAACTGAAGGGGTCTCGGGCGAGGGCTTCATACGGCCCTCATTCCCAACTTTTGGTTCAGTTTTCTTCGTTCGTTTGGCCTGCCGTGGCCATGGCGGGCCTTCCAGGCACGCATTTCTTGTTCCGCCGCCAACCTGCTGCTAGAGAAAATACCCGCAGAGACACTCGTGACTACTCTCAATGGCAGACGCGCCCTGCGCCCGTCCCTCCACCACAACCAGTAGTGCCTCCCGTTCCTCCCACGCCTCCTACGCCTCCTACCCCTCCCGCTCCCCCGGCGCCTCCTATTCCTCCCGTTCCTCCCACGCCTCCTACGCCTCCTACCCCTCCCGCTCCCCCGGTGCCTCCTATTCCTCCCGTTCCTCCGGCCCCTCCCGTCCCGCCTTCTGTTGGTGTTTCGCGACAGGGGGTTCTGCAGCTTCTCCTCCCCCCTGGCTACTCGGCGTTCGAAGCCTTCCTGTCCGAGCCTGAACGCAGCGGCGGCGAAGGATCTTCCTCCGCACCGGAGCCACGATGGGGAGCGCCGGCTGATTGCCCGTTGGACGAATCCGCTACCGGTGCGGACGACGACGTGGAGTTCTGGGCTGCTGACGGTCTCCCCGAGCACCTTCCAATTCCCTCCTTTCCCCCTCCGAATAAAACAAGGCCCCACCCATCTCGCGATAATCGTGATGCCCGTCCTCCCTCCCCCAGGCACAAGCCGACAAAGCACAGGCGCAATTCCTACACCTCGCATGAGAAGCTGCAATGGATTCTGAAGCTCGAAGCCGGAGAGATGAGTGTGCGGCGCATGTCTCGCGAATCCGGCATCTCCCGAAGGTGCCTCACGGAGTGGAAGAACCGCAAGGGTGAGCTTGAGGGCGCACACGGTGCACGCTGTCGCCTGCACGGCCGCGGAAGGAGCTCGTGGTATCGCGACATGGAAGCGGAGGTGTACCGGAGGTTTCTCGCCCACCGCAAGAAGTGCCTCGCCGTCTCGATCGCACGACTGTAGAAGTGGTCGCACGAGGTGATGAAAGAGTTACACCCAGGTGAAAAGTGGGCCGGCTCTCAGCGGTGGATCCAGCGCTTTCGCCGCCGCTGGAACCTGACGACCAGAGCGAAGACCCGGGTCGGCAAGAAGCTCTCGTCCAGTGAGTTGTTATTTGGTAGTATTGTTGTTTGTCTGTTCCCGTCTATTCACGGCTCTCACTCTGTGTTTGTGCTTTCTATTCCTCCCATCCCGTGTCCCAGACTGCGAGACTGATGTCAAGAACTTCTGGACGTAGGTGCGTCACTCCCGCCGGCAGTACAAGATCGACCTGCCGTGGATTCTAAACGTGGACCAGACGCCCCTCTGGCTCGAGATGCCATCCGAACGCACCGTTGAAGAGGTTGGCTCGCGCTCCGTGCCCGTCCGCAGCGGCGGCTACCAGAAAGAGCGGGTTACAGTGATGCTCGCCTGCACCGCCAGCGGGGAGAAGTTGAAGCCTTGGGTCTTCTTCAAAAGGAAGACCGTCCCCAAAGGAGATTTCCCTTCAGGTATGCACAACACGTCGATTACGCGGTGGCATGTCGATGTCAGTTAAAAAATTTAACTAACATCGTGGTTTTGTTGCTGTGCAGATATCCACGTGGGGGTCCATCCCAACGGGTGGATGGACGCGGACGGTGTCATCGAGTGGCTGGACGGGGCGGTGAAGCCGTACATCAACCCCAAGTTCGGAGTCCGCCCCCGCAAAGCTCTGCTCGTCCTCGATTCGTACCGCAGGCACCTGACCCCGGAGGTGAAGAAGAAGTTTGGCGAGCTGAACCTGGTCCCTGTGGTTATCCCTGCTGGCTGCACCTCGGAGATTCAACCCCTCGACGTCGCGGTTAACCGCTCCTTCAAGGCCGCCGTTCGCCAGCTCTACCAGGAGTGGTTTGAGCGTGAGGGGGTCGACACCTTGACGAAGAAAGGTGAGAGGTGCAGCTCTTCTGTTTATGTTTTTATTTCTTTAACCCGTGCTGACCCGGTTTCTGGATTTGCGTGGCATGCAACATCAAGAAGCCTCCTGTCGAGCTGACGCTCAAGTGGATCTCGGCGGCCTAGAAGTCCGTGCCCAAGGAGCTCATTCAACGGGCGTTCCTCACCTGCGGCATCAGCAACGCCCTGGATGGGTCCCAGGACAAGCTCTGCCTGCAACACAGGCGAGACGAGCTCGAGGGCGAGGAGGTCAACATGGATGATGAAATTGCAGCACACGGTTTCTTCTGCAACAATGTAGAGGAACCTGAGTCGGACTCTGAGGCCGACCCAGATGACCCCACTGCAGCTGATGATTAGAGTAGGGTAGATTAACTAGTGTAGAAAATGGTGAAGCCTGTGTGAGGCTCGTAGGTAGGAGTAGATTAACTAGTTGTAGAGTAATTAACATGATGTTTTAGTATACTAATTATGTAAAAGGTCTTCAAATGAAAAAAAAAGAAAAACTGGGTGGCGGTTATAAAATGTAAGGCACAGCTTTGCGGTTATAATCCGTAAGCCTTTTAGGTATGCGCTTATAATCGAGCACCGGATATAAGCGCCACACGCCAATTAAAAGCGCCAGGCGCTTATCCGCGGGTGGCGCTTATTGTGAGAATGATAGACGAAAGAATGAATGAACTAGAAATGAGATGGGTACAAATAGGAAACACATAAGTGTTGTACCTGTGAGAATGATAGACGAAAGAATAAATGAACTAGAAATGAGATGGGTACATATAGGAAACACATAAGTGTTGTACCCACTAAGAGCTACCCCACTACAGCCTAAATAGACCATAGCAGATATAAGTTTGACACACCCCCATAGGCAAAGTGGGGGAGAACAAGAGGTCACAAGACCAGTCAAGAAAAGCAAAGCAAGCTCAGGGTGGATCACAAAGTCACCACACAGTCTGAGCACAAGCAAAGGGCCATAAGGCCAGTTCACATGCAGAGTTATATAAAGGAAAGTAAACAGTACAGTGAACACAACCTAGCAAGTGTAAGCATGCAGGTATAAGTGTATAGAGTACAGTACAAGCAGAGTCAAGAAGTCAACAAGTGAGGCACAGTAGGTACAAGGCCTAACACAGTACAGAAACGCTGATGATCACAAGGCTGAAGTGCCTTGGTGAAGACATCAGCAGTGTTGGCCTGAGAGGCCACGTAAGCAAGACGAAGCTGGCCACGCTGCTGCAACTCTCGAGCAAGGAAGTAGCGCAGAGCAATGTGCTTCGTTCTGTGCTCCAGTCTGTGCTCTTGACACAAGGCCAGCATGGCCTTGTTGTCGACGTACAGAACTGGAGGAGAACGAGGCGCCTCTCCCAAGTCGGTCAGCAGGTAGGTGAGCCAGCGAAGCTCCTGTGCAGCCATGGCCCCAGCGTAGATCTCAGCCTCACAACTGGAGCTGAGAACAGAAGAAGAGCGGGTAGACCGCCAGGAGACAGAACCGGAGCCAAGGCTGAAGGTGTAACCCTGTGACGACCGCTGCGTAGCCAAGTCGTCAACCCAGGAGGCGTCAGTGTGACCAGTGAGGACAACTCGAGCCCGTCCTCCAAGCACGAGCCCCATGCCCGATGTACTGCACAAGTATCGCAACACCCTCTTCGCAGCATCCCAGTGCACCTTTCGGTGCCTGCCGGGAGCCACGTAGCGAGCCAGAAGGCTGAGAGGGTATGCGAGGTCAGGTCGTGTGCAAGTCATCAGGTACATGAGGCAGCCAACAAGCTCTGGATACGGGCCACTCGGCTCTACGGACTCGTCCGAAGGTGGAGCTGAGAGCGAGTGACCGGTAGGCAGAGGAGTGGACTGTGGCGAGGAGTAGGTGAAGCCGAAGCGCTGAAGGACCTGCTGCACCATGTGTGACTGAGTCAAGGTAATGGTGCGCTGTGCTCTGTCCCGGGTGATCCGCAAGCCAAGATAGCTTGTGAGCTCACCCAGGTCTGTGCACGTGTGTCTCTTCTGCAGCTCGGACTTCACGTGGGCGAGTGCCTCCGTGTCAGCAGTAGCAAAGACAAGGTCGTCTACGTACACAAGAACGTAGAACGGCGGCAGAGTAGCGTCAGTGCGTAGAAACAGAGAAGGGTCAGCAGTGGAAGGAGCAAAACCAAGAGCAGCAAGAGTCGTCCTGAGCGTGTCGTGCCACTCACGGGGCGCCTGGCGGAGACCGTAGACTGGCCGCCGGAGGCTCCACTGGGTACCAGCAGGAAACGACCCAGTGAAGCCAGGTGGGCGGCGCAGCCAGATCTCCTCGTGCAGGCTGCCCTGTAGGAAGGCTGTGCTGAAGTCAAGTGAGTGGAGCTCGTAGTCACGCTGAGCAGCAACGTGCAGCAGTACCCGAAGAGTGGTCATCTTCGGGGTAGGGGAGAAGGTCTGAAAGAAGTCAACTCCCTGTCGCTGACTGAAGCCACGTGCAACGTAACGCGCCTTGAAGGCAGGCGGAGAACCCGGCGGCCGCTTCACCCTGAAGATCCACATGCCACTGACGATGTTCGCCCCAGGTGGGGGAACCTCGTCTACGTAGGTGCCTGTGGACTTCCAGGAAACCATCTCTGCGTCCATGGCTGCCTGCCACTGGGAGGAGTAGGGACCCTCTATCGCCTCTGCGTAAGAGCGCGGGGTCGGGATGTCTAGTGCATCCGGGTCTCCCTCAGGGGCAAGCCGCATGGACACGAGATGAGGTGAAGCAGCAGCAAAACACTCAAGGTCCTCCTGCCTGTCCTCAAGGACGTCCGTGCCAAGAGCACACTCACCTTGACGGACAGAGGACAGACAGACAGAGACGCAGACTCAGCAACAAGACTAGCGGCGTAGTCTAGGCGACAGGCTGCAGCAAAGTCAACAAGCTCAGCAACAAGAGCAGACGCAGCAGAGAACTCAAACAGGGGGTCAGTGACAGCAGTGGCCAGAAAGCGCGTGACGGTAGGACTAGCAGCACGAAGGGAGTCAGACTCCGGGTCCGGACCGTCAGGAAGAGAGGACGCAGGAGGAGAGGGCAGAGGGACACGCTGTGGAGCAGTGGAAGGACGCAGAGTCATAGAGTGAGTGCCAGGGACAGGAGGAAGACGCGGACGCGAAACACGACCAGGGCGAACAGAACGGACAGGCGACGTAGAACGAGACACAGGCGACACAGGACGCGACTCAGGCTCACGACGCTCCGTAAGACCTCTAGTCGGTCCAGAGTAAGGAGAAGGACCAGGCAGCGGAGAGGCCGGCTGTAACTGCGACTGAGACGGGACAGGCGGTGGACTCAAGGAAGGAGGAGGAGGACCAGGAGAAGGCGGGGAGCCAAGAACCTGCTGAAGAAGCGGAACGTAGTATGGCCGCGGCCGCACAGCGCCTCCAGAAACAGCAGAGACAGAACCGGTACCCTCAGCCTCAGGGTCTCCAGTCCTAGCAGCACCTCCAACAGCTCCAGCACCAGCAGCACCTCCTGTAGCTCCAGCACCAGCACCACCTCCAGCAGCACCAGCACCTCCAGCAGCTCCAGCAGCTCCAGCACCAGCACCACCTCCAGCAGCGCCAGCACCTCCAGTAGCTCCAGTAGCACCTCCAGCACCAGCAGCACCTCCAGCAGCTCCAGCACCAGCACCACCTCCAGCAGCTCCAGCACCAGCACCACCTCCAGCAGCGCAAGCACCTCCAGCAGCACCCGCACCAGCGCACCTCCAGCAGCAACCTGACAGCGCCGAGAGTACCACTCACGAAGCCGCTGTGGAGAGAGGGGCTCCCGCCGCGACGGGACACCCAGAGCACCTCCAGACTCAACACGCGCAGGCTCAGCACCTCCAGACACAGTACCCTCAGGCGCCACACCCCCAGGCTCAGCACGCCCAGTCTCAGCACCCCAAGACTCAGCACCCCCAGACTCAGCACCCCCAGACTCAGCACCCCCAGTCTCAGCACCCCCAGTCCCCGCACCCGCAGGGTCAGCACCCCTAGCAGCACCTGAGTCGACAGCTACCTCGACCCGCTCGGCAGGGTCTACCTGGGACACACCTGAGGGGGCAGGACCCTGGGGGGGGAGGGGGTCTACCGGAGGAGTACCTGGGGCAAGGAAGAGCGGCGGGGGAGGGGAAGAGGCAGTGCGGTAGGGAAAGAGACGGTAGTACGACACCGACTCGTCAAACGTGACGTCCTGAGAGGACAGAACACGACGCGAGGTGGGGTGGTAGAACTGCCACCCGGGTGCGTCAGGAGGGAAGCCAAGGAAGACACAGGGAACGGCACGGGAGGACAGCTTGTCCGCTGTAGTATCGCAGACAAAAGCTCGAGATCCCCAGACACGGAACGCGGACGCATCGCCAACCTTCCCCGTCCACCGCAGAGTAGGTGTGGTCTCCGGCAAGGAGACACGAGGCTGAAGGTTGATCTGATGCGCAGCGTACTGAACCGCGAACGGCCACAGAAAGTGGGGAGCAGCCGCATGGATCATGGACGTACGAGCGACATCCATGACCATGCCAATGCGGCGCTCAGCAATCCCATTTTGCTGCGGGGAGGCCGGAAGCGTGAACGTCTGGCGGATGCCCTCCAAACGACAGAAGGCTCTCAGGAGGTCGGAGGAAAACTCCCCGCCTCTGTCTGAGTGCAGACGCAAAACAGGAAGGTCGGAGCCGAAACTCTCACTAAGCTGGCGACGAGCACCGCGGATCCAGTCGATCAACACCTCAGTGACCTCACCCTTGCTGCGCAAGGGGAAGACTGTGGTGTAACGCGAGTAGTCGTCAACGACCAGCAGGAAGTAACGCTCGTGACCCTGTCCACGAACGCGGGCTGGGCCCCACACGTCCATGTGAAGAGTCTGCAGAGGGGCCTCAGTCGGAGGAAACGAGGAGGAGTGAGGAGCGGCGCGCTGCCGGCCCTCGACACAAGGAACACAGGTGGGGGCAGGCCCCGGAGGAAGGGGAGGGAGGGACCTGGGGAGTCCAGAGACAAGAGCACGGGAGGCCATACCTCGAAGACGAGGCAGGGAGGGGTGACCAAGGCGGTGGTGCCAGAGGAGAGTCTCGTGCGCCAGAGGACAACACGAGCAGGGGGCAGACGCAGGACTAGACCTGGACGCAGCAGCAAACACCTGACTGGACGCAGCTACCTGACCAGACGCAGGGACCGGAGGAGGCGCAGTAGTCAGTGTGTACAGACTCGACCCTAGCCGACGGGTGAACGTGGCCAGGTGGCGGCCCGTCCGAGAGCAAGTGCAGTGGGTCACACGCTGACCTCCAGGGGTGAACTGGTCAACTCACGCGTCCTGGAGGTCAGCTCCACTCACCAAGTTCGTAGAGAACGAGGGGAGGTGGAGTCCCGACAGCAAGCCCGACGGGGCCGCAGGACACGGTAGAACCGTGGAGGAGTGTGCAAGGACTGGTCTCCCGGAGGGGTCAGCAAGGGAGACCGCAACAGGCCGACGGAGCGGCGTGAGCGTGGTGCTGTCTCTAAAGAAAGAGCGCGAAGCACCAGAGTCAAGTGTGAAGGTGTGAAAGGACTCAGTAGGTGCAGTACCAGAGGGAGGAGACGTACCAGCACCTGGAGCAGCAGACGCACTAGCACCTAGAGCAGCAGCCGCACTAGCACCTAGAGCAGCAGCCACAGTGCCCGGGTCGGGCGGGACACGCAGGTAACAGTCACCCTCAGTAATATCAGCAAGAGCATACATGGCAGCAAGGATAGCATCAAAATCTAGATCAAAGATAGGCACATTCTGCAGAAGCAGATCATGCCAACGAGGAAGCTCAACAGCGTCAGGAAACTGGGTACGCAAAACGTCAGTCAGGCGGCCGAAGCAGCGCTGCGTGGTGTGTGGGAGACCACACACCTCCCCGCTACGAGTGCCTGTGCGAAGAACATACGCACAGGGACCTGCACCCCCAGACCTCCCACGCCCAGCGTACCACTCACGAAGCTGCTGAACAGACGGGGTCTCACGGGTGCGCAGCTGCTGCTGACGCTGGCCGCCACCAAGGCCTCCACGCTGCGTGGCTGCACCGCGACCAGCACCACCTCCTCCGCTACCTCCAGCACCGCTGCCGCCGCCTCCACCGCCTCCGCCACCGCCTCCACGGCCTCCACCGCCGCCACCGACGCCCCCACCCCCGGGACCACCCCCACCACTACCTCCACCTCCTCCACCGCTTCCTCCACCGCCCCCTCCACCACCCTTGGTTCCCTTGCCCTTGCCAGTGCGGCGTCGCCCACTAGGGGCAGACGCAGCGCCGACCTCCTCAGTGCCAACGAGGTCGACAGCAGCAGCAGAGGCAATAGAGGGGAGAAGGGGGACAGGGGAACACCCCTCAAAGAAGGGGGTGCGACGGTCGCCGCGAGAAGCCCCAACAGCTAAGATACTCTTCTCAGCTGCAGCTAGGCGCTCCTCTAGCAAGTCGACAGTCAGCTCGGTAGGGCAAAGGGAGAGAAAGTGATCCCTGACTGAGGAGAGAGAGTCAGGGAGGCGGGTGACTAGGTAGTAAAGGGTGATGTACATGGGGGGGGAGTTCGTGGGAAGAAACGCAGTGGGAAGGGCAGCGCGGTAGCGAGCGTCACTAGTGCGGAGGTGAGCAACTAGGTCAGCAACAGTGGCAAAGGCGGCAAGGTCAGGAAAGAGGTACGGCAGCATGAGGCGGCTGAGGGCAGCAGTGGCAGGGGAGGAGTAGCGTGCAACTACAGCGTCGTACAGAGCCCTAGCACTCTTGTACTGACTAAAGTGCGCGCTCTCAGTAGACGGCAGGTGATTGCGCACAGCAAGACGAGCAGCAGCATCGCGCGTGAGCCACTGCGAGCGAACAGTACTGTCAGCATCAGCAGTAGGGGCAGTAGAGGCGCCAGAAGTGAGATCGAACAGTGAGAGACCATCCTTGCTATCGCACTGTAGGAAAAGCTGCAGATCATCTAGCCAGACCTCAAAGTCAACAGCCCGACCCTCAGCATCAAAGGTAAGAACATTGAGACTAGCCATGACAGGAGAAGCAGCAGGCTAGCAGTAGCAGCAGTGGAACTCGGCTAAGCAGGCTAGGTAGGGCGGCGCAGCTCGGCAGGGCGGTGTGGCTCGGCAGCGCGGCGCTCTTACCAGGGGAGAGGCTGGGGCAGGGCCGGGGTAGGGCCGGGGCAGTTCAGGAGCAGGGCCGGGGCAGGGCCGGGGCAGTTCAGGAGCAGGGCCGGGGCAGGGCCGGGGCAGTTCAGGAGCAGGGCCGGGGCAGGGCCGGGGCAGTTCAGGAGCAGGGCCGGGGCAGGGCCGGGGCAGTTCAGGAGCAGGGCCGGGGCAGGGCCGGGGCAGTTCAGGAGCAGGGCCGGGGCAGGGCCAGGGCAGAGCCGGGCCAGGGCCGGGGCAGTTCAGGGG
Organism: Closterium sp. Naga37s-1; assembly: GCA_947471745.1. Lineage (NCBI taxonomy): Eukaryota > Viridiplantae > Streptophyta > Zygnematophyceae > Desmidiales > Closteriaceae > Closterium > Closterium sp. Naga37s-1. Next base: position 3,845,433 of record CANJKZ010000163.1, on the reverse strand, counting down.
CAGGGCCGGGGCAGGGCCGGGGCAGAGCCGGGGCAGTTCAGGAGCAGGGCCGGGGCAGAGCCGGGGCAGGGCCGGGGCAGGGCCTGGGCAGAGCCGGGCCAGGGCCGGGGCAGTTCAGGGGCAGGTCAGGAGCAGGGCCGGGGCAGTGCAGAAGCAGGGCCGGGGCAGTTCAGAAGCAGGGCCGGGGCAGTGTCGGGGAAGAGCTGCGACAGGGCCGCAGCAGGGCCGGCTGGGCCTGAAGTGGCCTCTAACGGGGCCTGACTGGGCCTATAACGGGGCCGTACGGGGCCTATAATGGGGCCTGACGAGGCCTATAACGGGGCCGTACGGGGCCTATAACGGGGCCGTGCGGGGCCTATAACGGGGCCTGACGGGGCCTATGACGGGGCCTGACGGGCCTTACGGGGCCTGAAACGGGGCCAAATGGGGCCTGACGGGGCCGAACGGGGCCTATAACGGGGCCTGACGGGGCCTATAACGGGGCCGATAACGGGGCCGTGCGGGGCCTATAACGGGGCCTGACGGGGCCTATAACAGGGCCTGACGGGCCTTACGGGGCCTCTAACGGGGCCTTACAGGGCCTCTAACTGGGCCTGAAGGAGCCTGACGGGGCCTCTAACGGGGCCTGACGGGCCCTACGGGGCCTTAAACGGGGCCAAATGGGGCCGGACGGGGCCGTACGGGGCCTCTAACGGGGCCTGACGGGGCCGTACGGGGCCTCTAACGGGGCCTGTCGGGGCCTAACGGGGCCTTAAACGGGGCCGAATGGGGCCTGACGGGGCCTTATGGGGCCTTACGGGGCATAACGGGGCCTTACGGGGCCTGAAACCGCGCCCTAAACGGGGCCTAAAGGGGCCTTACGGGGCCTAACGAGGCCTTAAGGGGCCTTACGGGGCGGGCGCAGGCTCTAAGGGCGGGCGCAGGGGCCGTGACGGGCCTCGAAGGGAAGGCGCGAAGCGCGCGGCAAGTAGGCAGGGGAGAAATTTCAGTGGTGGGCCCTTTTTAAAAAATCTCGAAACTAGCTCTATACCATGTGAGAATGATAGACGAAAGAATGAATGAACTAGAAATGAGATGGGTACATATAGGAAACACATAAGTGTTGTACCCACTAAGAGCTACCCCACTACAGCCTAAATAGACCATAGCAGATATAAGTTTGACAGTACCCTCTAAGAGCTACCCCACTACAGCCTAAATAGACCATAGCAGATATAAGTTTGACACACCCCCATAGGCAAAGTGGGGGAGAACAAGAGGTCACAAGACCAGTCAAGAAAAGCAAAGCAAGCTCAGGGTGGATCACAAAGTCACCACACAGTCTGAGCACAAGCAAAGGGCCATAAGGCCAGTTCACATGCAGAGTTATATAAAGGAAAGCAAACAGTATAGTGAACACAACCTAGCAAGTGTAAGCATGCAGGTATATTTGTATAGAGTACAGTACAAGCAGAGTCAAGAAGTCAACAAGTGAGGCACAGTAGGTACAAGGCCTAACACAGTACAGAAACGCTGATGATCACAAGGCTGAAGTGCCTTGGTGAAAACATCAGCAGTGTTGGCCTGAGAGGCCACGTACGCAAGACGAAGCTGGCCACGCTACTGCAACTCTCGAGCAAGGAAGTAGCGCAGAGCAATGTGCTTCGTTCTGTGCTCCAGTCTGTGCTCTTGACACAAGGCCAGCGTGGCCTTGTTGTCGACGTACAGAACTGGAGGAGAACGAGGCGGGGTGTAGCCATTAGGGGTTGTACCAGGGGAGTACCTGGTGCGAGGAAGAGCGGCGGGGAGGGGGGAGAGGCAGTGCGGTAGGGAAAGAGACGGTAGTACGACACCGACTCGTCGAACGTGACGTCCTGAGAGGACAGAACACGACGCGAGGTGGGGTGGTAGAACTGCCACCCGGGTGCGTCAGGAGGGAAGCCAAGGAAGACACAGGGAACGGCACGGGAGGACAGCTTGTCCGCAGTAGTATCGCGGACAAAAGCTCGAGATCCCCAGACACGAAACGCGGACGCATCGCCAACCTTCCCCGTCCACCGCAGAGTAGGTGTGGTCTCCGGCAAGGAGACACGAGGCTGAAGGTTGATCTGATGCGCCGCGTACTGAACCGCGAACGGCCACAGAAAATGGGGAGCAGCCGCATGGATCATGGACGTACGAGCGACGTCCATGACCATGCCAATGCGGCGCTCAGCAATCCCATTTTGCTGCGGGGAGGCCGGAAGCGTGAACGTCTGGCGGATGCCCTCCAAACGACAGAAGGCTCTCAGGAGGTCGGAGGAAAACTCCCCGCCTCTGTCCGAGTGCAGACGCAGAACAGGAAGGTCTGAGCCGAAACTCTCACTGAGCTGGCGACAAGTACTGCGGATCCAGTCGATCAACACCCCAGGGACCTCACCCTTGCTGCGCAAGGGGAAGACTGTGGTGTAACGCGAGTAGTCGTCAACGACCAGGAGGAAGTAGCACTCGTGACCCTGTCCACGGACGCGGGCTGGGCCCCACACGTCCATGTGAAGAGTCTGCAGAGGAGCCTCAGTCGGAGGAAACGAGGAGGAGTGAGGGGCGGCGCGCTGCCGGCCCTCGACACAAGGAACACAGGTGGGGGCAGGCCCCGGAGGAAGGGGAGGGAGGGACCTGGGTAGACCCGAGACAAGGGCACGGGAGGCCATACCTCGAAGACGAGGCAGGGAGGGGTGACCAAGGCGGTGGTGCCAAAGGAGAGTCTCGTGTGCCAAAGGGCGACACGAGCAGGGGGCAGACGCAGGACTAGACCTGGACACGGCAGCAAACACCTGACTGGACGCAGCTACCTGACCAGACGCAGAGACCGGAGGAGGCGCAGTAGTCAGTGTGTACAGACTCGACCCTGGCCGACGGGTGAACGTGGCCAGGTGACGGCCCGTCCGAGAGCAAGTGCAGTGGGTCACACGCTGACCTCCAGGGGTGAACTGGTCAACCCACGCGTCCTGGAGGTCAGCTCCACTCACCAGGTTCGTAGAGAACGAGGGGAGGTGGAGTCCCGACAGCAAGCCCGACGGGGCCGCAGGACACGGTAGGACAGTGGAGGAGTGTGCAAGTACTGGGCCCCCTGAGGGGTCAGCAAGGGAGACCGCAACAGGCCGACTGGGCGGCGTGAGCGTGGTGCTGTCTCTAAAGAAAGAGCGCGAAGCACCAGAGTCAAGTGTGAAAGTGTGAAAGGACGCAGTAGGTGTAGTACCAGAGAGAGGAGACGTACCAACACCTGGAGCAGCAGACGCACTAGCACCTAGAGCAGCAGCCGCACAAGCACCTGGAGCAGCAGACGCACTAGCACCTAGAGCAGCAGCCACAGTGCCCGGGTCGGGCGGGACACGCAGGTAACAGTCACCCTCAGTAATATCAGCAAGAGCATACATGGCAGCAAGGATAGCATCAAAGTCTAGATCAAAGATAGGAACATTCTGCAGAAGCAGATCATGCCAACGAGGAAGATCACCAGCATCAGGAAACTGGGTACGCCAGGCGTCAGTCAAGCGGCCGAAGCAGCGCTGCGTGGTGTGTGGGAGACCACACACCTCCCCACTACGAGTGCCGGTGCGAAGAACGTACGTGCAGGGACCTGCACCCCCAGACCTCCCACGCCCAGCGTACCACTCACGAAGCTGCTGAACAGACGGGGTCTCACGGGTGCGCAGCTGCTGCTGACGCTGGTTGCCACCAAGGCCTCCACGCTGCATGGCCGCACCGCGACCAGCACCACCTCCTCCGCCACCTCCTCCGCCACCGCCGCCACGGCCTCCACTGCCGCCACCGACGCCCCCACTCCCGGAACCACCCCCACCACCACCTCCACCTCCTCCACCTCCTCCATCGCTGCCTCCACCGCCCCCTCCACCACCCCTGCTTCCCTTGCCCTTGCCAGTGCGGCGTCGCCCACTAGGGGCAGTAGACACAGCGCCGACCTCCTCAGTGCCAACGAGGTTGACAGCAGCAGCAGAGGCAACAGAGGGGAGAAGGGGGACAGGGGAACACCCCTCAAAGAAGGGGGTGCGACGGTCGCCGCGAGAAGCACCGACAGCTAAGATACTCTTCTCAGCTGCAGCAAGACGCTCCTCTAGCAAGTCGACAGTCAGCTCGGTGGGGCAAAGGGAGAGGAAGTGATCCCTGACTGAGGAGAGAGAGTCAGGGAGGCGGGTGACTAGGTAGTAAAGGGTGATGTACATGGGGGGGGAGTTCGTGGGAAGAAACTCAGTGGGAAGGGCAGCGCGGTAGCGAGCGTCACTAGTGCGGAGGTGAGCAACTAGGTCAGCAACTGTGGCAAAGGCGGCAAGGTCAGGAAAAAGGTACGGCAGCATGAGGCGGCTGAGGGCAGCAGTGGTAGGGGAGGAGTAGCGTGCAACTACAGCGTCGTACAGAGCCCTAGCACTCTTGTACTGACTAAAGTGCGCGCGCTCAGTAGACGGCAGGTGATTACGCACAGCAAGACGAGCAGCAGCATCGCGCGTGAGCCACTGCGAGCGAACAGTACTGTCAGCATCAGCAGCAGGGGCAGTAGAGGCGCCAGACGTGAGATCGAACAGTGAGAGGCCATCCTTGCTATCGCACTGAAGGAAAAGCTGCAGATCATCTAGCCAGACCTCAAAGTCAACAGCTCGACCCTCAGCATCAAAGGTAAGAACATTGAGACTAGCCATGACAGGAGCAGCAGCAGGCTAGCAGCAGCAGCAGTGCAACTCAGCAGGGCAGGCTAGGCAGGGCGGCGCGGCTCGGCAGCGCGGCTCGGCAGCGCGGCGCTCTTACCAGTGGCGAGGCTGGGGCAGGGCCGGGGTAGGGCCGGGGCTGGGCCGCAGAAGATCCGGGGCCGGGTTGGGCAGGGCCGCGACAGTGCAGGAGCAGGGCAGGGGTGTCAGAACATTATATAGCTTATGCTGTTGTGTAGGCTATAGTGGGGTATCCCATAGGGGGTACAACCCAATTAGGGTTTTACATATGTACTCACCTCATTCATAGTTCATCCACTCTCGTTCTTCATTCTTCTCATGGTATCGAGCAGGTTCCCTCGTGGGAACTGTTCCTAGGGCCCACCGTTTTTTTTTTCCTGCCCGGAGCGCACTCTGCCCCTACCCGAGTCGCGCTCCCCTCTCTCTTGGCCCCTAGTGGCCCCTTTAGCCGCCCGTCACGGCCCTTAGACGCCCGCGCGCCGCCCGTCCCGGCCCCTTAGACGCCCGCGCGTCGCCCGTCCCAGCCCCCTAGACGCCCGTGCGCCACCCGGCCCGGCCCCTAGACGCCCGCGCGCCGCCCGTCCCGGCCCCTAGACGCCCGCGCGCCGCCCGTCCCGGCCCCTAGACGCCCGCGCGCCGCCCGTCCCGGCCCCTAGACGCCCGCGCGCCGCCCGTCCCGGCCCCTAGACGCCCGCGCGCCGCCCGTCCCGGCCCCTAGACGCCCGCGCGCCGCCCGTCCCGGCCCCTCGACGCCTGCGCGCCGCCCGTCCCGGCCCCTCGACGCCCGCGCGCCGCCCGTCCCGGCCCCTCGCCGCCCGTGAGCCGCCCGTCCCGGCCCCTAGACGCCCGCGCGCCGCCCGTCCCGGCCCCTAGACGCCCGCGCGCCGCCCGTCCCGGCCCCTAGACGCCCGCGCGCCGCCCGTCCCGGCCCCTCGACGCCCACGCGCCGCCCGTCCCGGCCCCTAGACGCCCGCGCGCCACCCGGCCCGACCCTTAGACGCCCGCGCGCCGCCCGTCCCGGCCCCTCGACGCCCGCGCGCCGCCCGTCCCGGCCCCTCGACGCCCGCGCGCCGCCCGTCCCGGCCCCACGCCGCCCGTGAGCCGCCCGTCCCGGCCGCGCACCGCAGTCCCGACCCCACGCCACCGTCTCGGTCCCCACGCCGCCTGTGCCGCTGAGGAGCTGAGCCGCCCGAGCCGCCCGAGCCGCCCGCACCGCCCGAGCAGCCCGAGCCGTGCTGCCCCTCAGCAGCACAACCGAGCCGCCCGACAGCAGAGCAGCCGAGCCGCCCAGCAGCCGAGCCGCTCAACAGCCGAGCCGCCCAGCAGCCGAGCCGCCCAGCAGCCGTGCCGCCCAGCAGCGGAGCCGCCGAGCCGCCGAGCCGCCCGACAGCCGAGCCGCCGAGCCGCCGCGCCGCCCTCCTTCCGGGCCGCCCGACCTGTCCAGTCTGGTGAGCACAGCGCCCTTTCACTGCACTGCCCTCACCCTACTGTTTGCGCTGCCAGTCGTCTAGGGTCATGGCTACCCCTAGTGTTCTAGTCTTTGACGCTGAGGGTCGGGCCATTGACTTTGAGGTCTGGGTGGATGACCTGCAGCTGTTCTTACAGTGCGATAGGGCAGATGGTCTCTCTCTCTTTGACCTCACCTCTGGCGCCTCCACTGCCCCTGCTGCTGACGCCGACGCCACTGTTCGCTCCCAGTGGGCCACGCGCGACGCTGCTGCACGTCTTGCTGTGCGTCGCCACCTCCCTACCTCCGAGCGTGCACACTTTAGTCAGTACAAGAGTGCTCAGACCTTGTACGACGCTGTAGTTGCGCGCTACTCCTCCCCTGCCACTGCTGCACTGAGTCGTCTCATGCTACCGTACCTCTTTCCTGACCTTGCTGCCTTTCCCACAGTCGCTGACCTCATTACGCACCTCCGCACTAGTGACACTCGCTACCGCGCTGCACTCCCTGCTGACTTCTGCGCCAAGAACCCCCCCCCCATGTACATCACTCTTTACTACATAGTCACTCGCCTTCCTGACTCCCTTCGCGTAGTCAGGGACCACTTTCTCTCTGTCTGTCCCACCACTCTCACTGTTGACCTCCTCGAGAAGTCCCTCCTAGCGGCCGAGAAGAGCATAGTCGCTGTAGGGGCCTCTCGTGGTGACCCGCGCACCCCCATCTTTGAGGGGTGTTCCCCCTCCCCCCTTCTGCCCTCTGTTGCCTCTGCTGCTGCGGCCGACCTCCTTGGTCTTGAGTCGGTCGGTGTGGCGTCTGCCCCTAGTGGGAGACGCCGCTCTGGCAAGGGCAAGGGGGGCAAGGGCGCTGGAGGAGCGAGCGGGGGCGGTGGAGGTGGAGGTGGCGGCAGTGGGGGGAGTGGGGGTGGCGGTGGGAGTGGAGGTGGGGGTGGAGGAGTCGGTGGCGGCAGTGGAGGCGGAGGTGTCGGCGGCGGTGGCAGTGGGAGCGGGGGTGGCGGAGGTGGCGGCGGCGGAGGCGGAGGTGGAGGCGGCGGCAGTAGCGGAGGCGGCGGAGGCGGAGGAGGCGGCGGGGGTGGAGGTGGTGCTGGTCGCGGGTCTTCGCAGAGGAGTGGCTCCGGTGGTGGCTCGCGCCAGCAGCAGCAGCGTGGTCGTGACACCTTGTCCCCTCAGCAGCTTCGTGAGTGGTACACTGCGCGTCAGCGAGGTGGGGGTTTTGGTCCGTGCTCCTACGTTTTGCGCACCGGCGACCGTGCGGGTGAGCAGTGTGGGGGTCCCCACCCCACTCAGCGCTGCTTTGGCCGCCTGACGGACGCGTGGCGTCACCAGTTCCCGGAGGCCTCAGAGATCCCTCGTTGGGGTGACCTGTCCAGGGCGGGTGTTGCCATCTATGATCTTGACTTTGATGCTATTCTCTCTGCCATGTATGCTGTGTCTATTAGTGATGAGGGTGACTGTTACCGGTGTTTCCCGCCCGATCCGGGTATTGAGACTGCTGCTCTAGGTCCTGGTGAGGCTGCTGCCCTAGGTGCTTGCGACGCTGCTGCCCTAGGTGCTCGTGTGTCTGCGTCCTCAGGTACTGGTGAGTCTGCGCTCTCAGGTACTACGTCGGCTTCGGCCTCCCTCACCTTCACCCTTGACTCTGGGGCATCTCGCTCCTTCTTTAGGGACCGCACCACACTCACACCGCTGAGTCGACCGGTTGCAGTGTCTCTGGCTGACCCCTCTGGGGGTCCTGTCCTGTCTCGCTTCTCCACAGTCCTCCCGTGTCCGGCGGCTCCCTCTGGCACCCTGTCTGGTCTCTACCTCCCCTCGTTCTCTACGAACCTGGTGAGTGGTGCTGACCTACAGGATGCGGGTGTACACCAGTTCACTCCTGCGCGTCAGCGGGTGACGCACTGTACAGAGGCTCGCACAGGCCGACACCTGGCTACGTTTACCCGTCAGCCGGGGTCGAGCCTGTACACACTGACCACTGCGTCTCCTCCCGTTACTGAGTCTGGTAGAGTCGCTTCGTCGGGTCAGGTGTTTGCTGCTGCGTCCAGGTCTGGTCCTGAGTCTGCCCCCTGTTCTTGTCGTCTCCTGTCTCACGAGACTCTTCTCTGGCACCACCGTCTTGGTCACCCCTCTCTGCTTCGGCTCAGAGGCATGGCCTCCCGTCTTCTAGTGTCTGGTCTTCCCCGGTCCCTCCCTCCCCTTCCTCAGGGCCCTGGCCCTACCTGTGTCCCCTGTGTCGAGGGGCGCCAGCGTGCTGCCCCTCACTCCTCCCAGTTTCCTCCGACAGAGGCCCCGTTGCAGACGCTCCACATGGACGTGTGGGGCCCAGCCCGCGTCCGTGGGCAGGGTCACGAGCGCTACTTCCTGCTCGTTGTTGACGACTACTCGCGTTACACCGCAGTCTTCCCCTTGCGCGGCAAGGGTGATGTCACTGAGGTGCTGATCGACTGGATCCGCGCAGCTCGTCTCCAGCTCAGGCAGAGCTTTGGCTCCGACTTTCCTGTTCTGCGTCTGCACTCGGACAGAGGCGGAGAGTTCTCCTCTGGCCTTCTGCGAGCCTACTGTCGTGCACGAGGCATCCGTCAGACCTTCACGCTCCCGGACTCTCCGCAGCAAAATGGGATTGCTGAGCGCCGCATTGGCATGGTCATGGACGTCGCTCGTACGTCTATGATGCATGCGGCTGCCCCCCATTTTCTGTGGCCGTTTGCGGTGAGGTACGCGGCACGTCAGATCAACCTTCACCCCAGGGTCTCCAGGCCGGAGACCTCCCCAGCCTTGCTGTGGACCGGGAAGGTGGGCGATGCGTCGGCGTTCCGGGTCTGGGGATCTCGGGCGTTTGTCCGCGACTTGTCTGCGGACAAACTGTCCCCTCGTGCTGCTCCTTGCGTCTTCCTGGGGTTCCCCCCAGACGCGCCTGGGTGGCAGTTCTACCACCCCACCTCTCGCCGTGTTCTGTCCTCTCAGGACGTCACGTTCGACGAGTCGGTACCCTACTACCGCCTCTTCCCCTACCGCACTCCGTCCCCCCCCCCGCCCCCGCTCTTCCTTGTACCAGGTCCCCCCCCGGTAGACCCCCTCCCCCCTCAGGGTCCTGCCCCTTCAGGTGTGTCCCAGGTAGACGCAGTCGAGCCTGTCGAGGTCACTGGTGACTCTGGTGCTGCTGGGGGTGCTGAGCCTGGGGGTGCTGGGCCTGGGGATGCTGGGCCTGGGGGTGCTGAGTCTGGGGGTGCTGAGTCTGGGGGTGCTGAGCCTGGGGGTACTGAGCCTGGGGGTGCTGAGCCTGGGGGTGCTGAGCCTGGGGGTTCTGAGTGTGGGGGTGCTACGCCTGGGGGTGCTTTGCCTGGGGGTGCTGGACCTGGGAGTGCTGCGCCTGGAGGTCCTCCGCCTCGAGTTTCTACGCGTGCTTTGTCTCGCCGGGAGCCACTCTCTCCACAGGAGCTGCGCGAGTGGTTTGCCCGGCGCTGGAGCCGTGCTGCTGGTGCTGGAGGTTCGTCGGCTACTGAGGGTGCTGCTGTTGCGGGTCCCGGAGGTGCTCGTACTGGGAGTACTGGAGCTGCTGGGCCTGCGGGTTCGACTGGAGCTGGTGCTGCTGAGGGTGTTGGAGCTGAGACTACCACTGGCGGTCCTGCTGGGGATGCTCCTGGTGTTGCTCGAGGTTCTGGAGCTACTGGAGGTGCTGCTGGAGCGGGTGCTCCTGCTGGGGGTACTGGTGCTGTCCCTGCTGTTTCTGGCGTAGCTACGCGGCCTCGACCGTACTTCGTTCCACTCCTGCAGCAGGTTCTTGGTCTTCCGCCCTCTCCTGGTCCTCCTCCTCTCTTGGAGGGTCCACAGCCTGTCCCGTCGCGGTCACTGCTACAGCCTACCTCCCCTTTACCTGCTCCTTCTCCCTACACTGGTCCTACTGGAGGTCTTACTGAGCGTCGTGAGCCTGCGTCTCGCCCTGCGTCGCCTGTCCGTGCTGCTCGCGCTAGTGGTCGTGGTTCGCGTCAGCGTCCTCCTCCTGTCCCTGGCACGCACAGGATGTCTCTGCGTCCGTCTACTGCTCCTCTGCGTGCCCCTTTGCCTTCTCCTCCTGAGTCCTCTCTTCCTGCTCTTCCCGACCCTGCGTCGGACTCTCTTCGTGCTGCCAGTCCTACTGTCACGCGTCTCCTTGCTACTGTCGTCACTGACCCTTCCTTCGAGTCTACTGCTGCGTCTGCCCTAGTTACTGAACTCGTCGACTTTGCTGCTCGCTGTCGCCTAGACTACGCTGCTAGTCTTGTCGCTGAGTCTGGGTCTGCCTGTCCTCCGTCAGTCGGGGGTGAGTGTGCCCTTGGCACGGACGTCCTTGAGGACAGGCAGGAGGAGTTCCAGTGTCTGGCAGCTACTTCACCTCATCTCGTGTCCGTACTGCTTACCCCTGAGGGAGACCCGGATGCACTTGACATCCCGACTCCGCGCTCTTACGCGGAGGCGATAGAGGGTCCCTACTCCTCTCAGTGGCAGGCAGCTATGGATGCAGAGATGGCTTCCTGGAAGTCCACAGGCACCTACGTTGACGCTGTCCCCCCTCTTGGGGCGAACATCGTCAGTGGCATGTGGATCTTCAGGGTGAAGCGGCCGCCGGGTTCTCCGCCTGTCTTCAAGGCACGTTACGTGGCTCGTGGCTTCAGTCAGCGACAGGGAGTTGACTACTTTCAGACCTTCTCCCCCACCCCGAAGATGACCACTCTTCGGGTGCTGCTACACGTTGCTGCTCACCGTGACTACGAGCTGCACTCTCTCGACTTCAGCACTGCTTTCTTGCAGGGCAGCCTGCACGAGGAGATCTGGCTGCGCCGCCCACTTGGCTTCACTGGGTCTTTCCCTCCTGGTACCCAGTGGAGTCTCCGGCGTCCAGTCTACGGTCTCCGCCAGGCGCCACGTGAGTGGCACGACACACTGAGGACTACGCTTGCGGCTCTTGGGTTTGCTCCTTCTACTGCCGACCCGTCGCTGTTTCTACGCACCGACACCTCTCTGCCGCCGTTCTACATCCTCGTGTACGTCGACGACTTGGTCTTTGCCACAGCTGACACTGCTGGACTCGCCCACGTGAAGTCCGAGCTGCAGAAGAGACACACGTGCACAGACCTGGGTGAACTGCGCAGCTACCTTGGCTTGCAGATCACCCGGGACAGAGCACGCCGCACCATTACCCTGACTCAGTCACACATGGTGCAGCAGGTCCTTCAGCGCTTCGGCTTCACGTACTCCTCGCCTCAGGCCACTCCTCTGCCTACTCGCCACTCACTCTCAGCTCTGCCTTCGGATGAGTCAGTAGAGTCGAGTGGCCCGTATCCAGAGCTTGTTGGCTGCCTCATGTACCTGATGACCTGCACACGACCTGACCTTGCATACCCTCTTAGCATTCTTGCACGCTATGTTGCTCCTGGGAGACACCGACCAGAGCACATGGCTGCAGCGAAGAGGGTGTTGCGATACTTGTGCAGTACGTCGGGCATGGGACTAGTGCTTGGAGGGCGGAGTCCAGTGGTCCTCACTGGGCACGCGGACGCTTCTTGGGCTGACGACCAGGCTACGCAGCGGTCGTCGCAGGGTTACACCTTCAGTCTTGGTTCCGGCTCTGTCTCGTGGCGAGCTACTCGCTCGTCCTCTGTTCTCGGCTCCAGTTGTGAGGCTGAGATCTACGCCGGGGCCATGGCTGCACAGGAGCTTCGCTGGCTCACCTACCTGCTGACTGACCTTGGAGAGCCGCCTCGTTCTCCTCCAGTGCTGTACGTAGACAACAAGGCCATGCTGGCCTTGTGTCGAGAGCAGCGCTTGGAGCACAGAACGAAGCACATTGCTCTCCGTTACTTTCTTGCTCGTGAGCTGCAGCAGCGTGGTCAGTTGCGACTTGCGTACGTGGCCTCTCAGGCCAACACTGCTGATGTGTTCACCAAGGCACTTGCGCCTTGTGACCATCAGCGCTTCTGCACTCAGCTGGGTCTTGTACCTGTCTTGCCTCACTTGCTCTCCTCTTGACCTTACTTGTACTGTCACATATATATACCTGCTCTTGCTTGTCTAGCTCTATATATATATGTGTACTCCTGCATGTGAACTGGCCTTGTGGCCTTGTCGTTGTGCTCGGACTGTGTGGTGACGTTGTGATCCACCCTGAGCTTGCTCTGCTTTGCTTGACTGGTCTTGTGACCCCCTGTTCTCCCCCACTTTGCCTATGGGGGTGTGTCAGAACATTATATAGCTTATGCTGTTGTGTAGGCTATAGTGGGGTATCCCATAGGGGGTACAACCCAATTAGGGTTTTACATATGTACTCACCTCATTCATAGTTCATCCACTCTCGTTCTTCATTCTTCTCAAGGGGCAGGGCCGAGGCAGAGCCGGGGCAGGGCCGGGGCAGGGGGCAGGGCCGGGGCAGGGCCGGGGCAGGGCCGGGGCAGGGCTGGGGCAGGGCCGGGGCAGGGCCGGGGCAGGGCCGGGGCAGGGCCGAGGCAGGGTGCAGGGCCGGGGCAGGGACGGGGCAGGGCCGGGGCAGGGTGCAGGGCCGGGGCAGGGCCTGGGCAGGGCCGGGGCAGGGTCGGGGCAGGGCCTGGGCAGGGCCGGGGCAGGGTCGGAGCAGGGCCGGGACGGGGCCGCGACAGGTCCGGGGCAGGGCCGGGGCCGGGCCGCGGCAGTGCAGGAGCAGGGCCGGGGCAGGGCCGAGACAGGGTCGGGGCGAGGGCCGGGGCAGGGCCGCAACAGTGCCGGAGCAGGGTCGGGGCAGAGCTGCGACAGGGCCGCAGCAGGGCCGGCGCAGGGCCGCGACAGGTTGGGGTAGGGCCGGGGCAGGGCCGGACGGGGCCGCTAACGGGTCCTGACGGGGCCGTACGGGGCCTCTAACGGGGCCTGACGGGGCCTAACGGGGCATGACGGGGCCGCAAACGGGGCCTGATGGGGCCTGACGGGGCCTTGCAGGGCCTTACGGGGCCTAACGGGGCTTTAAACGGAGCCTGACGGGGCCTTACAGGGCCTTACGGGGCCTTACGGGGCCTTAAACGGGGCCGTAAACGGGGCCTTATGGGGCCTTACGGGGCCTAACGGGGCCTTACGGGACCTTACGGGGCCGTACGGGGCCTTAAATGGGGCCGTAAACGGGGCCTTACGGGGCCTTACGGGGCCTTACGGGGCCTTACGAGGCCTTAAACGGGGCCGTAAACGGGGCCTTACGGGGCCTTACGGGGCCTTACGGGACCTTACGGGGCCTTACGGGGCCTTAAACGGGGCCGTAAACGGGGCCTTACGGGGCCTTACGGGGCCTTACGGGGCCTTACGGGGCCTTACGAGGCCTTAAACGGGGCCGTAAACGGGGCCTTACGGGGCATAACGGGGCCTTACGGGGCCTTACTGGGCCGGAAAAGGGGGCCTTACGGGGCCTTACGGGGCGGGCGCTGGCTCTAAGGGCAGGCGCAGGGGCCGCGACGGGCCTCGAAGGGAAGGCGCGACGCGCGCGTCAAGCAGGCAGTGAAGAATTTCAGTGGTGGGCCCTTTTTAAAAAATATCGAAACTAGCTCTATACCATGTGAGAATGATAGACGAAAGAATGAATGAACTAGAAATGAGATGGGTACAAATAGGAAACACATAAGTGTTGTACCCTCTAAGAGCTACCCCACTACAGCCTAAATAGACCATAGCAGATATAAGTTTGACACTTATATCCGGGGTATGACGGTAACCCGCGCTCCGGACCTCCGCCTCGACAGTTCCCCAAACCTCGGCACCAGGGGCGTCGCGCACCCCAATTTCCCACGTTACCGTTACCACCGTAGTTTTCGCTATATATTCTTCGCTCATTCCTTCGCTCATTGTATTCTTGTCTCAATAGTGCAATCCTCGTTCGCTCACTCAACTTGCACTCGTAACACTTGGTTATCAGAGCCTACAATATTCTCTCAGACCGCACCCTCACCTTCGCTTCCCCACTATCAATTTTTTGGGGGGGGGGGGTATACGTCTCTCAGCGATCAAGCACCGCCGCTCGTAGTGCTCTCTCGTAAGCACGCACAGCCTGTGAAAGAATAGACGAAAGAATGATTGAATTAGGAAATGAGAAGGGTACAAGTAGGAAACACATAAGTGTTGTACCCTCTAAGGACTACCCCACTATAGCCTAGACAGACTATAGTAAATATATGTTTGACACACCCCCATAGGCAAAGTGGGGGAGAACAAGGGGTCACAAGACCAGTCAAGAAAGACAAAGCAAACTCAGGGTGGATCACAAAGTCACCACACAGTCTGAGCACAAGCAAAGGGCCAGAAGGCCAGTTCACATGCAGAGTTATATAAAGGAAAGCAAACAATACAGTGAACACAACCTAGCAAGTGTAAGCATGCAGGTATAAGTATATAGAGTACAGTACAAGCAGAGTCAAGAAGTCAACAAGTGAGGCACAGTAGGTACAAGGCCTAACACAGTACAGAAACGCTGATGATCACAAGGCTGAAGTGCCTTGGTGAAAACATCAGCAGTGTTGGCCTGAGAGGCCACGTAAGCAAGACGAAGCTGGCCACACTGCTGCAACTCTCGAGCAAGGAAGTAACGTAGAGCAATGTGCTTCGTTCTGTGCTCTAGTCTGTGCTCCTGACACAAGGCCAGCATGGCCTTGTTGTCGACGTACAGAACTGGAGGAGAACGAGGCGCCTCTCCCAAGTCGGCCAGCAGGTAGGTGAGCCAGCGAAGCTCCTGTGCAGCCATGGCCCCAGCGTAGATCTCAGCCTCGCAACTGGAGCTGAGAACAGAAGAAGAGCGGGTAGACTGCCAGGAGACAGAACCGGAGCCAAGGCTGAAGGTGTAACCCTGTGACGACCGCTGCGTAGCCAAGTCGTCAACCCAGGAGGCTTCAGCGTGACCAGTGAGGACAACTCGAGCCCGTCCTCCAAGCACGAGCCCCATGCCCGATGTACTGCACAAGTATCGCAACACCCTCTTCGCAGCATCCCAGTGCACCTTTCGGTGCCTGCCGGGAGCCACGTAGCGAGCCAGAAGGCTGAGAGGGTATGCGAGGTCAGGTCGTATGCAAGTCATCAGGTACATGAGGCAGCCCACAAGCTCTGGATATGGGCCACTCGGCTCTACGGACTCGTCCGAAGGTGGAGCTGAGAGCGAGTGACCGGTAGGCAGAGGAGTGGACTGTGGCGAGGATTAGGTGAAGCCGAAGCGCTGAAGGACCTGCTGCACCATGTGTGACTGAGTCAAGGTAATGGTGCGCTGTGCTCTGTCCCGGGTGATCCGCAAGCCAAGATAGCTTGTGAGCTCACCCAGGTCTGTGCACGTGTGTCTCTTCTGCAGCTCGGACTTCACGTGGGCAAGTGCCTCCGTGTCAGCAGTAGCAAAGACAAGGTCGTCTACGCACACAAGAACGTAGAACGGCGGCAGAGTAGCGTCAGTGCGTAGAAACAGAGAAGGGTCAGCAGTGGAAGGAGCAAAACCAAGAGCAGCAAGAGTCGTCCTGAGCGTGTCGTGCCACTCACGGGGCGCCTGGCGGAGACCGTAGACTGGCCGCTGGAGGCTCCACTGGGTACCAGTAGGAAACGACCCAGTGAAGTCAGGTGGGTGGCGCAGCGAGATCTCCTCGTGCAGGCTGCCCTGTAGGAAGGCTGTGCTGAAGTCAAGCGAGTGGAGCTCGTAGTCACGCTGAGCAGCAACGTGCAGCAGTACCCGAAGAGTGGTCATCTTCGGGGTAGGGGAGAAGGTCTGAAAGAAGTCAACTCCCTGTCGCTGACTGAAGCCACGTGCAACGTAACGCGCCTTGAAGGCAGGCGGAGAACCCGGCGGCCGCTTCACCCTGAAGATCCACATGCCACTGACGATGTTTGCCCCAGGTGGGGGAACCTCGTCTACGTAGGTGCCTGTGGACTTCCAGGAAGCCATCTCTGCGTCCATGGCTGCCTGCCACTGAGAGGAGTAGGGACCCTCTATCGCCTCTACGTAAGAGCGCGGGGTCGGGATGTCTAGTGCATCCGGGTCTCCCTCAGGGGCAAGCAGCATGGACACGAGATGAGGTGAAGCAGCAACAAAACACTCAAGGTCCTCCTGTCTGTCCTCAAGGACGTCCGTGCCAAGAGCACACTCACCCTCGACGGACGGAGGACAGACAGACACAGACGCAGACTCAGCAACAAGACTAGCAGCGTAGTCTAGGCGACAGGCTGCAGCAAAGTCAACAAGCTCAGCAACAAGAGCAGACGCAGCAGAGGACTCAAACAAAGGGTCAGTGACAGCAGTGGCCAGAAAGCGGGTGACAGTAGGACTAGCAGCACGAAGGGAGTCAGACTCCGGGTCCGGACCATCAGGAAGAGAGGACGCAGGAGGAGAGGGCAGAGGGACACGCTGTGGAGCAGTAGAAGGAAGCAGTGTCATAGAGTGAGTGCCTGGGACAGGAGGAAGACGCGGACGCGAAACACGACCAGCGCGAACTGTACGGACAGGCGACGCAGGACGAGACTCAGGCTCACGACGCTCCGTAAGACCTCTAGTCGGACCAGAGTAAGGAGAAGGACCAGGCAGTGGAGAGGCCGGCCGCAACTGCGACTGGGACTGGACAGGCGGTGGACTCAGGAAAGGAGGAGGAGGACCAGGAGGAGGCGGGGAGCCAAGAACCTGCTGAAGGAGCGGAACGTAGTACGGCCGCGGCCGCACAGCGCCTCCAGCAGCTCCAGCACCAGCACCACCTCCAGTAGTACCAGCACCTCCAGCAACTCCAGCAGCTCCAGCACCAGCAGCACCTCCAGCAGCTCCAGCACCAGCACCACCTCCAGCAGCACCAGCACCTCCAACAGCTCCAGCAGCTCCAGCACCAGCAGCACCTCCAGCAGCTCCAGCACCAGCACCACCTCCAGCAGCGCCAGCACCTCCAGTAGCTCCAGTAGCACCTCCAGCACCAGCAGCACCTCCAGCAGCTCCAGCACCAGCACCACCTCCAGCAGCACCAGCACCTCCAGCAGCTCCAGCACCAGCAGTACCAGCAGCACCCCCAGCAGCAACCCGACAGCGCCGAGAGTACCACTCACGAAGCCGCTGTGGAGAGAGGGGCTCCCACCGCGACGGGACACCTAGAGCACCTCCAGACGCAGCACGCGCAGGCTCAGCACCTCCAGACACAGTACCCTCAGGCGCCACACCCCCAGGCTCAGCACGCCCACTCTCAACACCCCCAGACTCAGCACCCCCAGACTCAGCACCCCCAGTCCCCGCACCCGCAGGGTCAGCACCCCTAGCAGCACCTGAGTCGACAGCTACCTCGACCGGCTCGGCAGGGTCTACCTGGGACACACCTGAGGGGGCAGGACCCTGGGGGGGGAGGGGGTGTACCAGGGGAGTACCTGGTGCTAGGAAGAGTGGCGGGGGGGGGGGAGAGGCAGTGCGGTAGGGAAAGAGACGGTAGTACGACACCGACTCGTCGAACGTGACGTCCTGAGAGGACAGAACACGATGCGAGGTGGGGTGGTAGAACTGCCACCCTGGTGCGTCAGGAGGGAAGCCAAGGAAGACACAGGGAAAGGCACGGGAGGACAGCTTGTCCGCTGTAGTATCGCGGACAAAAGCTCGAGATCCCCAGACACGAAACGCGGACGCATCGCCAACCTTCCCCGTCCACCGCAGAGTAGGTGTGGTCTCCGGCAAGGAGACACGAGGCTGAAGGTTGATCTGATGCGCAGCGTACTGAACCGCGAACGGCCACAGAAAATGGGGAGCAGCCGCATGGATCATGGACGTACGAGCGACATCCATGACCATGCCAATGCGGCGCTCAGCAATCCCATTTTGCTGCGGGGAGGCCGGAAGCGTGAACGTCTGGCGGATGCCCTCCAAACGACAGAAGGCTCTCAGGAGGTCGGAGGAAAACTCCCCGCCTCTGTCTGAGTACAGACGCAGAACAGGAAGGTCGGAGCCGAAACTCTCACTAAGTTGGCGACGAGCACCGCGGATCCAGTCGATCAACACCTCAGTGACCTCACCCTTGCTGCGCAAGGGGAAGACTGTGGTGTAACGCGAGTAGTCGTCAACGACCAGCAGAAAGTAACGCTCGTGACCCTGTCCACGAACGCGGGCTGGGCCCCACACGTCCATGTGAAGAGTCTGCAGAGGGGCCTCAGTCGGAGGAAACGAGGAGGAGTGAGGAGCGGCGCGCTGCCGGCCCTCGACACAAGGAACACAGGTGGGGGCAGGCCCCAGAGGAAGGGGAGGGAGGGACCTGGGGAGGCCAGAGACAAGAGCACGGGAGGCCATACCTCGAAGACGAGGCAGGGAGGGGTGACCAAGGCGGTGGTGCCAAAGGAGAGTCTCGTGCGCCAGAGGACGACACGAGCAGGGGGCAGACGCAGGACTAGACCTGGACGCAGCAGCAAACACCTGACTGGACGCAGCTACCTGACCAGACGCAGGGACCGGAGGAGGCGCAGTAGTCAGTGTGTACAGACTCGACCCTGGCCGGCGGGTGAACGTGGCCAGGTGGCGGCCCGTCCGAGAGCAAGTGCAGTGGGTCACACGCTGACCTCCAGGGGTGAACTGGTCAACCCACACGTCCTGGAGGTCAGCTCCACTCACCAAGTTCGTAGAGAACGAGGGGAGGTGGAGTCCCGACAGCAAGCCCGACGGGGCCGCAGGACACGGTAGAACCGTGGAGGAGTGTGCAAGGACTGGGCCCCTGGAGGGGTCAGCAAGGGAGACCGCAACAGGCCGACGGAGTGGCGTGAGCGTGGTGCTGTCTCTAAAGAAAGAGCGCGAAGCACCAGAGTCAAGTGTGAAGGTGTGAAAGGACTCAGTAGGTGCAGTACCAGAGAGAGGAGACGTACCAGCACCTGAAGCAGCAGACGCACTAGCACCTAGAGCAGCAGCCGCACTAGCACCCAGAGCAGCAGCCACAGTGCCCGGGTCGGGCGGGACACGCAGGTAACAGTCACCCTCAGTAATATCAGCAAAAGCATACATGGCAGCAAGGATAGCATCAAAGTCTAGATCAAAGATAGGCACATTCTGCAGAAGCAGATCATGCCAACGAGGAAGCTCAACAGCGTCAGGAAACGGGGCACGCCAAGCGTCAGTCAAGCGGCCGAAGCAGCGCTGCGTGGTGTGTGGGAGACCACACACCTCCCCACTCCGAGTGCCGGTGCGAAGAACGTAAGAACAGGGACCCGCACCCCCAGACCTCCCACGCCCAGCATACCACTCACGAAGCTGCTGAACCGACGGGGTCTCACGGGTGCGCTGCTGCTGCTGGCGCTGGCTGCCACCAAGGCCTCCACGCGGCGTAGCTGCACCGCGACCAGCACCACCTCCTCCGCTACCTCCACCACCGCTGCCGCCGCCTCCACCCCCTCCGGTACCGCCGCTACGGCCTCCACTGCCGCCACCGACTCCCCCACTCCCGGTACCACCCCCACCACCACCTCCACCTCCTCCACCGCCCCCACCGCTTCCCCCACCGCCCCCTCCACCGCCCCTGCTACCCTTGCCCTTGCCGGGGTGGCGTCGCCCAGTAGAGGCAGACGCAGCGCCGACCTCCTCAGTGCCAACGAGGTCGACAGCAGCAGCAGAGGCAACAGAGGGGAGAAGGGGGACAGGGGAACACCCCTCAAAGAAGGGGGTGCGACGGTCGCCGCGAGAAGCACCTACAGCTAAGATACTC
The DNA here is from genome assembly GCA_947471745.1 of Closterium sp. Naga37s-1. Lineage (NCBI taxonomy): Eukaryota > Viridiplantae > Streptophyta > Zygnematophyceae > Desmidiales > Closteriaceae > Closterium > Closterium sp. Naga37s-1. Next base: position 3,825,614 of record CANJKZ010000163.1, on the reverse strand, counting down.
TTCTCAGCTGCAGCAAGGCGCTCCTCTAGCAAGTCGACAGTCAGCTCGGTGGGGCAAAGGGAGAGGAAGTGATCCCTGACTGAGGAGAGAGAGTCAGGGAGGCGGGTGACTAGGTAGTAAAGGGTGATGTACATGGGGGGGGAGTTCGTGGGAAGAAACTCAGTGGGAAGGGCAGCGCGGTAGCGAGCGTCACTAGTGCGGAGGTGAGCAACTAGGTCAGCAACTGTGGCAAAGGCGGCAAGGTCAGGAAAGAGGTACGGCAGCATGAGGCGGCTGAGGGAAGCAGTGGTAGGGGAGGAGTAGCGTGCAACTACAGCGTCGTACAGAGCCCTAGCACTCTTGTACTGACTAAAGTGCGCGCGCTCAGTAGACGGCAGGTGATTGCGCACAGCAAGACGAGCAGCAGCATCGCGCGTGAGCCACTGCGAGCGAACAGTACTGTCAGCATCAGCAGCAGGGGCAGTAGAGGCGCCAGACGTGAGATCGAACAGTGAGAGGCCATCCTTACTATCGCACTGTAGGAAAAGCTGCAGATCATCTAGCCAGACCTCAAAGTCAACAGCACGACCCTTAGCATCAAAGGTAAGAACATTGAGACTAGCCATGACAGGTGCAGCAGCAGGCTAGCAGTAGCAGCAGTGCAACTCGGCAGGGCAGGCTAGGCAGGGCGGCGCGGCTCGGCAGGGCGGCACTCTTACCAGTAGCGAGGCCGGGGCAGGGCCGGGGTAGGGCCGCGACAGTGCAGGAGCAGGGCAGGGGCAGGGCCGGGGCAGGGCAGGGGCAGGGCCGGGGCAGAGCCGGGGCAGGGCCGGGGCAGGGTTGGAGCAGGGCCGGGGCAGGGCAGGTGCAGGGCCGGGGCAGAGCCGGGGCAGGGCCGAGGCAGGGCCGGGGCAGGGTCGGAGCAGGGCCGGGGCAGAGCCGGGGCAGGGCCGGGGAAGGGCCGGGGCAGGGCCGGGGCAGGGCAGGTGCAGGGCCGGGGCAGAGCCGGGGCAGGGCCGGTCCAGGGCCGGGGCAGGGTCGGAGCAGGGCCGGGGCAGGGCCGGGGCAGGTCCGGGGTAGGGCAGGTGCAGGGCCGGGGCAGAGCCGGGGCAGGACCGAGGCAGGGCCGGGGAAGGGCCGGGGCAGGGCCGGGGCAGGGCAGGTGCAGGGCCGGGGCAGGGCCGGGGCAGGGCCGGGGCAGGGTCGGAGCAGGGCCGGGGCAGTGCCGGGGCAGGGCCGGGGCAGGGCCTGGGCAGGTCCTGCAGCAGAGCCGGCGCAGGGCCGCGACAGGTTGGGGTAGGGCCGGGCGGGGCCTTACGGGGCCACTAACGGGGCCTGACGGGGCCGTTCGGGGCCTCTAACGGGGCCTGACGGGGCCTGACGGGGCCATTCGGGGCCTTAAACAGGGCCTGACGGGGCCGTACGGGGCCTCACGGGGCCTTACTGGGCCTTAAACGGGGCCGTAAACGGGGCCATACGGGGCCTTACTGGGCCTTACGGGGCCTTAAGGGGCATTACGGGGCCTTACGGGGCCTAAAACTGGGCCTTACGGGGCCGTAAACGGGGCCTTACGGGGCCTTACGGGGCCTTATGGGGCCTTACGGGGCCTGAAACGGGGCCTGACGGGGCCTTAAGGGGCCTTAAACGGGGCCTTACGGGGCCTTAAACGGGGCCTTACGGGGCCATACGGGGCCTTACGGGGCCTTAAACGGGGCCTTACGGGGCCTTAAACGGGGCCTTACGGGGCCATACGGGGCCTTACGGGGCCTTACGGGGCCTTACGGGGCCTTAAACGGGGCCGTAAAGGGGGCCTTAAGGGGACTTACGGGGCATTCCGGGGCCTTACGGGGCCTTACGGGGCATGAAAACGGGGCCTTACGGGGCCGGCGCTAGCTCTAAGGGCAGGCGCAGGGGCCACTACGGGCCTCGAAAGGATAGGCGCGACGCGCGCGTCGAGTAGGTACGAAAAATTCAGTGGTGGGCCCTTTAAAAAAAAAAACTCGAAACTAGCTCTATACCATGTGAAAGAATAGACGAAAGAATGATTGAATTAGGAAATGAGAAGGGTACAAGTAGGAAACACATAAGTGCTGTACCCTCTAAGGACTACCCCACTACAGCCTAGACAGACTATAGTAAATATATGTTTGACACAGCCACGATAGAGGCTCTCGCTGAGCTTGCCCGACACCCCCGTCATGGCAGAACTCAATTCGCGACATTGACACAGGAGCAGCTAGATCGGCTCATGCGCCAACTCGAAGAATCGGCGCTTGAAATCGCCACACTCACGGCGGAACGCGACTCCGCTCGCCAACAATCGACAGTGAACGCACCAGCACCAACACAGGCACCTGCACATTCGGAGGAGCCGATTGTCATCTCCTCCGGCATACCGACACAGAATGACAGCGTGGGACAGCGCTCAGGCGCAGCCAGTGAGGGCGCCGCTCACTCGATGCCTGGCATGGAGAGAAACAGGACCGCACCAAGCCCACGGGAGCCCCGCGAGTCCCGTCAGCACGTGGAATTTGCGGCGACAAGTGGCGAGTATGCTGTCACGGCACCAATGCCACTCAAGCCGCAGCGTCCGCCCTGTTTCGACCCGAGCCAACGTGGGGGTCCGACGGTTCAGTCGTGGGTCTTCACGATGAGCGTGATTTTCGACGCCAATTACGTCGAGTCGGACGCAGCGAAGATTCGCTACGCTGTTTCGCTGTTGAGGGGCCTTGGCATGGACTGGTGGCGAGTCATCGTGATATCGCCACGCGCCTACGAGCCACCGTCGCAAGAAGACGGGCCCACGGGCCCAGCTGTCACCTGGAGTTCATTCTGCGAGACAGCCCAGTACAGCACGTGGGATGCGTGGTGCGCAGGGCTTCGGGCGCGTTTCGAGCCGATCGCGGCTTCGATTTCGGCGCGTCAGAAGCTGCGCACTTGGCGGCAGCTCGGGTCGGTTCAAGATTACACTAGCGACTTTCTCGCACTATGCGAACAAGTCGGCTACATGCACAAAGCGGAGCGGGTGGACCGTTACGTCGGAGGGCTAAAGCCGGACATATCGCACGAAATTATGCTACGCGGGCTCTTGAATTTCAACGAGATCCTCGCGCTCGCCGAGAAAATCGACATCCTACGACGACCGAGACCGGGGTCCTACTACGGACAACGTCCTCGGAGACCGATCGAGCACGCCACCGTACACACCGTTGCGACGAATGCAGCTGCCGCACTGTTTAAGGGGCGCTGCTTTGCTTGCAATAGGCCGGGCCATCGCAAGAGTGAATGTCCAGAGGAGCTGAGGCGCCGCGGAACAGAGCAGGGGCGAGAGTCTCAGAGGCCGGGAAACGCCAGCAGTCAGTAGAAGTTTGGCCAACTACTGACGAGACTGCCTGCTCGCCCAACTTCACCGACCCTCATCGAGTCAGAGTACCGATTCACGCTATCGATCGGGCTCGGACGAATAAGGAGGGTACAGCGACGGATTACCCAGTACTGATTCACGGGAAAATACAGGGAGCAGCAGTGAAGATTTTTATAGACGGAGGTGCAAGTCACAGCTTAGTTAATACCGCGACTGCAAGGAAGTTGCAACTGACATTTAGTCGGTGCTTACCAGAGATCGATGCACGCTTAGTTGACAGAACGCCGCTGGCCATAGGGGAAAAAGTGGAAAGAGTAAAAGTCCGCTGTGGGGTCGGGTTTACACAGGAAATGTTCGCGACGACATTGGATGGGCACGACATTTTACTAGGACGTGATTGGCTGCGACGATACAACCTGCAAATTGACTGGACGACGGGTAGCTGCACTGTGCGAAGTAGCGGTAATTGGGTGGAACTACATCGCTGGCAGTCGCCTGAGTCTTCAACGGTCCACGTCAACGCCATCACGATGAAACGGGGTGTCGCCGCTGGAGCTGACGTATACGCGATGGATATCGCGATAGTGGAAGAAGCGGACAAACCGAGTGATTTTCAGAAACTACTGGCAGCAGTACCATCGGAACTACAGGAACTGTTGAAACGATTCCCGGGGATCTTCCCCGATGACTTACCAGAGGGACTGCCACCTCACCGGGCGCACGATCACCGAATAGAATTAGAGCCGGGGGCACAGCCAACCGTACAGCGACAGTTCAGACTGACACAACCCGAGCTCGACGAGCTAAGGAAGCAGTTAGATTACCTGTTAGAGAAAAAATTCATCCGATCGAGCTCATCGCCATTCGCCGCACCGATATTGTTCACACCGAAGAAGGACGGCGGGTTTCGCATGTGTATCGACTACCGAGCACTGAACAGGGTTACACTTAAATCGCGATACCCCATCATCCGCGCCGATGAACTGATAGATCAACTGCGAACAACGCAGGTCTTTTCGAAAATTGACTTACGGGGAGGTTACCACCAGATTAGGGTCGAACCGTCGGATTGTGCCAAGACAGCTTTTAGGACTAGGTACGGGTCGTTTGAATATACGGTGATGCCTTTCGGGCTGACCAACGCGCCGGCGACTTTCCAGATGACAATGAACAAGGCGTTTAGGCCACTCTTAGATAAATGTGTGATCATCTACCTCGACGACATCCTAGTCTACAGTCGGGATAAACAGCAGCACTTAGCCGACTTAGAAGAAATATTTACAGTTTTAGACAAACACAGACTACTGACCAAGGGTTCCAAGTGCGAGTTTTTTCAGGATAGGCTAGAGTTTTTGGGGCACGTTATTTCGGAGGCTGGAGTAGAAATCGACCCAAAAAAATTGGACACGGTAGAAGCGTGGCACCCCCCGACGAACATCACGGAACTGCAGAGTTTTTTAGGGTTTGTTAATTACGTGCGCCGGTTCGTCCCCGACATGGCACGCTTAACGGCCCCACTGACAGACTTACTGCGGAAGGGGGTCACTTTCACGTGGGGGGAGAAAGAGCATGCTGCCTTCTCTACCCTGAAAACTGTTCTCTGTTCACCGCCCGTACTGCGCATCGCCGACCCACACCGCCCATTCGAAGTGGTTACCGATGCAAGCGACATCGCCATTGGAGCCGTACTGCTACAGGACTTCGGCAACGGGTTACAACCCATCGCATACGAATCACGAAAGTTGCATCCGCCCGAGAAGAATTACCCGATACACGATCGCGAAATGCTTGCGATCGTGCGTGCGTTCAAAGTGTGACGCTGTTACTTGACCAGTGCTGACGTGACAGTACGGACAGATCACAAGTCGCTACAGTACCTCCGCACGCAACCCCACCTCAACCCACGACAAATCCGCTGGCTCGATTACCTCGAGTCGAATTTTCACTACACGGTCACCTACAAAAAGGGGGCATCGAACATCGCCGATGCGTTAACCCGGCCCACAAGCCCAAGTTCACGCCATACTACTCGCCCAGACCAGCCCACTATTAACAGGCCTATTTACCCACGGTTATCAGACTGACCCATTTTTTACAGGCGGAAATTCGCAGCAGTTTGCAGCAGCAAGGGGAGTCTATTATGTAAAAGCCGGCACTGATCGCATCTGGGTACCGGGCTATACACTTCTACGGGAATTACTGTTGCAGGAGGCACACGACGGAGTTACCTCAGGGCATTTTGGAGTAGAGAAAACACGGCAGCAGCTGCAACGATACTACTACTGGCCCGAAATGTTGACCGACGTGCAACGACACGTGGCATCGTGTCCCACCTGCCAAGTCATGAAATCATCACGGAAGCGGCCGGCAGGACAATTGCAGCCGATACCACCCCCAGAGCGTGCTTGGCAGCAGGTGACGATGGACTTCGTCACGGGGTTACCGGCGGGTGCAAGTGGGAACGACGCGATCCTGGTCGTCGTCGATCGATTGACGAAAATGGCACACTTTGCAGCCTGCAGGAAATCAATCACAGCCGAAGAAACGGCCCGCCTCTTCATCGCAACCATTGTTCGATTACACGGGATACCAGCAGCGATCATCAGCGACCGCGATACGAAGTTTACCAGCAATTTCTGGCGGAACCTGTGGCAGCAGTTCGACACAAGGCTGCAGTTCAGTTCTTCGTACCACCCCGAAACCGACGGACAGACAGAATGGACAAATCAGACCATGGAACAGTTAATCCAAGCCACGTGTGACGACCCTGTCAGAATAGTGAAGGAATGAATCAGAGAAGAGAGGTTTCACTAGCAAACATTGGAATACATATAGCAAACCCTAACAGGGCTGTACTCATTATAGAGTACCCCACTGCAGACTAGAGAAATATGACATTTTGACACACCCCCATAGTCAAAGTGGGGTATAATCAGCACAACAAGCATCAGTTTATAGTTCACAAATATAAGCAAAGCTAGAAGCTATCACAGAGGGCAAGTGTGGAGGAGGAGGGACTATGAGAGGAGAGGAGGTAGAGGGCGGCAGCTGAAGCTGCTGGCACACGGCGCAACTGGAGCAACTGGCACGCTGGCAACTGGAGCAACTGGCACACGGGCAACTGGAGTAACTGGCTCCGCGGCTAGACAAGCGGCAGGAGCAACTGACTCTCGGGCGACTGGAGCAACGGGCTCACGTGCAACTGGAGCGACGGGCTCACGGGCGACTGGCGCAACGGTCTCACGGGCGCCTGGAGCTGCTGGCTTCATGGCGGCCACCCCCCTTCAACCTCCCCCTTTGTCCCAAAACTCCCGTTCACACCCCCTGCTGCACCCCTAGCTTCACTCCCACGACACCCCCTAGTGCGACTCCCTCGGCTCCCACACACCCACCCCCCTCAGCGGCAGCTGTAGCAGTGGGAGAGAGAGGAGGAGGAGGAGCAAGGGATGACGCACACACCCGCCACCCCCATACCCGCCACCCCCATACCCCCAACGCAGAGCAGAAACGCGGGCAGCAGCTGAAGTGGCGTGTGAGCGGAAGCGGGGCGGCTCGCGGGCCCCCAGGGCGCCTCGACGAGCGACGGGAGGGGGGCGACGCTCGCCCCCCCCAGGGCACCTCGACGGGCGACAGGAGGGGTGACGCGCGGCCCCCCAGTGCGCCGCGACGGGCGACGGGAGGGGCGACGCCCGGCCCCCTAGGGCGTCGCGACGGGCGACGGGAGGGGGGGGGGGGGGGCGACGCGCTGGCCCCCAGGGCGCCGCAACGGGCGACGGGCAGGGGCGACGCGCGGCCCCCTAGGGTGCTGCGACGGGCGACGGGATGGGGGGGGGGCGACGCGCGGGCCTCCAGGGCTCCGCGAAGGGCGACGGGCAAGGGCGACGCTCGGCCCCCTAGGGCGCCGCGACGGGCGACGGGATGGGGGGGGGGGCGACGCGCGGGCCCCCAGGGCTCCGCGACGAGCGACAGGCAGGGCAGCGCGCGGGCCCCCAGGGAGCCGCGTGAGGCAGTAAACTGCCGCGCGCCTTGGGGCGCATGGCGGGCAGAAAACCGCCGCGCGCCCTGAGCGCGTGGCGGGAAGAAAAAAGCATCGCGCGCCACGGCGCGCGCGACAGACACGAAAGCAGCGGAAGCAGGTGGGCCCACAGGCCAAGAGCGTACTCGCTCTGAAACCATGTCAGAATAGTGAAGGAATGAATCAGAGAAGAGAGGTTTCACTAGCAAACATTGGGATACATATAGCAAACCCTAACAGGGCTGTATTCACTATAGAGTACCCCACTGCAGACTAGAGAAATATGACATTCTGACAGACCCCACCACCTGGGAACAGCAACTGCCACTAATCGAATTCGCGTACAACAACTCGCCATCCGCCACGACCCAACAGTCACCGTTTTACCTGAACTACGGACAAGACCCTATAGTACCCATGACCCCGACTCCCGACAACCCGGTGCCGCGAGCGCAACAATTCGCAGAAATCCTACAGGAAGCACGGACCAGGGCAGCAGACGCAATAAAAAAAGCGAACGTTATCGCTAAGCGCAACGCCGACCGCCACCGCAGACCCGTCACTTACCAACCCGACGACTTAGTTCTACTCGACACCCAAAACCTCCGCCTGCCCATAACTCCGAAACTCCGCCCTCGATATTGCGGGCCATTTCGCATCAGCCACATGATCACACCGGTCATAGCCCACCTCCTCCTCCCCGCTGACTGGTACGTCAGCCCCTCCTTCCACGTCAGCCTGCTTCGCCCCTACATCCCATCCACCAGCCAACTGGCCCGACATCGCCTAGCCAGCATGACCCGACCACCGACCGAGCCAGTCATCACGCCCGAAAAGATTATGAGCCACCGAGTTCGTAACCCACGAGGAGCCCGAAGGGTCGAATTTCTAATACGCTGGCGAGACCACACGCCCACCAAGGACAACTGGGTTCCACTGGACAAAATCGAAAACCACCCCGTCCTCAACGAGTACTTGCGCAACAGAAATTTCTGGGATATACACGCACTCTCGTAAGGGAGGCCTCCTCGAAGGGGGGGGGGGGGGGGGGGTAATGTAAGGAAATTTGCTTTTCCTTACTTCGCGTCCCTGCTCAGCGCGTACAACACTGACAGCACCCCACAATATCCCGTTACCACTTGCGACATTCGCCTCGACACCATTCCCGCCACTGTTCATGATGCGACCCCAACCTCACGGTTCGGTTGGTAACCCGCGCTCCGGACCTCCGCCTCGACAGTTCCCCAAACCTCGGCAACCAGGCCCGTCGTGCACCCCAATTTCCCACGTTACCGTTACCACCGTAGTTTTCGCTATATATTCTTCGCTCATTCCTTCGCTCATTGTATTCTTGTCTCGATAGTGCAATCCTCGTTCGCTCACTCAACTTGCACTCGTAACAGTAAAAGAAAAAGGGGCGTCAGTTTAACCTCAATATAAGAAGACTTATGAGCTGTTACGGGTGCAAAGAATCGAGGTAGCGAGGATTGTCTAAATCCCAACCACTTAGACCATTGGGATAAAAAGGCTTGTTTGTGTCGCGGACTTGTGCGCCCATACCCCCCCAAGCAAACGCGCCTGTAACCCCCCGTAGGATCAATCGGGCATCCACAGTGCAGATCTGCTGACACCCCCCCCACACTGGGAGGCCCAGGACTGAGCACAGTGGCAACGGCCTACATGTGCATACACCGGGATTCGAACCCGAGACCGCTCTGATACCATGTCAAAAACTAGATGAGGGAATGATTGCATTGAGAATAAAGTTGGTACAAGTACTAACCCTAATTGGGTTGTACCCCTTACGGGCTACCCCACTACATCCTACACAATATAAACATTATAAAAATTTGACAAAGATTGCACTTGAGTGTTTAATGAGTACAAATCATGAGCGAAGGCATGAATGAATACTTATGCGCGAAAAATGTGCGAACGGTAACGCGCTGCGTGCGAGCTAGCTAGTGCTACGCTGGCGCGAGGTTCGGGCTAGTCCCGAAGCGTAGGCCGACTCGGCTGCTCCAGTAGTGCGAGGTTTGGTGAAACAGTGCGCGCGAAGTTGGTGAAGTCCGTTAGCAGTAACGAGTGAACAGCGGCTGTTGCTGTACGCGATGTGGACAGTCGCGGTAAGGAATAGCGAGAAAAATCCTTACACTACCCCCCCTCAAGAAGCCCCCTCCACTACGCAAGTGCGTATATATCGCGGAAACCCCGGCTCCTCAGGTACACTTGCAAGGCTGGGTGGTTTTTTATGTTGGCCAGGGGCACCCAGCTATCCTCAGTTGGCGTGCGGTCCTTCCAGCGAACGAGGAACTCGATCCTCTTGATGCCTGTGGGGTGACGAATCCGATGGCTCATTATTTTTTCGGGCTCGATGATTGGCTCCGATGCAGGGCGAGTCATGGATGGCAGGCGATGACGAGGCATCTGGCTCGTGCTTGGGATGTAAGGGCGAAGCATGCTGACGTGGAATGATGGGCTGATGTACCAGTCTGTCGGCAACAGTAAGTGGGCGGTAACTGGGGTGATCATGTGGCTGATTTGAAATGGTCCACAGTAGCGCGGTCGTAATTTTGGTACGACGGGCAGTCTTAAGTTCTGTATGTTGAGCAGTATGTAATCCCCTGACTGGTACGTGACTGGGCGGCGGTGGCGGTCGGCGTTGCGTTTAGCGATGACATTGGCCTTTTTAATTGCTTCTCCGGCTCTGGTGCGGGCAGCTTGCGAAATCTCGGCGAATTGTTGTGCTCGTGGCGTTGGGTTGTCCGGACTCGGCGTCATGGGCACTGTTGGGTTTTGCCCGTAGTTCAGGTAAAACGGGGACTGCTGCGTTGTCGGTGACGTGGCATTGTTGTAGGCGAACTCGATCAGCGGCAGTTGCTGCTCCCAAGTTGTCGGGTCGTCGCACGTGGCCCGAATCAACTGCTCCATCGTCTGATTGGTCCGCTCCGTTTGACCGTCGGTCTTGGGGTGGTATGATGAACTGAACTGTAGCCTGGACCCAAACTGCTCCCAGAGGTTCTTCCAGAAGTTGCTGGTAAACTTCGTGACGCGGTCGCTGATTATCGCGGTTGGTATCTCGTGCAGTCGAACGATGGCTGCGATGAAGAGGCGAGGGGTTTCTTCGGCTGAGATCGTTTTCTTGCACGCAGCAAAGTGAGCCATTTTTGCCAGTCTGTCAACGACGACCATAACCGCGTCGTTACCCCCAAGGCTCGAAGGTAACCCCATGACGAAATCCATGGTAACTTGCTGCCAGGCGCTTTCTGGCGGTGGAATCGGCTGCAATTGACCCGCCTTTCTCTTTCACGAGCTCTTCATCACCTGACACGTAGGACACAAGCCCGCATGGTGTTGTACGTCGGTCAACAGCTCCGGCCAGTAGTAATATCGCTGCAGATGCTGTCGCATTTTTTCTACCCCGAAGTGGCCCGAGGTTAACCAGCCGTGTGCCTCCTGCAGTAACAGTTCCCTCAGTAGTGGGTACGCGGGTACCCAAATGCGGTTGGTGTCTGTTTTTACGTAATAGACTCCCTTAGCTTCTGCGAGTTGCTGTGAATTTCCGGTCATGAAAAATGGGTCGGTGCTGTATCCGTGGGTGAATAGGCCTGCTAATAGTTGGTTGGTTTGGGCGAGCAGGATGGCGTGGAGTTGGGCGGTAGGACGAGTGAGTGCGTCGGCGATGTTTGATGCGCCTTTTTTGTACGTAACAGTGTAGTGGAAGTTGGACTCCAGATAGTCCAACCAGCGGATCTGACGCGGGTTGAGATTCGGTTGGGCGCGGAGGTACTATAGTGATCGGTGATCTGTCCGTACTATCACGTCGGCGCCAGTCAAGTAGCATCGCCACACTTTGAACGCGTGCACGATCGCCAGCATTTCGCCGTCGTGTATCAGGTAGTTGTGTTTGGGCGGGTGCAGCTTGCGGGACTCATACGCGATTGGCTGGAGGCCGTTCCCGAAGTCGTGCAACAGTTTAGCTCCCACGGCGCTGTCAGCTGCGTCGATGACGAGCTCGAACGGATGGTGCGGATTTGCGATTTGAAGCACGGGCGGCGAGCACAAAATTTGTTTGAGGGCCGAGAAGGCAGCTTGCTCTTTCTCCCCCCACGTGTACTCAACCCCCTTCCTCAGCAGGTCGGTCAACGGAGCAGTCAACTTCGCCATGTCGGGGACGAACCGGTGCACGTAGTTGACAAACCCCAAAAAGCTCTGCAGCTCGGTCAAGTTTGTCGGCGCGTGCCACGCTTGAATCGTCGCGATCTTCTTCGGGACTATTTCCACTCCTTCAGCTGAAATAATTTGTCCCCAAAACTCTAGTTTGTCCTGTAAAAACTCACACTTAGATGCTTTCGTCAGTAGGCGGTTATCACTCAGTATTATAAAAACTTCTTCAATGTCCTGTAGGTGGTGTGCTCTGTCTGGGCTGTAAATCAGTATGTCATCGAGGTACATGATGACGCACTTATCTAAAAGCGGCGGAAGGCTTCGTTCATTGTCATTTGAAAGGTTGCAAGGGCGTTGGTCAGTCCTTCTCGAGCAGGTAATCTAGCTGCTTCCTTAGTTCGTCCAGTTTGGGTTGGGTCAGACGGAACTGTCGCTGTACTATCGGCTGTGCCCCCGGTTCTAACTCTATCCTTTGGTCGTGCGGTCGCTGAGGTGGCAGTCCTGTCGGCAGGTCATCCGGGAAAATCCCACTGTACTGCTTCAGTAGTGCTGCCAAGTCATCCGGTACGTCGGCTAGCAGTTTCTGTAAACCCCCCCCTTTGTCTGCTACCTCGGCTTCCCGAATGTCGACTGTGTACATGTCAGCTCCTGCCGCTACGGCGGGTTTCATCGTGATCGCGTTGATACGCACCGACGAAGACCCAGGCGAGCCCCAGCGAGGTCAGACGATATTGTTACCGTTCACTCGCACAGTGCAATCACCTGTCGTCCAGACGATTCGCGGATTGTGTCGTCGCATCGAATCACTGTCGAGTAAAATATCGGTTCCGGCGAGGGTTGTCGCGAGCATTTCTTGGCTAAACGTGAAGTTACCCCCGCGTCGAATCCGAACCTGGTCTACGCGTTCCCGTATCGCCAGTGGCGTGCCGTCAACCAGTCGTGCGTCGATCTCAGGTAAACATCTGTCCAGAGGGAGTCTCAATTTTTGTGCTGTGACGGTGTTGATCAGGCTGTGGCTGGCTCCCCCGTCTACGAATATTTTAACTTAGTCTGTCCCAATTTTCCCACTGTATGGGGCCGTCTACCGTAGTACCCTCTTTATTCGGCCGGGTGTGGTCGATTGCGTGAACCGTCACAATCACTCGGTGAGGGTCGGTTGGGTCGGGCGAGCGGCGTGACCTGACAGTAGAGGGCCCGTCTGCTACTGACTCCCTGCGTTTCCCTGTTGCTTGGTCTATTTCTCCTGCTCACCTTCCCCCTTTCCCTTAGCGTTCTCCGGGCATTCGCTCTCGCGGTGTCCCGGCCGATTGCACGCGAAGCAGCGCCCTTTGAACGGTGCGGCAGCGGCATTCGCGGCAACGGCACGTATCGTGGCGCCCTTGTTCGTCCCACGAGATCGATGTCCCCAGTTGATGTTGCTTCCGTAGGACCTCGGCCTCGGTCGGCGAAAGAAGTCGAGCTTCTCCGCCATGGCGAGAATTTCCTGGAAGTCGGTGATGCCGCGGAGCTGAATTTCTTGGTCGATGTCATGCTTCAGGCCATCGATGTAGCAATCGATGCACTCGCTTTTGTGCATGTAGCCCACTTGCTCACACAGTGCCACGAACCCGCTAGTTTAGTCTTGGACGGAACCGAGTTGGCGCCAAGTGCGGAGCTTCTGACGCGCCGCGATCGAAGCCGCAATTAGCTCAAATCGAGCGCGCAGACCTGCGCACCACGCATCCCACGTGCGATATTGGGGCACCTCTACGAAATACGACGGCGCCCAGGGTCCGATTTGTCCTTCCTGTGTCGGTAGAGTCGCGTTGTCCATCGGCTTCGTGACGATGACACGCCACCAGTCCATGGCGGCTCCTCGCAGCAGCGTCACGTCGTAGTGAATCTTCGCCGTATCTTCCGAGACGTAGTTGGCGTAAAAAAATACGTTCAACGTGAACAACCACACCTGAATGGTAGGACCACCTCGTTGACTCGGGTCAAAGCATGGCGGATGCTACGGCTTCAGCGGCATCGGTGACGGCAGTGCCGAATCATTGGTCGGTGCCGAAACCGTGACGCGAGGCTGGCTCCTGGCCGCATTCGTCACTTCGGGGTATGTCGTGCCGTGGTCGTCGTCTCCGTCGTGGCGGATGACGCCATCACTGGCTGCGCTCGCGGGTTGCCCCACACTTCCGTGCTGCGATGCCTATGGTGCAGGTTGTCCCGGAGTGCCAGGTGCTTGTGATTGTGCCTGCTGTGCTCGTGCGGCGTCATTTTGCAGGGACGTGCATTTGGCCGTCAGTGCCGCGATTTCTTCAGATCTTTCGTGGACTTGTCGCAGCAGCTCGTTTAAACGATTCTGCGTGAGCGTCGTGACGTCGATTTGTTCAGCCATAACGAACGGCGTCGGCTAAGCTTTGTTGAAACAACTGAACGAGATTGGAATGCATTGAACAGAAAGTTGGGTACAGGTACTAACCCTAATTGGGTTGTACCCCTTATGGGCTACCCTACTATAGCCTACACAATGTAAGCACTACATAAATTTGACACACCCCCATACGCAAAGTGGGGGAGAACAAGTGGTAATAAGACCAGCCAAGAAAAGAAAAGCAAGCTCAGGGTGGATCACGAAGTCACCACACATTCCGAGCATAAGCAAAAGGCCACAAGGCCAGTTCACATGCAGAGTTATATAAAAGAGAACAAACAAACAGTGTAGTGATCATACCCTAGCAAGTGTAAGTATGCTGGTATCTATATAGATCATAGTACAAGTAAAGTCACGCAGTGTTCAAGTGAGGCAAAGTAGGCACAAGGCCTAAAACAGTACAGAAACGCTGATGATCACCACGTAAGCAATACAAAGCTGACCACGCTGCTGCAACTCTTGAGCAAGGAAGTAACGCAGAGCGATGTGCTTCGTTCTGTGCTCCAGTCTGTGCTCCTGACACAAGGCAATCATGGCCTTGTTGTCTACATACAGAACTGGAGAAGAACAAGGCCGCTGTCCCAAGTCGGTCAACAGGTAGGTGAGCCAGCATAACTCCTGTGCAGCCATGGCCGCTGCGTAGATCTCAGCCTCACAACTAGAACTGAGAATAGAAGATGAGCGGGTAGACCACCAAGAAACAGAGCCGGAGCCAAGGCTGAAAGTGTAACCCTGTGACGACCGGTGAGTAGCCAAGTCGTCAACCCAAGAAGTGTCTGCGTGTCCAGTGAGGACAACTGGACCTCGTCCTCCAAGCACGAGCCCCATGCCCGAAGTACTGCACAAGTAGCAAAACACCCTCTTAGCAGCCTCCCAGTGCTCTGGTCGGTGTCTCCCAAGTGCAACGTAGCGAGCCAGAATGCCAAGAGGGTAGGCAAGGTCAGGTCGAGTGCATGTCATCAGGTACATGAGGAAGCCCACAAGCTCTGGATACGGGCCACTCGGCTCTACGGACTCGTCCGAAGGTGGAGCTGAGAGCGACTGACCGGTAGGCAGAGGAGTGGACTGTGGCGAGGAGTACCAGAAGCCGAAGTGCTGAAGAACCTGGTGCACCATGTGTGACTGAGTCAGGGTGATGGTGTGCCGTGCTCTGTCCTGGGTGATCTTCAAGCCAAGATAGCTGCGCAGCTCAGGTTTGTCTCTTCTGCAGCTCCGACTTCACAAGGGCCAGTGCCTCAGTGTCAGCAGTGGCGAAGACCAAGTCGTCGACGTAGACAAGGACGTAGAACGGCGGCAGCGAAGTGTCGGTGCGTAGAAACAGCGACGGGTCAGGAGTCGAAGGAGCAAACCCAAGAGCCGCAAGTGTTGTCCTCAGTGTGTCGTGCCACTCGCGAGGCGCCTGGCGGAGACCGCAGACTGGCCGCCGGAGGCTCCACTGGGTACCTGCAGGAAACGACCCAGTGAAGCCAGGTGGGCGGCACAACCAGATCTCCTCGTGCAGGCTGCCCTGCAAGAAAGCTGTGCAAAAGTCAAGAGAGTGCAGCTCGTAGTCACGCTGAGCGGCGACGTGCAGCAACACCCGAAGAGTAGTCATCTTTGGGGTAGGGGAGAAGGTCTGGAAGAAGTCAACTCCCTATCGCTGTCTGAAGCCTCGTGCAACGTAACGAGCCTTGAAGATAGGCGGAGAACCCGACGACCGCTTCACCCTAAAAATCCACATGCCATCGACTATGTTCGCCCAAGAAGGGGGAACTGCATCAACTGTCAAACTTATATCTGCTATGGTCTATTTAGGCTGTAGTGGGGTAGCTCTTAGAGGGTACAACACTTATGTGTTTCCTATTTGTACCCATCTCATTTCTAGTTCATTCATTCTTTCGTCTATCATTCTCACATGGTATAGAGCTAGTTTCGAGATTTTTTAAAAAGGGCCCACCACTGAAATTCTTCATTGCCTGATTGACGCGCGCGTCGCGCCTTCCCTTCGAGGCCCGTCGCGGCCCCTGCGCCTGCCCTTAGAGCCAGCGCCCGCCCCGTAAGGCCCCGTAAGCCCCCCTTTTCCGGCCCAGTAAGGCCCCGTAAGGCCCCGTTAGGCCCCGTAAGGCCCCTTAAGGCCCCGTTTACGGCCCCGTTTAAGGCCCCGTAAGGCCCCGTTTACGGCCCCGTTTAAGGCCCCGTAAGGCCCCGTAAGGTCCCGTAAGGCCCCGTAAGGCCCAGTAAGGCCCCGTTTACGGCCCCGTTTAAGGCCCCGTAAGGCCCCGTAAGGCCCCGTAAGGCCCCGTAAGGCCCCGTTTAAGGCCCCGTACGGCCCCGTAAGGCCCCGTAAGGCCCCGTTAGGCCCCGTAAGGCCCCATTTATGGCCCCGTTTAAGGCCCCGTAAGGCCCCGTAAGGCCCTGTAAGGCCCCGTCAGGCTCCGTTTAAAGCCTCGTTAGGCCCCATAAGGCCCTGCAAGGCCTCGTCAGGCCCCGTCAGGCCCCGTTTGTGGCCCCGTCAGGCCCCGTTAGGCCCCGTCAGGCCCCGTTAGAGGCCCCGTACGGCCCCGTCAGGACCCGTTAGCGGCCCCGTCTGGCCCTGCCCCGGCCCTACCCCAACCTGTCGCGGCCCTGCGCCGGCCCTGATGCGGCCCTGTCGCAGCTCTGCCCCAACCCTGCTCCGGCATTGTTGCGGCCCTGCCCCGGCCTTCGCCCCGACCCTGTCTCGGCCCTGCCCCGGCCCTGCTCCTGCACTGCCGCGGCTCGGCCCCGGCCCTGCCCAGGACCTGTCGCGGCCCCATCCCGGCCCTGCTCCGACCCTGCCCCGGCCCTGCCCAGGCCCTGCCCCGGCCCTGCCCCAACCCTGCACCCTGCCCCGGCCCTACCCCGGCCCTGCCACGGCCCTGCCCCGGCCCTGCCCCGGCCCTGCTCCGACCCTGCCCCGGCCCTGCCCAGGCCCTGCCCCGGCCCTGCCCTGGCCCAGCCCCGGCCCTGCACCCTGCCCCGGCCCTGCCCCGGCCCTGCCCCGGCCCTGCCCCAGCCCTGCCCCGGCCCTGCCCCGGCCCTGCCCCGGCCCTGCCCCGGACCTGCCCCGGCCCTGCCCCGGCCCTGCCCCCTGCCCCGGCCCTGCCCCGGCTCTGCCTCGGCCCTGCCCCTGCCCTGCTCCTGCACTGTCGCGGCCCTGCCCAACCCGGCCCCGGATCTTTTGCGGCCCGGCCCCGGCCCTACCCCGGCCCTGCCCCGGCCTCGCCACTGGTAAGAGCGCCGCGCTGCCGAGCCGCGCCGCCCTGCCTAGCCTGCCCTGCTGAGTTGCACTGCTGCTGCTGCTAGCCTGCTGCTGCTCCTGTCATGGCTAGTCTCAATGTTCTTACCTTTGATGCTGAGGGTCGAGCTGTTGACTTTGAGGTCTGGCTAGATGATCTGCAGCTTTTCCTTCAGTGCGATAGCAAGGATGGCCTCTCACTGTTCGATCTCACGTCTGGCGCCTCTACTGCCCCTGCTGCTGATGCTGACAGTACTGTTCGCTCGCAGTGGCTCACGCGCGATGCTGCTGCTCGTCTTGCTGTGCGTAATCACCTGCCGTCTACTGAGCGCGCGCACTTTAGTCAGTACAAGAGTGCTAGGGCTCTGTACGACGCTGTAGTTGCACGCTACTCCTCCCCTACCACTGCTGCCCTCAGCCGCCTCATGCTGCCGTACCTTTTTCCTGACCTTGCCGCCTTTGCCACAGTTGCTGACCTAGTTGCTCACCTCCGCACTAGTGACGCTCGCTACCGTGCTGCCCTTCCTACTGAGTTTCTTCCCACGAACTCCCCCCCCATGTACATCACCCTTTACTACCTAGTCACCTGCCTCCCTGACTCTCTCTCCTCAGTCAGGGATCACTTCCTCTCCCTTTGCCCCACCGAGCTGACTGTCGACTTGCTAGAGGAGCGTCTTGCTGCAGCTGAGAAGAGTATCTTAGCTGTCGGTGCTTCTCGCGGCGACCGTCGCACCCCCTTCTTTGAGGGGTGTTCCCCTGTCCCCCTTCTCCCCTCTGTTGCCTCTGCTGCTGCTGTCAACCTCGTTGGCACTGAGGAGGTCGGCGCTGCGTCTACTGCCCCTAGTGGGCGACGCCGCACTGGCAAGGGCAAGGGAAGCAGGGGTGGTGGAGGGGGCGGTGGAGGCAGCGATGGAGGAGGTGGAGGAGGTGGAGGTGGTGGTGGGGGTGGTTTCGGGAGTGGGGGCGTCGGTGGCGGCAGTGGAGGCCGTGGCGGCGGTGGCGGAGGAGGTGGCGGAGGAGGTGGTGCTGGTCGCGGTGCGGCCATGCAGCGTGGAGGCCTTGGTGGCAGCCAGCGTCAGCAGCAGCTGCGCACCCGTGAGACCCCGTCTGTTCAGCAGCTTCGTGAGTGGTACGTTGGGCGTGGGAGGTCTGGGGGTGCAGGTCCCTGCACGTACCTTCTTCGCACCGGCACTCGTAGTGGGGAGGTGTGTGGTCTTCCACACACCACGCAGCGCTGCTTCGGCCGCTTGACTGACGCCTGGCGTACCCAGTTTCCTGATGCTGGTGATCTTCCTCGTTGGCATGATCTGCTTCTGCAGAATGTTCCTATCTTTGATCTAGACTTTGATGCTATCCTTGCTGCCATGTATGCTCTTGCTGATATTACTGAGGGTGACTGTTACCTGCGTGTCCCGCCCGACCCGGGCACTGTGGCTGCTGCTCTAGGTGCTAGTGCGTCTGCTGCTCCAGGTGCTTGTGCGGCTGCTGCTCTAGGTGCTAGTGCGTCTGCTGCTCCAGGTGTTGGTACGTCTCCTCTCTCTGGTACTACACCTACTGCGTCCTTTCACACTTTCACACTTTCTCTTTCTTTAGAGACAGCACCACGCTCACGCCGCTCAGTCGGCCTGTTGCGGTCTCCCTTGCTGACCCCTCAGGGGGCCCAGTACTTGCACACTCCTCCACTGTCCTACCGTGTCCTGCGGCCCCGTCGGGCTTGCTGTCGGGACTCCACCTCCCCTCGTTCTCTACGAACCTGGTGAGTGGAGCTGACCTCCAGGACGCGTGGGTTGACCAGTTCACCCCTGGAGGTCAGCGTGTGACCCACTGCACTTGCTCTCGGACGGGCCGTCACCTGGCCACGTTCACCCGTCGGCCAGGGTCGAGTCTGTACACACTGACTACTGCGCCTCCTCCGGTCTCTGCGTCTGGTCAGGTAGCTGCGTCCAGTCAGGTGTTTGCTGCCGTGTCCAGGTCTAGTCCTGCGTCTGCCCCCTGCTCGTGTCGCCCTTTGGCACACGAGACTCTCCTTTGGCACCACCGCCTTGGTCACCCCTCCCTGCCTCGTCTTCGAGGTATGGCCTCCCGTGCCCTTGTCTCGGGTCTACCCAGGTCCCTCCCTCCCCTTCCTCCGGGGCCTGCCCCCACCTGTGTTCCTTGTGTCGAGGGACGGCAGCGCGCCGCCCCTCACTCCTCGTTTCCTACGACTGAGGCTCCTCTGCAGACTCTTCACATGGACGTGTGGGGCCCAGCCCGCGTCCGTGGACAGGGTCACGAGCGCTACTTCCTGCTGGTCGTTGACGACTACTCGCGTTACACCACAGTCTTCCCCTTGCGCAGCAAGGGTGAGGTCCCTGGGGTGTTGATCGACTGGATCCGCGGTACTCGTCGCCAGCTCAGTGAGAGTTTCGGCTCAGACCTTCCTGTTCTGCGTCTGCACTCAGACAGAGGCGGGGAGTTTTCCTCCGACCTCCTGAGAGCCTTCTGTCGTTTGGAGGGCATCCGCTAGACGTTCACGCTTCCGGCCTCCCCGCAGCAAAATGGGATTGCTGAGCGCCGCATTGGCATGGTCATGGACGTCGCTCGTACGTCCATGATCCATGTGGCTGCTCCCCATTTTCTGTGGCCGTTCGCGGTTCAGTACGCGGCGCATCAGATCAACCTTCAGCCTCGTGTCTCCTTGCCGGAGACCACACCTACTCTGCGGTGGACGGGGAAGGTTGGCGATGCGTCCGCGTTTCGTGTCTGGGGATCTCGAGCTTTTGTCCGCGATACTACTGCGGACAAGCTGCCCTCCCGTGCCGTTCCCTGTGTCTTCCTTGGCTTCCCTCCTGACGCACCCGGGTGGCAGTTCTACCACCCCACCTCGCGTCGTGTTCTGTCCTCTCAGGACGTCACGTTCGACGAGTCGGTGTCGTACTACCGTCTCTTTCCCCACCGCACTGCCTCTCCCCCCCCCCCGCCGCTCTTCCTCGCACCAGGTACTCCCCTGGTAGACCCCCTCCCCCCCCAGGGTCCTGCCCCCTCAGGTGTGTCCCAGGTAGACCCTGTCGAGCCAGTCGAGGTAGCTGTCGACTCGGGTGCTGCTAGGGGTGCTGAGACTGGGGGTGTTGAGACTGGGGGTGCTGAGCCTGGGGGTGCTGAGTCTGGAGGTGCTCTGGGTGTCCCGTCGCGGCGGGAGCCCCTCTCTCCATAGCGGCTTCGTGAGTGGTACTCTCGGAGCTGTCGAGGTGCTGCTGGTGCTGGAGCTGCTGGAGGTTCTGGAGGTGCGACTGGAGCTACTGGAGGTGCTGGCGCTGCTGGAGGTGGTGCTGGTGCTGGAGCTACTGGAGGTGCTGCTGGTGCTGGAGCTGCTGTAGGTGCTGGAGGTGCTACTGGAGCTACTGGAGGTGCTGGTGCTGCTGGAGGTGGTGCTGGTGCTGGAGCTGCTGGAGGTGCTGCTGGTGCTGGTGCTGGAGCTGCTGGAGGTGCTGCTGGGACTGGAGACCCTGGGGCTGAGGGTACCGGTTCTGTCTCTGCTGTTTCTCGAGGCGCTGCGCGGCCGCGGCCGTACTACGTTCCGCTCCTTCAGCAGGTTCTTGGCTCCCCGCCTTCTCTTGGTCCTCCTCCTCCTTTCCTGAGTCCACCGCCTGTCCAGTCCCAGTCGCAGTTGCAGCCGGCCTCTCCGCTGCCTGGTCCTTCTCCTTACTCTGGTCCGACTAGAGGTCTTACGGAGCGTCGTGAGCCTGAGTCTCGTCCTGTGTCGCCTGAGTCTCGTTCTGCGTCGCCTGTCCGTCCTGTTCGCGCTGGTCGTGTTTCGCGTCCGCGTCTTCCTCCTGTCCCAGGCACTCACTCTATGACACTGCGTCCTTCTACTGCTCCACAGCGTGTCCCTCTGCCCTCTCCTCCTGCGTCCTCTCTTCCTGACGGTCCGGACCCGGAGTCTAACTCCCTTCGTGCTGCTAGTCCTACTGTCATGCGCTTTCTGGCCACTGCTGTCACTGACCCTCTGTTTGAGTCCTCTGCTGCGTCTGCTCTTGTTGCTGAGCTTGTTGACTTTGCTGCAGCCTGTCGCCTGGACTACGCCGCTAGTCTTGTTGCTGAGTCTGCGTCTGCGTCTGTCTGTCCTCCGTCCGTCGGGGGTGAGTGTGCTCTTGGCACGGACGTCCTTGAGGACAGACAGGAGGACCTTGAGTGTTTTGCTGCTGCTTCACCTCATCTCGTGTCCATGCTGCTTGCCCCTGAGGGAGACCCGGATGCACTAGACATCCCGACCCCGCGCTCTTACGCAGAGGCGATAGAGGGTCCCTACTCCTCTCAGTGGCAGGCAGCCATGGACGCAGAGATGGCTTCCTGGAAGTCCACAGGCACCTACGTAGACGAGGTTCCCCCACCTGGGGCGAACATCGTCAGTGGCATGTGGATCTTCAGGGTGAAGCGGCCGCCGGGTTCTCCGCCTGCCTTCAAGGCGCGTTACGTTGCACGTGGCTTCAGTCAGCGACAGGGAGTTGACTTCTTTCAGACCTTCTCCCCTACCCCGAAGATGACCACTCTTCGGGTACTGCTGCACGTTGCTGCTCATCGTGACTACGAGCTCCACTCGCTTGACTTCAGCACAGCCTTCCTACAGGGCAGCCTGCATGAGGAGATCTGGCTGCGCCGCCCACCTGGCTTCACTCGGTCGTTTCCTGCTGGTACCCAGTGGAGCCTCCGGCGGCCAGTCTACGGTCTCCGCCAGGCGCCCCGTGAGTGGCACGACACGCTCAGGACGACTCTTGCTGCTCTTGGTTTTGCTCCTTCCACTGCTGACCCTTCTCTGTTTCTACGCACTGACGCTACTCTGCCGCCGTTCTACGTTCTTGTGTACGTAGACGACCTTGTCTTTGCTGCTGCTGACACGGAGGCACTCGCCCACGTGAAGTCCGAGCTGCAGAAGAGACACACGTGCACAGACCTAGGTGAGCTCACAAGCTATCTTGGCTTGCGGATCACCCGGGACAGAGCACAGCGCACCATTACCTTGACTCAGTCACACATGGTGCAGCAGGTCCTTCAGACCTTCGGCTTCACCTACTCCTCGCCACAGTCCACCCCTCTGCCTACCGGTCACTCGCTCTCAGCTCCACCTTCGGACGAGTCCGTAGAGCCGAGTGGCCCGTATCCAGAGCTTGTGGGCTGCCTCATGTACATGATGACTTGCACACGACCTGACCTCGCATACCCTCTCAGCCTTCTGGCTCGCTACGTGGCTCCCGGCAGGCACCGAAAGGTGCACTGGGATGCTGCGAAGAGGGTGTTGCGATACTTGTGCAGTACATCGGGCATGGGGCTCGTGCTTGGAGGACGGGCTCGAGTTGTCCTCACTGGTCACGCTGACGCCTCCTGGGTTGACGACTTGGCTACGCAGCGGTCGTCACAGGGTTACACCTTCAGCCTTGGCTCCGGTTCTGTCTCCTGGCGGTCTACCCGCTCTTCTTCTGTTCTCAGCTCCAGTTGTGAGGCTGAGATCTACGCTGGGGCCATGGCTGCACAGGAGCTTCGGTGGCTCACCTACCTGCTGACCGACTTGGGAGAGGCGCCTCGTTCTCCTCCAGTTCTGTACGTCGACAACAAGGCCATGCTGGCCTTGTGTCAAGAGCACAGACTGGAGCACAGAACGAAGCACATTGCTCTGCGCTACTTCCTTGCTCGAGAGTTGCAGCAGCGTGGCCAGCTTCGTCTTGCGTACGTGGCCTCTCAGGCCAACACTGCTGATGTTTTCACCAAGGCACTTCAGCCTTGTGATCATCAGCGTTTCTGTACTGTGTTAGGCCTTGTACCTACTGTGCCTCACTTGTTGACTTCTTGACTCTGCTTGTACTGTACTCTATATACTTATACCTGCATGCTTACACTTGCTAGGTTGTGTTCACTGTACTGTTTGCTTTCCTTTATATAACTCTGCATGTGAACTGGCCTTATGGCCCTTTGCTTGTGCTCAGACTGTGTGGTGACTTTGTGATCCACCCTGAGCTTGCTTTGCTTTTCTTGACTGGTCTTGTGACCTCTTGTTCTCCCCCACTTTGCCTATGGGGGTGTGTCAAACTTATATCTGCTATGGTCTATTTAGGTTGTAGTGGGGTAGCTCTTAGAGGGTACAACACTTATGTGTTTCCTATTTGTACCCATCTCATTTCTAGTTCATTCATTCTTTCGTCTATCATTCTCACATCAACGTATGTGTCTGTGGACTTCCAGGATGCCATCTCTGTGTCCATGGCTATCTGCCACTGAGAGGAGTAGGAACATGTAATCGCCTCTGCGTAAGAGCGCGGGGTCGGGATGTCTGGTGCATCCGGGTCTCCCTCAGGTGCAAGCAGCATGGCCACGAGATGAGGTACAGCAGGTGCTGTCAGAATGTTATATTGCTTTCTTTGTGCAGGCTATAGTGGGGTAGCCCGTAAGGGGTACAGCCCAATTAGGGTTAGTACTTGTACCCAACTGTTTCATAGTTCATTCATTCTCGTTCATTCTTCTAACATGGTTTCAGAGCAGGTCCTTTGCTAGGACCGATTTTGTTTTAGGGCCCACCACAGAGCTGCCCCACAAACTGCCCGTGACAGCTAGTTACGCTGCCCCTAGCAGCCCACAACCCGGCCGCCCCCTCGTCACGGCCCTCGAGCCGCCCCCGCAGCCCGCACGTCGCCCGCATGCGACCCGCGCGCCGCCCCTAGCAGCCGGCGCACCGCCCGCTAGCGTCCCGCCCGCCGCCCCTGCAGCCAGTGCGCCGCCCGCTAGTGGCCCGCCAGCCGCCTGTGCAGCCCGCGCGCTGCCTGCTAGTGGCCCGCCAGCCGCTTGTGCAGCCCGCGAGCCGCCCGCTAGCGGCGCGCCAGCCTCCCCTGCCGCCCGCGAGCCGCCCGCTATCGGCCCGCCAGCTGCCCTTGCCGCCCGCGCGCAGCCCGCTAGTGGCCAGCCAGCCGCCCCTGCAGCCTGCGAGACGCCCGCTAGCGGCCCGCCAGCCGCACCTGCCGCCCGCGCGCCGCCTGCTATCGGCCCGCCAGCCGCCCCTGCCGCCCGCGCGCCGCCTGCTAGCGGCCCGCCGGCCGCCCCTGCCGCCCGCGCGCCACCCGCTCTCGGCCCGCCAGCTGCCCCTGCCGCCCGCACGCCGCTCGCTTGAGGCCCGCTTGCCGCCCCTTGCAGCTCGCGCGCCGCCTCTTGCAGCCTCTGCGCCGCCCCTTGCAGCCTGCGCACTGCCCCCTCTGCGCTGCCCGGCTCCTACCCGCCCTGCGTACTGCGCCGCTATGGCTTCTCTCCGCGTGCTCGCGTTCGATCATGAGGGCCATCCGATCCAGTTCGACACTTGGCTCGACGACTTGCAGCTTTACCTGTTGAGCGACTCTAGAGACAGTATTTCGCTGTTTGACCACACGTCCGGCGCCGCTCCCGCCCCTCCCGCCACAACTGACAGTGCGACTCGCTCACAGTGGCTTACTCGTGACGCTGCTACTTGTTTAGCCATTCACAACCACTTACCGTTGGCTGAATGCGCTCACTTCGGATAGCACAGGACTGCACAGGCCCTGTACGACGCTGTAGTCGCCCGTTACTCCTCGCCTGCCACGGCTGCTCTAGGCCGTCTTCTACTGCCCAACCTGTTTCCCGAGCTGTCCGCCTTTGCCATAGTGGAGGACTTAGTTACCCACCTTCACACTAGCAACGCTCGCTACCGTGCTGCCCTCCAAGCAGAGTTCCTTGACAAGAACCCACCCCCGATGTACATCACTCTCTTGCCTATATAGTCACCTGCCTCCCTGACTCTCTTCACGCTGTCAGGGACCACTTTCTCGCACTTGACCCCATAGCCCTAGACGATGCTTAGATCTTTGACCTAGACTATGATGCTATCCTTGCTGCTATGTATGCCTTGTCTGTTAGTGCTGAGGTTGACTGTTACCTTTATGTGCTGCCTGACCCAGGAATAGAGGCTGCTGCTCTAGGTGCTAGTGAGTCTGCTCTCCCTGGTACTGCGCCTGCTGAGGCCTTGCACACCTTCACGCTTGACTCAGGTGCTTCACGCTGTTTCTTTCGCGACAGCACCACCCTCATTCCTCTCTCTGCACCTGTCCCGGTCAGAGTGGCTGAGCCCTCAGGGGGCCCATCCTTGCCCATTCCTCCACTGTTCTCCCGTGTCCGGCGGTTTCGTCCGTCTCACTGTTAGGCCTTCACATCCCTTCTTTCTCTATGAACTTGGTGAGTACCGCTGCCCTCCAGGATGCGATGGTCACTACCACCACTCCTGGGGGTCAGCGTGTGTCGATCTACATGTGTACACGGATGGGCTATCACCTGGCCACGTTCACTCGTCCGCCAGGGTCGAGTCTGTACACACTGGCCACTAAGCCTCCTCAGGTAGCTGCGTCTGCCCAGGTGTCCACGTCAGGTTCAGTAGCACCCCCTTGCTCGTGTCGCCTCCTGTTGCACCAGACTCTCCTGTGGCACCAACGCCTTGGTCACCCCTCCCTGCCACGCCTTCGTGGTATGCAATCCCGCCTCCTTGTCTCTGGTCTTCCCAGGTCTCTGCCTCCCCTCCCGCCCTCGCCTGCCCCGCCCTGCCTTCCTTGCGTCGAGGGGCGGCAGCGCACCGCTCCTCACTCCTCCTCGTTTCCCCCGACGACAGCTCCTCTGCAGACTCTCCACATGGACGTGTGGGGCCCAGCCCGCGTCAGTGGCCAGTGCCGCGAGCGATACTTTCTGCTGGTTGTTGACGACTACACGCGCTACACCACGGTCTTCCCCTTGTGCAGCAAGGGTGAGGTCCCATATGTCTTGATCACTTCGATCCGCGCAGTCCGTCTCCAGCTTCGCGAGCGGTTCCGCACTCAGATAGAGGTGGTGAGTTCTCCTCTGACTTCTTGTGGGACTTTTGTCGTGGGGAGGGCATTCTCCAGTCATTCACGCTACCGGCCTCCCCTCACTAAAATGGGATTGCTGAGCGCCGCATTGGCTTAGTCATGGAGGTGGCTCGTACCTCCATGATCCATGCGGATGCTCCCCATTTTCTGTGGCCGTTTGCGGTCCGGTACGCTGCGCATCAGCTCAACCTCTGGCCCCGTGTCTCCTTGCCGGAGACTTTGCCGACACTGCGTTGGACGGGGGAGGTTGGCAATGCGTCAGTGTTCCGGGTCTGGGGTTCTCGTGTCTTTGTTCGTGATAGGTCCGCGGACAAGCTCTCTGCCCGTGCTGTTCCCTGCGTCTTCCTTGGCTTTCCCCCGGACACGCCTGGCTGGCAGTTTTACCACCCCACCTCGCGCCGTGTCTTCCCCTCTCAAGACGTCATGTTTGATGAGTCGGTTCCCTTTTACCGTCTCTTCCCCTACCGCTCTGCCCCTCTCCCACCCCCGCCACTCTTTCTTGCTCCAGGTCCCCCTCCGGTAGACCCCCTCCTGCCCCAGGGTCCTGCTCCCTCAAATGTGTCTCGGGTAGACCCTCTCCCTGGTACTGTGCCTGTTGAGGTAGCTGTCAGCTCAGGTGCTCCGTCTGGGGGTGCTGCGTCTTGGGGTGCGGAGCCTGGGCGTGCTGTGTCTGAGGGTGCCGGGTCGGGGGGTGCTGCGCCTGGGGGTGCTGAGCATGGGGGTGCAGAGCCTGAGGGTGTGGAGCCTAGGGGTGCTGAGTCTGAGGGTGCGGAGTCTGGGAGTGCTGAGCCTCGGGGCACTGCTTCTTCTGGAGATCCTTCGGGTGCTTCGCCACGACTGTCTCCCCGGCCGGAGCATCTCTCCCCGCTGCAGTTGCGCGAGTGGTTTGCTCAGCGCACCCGTCTTCGGAGTGGAGCTGCAGGTGCTAGAGTCTCAACCGCAGGTGACACTGGAGGTGTTGGAGTTACCGCTGGAGCTGGTGGTACCGGAGGTGCTGCAGCTGCTGGTCCTGGAGGTGCTCGTACCAGGGGTACTGGAGCTGCCGGGTCTGGTGGTGTTGGGGGAGCTGGAGGTGGAGGCGCTGGAGCTAGAGTCCCTGCGGAGCCTGGAGGCACTAGAGCTGGTGGCGCTCGAGCTGGAGACACTGGAGCTGTTGGAGCTGGAGCTGGAGGCACTCGCGCTAGTGGCGCTGGCGCTGGAGGAGCTGGGGCTTTTGACCCTGGAGCTGGAGGTGCTGGAGCTGGGGGTGCTGTGTTTGGCGGTACTGATGCTGGAGGCACTGTGCGACTGCGACCATTCTTCGTTCCCCTACTTCAGCAGGTTCTTGGTCTCCCGTCTTCCACTGGCCCTCCTCCTCCATTACTGTGTCCGTCGCCTGACCTGTCACAGCCACCGTTGCAGCCAGCCTCCCCACTGCCTGCTCCTTCTCCTTACACTGAGCTGTCTGGAAGTCCTACAAAGCGTCGTGAGAATGAGTCTCGTCCTGCCTCGCCTGTTTGCGTTGTTCGCACTGGTCATAGGGTTCCTCGTCTGCGTCCTCTTCTTGTTCCCGGCACCCACGCTATGACACTTCTTCCTTCCTCTTTTTCACTTCGTGTTCCTCTGCCGCCTCCTCCTGAGTCCTCTCTTCCTGCCGACCCTGACCCTGAGTCTGACCTTGCTCGTGCTGCCAGTCCCACTGTCTCTCGTCTCCTCGCCACTGTTGTCAGTGAACCTTCTTTCGAGTCCACTGCTGCCTCTGCCCTCGTTGCTGAGCTGGTTGACTTTGCTGCTGCCTGTCGTCTAGACTACGCCACTGCTCTTGTTGCTGAGTCAAAGTCTGCCAGTCCTCCGTCTGTCGGGGGTGAGTGTGCTCTTTGCACGGACATCCTTGAGGACACGCAGGAGGACTTTGAGTGTCTTGCGGCTGCTGTACCTCGTTTTGCTTCTATGGTGCTTGCCCCTGAGGGAGACCCGGATGCACCAGACATCCCGACCCCGCGCTCTTACGCAGAGGCGATTACGGGTCCTTACTCCTCTCAGTGGCAGGCAGCCATGGATGCCAAGATGGCATCCTGGAAGTCCACAGGCACCTACATCGACGCAGTTCCCCCGTCTCGGACGAACATAGTCGATGGCATGTGGATTTTCAGGGTGAAGCGGCCGCCGGGTTCTCCGCCTGCCTTCAAGGCGCGTTACGTTGCTCGAGGCTTCAGTCAGCAACAGGGGGTCAACTACTTTCAGACCTTCTCCCCCACCCCGAAGATGACTACTCTTCGGGTGTTCCTGCACGTCGCTGCTCAGCGTGACTACGAGTTGCACACTCTCACAGCTTTCTTGCAGGGCAGCCTGCACGAGGAGATCTGGCTGCGCCGCCCACCTGGCTTTACTGATCGTTTCCTGCAAGTACCCAGTGGAGCCTCTGGCGACCAGCCTACGGTCTCCGCCAGGCGCCTCGCGAGTGGCACGACACACTGAGGACTACACTTGCGGCTCTGGGGTTTACTCCTTCTACTGCTGACCCGTCGCTGTTTCTACGCACCAACACGTCGCTGCCGCCGTTCTACGTCCTCGTGTACGTCAACGACCTTGTCTTTGCCAATTCTGACACAAAGGCACTGACCCTTGTGAAGTCGGAGTTGTAGAAGAGACACACCTGCACTGACCTGGGTGAACTGCGCAGCTATCTTGGCCTGCAGATCACCCGGGACAGAGCACGGCGCACCATCACCCTGACTCAGTCACACATGATGCACCAGGTCCTTCAGCACTTCGGCTTCCAGTTCTCCTCGCCACAGCCCACTCATCTGTCTACCGGCCACTCGCTCTCAGCTCCACCTTCGGACGAGTCTGTAGAGCCGAGTGGTCCGTACCCAAAGCTTGTGGATTGCCTCATGTACCTGATGACGTGCACACGACCTGACCTCGCATACCCTCTCAGCCTCCTTGCTCGCTACATGGCTCCCGGTAGGCACCGAAAGGTGCACTGGGATGCTGCGAAGAGGGTACTGCATTACTTGTGCAGTACGTCGGGCATGGGGCTCGTGCTTGGAGGACGGGGTCCAGTTTTTCTCACTGGTTACGCAGACGCTTCTTGGGGTGATGACTTGGCTACGCAGCGATTGTCACAGGGTTGCATTTTTAGCCTTGGCTCCGGCTCTGTTTCTTGGTGGTCTACCCGCTCGTCTTCGGTTCTCAATTCCAGTTGTGAGGCTGAGATCTACGCCGGGGCCATGGCTGCACAGGAGTTACGCTGGCTCACCTACCTGCTTACTGACTTGGGAGAGCAGCCTCGTTCGCCTCCAGTTCTGTACGTAGACAACAAGGCCATGATTGCCTTGTGTCAGGAGCACATACTGGAGCACCAAACGAAGCACATCGCTTTGCGATACTTCCTTGCTCGAGAGTTGCAGCAGCGTGGCCAGCTTTGTCTTGCGTACGTGGCCACTAGGGCCAACACTGCTGATATATTCACCAAGGCACTTTCGCCTGGTGATCATCAGCGCTTCTCTATTGTGTTATGCCTTGTTCCTACTTTGCCTCACTTGCTCACTGTGTGACTTTACTTGTACTGTGATCTATTTGTATACCTGCATGCTTACTCTTGCTAGGCTTTGATCACTGTACTGTTTGTGCTCTTTATATAAGACTGCATGTTAACTGGCCTTGTGGCCCTTTGCTTCTACTCGGACTGTGTGGTGACTTCCAAGAAGAGTAGCTCCAGTACCTCTAGCTCCAGTGCCTCCAGCGGCAGAGTCTCCAGCTCCTGCAGCGCCACTCGGAAGGCGTGTGCGCTGAGTAAACCACGCGCGCAGCTGCTGCGGTGAGAGAGGCTCCCGTCAGGGAGACACTCGTAGCGAGGCACCCGTAGGACCTCCAGCAGACATAGCACCCCAAGGCTCAGCAACCCCAGACTCCGTACCCTCAGACTCAGCACCCCCAGGCTCCGCACCCTCAGGCTCAGTACCCCCATGCTCAACACCCCCACGCTCAGCACCCCCAGACTCCGCACCCTCATACTCAGCACCCTCAGGCTCTGCACCCACAGGATCAGCACCCCCAGACGCAGCACCTCTAGCAGCACCTGACTCGACAGCGACCTCAACAGGAACAGTACCGGGGAGTGGGTCTACCTGAGACACACCTGAGGGAGCAGGACCCTGAGGGGGGAGGGGGTCTACCGGAGGGGGACCTGGAGCAAGGAAGAGCGGCAGGGGTGGGAGAGGGGCAGAGCGGTAGGGGAAGAGATGGTAAAAGGGAACCGACTCGTCAAACGTGACGTCCTGAGAGGGGAGGACATGGCACGAGGTGGGGTGGTAAAACTGCCAGCCAGGCGCATCAGGGGGAAAGCCAAGGAAGACGCAGGGAATAGCGCGGGAGCAGAGCTTGTCTGCGGAAGTATCGCGAACAAAGGCACGACAGCCCCAGACCCGGAACACCGACGCATCGCCAACCTTGCATGTCCAACGCAGTGTAGGCAAGGTCTCCGGCAAGGAGACACGGGGCCAAAGGTTGAGCTGATGCGCAGCGTACCGGACTGCAAACGGCCACATAAAATGGGGAGCAGCCGCATGGATCATGGAGGTACGAGCCACCTCCATGACTAAGCCAATGCGGCGCTCAGCAATCCCATTTTTCTGCGGGGAGGCCGAAAGCGTGAACGACTGGAGAATGCCGTCCCTACGACAAAAATTCCCGCAAGAGGTCGGAGGAGAACTCACCACCTCTGTCAGAGTGCAGACGCAGGACAGGAAGGTCCTCGCGGAACCGCTCGCGGAGCTGGAGATGGACTGCGCGGATCCAAGGGATCAAGACATCAGGGACCTCACCCTTGCTGCGCAAGGGGAAGACCGTGGTGTAATGCGTGTAGTCGTCAACAGCCAGCAGAAAGTAGCGCTCGCGGCCCTGGCCACTGACGCGGGCTGGGCCCCACACGTCCATGTGGAGAGTCTGCAGGGGAGCAGTTGTCAAGGGAAACGAGGAGGAGTGAGGAGCAGCGCGCTGCCCCCCCTCGACGCAAGGAAGGCTGGGCGGGGCAGGCGAGGGCGGGAGGGGAGGCAGAGACCTAGGAAGACCATAAACAAGGAGGCGGGAGTGCGTGCCACAAAGGCGTGGCAGGGAGGGGTGACCAAGGCGGTGGTGCCACAGGAGAGTCTGGTGCGAGAGGAGGCGACACGAGCACGGGGCTACTACCGGACCTGACGTTGACACCTGAGCAGACGCAGCTACCTGAAGAGGCTCAGCATTCAGTGTGTACAGACTCGACCCAGGCCGACGGGTGAACGTGGCCAGGTGTCGGCCCGTCCGTGTACACGTGCAGATCGACACACGCTGACCCCTAGGAGTGGTGGAAGTGACCATCGCATCCTGGAGGGCTGCGGTACTCACCAAGTTCGTAGAGAACGAGGGGAGGTGAAGACCTGAGAGTGAGCCGGACGGAACCGCCGGACACCGGAGAACGGTGGAAGAACGGGCAAGAACTGGGCCCCCTGAGGGGTCAGCCAATCTGACCGGAACAGGTGCAGGGAGTGGGGTGAGGGTGGTACTGTCGCGAAAGAAACAGCGGGAAGCAGCTGATTCAAGCGTAAAGGTGTGCAAGGCCTCAGCAGGCGCAGTACCAGGGAGAGCAGACTCACTAGCACCAAGAGCAACAGCCTCTATACCTAGCTCTGGCGGCACACACAGGTAATAGTCACCCTCAGCAGTAACAGACAAGGCATACATAGCAGCAAGGATAGCATCATAATTAAGAGCAAATATATAAACTCCAGACCTAAGCAGCTCTGCCCAGCTGGGGCGCTCAGCCTCGTCTCCAAACTCTGCGTGCTAAGCGTCGTTAAGGTGGGAGAAGCAGCGGTGCTGAGTTTGAAGCTTCCCGCATGTCTGACCAGCGCGGCCACCTGTGCGAATGACATACGGGCAACAAACACTACCCCCAGACGCCCCACGCTGAGCAAACCACTCATGAAGCTGCTGAGGCGTAGGGTTTTCGCTCTGACGCTACTGCTGTCGCCTGTGGCCACCGCTCCCCTCTGAACAGCTCCACCCCGACCGCCACCACTGCCGCCGCCACCACTCCCACTGCTGCCACCACCGCCACCCCCACCCCCACCAGTGCCACCACTGCCGCCACCGAAGCCCCCACTCCTGCCACCACTCCCACCGCTGCCACCACCTCCGCCACCTCCCCCGCCTCCACTGCCTACACAACCACCACCCCCGCTGCCACCGCCACCATTCTTGCCACCCTTGCCCTTGCTGTTGCGGCGCTTCCCACTAAGAGTAGAAGCAGCCCCACTATCCTCAGCACCAAGGATGTCAACAGTAGCAGCAAAAGCGTAGGAGGGGGCAAGGGGGGAGGGGGAGCACCCCTCAAAGAAGGGTGTGCGAGGAATGCCACGAGCAGCACCTACAGCGACTACGCTAGTCTCAGCTACAAGGAGGTTCTTCTTGAGCAGGTCGACAGTGAGGTCGATAGGATCAAGAGCGAGAAAGTGGTTCCTAACTGCGCGAAGAGAGTCAGGGAGGCGGGTGACTATGAAGTAGAGAGTGATGTAAATCGGGGGGGGGAGGGGGTTCCTGTCTAGGAACTCGTCTGGGAGGGCAGAGCGGTAGCGAGCGTCGCTAGTGCGAAGGTGGGTAACGAGGTCCTCGACTGTGGCAAAGGCTGACAGCTCGGGAAACAGGTAGGGCAGTACCGTATAAGGCGGCCGAGAGCAGCAGTGGTAGGGGAAGAGTAACGAGCGACTACAGTGTCGTACAGGGCCTTAGCAGTCGTGATGGCCTAAATGAGCGCGTTCAGCTAACGGCAGGTGGTTGCTGTTAGAGAGTAAGGACGGAGTCTATGAAGATTAGGGGCTGAAATATCTCAAAATCGTCAACTACAATTCTGGACAGAAAAGTCGTCGTCACAAGAAACGTCGTCGACGATTAACGCACAGTTAGAATTCTTTCAAACTCGAGTATATTGTAGCCCTTGACCGTGGCTATCTTATCCAATTTGAATAGTATCAAAATATGGAGTATAACTCGAGTTATGAACTTCGACGCACTAGGGGGTATGCTGCCATCGAAAAACGTAACTCAATCACAATTCTCTCACAAGTTCACACAAGAAAGTTAGAGTAGCAATAGAACCAGGTAGGAGGGGATGAGGAGGACGAGAGGGAAGGTCCCAAGGGAGTCCCCAACCAAAGAAACCCCATACCACACAATTCCCCTCTCTATAGGCACCCCAACTTTGACATTTGTCACTTTCCCAACTCATGCCATCCACCTCACCCAACTTGGCCACACTTGCCAACCTGGTTTGGCTTCTCCCAACCATTTGGCATCATCTACAGTGATGGTGACGAATTTCCCAACCCCCAAAAGTCTGTACCCCATATTGAGTCAACCCACAAATTCCCATAGTCGCCGCATCTCAATCAAAACTTCGAACGATCATATCTTTCTCGTTCTTGCTCCGATCGCGGCGATTCTCGGTTTGTCGGGAAGCTCTTGAGCAGAGGAGTCACTTCAGATATCTGCTCAAGCCAAATAACATTCACACACACACTCAGAATATCCAAACAACACCACACACAAATTCTTGCACACGCTCACACCACGCATGCAACACACGAACATATGATGGGAGGCAGACAGACGTGAATGCAAATGATAGTATCACATAACAAACTCCCCCTCTGGCTGCCTACCATCATCCCATATGCCATAGTTCAAGCATGCACCCTCAATGCACACTCATTCCAGCAAGTTTCATCCCCTTCCAATGCTCATTCTCAGCCAGGCGCTTGGTGAGAATGTCTGCCGCCTGCTGATGGGTCTTCACAATCTCTAGCCACACCTCCTTGTCCAGGAGCCTCCTCACCCAGTGCCACTTTGGCCTGATGTGCTTTGTCAGGCCATGAAGACAAGCATTCTTTGCAAGCTTCACAGCCGACTCATTGTCACAAAGAATCACAGTCGGCTCCTTCTGGCACACTCCGATCTCCTCCAACAAACGCCTCAGCCACACCACCTCCTTAGCCCCATGATGAAGGGCCATGTACTCTGTCTCACACGAGGACAGCCCCACCTCGTTCTGCTTCTTGCTGCGCCAGCTCACTGCACCACCTCCAAACAGGCACACATAGCCTCCAATGCTGGTGCCATCCGCCTTTACAGAGTTGAAGCTAGCGTCGGTGTAGCAAGTCAAGAGCATCTCCCCCTTGCTCAAATCAGCTGCACCCCTCTGCAGCCTCTGTCGCACAGCACTGTACTCCAAACCCACAGATGCTGTAGCGCTCACATAGCGGACCAACCTCTTGGCTGCTTCTAGCTGCTCATGACTGGGGCGTGAGACCACAATGGCAAGCCTGGATGTAGCAAAGGCAATGTCAGGCCGCGTGTGGTTAGCCGCATAGTTGAGTGCCCCAACCATGGAATGAAACAGCTTCCTGTCACTTTCACCCACCACCTCCTCATCAGCACAGGGCTCCACAATGAAACCCGAAGGTAGTGGGGTGGCTGGTTTTCCTCCATCTTGCAGCCCATACTTCTCAGCCAGCCCCTCACAGTACTTCCTCTGGTGCAACCTCAACACTCCCTTGTCAAGGTCTCTCTCCACATGCATCCCAAGGTAATACTTGACATCTCCCATTTTCGAGCACTTGAACTGCATCTCCAGCATCTCCTCCACACGCTCAATCATTGCAGGTGACTCAGAGAGGAGAAGGATGTCATCCACATACACCAGGAGCATGAGGAACTGCTCCTTCTCTTGCAGCAGGAACAAACTGTGATCACACTCGCTCTTCTTGAAACCCCCAGCCAGCAGTGTCTCCTCCAACTTGTGGTACCATGCGTGAGGAGCCTGCTTCAGGCCATAGATGGCCTTCTTGAGCCTGCACACCCTGCCGCTCCCATCATCCAACCCCTCAGGCTGCAGCATGTACAGCTCCTCTAGGATGATCCCATTGAGGAAAGCAGTTGTGATGTCCATCTGCTTGATCCTCCATCCACGGTTTGCAGCCGTTCCCAACATCACCCTTAGTGTAGTCCCTTTCCCCACAGGAGCAAAGATCTCGTCAAAGTCCTTCCCCTTTGTCTGCTGGAACCCCTTAGCCACAAGCCTTGACTTGTAGCGGGTCAGCTCCCCATCAGGTCCGTACTTGTGCCTGAAGATCAGCTTGGAAGAAATGGCCTTCTTCCCGGGAGGCAGCTCACACAGCTCCCACATTTCATTCTCCAGCAGAGAGTCATACTCCTCCTTCACACTCTGCTTCCACTTCTCAGCATCGGGCCCACTCAAGGCCTCAGCTAGCGTATTGGGCTCAGGGACGGCTGCCTAGTAGCAGTGTGCTATCTCATCCTCATCACACTGCTCAGCCACACTCCCAGCCCGTACCACCTTTGGCTTTCCAAAACTAGGATAGGTCGGCCTATTAGGAGGGCGCACATCCCTCCTAGGACGGTCAATCGGACGTTGGGCACGTGGTGGAGCATCTTGCTGCTGCTGCTGCTGCTGTTGCTCCTCCACCTCAGGTTCTCCCCCATCCTCAGTCACCCCAGAGATCTCCTCATCTGAGACAGTGACCTGCACTTGCCTCGAAGGCCGCTGCACCTCATCGGCCTCAATGATCAGCGGTGTTGTAGGAAGCTTCTGCTGCTGCTGCTTCCACTCCTTGTAGTACAATGACTCGAGGAACTTCACATCCCTTGACACAGTCAGCTGCTGGCTGGTCAAGTCCCATATCAACCAGCCCTTATGATCCTTAGCAAGCCCCAAGTGTACTCCCCATCTCCCACTAGCCTCCAACTTTCCCCTCTTCTCCTTAGGCACATGAAACACCACCATGCAGCCGTAGGCTCTCAGTATGTTGACTGCTGGTGCACTCCCATACCACTTGGTGTAGGGGACCCACTGCTTGTCCCCCACAGTCGCCAACACCATGTTCTTCACAAGGACGACCTGCCGCAGTGCAGTCACCCAAAACGGATCCGGCAGCCCTGCACGCCCAAGGAGAGTGCGAGCACCTTCCTGCAGGGTCCGGTTGAAGCGCTCAGCCACACCGTTCTGCTGAGGGTTGTAGGAAACCGTGAGCTGATGCTGGATCCCCTTCTTCTTCAGCACCGCCTCAAAATCAGCGCCAATGAATTCTCCCCCGTTGTCAGTGCGGATCACCTTCACCTTGTGTCCGCTCTCCCTTTGAGCTCTTGGCATCCACTCCTTAAGAACAGCCGCTGCCACTTCCCCCTTAGTCCTGAGAGGATACACCCACACCACACGTGTGTGGTCATCCACAATGGTTAAGAAGTAGCGGCTGCCCGAGAGAGAAGGGGCCCTCGTAAGGCCCACCACATCCATGTGCACAAGCGCGAGCGGGGCCTTGGCTGGTCCCGTGCCGCTGCTGAAGGGAAACTTTGTGAACTTGGTCTCAAGGCATGTAGGGCAGCTCCCAATCTCCTTCACTGCCCCTTTCACCTCCAACCCCTTCAAGCTCCCATCCTTCACCAACTTCTGCTGCATAGGAAAATTCACATGACACAGCCTCTCGTGCCATGTTTCCCAATTGGCCTCACCACTCCTAGATGAAGCCTTTGCCCATGCAGCTGACGCATCCACACCAGCAAGCACCTCACCATGTGGCTGCTGTGTCTGCTGAACCTTCTTGACTACATCCAGGGCACCATCAGTTGGTGCAGTCTCCTCTCCTCCTGTAGTTCCTTTAGCCGTTGTTGCAGCCGCTGCCGTTGCTGGTGGTTTCCCATTCCAAGGGATGATGGGCAGCTGCCATAGGTCCTTGATGCAGCTGCTCTTCTCCTCCAAATCCCACAGCAGCAATTTCCCAAGCTTTGCA
The DNA here is from genome assembly GCA_947471745.1 of Closterium sp. Naga37s-1. Lineage (NCBI taxonomy): Eukaryota > Viridiplantae > Streptophyta > Zygnematophyceae > Desmidiales > Closteriaceae > Closterium > Closterium sp. Naga37s-1. Next base: position 3,788,754 of record CANJKZ010000163.1, on the reverse strand, counting down.
CGGCAGCTGGTTGGACCGAAGGTAACTTTAGCCTTGCTCTTCTGCAGCCGGCGCACAGAAAGAAGGTTAGCGGACAAGCCTTCAACCAACAGCACATTCCCCAGCCCCACAAGCCCCCCATTGGCTCCCATTACCTTGGCATTCCCAACACCAATCACAGGGAGCAAAGCACCTAAAGCGGCAGCCACAAACTTAATCTTTCCGGGGGGCTTTACCTCGTCAAGCAAATCTGCCCGTGGGGTCATGTGACTTGTGCAACCTGAATCTATCACCCAGTGAGTGAGGGGGTGCATCACAACCTTCCCAACTGAGCCCACATCACTCTCACTCCCTTTCACATCCTCAACCATGAGGAACATCCCAGGGTTGGCTTTACCTTGTGCACCTGAACCTTGTGCACCTGAACCTTGCACAGCGCCACCTCGTGCACGTTCACCACTTGGAGGCTTCATGCCTGGAGGCGCCCATCCCTCAGGCCGGCTGAAACACTTGAACCATGGGTGTCCAGCCTTCTTGCAGTACCAGCAAGCACCCTCCATTCGAGTGCTCCCCCTGCCACCAGAGCTCCCATGCCCCTCGTTGTAGTCACCTCGGCCTCTCCCTCTGCCAAGGCCTCTCCCACGGCCTCGGCCTCTCCCTCCCCCTCTTCCTCTGCTGCCTCCTGCAGCTCCATACCCCTCAGCAGTTTTGTTGGCAGCACCACCACCCGTGTGGCGCCTGCGGAAGTCCTCCTGCAGAATGTGCTGCCGTAGCCACTCAGGTGTCCACTGGTCCTGCTAAGTGTTGAGGGTGGGGATGAGGTTGTCCCACGAGTTGTCGAGCACCGAGATGATCTTGGTGCACTGCTGCATCTGCGACACATTGCTGCCCGCCGCTGCCATCCTCGCATAGGTGTCCTTGATCTTGTCAAGGACCGGCTTCACATCATCGCCCGGTCGCATGGAGAGGGCAGCCAGCTCCTTCTCCAACACAATCACCATCGGCAGCGTGTTGGGCTGAATCACGTCGCGCAGTAGCTTCCACGCATTTGGTCCGGAATCTTCCAAATCCACCAAATCCTTGATCTGTTGGAACATATCGTTGTTGACCGATTGAAGGATTATGTCGTACAGCACCGCACTCTTCTCAATCCACCGATCGCGGGCATCTCCTTCCTCCGGCATCTTCTCTTCACCCATCGCAAGTTTCAGCAGCTTGTAGCGCTTGAATGCACTCCGCATCCGCCCGCTCCATTCCTCATAGTTGGAGCCATCCAATGCCTCGATCTTGGATGGTGGCGGCTCATTCCTCTTCTCGGCTGCATCTCCACTCCCTTGACTCATTTCCTCTGCTCCCAATCACAGGTTTCAGCTCCCCCCTTGCTGTCCACACCGAAGTCCCACAACAGTTTCACAAGTGTCGGCGCCAACGAAATTTCGGCAGAGTTTCCCCTTAGCGGAAGTCACATGCAACCTCTAGAACTCCACTTAGGCACGCCCACAGGCCATGGTGGGTCTAGGAGGGTCTTCACACTTCATTAGACTCTTCACAAAGTCCTTAATCAGCTCTGATACCACTTGTTAGAGAGTAAGGACGGAGTCTATGAAGATTAGGGGCTGAAATATCTCAAAATCGTCAACTACAATTCTGGACAGAAAAGTCGTCGTCACAAGAAACGTCGTCGACGATTAACGCACAGTTAGAATTCTTTCAAACTCGAGTATGTTGTAGCCCTTGACCGTGGCTATCTTTCCCAATTTGAATAGTATCAAAATATGGAGTATAACTCGAGTTATGAACTTCGGCGCACTAGGGGGTATGCTGCCATAGAAAAACGTAAATCAATCACAATTATCTCACAAGTTCACACAAGAAAGTTAGAGTAGCAATAGAACCAGGTAGGAGGGGATGAGGAGGACGAGAGGGAAGGTCCCAAGGGAGTCCCCAACCAAAGAAACCCCATACCACACAATTCCCCTCTCTATAGGCACCCCAACTTTGACATTTGTCACTTTCCCAACTCATGCCATCCACCTCACCCAACTTGGCCACACTTGCCAACCTGGTTTGGCTTCTCCCAACCACTTGGCATCATCTACAGTGATGGTGACGAATTTCCCAACCCCCAAAAGTCTGTACCCCATATTGAGTCAACCCACAAATTCCCATAGTCGCCGCATCTCAATCAAAACTTCGAACGATCATATCTTTCTCGTTCTTGCTCCGATCGCGGCGATTCTCGGTTTGTCGGGAAGCTCTTGAGCAGAGGAGTCACTTCAGATATCTGCTCAAGCCAAATAACATTCACACACACTCAGAATATCCAAACAACACCACACACAAATTCTTGCACACGCTCACACCACGCATGCAACAAACGAACATATGATGGGAGGCAGACAGACGTGAATGCAAATGATAGCATCACATAACAGTTGCGAACGGCTAAGCGAGCAGCAGCGTCACAGGTAAGCCACTGTGAGCGAGTCGCACGGTCAGCTGTGGCGGGAGGGGCGAGAGAGGCTCCAGACGTGTGGTCAAACAACGAAACGCTGTCTCTAGAATCGCTCAGTAGGTACAGTTGTATGTCGTCGAGCCACGTATCGAACTGGATCGGACAGCCCTCATGATCGAACGTGAGTATACTGAGAGAAGCCATAGCGAGCAGAGCATGGTGGCGTGCGACCAGCAGAGCACCACACAAGTAGGGCGGCGCACGGCTAGGGCGGCCAGCATAAAGGGCGGCGAGCGGGCTGCCAGAGGGCGGCGCGCGGGCTGCAAGAGGCGGCGAGCGGGCTGCCAGTCTAGGCGCAGCCGTGGCTGCACGCGTTTACGAGAGAACGCGAGGACAGCGGCTCCTAGGTGCTAAGGGGCGTGAGTCCCTTTGAATGAAAAATCAAAAGTTGATTTCCTAGGGTGCGGAGATGCGCGGTCCGAAAGAAAGTGGCTCTGATAACCAAGTGTTACGGGTGCAATGAATCGATGTAGCGAGGATTGCACTAGAATGTTCATGTCAGATTTATATGACATAGCTACTGTAGGCTATAGTGGGGTAGCACATATGGGGTACAGTTTTCCTAGGGTTTGCATTTGTACCAAACTTTCCCTTAGTCATTTCATTCCTCGCTTCTTCTCATGGTATCGAGCAGGTTCCCTAGTGGGAACGATTCCTAGGGCCCACCACCACGAAATTTTTTTTCCTGCCCGGAGCGCGCTTCGCTCCGGCCCGAGTCGCGCCCTGTGTGCTCTCCCTACCGTCGCGCCCTCGCTAGGCCCCTCACGGCCCCGTCGCGTCGCCCTTAGCGGCCCTCTCACGGCTCGTCGCGCCGCCCCTACGGCCCTTCGCGCCGCCCTTACGGCCCTTCGTGCCGCCCTTACGGCCCGTCGCGCCCGTCGCGCCGTCCTTACGGCCCCTCGTGCCGCCCCTTACGGCCCCTCGCGCCGTCCCTTACGGCCCCTCGCGCGGCCCCTTACGCCCCTTACGGCCCCTCCCGCGGCCCCTCACGGCCCCCTACGGCTCGTCGCCGCCCTCCGCGGCCCCGCCACCTACCTGTGCGGCCCCGCCACCTACCTGTGCGGCCCCGCCACCTACCTGCGGCCCCGCCACCTACCAGCGGCCCCGCCACCTCCCCGCGGCCCCGCCACCTACCTGTACGGCCCCGCCACCTTCCTGCTGGCCCCGCCACCTACCTGCGGCCCCGCCACCTACCAGCGGCCCCGCCACCTACCTGCTGCCCCGCCACCTACCAGCGGCCCCGCCACCTACCTGCGGCCCCGCCACCTACCTGCGGCCTCGCCACCTACCAGCGGCCCCGCCGCCTCCTCTCAGCGGCCCCGCCGCCTCCTCCCAGCGGCCCCGGACGCCGCACTCTCAGCGGCCCCGCCGAGCCGCCCAGCAGCCGAGCCGCCCAGAAGCCGAGCCGCCGAGCCGCCCAACAGCCGAGCCGCCGAGCCGCCCAGCAGCCGAGCCGCCGAGCCGCCCAGCAGCCGAGCCGCCGAGCCGCCCAGCAGCCGAGCCGCCGAGCCGCCCTGCAGCCGAACCACCCGAGCCGCCCTGTCCGGTAAGAGCAGCGCCTCTTTCACAGCACTGCCCTCACCCTACTGTTTGCGCTACTAGTCTACTGCTGTCATGGCTACCCCTAGTGTCCTCGCTTTTGACGCTGAGGGTCGGGCCATTGACTTTGACGTCTGGATAGATGACCTGCAGCTTTTCTTACAGTGCGACAGAGCAGACGGCCTCTCCCTCTTTGACCTCACTTCTGGTGCCTCTCCTGCCCCCGCTGCTGATGCTGAAGCCACTGTTCGCTCACAGTGGGCCACGCGCGATGCTGCTGCACGTCTTGCTGTGCGTCGCCACCTGCCTACCTCTGAGCGTGCGCACTTTAGCCAATACAAGAGTGCTCACACCTTGTACGACGCTGTAGTTGCACGCTACTCCTCCCCTGCCACTGCTGCACTGAGCCGCCTCATGCTACCGTACCTCTTCCCTGACCTTGCTGCCTTTCCCACAGTCGCTGACCTCATTACGCACCTCCGCACTAGTGACACTCGCTACCGCGCTGCGCTTCCTGCTGAGTTCTGCGCCAAGAACCCCCCCCCCATGTACATCACCCTCTACTACATAGTCACCCGACTCCCTGACTCCCTTCGCGTAGTCAGGGACCACTTCCTCTCAGTTTGCCCCACCACTCTCACCGTTGACCTCCTCGAGAAGTCCCTCCTAGCAGCAGAGAAGAGCCTCTCGTGGTGACCCTCGCACCCCCATCTTTGAGGGGTGTTCCCCCTCTCCCCTTTTGCCCTCTGTTGCCTCTGCTGCTGCGGCCGACCTCGTTGGGCTTGAGTCGGTCGGTGCGGCGTCTACCCCTACCGGGAGACGCCGCCCTGGCAAGGGCAAGGGGGGCAGGGGCACTGGAGGAGCTAGCGGGGGCGGTGGAGGCGGCGGTGGAGGCAGTGGAGGGGGTGGGGGTGGCGCTGGGGGTGGTGGTGGAGGTGGAGGTGTCGGTGACGGCGGTGGAGGCGGAGGCGGCGGCGGCGGTGGCGGTGGGAGCGGAGGTGGCGGCGGTGGAGGAGGCGGCGGCGGAGGAGGTGGAGCTGGTCGGGGTGGCGCTGCGCAGAGGGTCGGCTCCGGTGGTGGTCAGCGCCAGCAGCAGCAGCGCACTCGTGACATCTCCCCTCCTCAGCAGCTCCGTGAGTGGTACGCTGCACGCCAGCGGGGTGGGGGTACTGGTCCGTGCACCTACGTCCTACGCACCGGCGACCGCGCGGGTGACCAGTGCGGGGGTCCGCACTCCACCCAGCGCTGCTTTGGCCGCCTGACGGACGCTTGGCGTCACCAGTTCCCTGAGGCCACTGAGATCCCCCGCTGGGGTGAGCTGTCTAGGGCGGGTGTCGCTGTCTTTGACCTTGACTTTGATGCTATTCTTGCTGCCATGTATACTGTGACTATTAGTGATGAGGGTGACTGTTACCGGTGTTTTCCGCCCGACCCGGGCATTGAGACTGCTGCTCTAGGTACTGGTGAGGCTGCTGCTCTAGGTGCGTCTGCTCCCTCAGGTACTGGTGAGTCTGCTCTCTCAGGTTCTGCGTCGGCTTCGGCCTCCCACACCTTCACCCTTGACTCGGGGGCTTCTCGCTCCTTCTTTCGAGACCGCACCACACTCACGCCGCTTGGCCGGCCAGTTGCGGTCTCTCTGGCAGACCCCTCTGGGGGTCCTGTCCTTGCTCACTTCTCCACTGTCCTCCCGTGTCCGGCGGCCCCCTCTGGCACCCTGTCTGGTCTTTACCTCCCCTCGTTCTCTACGAACTTGGTGAGTGGTGCTGACCTACAGGATGCGGGGGTTCACCAGTTCACTCCTGCGAGTCAGCGGGTGACCCACTGCACGGACGCTCGGACTGGCCGACACCTGGCCACGTTTACCCGTCGGCCGGGGTCGAGCCTGTACACCCTGACCACTGCGTCTCCTCCAGTCACTGCGTCTGGTCAGGTAGCTGCGTCGGGTCAGGTGTTTGCTGCAGCGTCCAGGTCTGGTCCTGAGTCTGCCCCCTGTTCGTGTCGCCTCCTGTCTCACGAGACTCTCCTCTGGCACCACCGCCTTGGTCACCCCTCCCTGCTTCGTCTCCGAGGCATGGCCTCCCGTGTCCTTGTCTCTGGTCTTCCCCGGTCCCTCCCTCCCCTTCCTCCGGGGCCTGGCCCTACCTGCGTCCCCTGTGTCGAGGGGCGGCAGCGGGCTGCCCCTCACTCCTCCCAGTTTCCTCCGACAGAGGCCCCGCTGCAGACGCTTCACATGGACGTGTGGGGCCCGGCCCGCGTCCGTGGACAGGGTCACGAGCGCTACTTCCTGCTGGTGGTTAACGACTACTCGCGTTACACCACAGTCTTCCCCTTGCGCAGCAAGGGTGATGTCACTGAGGTGTTGATCGACTGGATCCGCGCAGCTCGTCTCCAGCTCAGGCAGAGCTTCGGCTCGGACTTTCCTGTTCTGCGTCTGCACTCTGACAGAGGTGGAGAGTTCTCCTCTGGCCTTCTGCGAGCCTACTGTCGTGCACGAGGCATCCGCCAGACCTTCACGCTTCCGGACTCTCCACAGCAAAATGGGATTGCTGAGCGCCGCATTGGCATGGTCATGGACGTCGCCCGTACGTCCATGCTGCATGCGGCTGCCCCCCATTTTCTGTGGCCGTTTGCGGTTCGGTACGCGGCGCATCAGATCAACCTTCACCCCAGGGTCTCCATGCCGGAGACCTCCCCAGCCTTGCTGTGGACGGGGAAGGTTGGCAATGCGTCTGCGTTCCGTGTCTGGGGATCTCGGGCGTTTGTCCGCGACTTGTCTGCGGACAAGCTGTCCCCTCGTGCTGCTCCTTGCGTCTTCCTTGGCTTCCCCCCTGACGCGCCAGGGTGGCAGTTCTACCACCCCACCTCTCGCCGTGTTCTGTCCTCCCAGGACGTCACGTTTGACGAGTCGGTCCCCTACTACCACCTCTTCCCCTACCGCACTCCGTCCCTCCCCCGCCACCGCTCTTCCTTGTACCAGGTCCCCCCCCGGTAGACCCCCTCCCCCCTCAGGGTCCTGCCCCTTCAGGTGTGTCCCAGGTAGACGCAGTCGAGCCTGTCGAGGTTACTGGTGACTCTGGTGCTGCTGAGGGTGCTGAGCCTGGGGGTGCTGACTCTGGGGGTGCTGAGCGTGTGGGTGCTACGCCTGGGGGTGCTGAGCCTGAGGGTGCTACTACTGGGGGTCCTGAGCCTGGGGGTGCTGAGCCTGGGGGTGCTACTACTGGGGGTGCTGAGCCTGGGGGTGCTGAGCCTGGGGGTGCTACGCCTGGGGGTGCTGAGCCTGGGGGTGCCACGCCTGGAGGTGCTGAGCTTGGGGGTGCGGAGCCTGAGGGAGCTGGGCCTGCTCGTGTGGCGTCTGACGGTGCTGAGCCTGGAGGTTCTCCGGGTGCTTCGTCTCGGCGGGAGCCACTCTCTCCACAGGAGCTGCTCGAGTGGTTTGCCCGGCGCTGGAGGCGTGCTGCTGGAGCTGGAGGTTCGTCGGCTGCTGAGGGTGCTGGTGCCGCGGGTCCCGGAGGTGCTTGTACTGGGAGTACTGGAGCTGCTGGGCCTGCGGGTACGACTGGAGCTGGAGCTGCTGAGGGTGTTGGCGCTGAGGCTACTGCTGTCGGTCCTGGAGGCGGTCCTGCTGGGGGTGCTACTGGTGCTGCTGGAGGTACTGGAGCTGGAGGTGCTGCTGGCACTGGTGCTGCCGCTGGGGGTACTGGTGCTGTCCCTGCTGTGTCTGGAGTCGCCGCGCGGCCTCGGCCGTACTTCGTTCCGCTCCTTCAGCAGGTTCTTGGTCTCCCGCCTTCTACTGGTCCTCCTCCTCCCTTAGAGTGTCCACAGCCTGTCCCGTCACAGTTACAGTTACAGCCGGCCTCCCCACTGCCCGCTCCTTTTCCCTACACTGGTCCTACTGGAGGTCTTGCTGAGCGTCGTGAGCCTGCGTCTCGCCCTGCGTCGCCTGTCCGTGCTGCTCGCACTAGTGGCCGTGGTTCGCGTCAGCGTCCTCCTCCTGTCCCTGGCACGCACCGGATGTCTCTGCGTCCGTCCACTGCTCCTCTGCGTGCCCCTTTGCCTTCTCCTCCTGAGTCCTCTCTTTCTGCTCTTCCTGACCCGGAGTCGGACTCTCTTCGTGCTGCCAGTCCTACTGTCACGCGTCTCCTTGCTACTGTTGTCACTGACCCTTCCTTTGAGTCCACTGCTGCGTCTGCCCTAGTTACTGAGCTCGTCGACTTTGCTGCTCGCTGTCGTCTAGACTACGCTGCTAGTCTTGTTGCTGAGTCTGAGTCTGTCTGTCCTCCGTCCGTCGGGGGTGAGTGTGCCCTTGGCACGGACGTCCTTGAGGACAGGCAGGAGGAGTTCCAGTGTTTGACTGCTGCTTCACCTCATCTCGTGTCCGTACTGCTTACCCCTGAGGGAGACCCGGATGCACTTGACATCCCGACTCCGCGCTCTTACGCGGAGGCGATAGAGGGTCCCTACTCCTCTCAGTGGCAGGCAGCTATGGACGCAGAGATGGCTTCCTGGAAGTCCACAGGCACCTACGTTGACGAGGTTCCCCCGCCTGGGGCGAACATCGTCAGTGGCATGTGGATTTTCAGGGTGAAGCGGCCGCCGGGTTCTCCGCCTGTCTTCAAGGCGCGTTACGTGGCTCGTGGCTTCAGTCAGCGGCAGGGAGTTGACTACTTTCAGACCTTCTCTCCCACCCCGAAGATGACCACTCTTCGGGTACTGCTGCACATAGCTGCTCACCGCGACTACGAGCTGCACTCTCTTGACTTCAGCACTGCTTTCTTGCAGGGCAGCCTGCACGAGGAGATCTGGCTGCGTCGCCCACCTGGCTTCACTGGGTCCTTTCCTCCTGGCACCCAGTGGAGCCTCCGGCGGCCAGTCTACGGTCTCCGCCAGGCACCGTGAGTGGCACGACACACTGAGGACTACACTTGCGGCTCTTGGGTTTGCTCCCTCTACTACCGACCCGTCGCTGTTTCTACGCACCGACACTTCTTTGCCGCCGTTCTACATCCTCGTGTACGTCGACGACTTGGTCTTCGCCACAGCTGACACTGCTGGACTCGCCCACGTGAAGTCCGAGCTGCAGAAGAGACACACGTGCACAGACCTGGGTGAACTGCGTAGCTACCTTGGCTTGCAGATCACCCGGGACAGAGCACGCCGCACCATTACCCTGACTCAGTCACACATGGTGCAGCAGGTCCTTCAGCGCTTCGGCTTCACGTACTCCTCGCCTCAGGCCACTCCTCTGCCTACTCGCCACTCGCTCTCAGCTCTGCCTTCGGATGAGTCCGTAGAGTCGAGTGGCCCGTACCCAGAGCTTGTTGGCTGCCTCATGTACCTGATGACCTGCACACGACCTGACCTTGCATACCCTCTTAGCATTCTTGCACGCTATGTTGCTCCTGGGAGACACAGACCGGAGCACATGGCTGCAGCGAAGAGGGTGTTGCGCTACTTGTGCAGTACGTCGGGCATGGGGCTTGTGCTTGGAGGGCAGAGTCCAGTGGTCCTCACTGGGCACGCAGACGCTTCTTGGGCTGACGACCAGGCTACGCAGCGGTCGTCACAGGGTTATACCTTCAGCCTTGGTTCCGGCTCTGTTTCGTGGCGGGCTACCCGCTCGTCTTCTGTTCTCGGCTCCAGTTGTGAGGCTGAGATCTACGCCGGGGCCATGGCTGCACAGGAGCTTCGCTGGCTCACCTACCTGCTGACTGACCTCGGAGAGCCGCCTCGTTCTCCTCCAGTACTGTACGTAGACAACAAGGCCATGCTGGCCTTGTGTCGAGAGCAGAGACTGGAGCACAGAACGAAGCACATTGCTCTCCGCTACTTCCTTGCTCGTGAGCTACAGCAACGTGGTCAGCTGCGGCTTGCGTACGTGGCCTCTCAGGCCAACACTGCTGATATCTTCACCAAGGCGCTTGCGCCTTGTGATCATCAGCGCTTCTGTACTCAGCTGGGTCTTGTGCCTACCTTGCCTCACTTGCTCACCCCTTGACCTTGTTTGTACTGTTGCATATATATATACACCTGCTCTTGCTTGTCTAGCCTTATATATATATATATGTAATCCTGCATGTGAACTGGCCTTGTGGCCTTGAACTTGTGCTCGGAATGTGTGGTGACTTTGTGATCCACCCTGAGCTTGTTTTGCTTTGCTTGACTGGTCTTGTGACCCCTTGTTCTCCCCCACTTTGCCTATGGGGGTGTGTCAGATTTATATGACATAGCTACTGTAGGCTATAGTGGGGTAGCACATATGGGGTACAGTTTTCCTAGGGTTTGCATTTGTACCAAACTTTCCCTTAGTCATTTCATTCCTCGTTTCTTCTCAGTTCAATGAGTACAAAATATGAGCGAAGGCATGAGTGAATACTTATACGCGAAAATGTGCACACGGTAACGCGGTGCGTGCGAGCTAGCTAGTGCTACGCTGACTCGAGGTTCGGGCTAGTCCCGAAGCGTAGGCCGACTCAGCTGCTCCAGCAGTGCGAGGTTTGGTGAAACAGTGCGCACGAAGTTGGCGAAGCCCCGTTAGCAGTAATGGGCGAACAACGGCTGTACGCGATGTGGATGGTCGCGGTAAGGAATAGCGAGAAAATTCATTACATGAGCTCATTCGTGTAATTATGGAAGTTTTGCACTCGAAATGAATGTATGTTCTCGCTGGAATACGCCCCTCCACCAACAGGTCTTCTGCATGAAGCCAACGCCATTCCTATCACTACACCTCCACCCCAACTTGTTCTCTCACTTACAGCTGATGTCTGAGCAATTTGCGGAGAGACACATTCGTGATCCCCACGCAATCAGGCCGCTACTGCCGCTTAGCTTCCAACCCAATTATCCTACTTTGTGGAATCACATTATTACGAAGTCGACAATTCGGTTCGCTTACATCCGCTAATCATGGCAGATGATGGCGCTGGCGAGTGCCACGTGGCGAAATTGCCTCAGGGCCTCCTGTATCTCGTCCTCTCGCGCCTGCCGGGCCGCGACGCTGCGGCGGCCGAATGTGTGCATCCGACGTGGCACGCCACTCTTAACGAATGCGACCTGTGGATCCAGATGGCGAAACGCGATTGGCTGGTGACAGATGAGGAAATTAGAGCCGCTGGATTACAGCAGGCGCCTTCGCCAAGTCAGCCTCAGCGCGAGAATCCGCGACGCGCGGCAAGCGCACGCGGAGAAATCTCAATTGTGCGCTGCTCCTCCGCCGCTCGAGCTTCCGCCAGTAGTGAATCGCCCGGGGTTTCCGCTCCACATGCTAGACCCGCAGAACCGAATCGCGGTGTGGCAAACGCCGAAGCATCTGTCGTTTCCGAGTCAGATCCCGCAAAATCGGCGAGGACGCTTTACGGATCGCATTACTTTTCCTACCGCCGCTACGGATCTCTCTACCCCCGCGCACGCCGCGTCTGGCACGTGCTGCGCACGTGGCTGCGCGCGCATATTCCGGAACTCGACGAGACGCTGCTAGCGGGCGCAACGGAGCAGCAGCTCGACGCGGCGGAAGCGGCGCTCGGGGTGACATTTCCCCCCGCCGTGCGCGCCTTGTATCGCGTATGCGACGGGCAGATGCCGCGTTACGATAAGATGGTGGTGGAGGTGCGCGGGGAGCAGCGGCGGCGGAGGGGGAGGGGGAGGCGCGCGCGCGGTGGGGGTGCGGAGGGGAGGAGGCGCGCGGAACAGGGTAGTGGGGGAGGGGAAGAAGAGGGGGGAACGGATAGAACAATGAGAGAAAATGAAGAGGAGGGGGAGGCGCGAGCGGGGGAGGAAGGAGAGGCGGACAGGGAACGAGGCGGCAGGGAGGAGGAGGACGACGACGAGGAGGGGGAGGGGGAGGCGGAAGCGGAAGAGGAAGAAGAAGAGGAGGAGGATGAGGAGGCGGCAGTGGGGTCGATATTCCACGGGCTGTTGGGCAGCTACAGCTTCTACGACCACTGGGTGAGCACACGCCTGCTGCCGCTGCGCCGCATTGTGGCTGGCACACTCCAGATCCGCACGCGCGTGGCCGCCACACGCCGCACCACGGCGCTGCTCGCACACTCCCGGGGCGGGCGCAGAGCAGGGGCAAGGGGCGGAGCAGCGAGGGGAGCGGGAGGAGCCGGAAGAGGAGCGGGAGGAGCGGGGTTTGGAGGGAACGATTGGCCGGAAACGCAGATTCTAATCGGTGCGTCGTTCAATTACTCGAAGCTGTTCTTTCTGGATTGCGCCACGGGCATGGTGTCCGTGGGGGGCAGTGACGTGCTGCACGCCTGCACGTTCCTCCCGTGCGTGCCGCCCTCCCGCCCGCACACCTGCCCGAATCCGCTGGTTTCGGAGGTCCCCCTCGCAGTAGCAGACGTGGTGCAGCAAGCTTCGTCTCCAGCGTTGCAGGGAGGCGAAGGAGGTAATGGAGCTGGAGCATCAGCTACTGACGCATCACCTGAGGCACCATCAACAGCTCCAGGCAGCAGTGGCGGCGACGGCGGCTGCAGCAGGAGAGGCGGCGGGGATGGCAGCAGTGATGCTGATGGCATGGTGAGGTGGCTGGAGGAGTACTCGTGGAGGCTGGCTAACGGGTGGTACAGGGTACGCACAGTGGTAGATGACATCCCCGCTAGAGGCATCTGCCTGTTTCCTGAGCAGGCTCCTCTGTGCTCTGTGGCTTTCACCAGGGGGGTGTGTGTGCGCGCCTCTGCTCTCTTCGTGCCGGAAGTGGCGCCGCTCGTGCTGCCACGGCCGTCTGCTGCCTCTGACTCCGCCTCTGGTGGTGCTGCTGTTGCTGGTGGTGCTGCTGTTGCTGGTGGTGCTGCTGCTGCTCTTGGTGACGCTTCTTCTGGTGGGTGGGATGAGGAGGCAGAGGCTGCGGGTGACCAGAGGGACGGCAGAGGAGGAACAAGAAGGAGGAGGGGTCAGAGAGGCAGGCGGGTGGTTGGAGCAGGGGGGCAGGCAGAAGAGGAAGACGAGGAAGAGGAAGAGGAGGGGGAAGGGCAGAGGTGCTTCGCGTACTCTGTCCGCATGAAGCTGCTTCCTTTAGACCAGCCGCAGGAGGTGCTTCCGAGTTCCATCCCCCATGTCACCATGCTCCCGTCCTCTTCTACGCACGGTTCCGGTTCCCAGACCCGTGCCCAAGCTGCCTCTGCTGCTGCCTCACACTCCTCAGCATGGGCTGCTCACGCTATGAGCATTGACCACAGCACCGGCCAATTAGAGGGCTCTGCCGGTGACATGTCAGCGTGCCAGCTGCGCTCGCGCCATTGGGTGATCAAGGAGGAAGGGGAGGTGGTGGCGGAGGTGAGGGGGGATGCAGTGGTGGGCGAGTATCCCATCTTGAGGCGCGGAGGCAGTGAGTTTGTGTATCAGAGCTGTTCCCAAATGACTGGCCAGTGGGGGACTATAGAAGGGGATTTTACGTTTGTCCCCGGGGGGCTCATGAGGCCGACCGGAGCGGATTTTGATGCGGCGGTTGCGCCATTCCCCCTGCAAGTGCCCGACTTCGTTTTTTGATTCAGCTGTGCTGCACAGCATATCCTTGTTCATTGGCGGGGAAGAGGAGCTGTGGCCTTGCCATGATTGGTTTTCTGTACCATACCGTAATTGTTTCTTTTGTTTGTACAGTGCAGCCTTCACTTCCCATGAACTGTACGTGCAGTGTGCCTATAAGGAATTTTCCCGAATTCCTTATCGGGGTTGACTGCTTCGCGTACAGCCCCGATTTTCGGACTCTGCACGTTTGGCCGACATCAACGATGCCGAGCCTCCTTGCGTCGCCTTCGGCTTTTCTCTTCGCCAAACCTGCACCCAACCTCACTCACCCGAAGTCCCCTCCTAGCTAGCCTACTCACTATATTAGCGTATGCCTTCATTGTAAAATCAGTACGGTATGATCAATCACCTTCTCGTTATTCGTTAACCTGCGCACTCTCTGTTACAACTCAGGCCGCAAGGTTTGTTAATTCGATAGTTCGTGTTTTCCACTTTGCCTGAAGGCCACGGAGACCCGCTTGCCCACCCGACGCAGTGCTCGACACATGGATCAAGAGGCGGTTAACAGACTTATGGCGCAAGTGGCAGAAATGCAAGAGGGCATGAAGACATTAATGGCGGAAGTGACAACACTACGTGCAGGGCTAACTTTAGTAAAATGACCCGTCTGATGTCAAGACCGGGTCCTGGCTCCTTGTCTGATTGTCAGACGAAAACTGTAACCTTGTCTAGCTTTCCAGACGAATCCTAAATACTTGTCTGAGAAGATATAAAGCTAGCAAGCAATGTACTTTCAAATATGATTAAAACAACCTAGTTATAGCGATGAACAGCTCTAATGGTCCAGTCAGTAGAATATGGAGCAGTGGAAACTGAGGTTTCCTGTTCGAATCTTAAAGTCTGCTTGTTTCGAGAGTTTTGCCTTCAGTCGAAAAATACTCGATATCTGCAATCTCAGACGAACTGTATAAGGCTGTCTGAGAAATCAGATGAATAGAAAAAGCTTCTCTAAAAAAATCAGACGAAATTAAACAGCATGTCTACGGCATCAGATGAACCAGTAAAAATGTGTTCAGAATCCAGAAATTCAGACCAAAAAATTCTGATAAAGTGAGCCCTGACTACGTGGCGAAAACGCCGAGCTACGCCAGGCGCGAGGTGAAGCGCGCCAGGAGTCGCCCGATGACGAAGGCGAGGGCAACAGTCAAGCAGTGAGCAACCCGTTGGACGCGCTCACACGCGACTTCGAAGAAGAGGACAGGCAGCGAGCGGCATCAGCACCAGTTGCAGTAACGACGATCAAGATTAAACCCGTCAACCCGCCCCCGTTTAATCCTACGCACAAGACGACTACAGTAAAAGGGTGGTTGTTTGGATTTGAAGTCTTTTTCACTGCAGCAGGTGTGACCGATGATGTCATGCGTATTAATTATGCCGTGTCCCTTCCTCGAGGCGCAGCGCTTGAGTGTGTCAGAGGTCCACTGGTGATCCCCGATTGATCATAGGGAACGGTTACAGGCATGTTGGCCTGGGGGGTTATGGGCGCACTGACCCGCTACTTAACAAGCTCTTTTATCCCAATGGTCTAGTGGTTGGGATTCTGACATGGTATCAGAGCGAAGGTCTCGGGTTCGAATCCCAGTGTGTGCACTTCGGGCATCCCAGTGCGGGGGGGTGTCAGAGGTCCACTGGTGATCCCCGATTGATCCTAGGGAAGGGTTACAGGCATGTTGGCCTGGGGGGTTATGGGCGCACTGACCCGCTACTTAACAAGCCTTTTTATCGCAATGGTCTAGTGGTTGGGATTCTGACAGAGTGGTGGCGCCGAACCCTAGAAACGAGGACCCCGACAGGTGTGACACATGCGGCAGACAGGACCCCAAAAATGACTAATCAAGTAGCAGAGTCGATCTTCGGAGTGACCAAGATACGCACATGGCGAGAGTGGGGCGCAGCCTTACGAGATCGCTTCGAGCATGTATCTGCCTCGGACAAGCTCGCATGAAGCTGCGTCCCTGGTCGCAGATGGCATCTGTCCAAGACTACACAGCGTCATTTATGGGCCTCGCCGACCAAGTGGATGACATGTCGGAAGCAGAGCGGTTGGATAAATACATAAGCGGCCTAAAATACGAGATTCAATACGAGGTCCGCAGGAGCCGCCCGATAACATTCCTGGAAGCAGTACGGCTGGCGGAGTCAACTGATGCGCTGATGCAGTATGCGAGAACAGCTTACCGTGAGGGAATCCGTTTTCGTGGCCAGACCCATCGGGCCACGATCAACGTCGTCCATACACCCGACCGCCCTCCTAAGGGACCGTGTTATCGGTGTGGGAAGATGGGTCACTTAATGCGCGACTGCCAGGAGAAAACGCCGCTGATGGGGAACGACCGGAAGGAGCAGGGAAATGGGAAAGTCAGTAATTAGCGGGCCCTTTACTGACTGTGCTCCGTCGCCCGAACACCACCATCCCCACCGAGTCGTGGTTCCGATTCATGCAATCGATCGCACTCGGCCGAATAACGGGGATACTCATGTGGCACCCTGTGCTGGTAGCTGGCAAGGTGTTAAAAAATAACTTGAAAATGTTCGTCAATGGAGGGGTCAGCCATAGCCTCTTCAACTTGGCGACAGCAAAAAATTGCAAGCTGCAACTTGACAGGTTTCTGCCCGAAATCGACGCTCGCCTCGTGGATGGGACGCCTCTGGCGATACTAGAAGAAACACGGACGGTTCGGATTGAATGCGGCGACGATTTCGGCTTCAGCATGAAGTTCCTCGCAACAACACTGGATGGCTGCGACGTGCTGTTGGGACGTGCTTGGCTGCGACAGCACAACCCCGTCATCGATTGGACAACGGGATCATGCTGCATCAACGAGCACGAGGGGCTAATTAAGCTGCCTGCATGGACACCTGACTACATCCAAGCCCCGTGCGTCAAAGCTGTCACTATAGCTCGACACTTCAACAAGGGCGCACAGCTGTTCGCTGTTTGCTTACGCGAATTGACGTTTGACACCGACGGAAAAGACATCGAGAAGCTGTGTGCAGCTGTACCACCGGACTTAGCGGAGCTGATTCGACAGTACCCCGACATTTTCCCCGACGATCTGCCACCTGGACTACCACCCGAGCGACCTGAGGACCACAAAATCCAGCTGGAGCCTGGTGCGCAGCCGACTGTTCGGACACAGTGGCGGCTGACCCAGCCGGAACTCGAAGAGTTGCGAAGTCAAATTGATGCACTGTTGGAGAAAGGATTCATCCGAGCCAGTACATCTCCCTTCGCCGCACCGATCCTCTTCACTCCGAAAAAAAGATGGCGGGCTTCGCATGTGCATCGACTGTGTTAGAATATTGACCGAATGAATGACTGAACTAGCAAGCAGGTGGGTACAAGTAGGAAACCTAAAAGTGTTGTACCCTATAAGAACTACCCCACTATAGCCCAGATAGACTATAGCATATATGTTTGACACACCCCCATAGGCAAAGTGGGGGAGAACAAGAGGTCACAAGGCCAGTCAAAAAAGGCAAAGCAAGCTCAGGGTGGATCACAAAGTCACCACGCAGTCTGAGCACAAGCAAATGGCCACAAGGTCAGTTCACATGCAGAGTTATATAAAGGAGAACAAACAATACAGTGAACACAACCTAGCAAGTGTAAGCATGCAAGTATATGTATATAAAGTACAGTACAAGCAGAGTCAAGAAGTAAGCAAGTGAGGCACAATAGGTACAAGGCCTAGGACAGTACAGAAACGCTGACGATCACAAGGCTGAAGTGCCTTGGTGAAAACATTAGCAGTGTTGGCCTGTGAGGCCACGTAAGCAAGACGAAGCTGGCCACGCTGCTGCAACTCTCGAGCAAGGAAGTAGCGCAGAGCAATGTGCTTCGTTCTGTGCTCCAGTCTGTGCTCCTGACACAAGGCAAGCATGGCCTTGTTGTCGACGTACAGAACTGGAGGAGAACGAGGCGCCTCTCCCAAGTCGGTCAGCAGGTAGGTGAGCCAGCGTAACTCCTGTGCAGCCATGGCCCCAGCGTAGATCTCAGCCTCACAACAGGAGCTGAGAACAGAAGACGAGCGGGTAGACCGCAAAGAGACAAAACCGAAGCCAAGGCTGAAGGTGTGACCCTGTGACGACCGCTGCGTAGCCAAGTCGTCAACCCAGGAGGCGTCTGCGTGACCAGTGAGGAAAACTCGAGCCCGTCCTCCAAGCACGAGCCCCATGCCCGACGCACTGCACAAGTAGCGCAACACCCTCTTCGCAGCATCCCAGTGCACCTTTCGGTGCCTACCAGGAGCCACGTGGCGAGCCAGAAGGCTGAGAGGGTATGCGAGGTCAGGTCGTGTGCAAGTCATCAGGTACATGAGGCAGCCCAAAAGCTCTAGATATGGGCCACTCGGCTCTACGGACTCGTCCGAAGGTGGAGCTGAGAGTGAGTGACCGGTAGGCAGAGGAGTGGACTGTGGCGAGGAGTACGTGAAGCCGAAGCGTTGAAGGAACTGCTGCACCATGTGTGACTGAGTCAAGGTAATGGTGCGCTGTGCTCTGTCCCGGGTTATCCGCAAGCCAAGATAGCTTGTGAGCTCACCTAGGTCTGTGCACGTGTGTCTCTTCTGCAGCTCTGACTTCACGTGGGCGAGTGCCTCAGTGTCAGCAGTAGCAAAGACCAAGTCGTCTACGTACACGAGAACGTAGAACGGCGGCAGAGTGGTGTCAGTGCGTAAAAACAGCGACGCGTCAGTAGTGGAAGGAGCAAAACCAAGAGCAGCAAGATTCGTCCTCAGTGTGTCGTACCACTCACGGGGTGCCTGGCGGAGACCGTAGACTGGCCGCCGGAGGCTCCACTGGGTACCAGCAGGAAACGACCCAGTGAAGCCAGGTGGTCGGCGCAGCCAGATCTCCTCGTCCAGGCTGCCCTGTAGGAAGGCTGTGCTGAAGTCAAGCGAGTGGAGCTCGTAGTCACGCTGAGCGGCGACGTGCAGCAGTACCCGAAGAGTGGTCATCTTCGGGGTAGGGGAGAAGGTCTGGAAGAAGTCAACTCCCTGTCGCTGACTGAAGCCACGTGCAACGTAACGCACCTTGAAGACAGGCAGAGAACCCGGCGGCCGCTTCACCCTGAAGATCCACATGCCACTGACTATGTTCGCCCAAGGCGGGGGAACCTCGTCGACGTAGGTGCCTGTGGACTTCCAGAAAGCCATCTCGGCGTCCATGGCTGCCTGCCATTGAGAGAAGTAGGGACCCTCTATCGCCTCTGCGTAAGAGCGTGGGGTCGGGATGTCTGGAGCATCCAGGTCTCCCTCAGGGGCAAGCAGCATGGACACGAGATGAGATACAGCAGTGGCAAAGCACTCAAACTCCTCCTGTCTGTCCTCAAGAACGTCCGTGCCAAAAGCACACGCACCCCCGACGGACGGAGGACAGACAGACGCAGACGCAGACTCAGCAACAAGACTAGTGGCGAAGTCTAGGCGACAGGCTGCAGCAAAGTCAACAAGCTCAGCAACGAGAGCAGACGCAGCAGTGGACTCAAACGAAGGGTCAGTGACAGCAGTGGCCAGAAAGCGCGTGACAGTAGGACTAGCAGCACGAAGGGAGTCAGACTCCGGGTCCGGACCGTCAGGAAGAGAGGACGCAGGAGGAGACGGCAGAGGGACACGCTGTGGAGCAGTGGAAGGACGCAATGTCATAGAGTGAGTGCCAGGGACAGGAGGAGGACGCGGACGCGAAACACGACGACCAGCGCGAACAGTGCGGACAGGCAACGCAGAACGAGACTCAGGTGACGCAGGATGAGACTCAGGTGACACAGGACGCGACTGAGGCTCACGACGCTCCGTAAGACCTCGTGTCGGTCCAGAGTAAGGAGAAGGACCAGGCAGTGGAGAGGTCGGCTGTAACTGCGACTGTGACTGGACAGGCGGTGGACTCAGTAAAGGAGGAGTAGGACCAGGAGAAGGTGGGAGACCAAGAACCTGCTGAAGGAGCGGAACGTAGTACGGCTGCGGCCGCGCAGCGCCTCCACAAACATCAGAGACATCACTAGTACCCTCAGCTCTAGGGTCACCAGCTACAACTCCCGCAGCACCACCAGCTCCAGTACCTCCAGCAGCTCCAGCTCCAGAAGCACCTCCAGTAGCAACAGCTCCAGCACCTGCAGCTCCAACTCCTGCAGCACCACCAGCCCCAGCAGCTCCAGTACCTCCAGTACGAGCACCTCCAGGACCAGCTGCTCCAGCACCTCCAGCAGCTCCAACACCAGCAGGACCTCCAACAGCACCAGTACCTCCAGCAGCACCTCCAAAAACTCCAGCACCAGCAGCACCTCCAGCAGCTCCAGACGCACCTCCAGCAGCTCCAGCACCAGCAGCACCTCGACAGCGCCGAGCGTACCACTCACAAAGCTGTTGCGGAGAGAGGGGCTCCCGCCGCGACGGGACACCTGGAGGACCTCCAGACGCAGCACGCGCAGGCTCAGCACCCCCAGGCTCAGCACTCCCAGACTCAGCACCCCCAGGCTCAGCACCCCCAGGCTCCACACGCTCAGGCTCAGCAACCCCAGGCTCCGCACCCTCAGACACAAAAACCCCTGGCTCAGCACCCCCAGTCCCCGCACCCGCAGGCTCAGCACCCCTAGCAGCGCCTGAGTCGACAGCTACCTCGACCGGCTTGGCAGGGTCTACCTGGAACACACCTGAGGGGGCAGGACCCTGAGGGGGGAGGGGGTCTACTGGAGGAGTACCTAGTGCTAGGAAGAGTGGCGGGGGGGGGGACAGAGGCAGTGCGGTAGGGAAAGAGACGGTAGTAAGACACCGACTCGTCAAACGTGACGTCCTGAGAGGACAAAACACGACACGAGGTGGGGTGGTAGAACTGCCACCCGGGTGCGTCAGGGGGGAAGCCAAGGAAGACGCAGGGAACGGCACGGGAGGGCAGCTTGTCCGCTGAAGTATCGCGGACAAAAGCTCGAGATCCCCAGTCACGGAACACAGACGCATCGCCAACCTTCCCCGTCCACCTCAGAGTAGGTGTGGTCTCCGGCAAGGAGACACGAGACTGAAGGTTGATATGATGCGCAGCGTACTGAACCGCGAACGGCCACAGAAAATGGGGAGCAGCCGCATGGATCATGGACGTACGAGCGACGTCCATGACCATACCAATGCGGCACTCAGCAATCCCATTTTGCTGTGGGCAGGCCGGAAGCGTGAACGTCTGGTGGATGCCCTCCGTACGATAGAATGCCCTCAGAAGGTCGGAGGAAAACTCACCACCTCTGTCTGAGTGCAGACGCAGAACAGGAAGGTCCGAGCCGAAACGCTCGCTAAGCTGGCGACGGGCATTGCGGATCCAGTCGATCAACACCTCAGTGACCTCACCCTTGCTGCGCAAGGGGAAGACTGTGGTGTAAGGCGAGTAGTCGTCAACGACCAGCAGGAAGTAACGCTCGTGACCCTGTCCACGGACGCGGGCTGGGCCCCACACGTCCATGTGAAGAGTCTGCAGGGGAGCCTCTGTCGGAGGGAACGTGGAGGAGTGAGGAGCAGCGCGCTGCCGGCCCTCGACACACGGAATACAGGTAGGGGCAGGCCTCGGAGGAAGGGGAGGGAGGGACCGGGGGAGACCCGAGACAAGGGTACAGGAGGCCATACCTCGAAGACGAGGCAGGGAGGGGTGACCAAGGCGGTGGTGCCAAAGGAGAGTCTCGTGCGACAGAGGACGACACGAGCAGGGGGCAGACGCAGGACAAGACCTGGACGCGGCAGCAAACACTTGACTAGACGCGGCTACCTGACGAGACGCAGAGACCGGAGGAGACGCAGTAGTCAGTGTGTACAGACTCGACCCAGGCCGACGGGTGAACGTGGCCAGGTGGCGGCCCGTCCGAGAGCAAGTGCAGTGGGTCACATGCTGACCTCCAGGGGTGAACTGGTCAACCCACGCGTCCTGGAGGTCAGCTCCACTCACCAGGTTCGTAGAGAACGAGGGGAGGTGGAGTCCCGACAGCAAGCCCGACGGGGCCGCAGGACATGGTAGAACCGTGGAAGAGTGCGCAAGGACTGGGCCCCCAGACAGGTCGTGTGCAAGTCATCAGGTACATGAGGCAGCCCAAAAGCTCTAGATATGGGCCACTCGGCTCTACGGACTCGTCCGAAGGTGGAGCTGAGAGTGAGTGACCGGTAGGCAGAGGAGTGGACTGTGGCGAGGAGTACGTGAAGCCGAAGCGTTGAAGGAACTGCTGCACCATGTGTGACTGAGTCAAGGTAATGGTGCGCTGTGCTCTGTCCCGGGTTATCCGCAAGCCAAGATAGCTTGTGAGCTCACCTAGGTCTGTGCACGTGTGTCTCTTCTGCAGCTCTGACTTCACGTGGGCGAGTGCCTCAGTGTCAGCAGTAGCAAAGACCAAGTCGTCTACGTACACGAGAACGTAGAACGGCGGCAGAGTGGTGTCAGTGCGTAAAAACAGCGACGCGTCAGTAGTGGAAGGAGCAAAACCAAGAGCAGCAAGATTCGTCCTCAGTGTGTCGTACCACTCACGGGGTGCCTGGCGGAGACCGTAGACTGGCCGCCGGAGGCTCCACTGGGTACCAGCAGGAAACGACCCAGTGAAGCCAGGTGGTCGGCGCAGCCAGATCTCCTCGTCCAGGCTGCCCTGTAGGAAGGCTGTGCTGAAGTCAAGCGAGTGGAGCTCGTAGTCACGCTGAGCGGCGACGTGCAGCAGTACCCGAAGAGTGGTCATCTTCGGGGTAGGGGAGAAGGTCTGGAAGAAGTCAACTCCCTGTCGCTGACTGAAGCCACGTGCAACGTAACGCACCTTGAAGACAGGCAGAGAACCCGGCGGCCGCTTCACCCTGAAGATCCACATGCCACTGACTATGTTCGCCCAAGGCGGGGGAACCTCGTCGACGTAGGTGCCTGTGGACTTCCAGAAAGCCATCTCGGCGTCCATGGCTGCCTGCCATTGAGAGAAGTAGGGACCCTCTATCGCCTCTGCGTAAGAGCGTGGGGTCGGGATGTCTGGAGCATCCAGGTCTCCCTCAGGGGCAAGCAGCATGGACACGAGATGAGATACAGCAGTGGCAAAGCACTCAAACTCCTCCTGTCTGTCCTCAAGAACGTCCGTGCCAAAAGCACACGCACCCCCGACGGACGGAGGACAGACAGACGCAGACGCAGACTCAGCAACAAGACTAGTGGCGAAGTCTAGGCGACAGGCTGCAGCAAAGTCAACAAGCTCAGCAACGAGAGCAGACGCAGCAGTGGACTCAAACGAAGGGTCAGTGACAGCAGTGGCCAGAAAGCGCGTGACAGTAGGACTAGCAGCACGAAGGGAGTCAGACTCCGGGTCCGGACCGTCAGGAAGAGAGGACGCAGGAGGAGACGGCAGAGGGACACGCTGTGGAGCAGTGGAAGGACGCAATGTCATAGAGTGAGTGCCAGGGACAGGAGGAGGACGCGGACGCGAAACACGACGACCAGCGCGAACAGTGCGGACAGGCAACGCAGAACGAGACTCAGGTGACGCAGGATGAGACTCAGGTGACACAGGACGCGACTGAGGCTCACGACGCTCCGTAAGACCTCGTGTCGGTCCAGAGTAAGGAGAAGGACCAGGCAGTGGAGAGGTCGGCTGTAACTGCGACTGTGACTGGACAGGCGGTGGACTCAGTAAAGGAGGAGTAGGACCAGGAGAAGGTGGGAGACCAAGAACCTGCTGAAGGAGCGGAACGTAGTACGGCTGCGGCCGCGCAGCGCCTCCACAAACATCAGAGACATCACTAGTACCCTCAGCTCTAGGGTCACCAGCTACAACTCCCGCAGCACCACCAGCTCCAGTACCTCCAGCAGCTCCAGCTCCAGAAGCACCTCCAGTAGCAACAGCTCCAGCACCTGCAGCTCCAACTCCTGCAGCACCACCAGCCCCAGCAGCTCCAGTACCTCCAGTACGAGCACCTCCAGGACCAGCTGCTCCAGCACCTCCAGCAGCTCCAACACCAGCAGGACCTCCAACAGCACCAGTACCTCCAGCAGCACCTCCAAAAACTCCAGCACCAGCAGCACCTCCAGCAGCTCCAGACGCACCTCCAGCAGCTCCAGCACCAGCAGCACCTCCAGCAGCTCCTGCAGCACCTATAGCACCAGCAGCACCAGCAGCACCTCGACAGCGCCGAGCGTACCACTCACAAAGCTGTTGCGGAGAGAGGGGCTCCCGCCGCGACGGGACACCTGGAGGACCTCCAGACGCAGCACGCGCAGGCTCAGCACCCCCAGGCTCAGCACTCCCAGACTCAGCACCCCCAGGCTCAGCACCCCCAGGCTCCACACGCTCAGGCTCAGCAACCCCAGGCTCCGCACCCTCAGACACAAAAACCCCTGGCTCAGCACCCCCAGTCCCCGCACCCGCAGGCTCAGCACCCCTAGCAGCGCCTGAGTCGACAGCTACCTCGACCGGCTTGGCAGGGTCTACCTGGAACACACCTGAGGGGGCAGGACCCTGAGGGGGGAGGGGGTCTACTGGAGGAGTACCTAGTGCTAGGAAGAGTGGCGGGGGGGGGGACAGAGGCAGTGCGGTAGGGAAAGAGACGGTAGTAAGACACCGACTCGTCAAACGTGACGTCCTGAGAGGACAAAACACGACACGAGGTGGGGTGGTAGAACTGCCACCCGGGTGCGTCAGGGGGGAAGCCAAGGAAGACGCAGGGAACGGCACGGGAGGGCAGCTTGTCCGCTGAAGTATCGCGGACAAAAGCTCGAGATCCCCAGTCACGGAACACAGACGCATCGCCAACCTTCCCCGTCCACCTCAGAGTAGGTGTGGTCTCCGGCAAGGAGACACGAGACTGAAGGTTGATATGATGCGCAGCGTACTGAACCGCGAACGGCCACAGAAAATGGGGAGCAGCCGCATGGATCATGGACGTACGAGCGACGTCCATGACCATACCAATGCGGCACTCAGCAATCCCATTTTGCTGTGGGCAGGCCGGAAGCGTGAACGTCTGGTGGATGCCCTCCGTACGATAGAATGCCCTCAGAAGGTCGGAGGAAAACTCACCACCTCTGTCTGAGTGCAGACGCAGAACAGGAAGGTCCGAGCCGAAACGCTCGCTAAGCTGGCGACGGGCACCGCGGATCCAGTCGATCAACACCTCAGTGACCTCACCCTTGCTGCGCAAGGGGAAGACTGTGGTGTAAGGCGAGTAGTCGTCAACGACCAGCAGGAAGTAACGCTCGTGAC
The DNA here is from genome assembly GCA_947471745.1 of Closterium sp. Naga37s-1. Lineage (NCBI taxonomy): Eukaryota > Viridiplantae > Streptophyta > Zygnematophyceae > Desmidiales > Closteriaceae > Closterium > Closterium sp. Naga37s-1. The sequence continues at coordinate 3,763,999 of CANJKZ010000163.1, read as the reverse complement.
CCTGTCCACGGACGCGGGCTGGGCCCCACACGTCCATGTGAAGAGTCTGCAGGGGAGCCTCTGTCGGAGGGAACGTGGAGGAGTGAGGAGCAGCGCGCTGCCGGCCCTCGACACACGGAATACAGGTAGGGGCAGGCCTCGGAGGAAGGGGAGGGAGGGACCGGGGGAGACCCGAGACAAGGGTACAGGAGGCCATACCTCGAAGACGAGGCAGGGAGGGGTGACCAAGGCGGTGGTGCCAAAGGAGAGTCTCGTGCGACAGAGGACGACACGAGCAGGGGGCAGACGCAGGACAAGACCTGGACGCGGCAGCAAACACTTGACTAGACGCGGCTACCTGACGAGACGCAGAGACCGGAGGAGACGCAGTAGTCAGTGTGTACAGACTCGACCCAGGCCGACGGGTGAACGTGGCCAGGTGGCGGCCCGTCCGAGAGCAAGTGCAGTGGGTCACATGCTGACCTCCAGGGGTGAACTGGTCAACCCACGCGTCCTGGAGGTCAGCTCCACTCACCAGGTTCGTAGAGAACGAGGGGAGGTGGAGTCCCGACAGCAAGCCCGACGGGGCCGCAGGACATGGTAGAACCGTGGAAGAGTGCGCAAGGACTGGGCCCCCAGACAGGTCGTGTGCAAGTCATCAGGTACATGAGGCAGCCCAAAAGCTCTAGATATGGGCCACTCGGCTCTACGGACTCGTCCGAAGGTGGAGCTGAGAGTGAGTGACCGGTAGGCAGAGGAGTGGACTGTGGCGAGGAGTACGTGAAGCCGAAGCGTTGAAGGAACTGCTGCACCATGTGTGACTGAGTCAAGGTAATGGTGCGCTGTGCTCTGTCCCGGGTTATCCGCAAGCCAAGATAGCTTGTGAGCTCACCTAGGTCTGTGCACGTGTGTCTCTTCTGCAGCTCTGACTTCACGTGGGCGAGTGCCTCAGTGTCAGCAGTAGCAAAGACCAAGTCGTCTACGTACACGAGAACGTAGAACGGCGGCAGAGTGGTGTCAGTGCGTAAAAACAGCGACGCGTCAGTAGTGGAAGGAGCAAAACCAAGAGCAGCAAGATTCGTCCTCAGTGTGTCGTACCACTCACGGGGTGCCTGGCGGAGACCGTAGACTGGCCGCCGGAGGCTCCACTGGGTACCAGCAGGAAACGACCCAGTGAAGCCAGGTGGTCGGCGCAGCCAGATCTCCTCGTCCAGGCTGCCCTGTAGGAAGGCTGTGCTGAAGTCAAGCGAGTGGAGCTCGTAGTCACGCTGAGCGGCGACGTGCAGCAGTACCCGAAGAGTGGTCATCTTCGGGGTAGGGGAGAAGGTCTGGAAGAAGTCAACTCCCTGTCGCTGACTGAAGCCACGTGCAACGTAACGCACCTTGAAGACAGGCAGAGAACCCGGCGGCCGCTTCACCCTGAAGATCCACATGCCACTGACTATGTTCGCCCAAGGCGGGGGAACCTCGTCGACGTAGGTGCCTGTGGACTTCCAGAAAGCCATCTCGGCGTCCATGGCTGCCTGCCATTGAGAGAAGTAGGGACCCTCTATCGCCTCTGCGTAAGAGCGTGGGGTCGGGATGTCTGGAGCATCCAGGTCTCCCTCAGGGGCAAGCAGCATGGACACGAGATGAGATACAGCAGTGGCAAAGCACTCAAACTCCTCCTGTCTGTCCTCAAGAACGTCCGTGCCAAAAGCACACGCACCCCCGACGGACGGAGGACAGACAGACGCAGACGCAGACTCAGCAACAAGACTAGTGGCGAAGTCTAGGCGACAGGCTGCAGCAAAGTCAACAAGCTCAGCAACGAGAGCAGACGCAGCAGTGGACTCAAACGAAGGGTCAGTGACAGCAGTGGCCAGAAAGCGCGTGACAGTAGGACTAGCAGCACGAAGGGAGTCAGACTCCGGGTCCGGACCGTCAGGAAGAGAGGACGCAGGAGGAGACGGCAGAGGGACACGCTGTGGAGCAGTGGAAGGACGCAATGTCATAGAGTGAGTGCCAGGGACAGGAGGAGGACGCGGACGCGAAACACGACGACCAGCGCGAACAGTGCGGACAGGCAACGCAGAACGAGACTCAGGTGACGCAGGATGAGACTCAGGTGACACAGGACGCGACTGAGGCTCACGACGCTCCGTAAGACCTCGTGTCGGTCCAGAGTAAGGAGAAGGACCAGGCAGTGGAGAGGTCGGCTGTAACTGCGACTGTGACTGGACAGGCGGTGGACTCAGTAAAGGAGGAGTAGGACCAGGAGAAGGTGGGAGACCAAGAACCTGCTGAAGGAGCGGAACGTAGTACGGCTGCGGCCGCGCAGCGCCTCCACAAACATCAGAGACATCACTAGTACCCTCAGCTCTAGGGTCACCAGCTACAACTCCCGCAGCACCACCAGCTCCAGTACCTCCAGCAGCTCCAGCTCCAGAAGCACCTCCAGTAGCAACAGCTCCAGCACCTGCAGCTCCAACTCCTGCAGCACCACCAGCCCCAGCAGCTCCAGTACCTCCAGTACGAGCACCTCCAGGACCAGCTGCTCCAGCACCTCCAGCAGCTCCAACACCAGCAGGACCTCCAACAGCACCAGTACCTCCAGCAGCACCTCCAAAAACTCCAGCACCAGCAGCACCTCCAGCAGCTCCAGACGCACCTCCAGCAGCTCCAGCACCAGCAGCACCTCCAGCAGCTCCTGCAGCACCTATAGCACCAGCAGCACCAGCAGCACCTCGACAGCGCCGAGCGTACCACTCACAAAGCTGTTGCGGAGAGAGGGGCTCCCGCCGCGACGGGACACCCGGAGGATCTCCAGACGCAGCACGCGCAGGCTCAGCACCCCCAGGCTCAGCACTCCCAGACTCAGCACCCCCAGGCTCAGCACCCCCAGGCTCCACACGCTCAGGCTCAGCAACCCCAGGCTCCGCACCCTCAGACACAAAAACCCCTGGCTCAGCACCCCCAGTCCCCGCACCCGCAGGCTCAGCACCCCTAGCAGCGCCTGAGTCGACAGCTACCTCGACCGGCTTGGCAGGGTCTACCTGGAACACACCTGAGGGGGCAGGACCCTGAGGGGGGAGGGGGTCTACTGGAGGAGTACCTAGTGCTAGGAAGAGTGGCGGGGGGGGGGACAGAGGCAGTGCGGTAGGGAAAGAGACGGTAGTAAGACACCGACTCGTCAAACGTGACGTCCTGAGAGGACAAAACACGACACGAGGTGGGGTGGTAGAACTGCCACCCGGGTGCGTCAGGGGGGAAGCCAAGGAAGACGCAGGGAACGGCACGGGAGGGCAGCTTGTCCGCTGAAGTATCGCGGACAAAAGCTCGAGATCCCCAGTCACGGAACACAGACGCATCGCCAACCTTCCCCGTCCACCTCAGAGTAGGTGTGGTCTCCGGCAAGGAGACACGAGACTGAAGGTTGATATGATGCGCAGCGTACTGAACCGCGAACGGCCACAGAAAATGGGGAGCAGCCGCATGGATCATGGACGTACGAGCAACGTCCATGACCATACCAATGCGGCACTCAGCAATCCCATTTTGCTGTGGGCAGGCCGGAAGCGTGAACGTCTGGTGGATGCCCTCCGTACGATAGAATGCCCTCAGAAGGTCGGAGGAAAACTCACCACCTCTGTCTGAGTGCAGACGCAGAACAGGAAGGTCCGAGCCGAAACGCTCGCTAAGCTGGCGACGGGCACCGCGGATCCAGTCGATCAACACCTCAGTGACCTCACCCTTGCTGCGCAAGGGGAAGACTGTGGTGTAAGGCGAGTAGTCGTCAACGACCAGCAGGAAGTAACGCTCGTGACCCTGTCCACGGACGCGGGCTGGGCCCCACACGTCCATGTGAAGAGTCTGCAGGGGAGCCTCTGTCGGAGGGAACGTGGAGGAGTGAGGAGCAGCGCGCTGCCGGCCCTCGACACACGGAATACAGGTAGGGGCAGGCCTCGGAGGAAGGGGAGGGAGGGACCGGGGGAGACCCGAGACAAGGGTACAGGAGGCCATACCTCGAAGACGAGGCAGGGAGGGGTGACCAAGGCGGTGGTGCCAAAGGAGAGTCTCGTGCGACAGAGGACGACACGAGCAGGGGGCAGACGCAGGACAAGACCTGGACGCGGCAGCAAACACTTGACTAGACGCGGCTACCTGACGAGACGCAGAGACCGGAGGAGACGCAGTAGTCAGTGTGTACAGACTCGACCCAGGCCGACGGGTGAACGTGGCCAAGTGGCGGCCCGTCCGAGAGCAAGTGCAGTGGGTCACACGCTGACCTCCAGGGGTGAACTGGTCAACCCACGCGTCCTGGAGGTCAGCTCCACTCACCAGGTTCGTAGAGAACGAGGGGAGGTGGAGTCCCGACAGCAAGCCCGACGGGGCCGCAGGACATGGTAGAACCGTGGAAGAGTGCGCAAGGACTGGGCCCCCAGACAGGTCAGCCAGGGAGACTGCGACAGGCCGACTGAGCGGCGTGAGTGTGGTGCTGTCGCGGAAGAAGGAGCGCGAAGCACCAGAGTCAAGTGTGAAAGTGTGCAAGGCCTCAGTAGGTGCAGTACCAGAGAGAGCAGACTCACCAGCACCTGGAGCAGCAGACTCACCAGTACCTGGAGCAGCAGACGCACTAGCACCTAGAGCAGCAGCCTCAATGCCCGGGTCGGGCGGGACACTCAGGTAACAGTCACCCTCAGCACTATCAGTCACAGCATACATGGCAGCAAGGATAGCATCGAAATCAAGATCAAAGATAGCAACATTCTGCCTAAGCAGATCACCCCAGCGAGGGAGCTCAACAACGTCAGGAAACTGGGCGCGCCAGGCGTCAGTCAGGCGGCCGAAGCAGCGCTGCGCAGTGTGTGGCAGCCCGCACGTCTCCCCATGACGCCCGCCGGTGCGAAGAACGTAAGTGCAGGGACCAGCACCCCCAGACCTCCCACGCCCAGCGTACAACTCACAAAGCTGCTGGGCCGACGGGGTCTCACGAGAACACGGCTGCTGCTGGCGCTGGCTACCACCAAAGCCTCCACGCTGCGCGGCTCCACCTCGACCAACACCACCGCCGCTGCCACCTCCACCACCGCTGCCGCTGCCTCCACCACCGCTGCCGCTGCCTCCACCACCTCCGCCGCTGCCTCCACCACCTCCACCGCCGCCACTGAAGCCCCCACTCCCGGCACCACCCCCACCTCCACCGCCACCCCCTCCGCCTCCTCCAACGCCTCCGCCGCTGCCCCCGCCATCCCCTCCACCACCCTTGCTCCCCTTGCCCTTGCTGTTGCGGCGCCTCCCACTGGGAGCAGACGCAGCCCCGACCTCCTCAGTGCCAACGAGGTCGACAGCAACAGCAGAAGCAACAGAGGGGAGAAGGGGGACATGGGAACACCCCTCAAAGAAAGGGGTGCGACGGTCGCCGCGAGAAGCACCTATAGCTAAGATACTCTTCTCAGCTGCAGCGAGGCGCTCCTCTAGGAGGTCGACAGTGAGCTCGGTGGGGCAAAGGGAGAGAAAGTGGTCCCTGACTGAAGCAAGGGAGTCAGGGAGGCGGTTGACTATGTAGTAAAGGGTGATGTACATGGGGGGGGGTTCTTGGCACAGAACTCGGTGGGAAGGGCAGCGCGGTAGCGGGCGTCACTAGTGCGGAGGTTAGTAATGAGGTCAGCGACTGTGGCAAAGGCGGCAAGGTCAGGGAAAATGTACGGCAACATGAGGCGGCTGAGGGCAGCAGTGGCAGGGGAGGAGTAGCGCGCAACTACAGCGTCGTACAAAGACTTAGCAGTCTTGTACTGGCCAAAATGCGCGTGCTCAGCAGTCGGTAGGTGACTACGAACAGCAAGGCGAGCAACAGCGTCACGAGTGGTCCACTGCGAGCGAACCGTACTGTCAGCAGTGGCAGAAGGTGCAGTAGAGACACCGGATGTGTGATCGAGAAGGGATACCCCATCCCTAGAGTCACACTGAAGAAAGAGTTGCAGGTCGTCAACCCATACGTCAAAGTCAACTACACGTCCCTCAGCATCAAAGGTGAGAACAGTAGGGCTGGCCATAGCAGCAGTAGCAGCAGTAGCAGCAATGGCAGTAGTAGCAGCAGTAGCAGTAGTGGCAGCAGAAGCAGTGCAAGCAGAAGGGCAGAGTGGCTCGGCAGAGCAGCGCGGCTCGGCTGGGCGGCGGGGCTCGGTGGGGCGCCGCGGCTCGGCAGGGCGGCGCGGCTCGGTTCCTGGCGGCGCGGCGCGGCAGCAGGCGGCACGGCGCGGCAGGGAAGCGCGGGTGCTTACCAGGGGCGGGTGCAGGGCAGGGCCGCAGCCGGCTGTTTAGGTCAGGGCCGCGACCGGGGCGGCAGCAGGGCAGGGCCGCGACAGGGGCGGCAGTAGGGCAGAGGCCGCGACTGGCGGCGAAGACAGGGCCGCGACAGGGGCGGCAGCAGGGCAGGGCCGCGATAGGGGCGGCAGTAGGGCAGGGCCGCGACAGGGCTGTCAGAATATCATGTTTCTCTAGTCTGCAGTGGGGTACTCTATAGTGAGTACAACCCTGTTCGGGTTTCCCATATGTACTCAACTGCTTTCTAGTGCACTCATCTTCTCTCATTCATTCCTTTATTCTCACATGGTATAGAGCTGGTTCCCTCCTGGGACTGTTCCTTCCTAGGGCCCACCACTTCGCTAAACTTTTTTTTTCTGCCCTGCCCTTAGCGCGTTTCGCGCTCTGCCCTGCTGCCCGTCGCGGCCCTTCGTGGCCCCTTCGTGGCCCCTTCGCGACCCCGTCGCGGCCCTGTCGCGGCCCCGTCACGGCCTCGCCCCGGCCCTGCCCCGTTGCCCGGCCCTGCCCCGTCGCCCTGTCGCGGCCCCCCGTCGCGGCCCCCTGTCGCGGCCCCCCGTCGCGGCCCTCTGTCGCGGCCCCGTCACGGCCTCGCCCCGGCCCTGCCCCGTCGCCCGGCCCTGCCCCTGCCCTGTCGCGGCCCTGTCGAGGCCCTGCCCTGGCCCTGCTCCGGCCCTGCCCCGACCCTGCCCCGGCCCCGCCCCGGCCATGCTCCGTCGCCTGTCGCGGCGCATCGGGGACCCGTGCACCGCCCCCCCCTTCTTTTCCCGTCGCCCGTCGCGGCTCCCTGCGGGGCCGCGACCTGGGGGGGGGGGGGCGCGTCGCCCCTTCTGCCGCCTGTTCTGGCGCCCTGGGAGGCCGCGCGTCGCCCCCCCCCCCCCCCCCCCCCCCCCTCCCTACCCGCCATCCCGCCCTGCCCTGTGTTAGGGTTTGGGGGTGGCGAGTGGGGGGTGGCGGGTGTGTGGTCTCCCCTGCTCCTCCTCCTCCTCTGTCTCCCACTACTGCAGCTGCCGCTGAGGGGGGTGGGTGTGTGGGAGTCGACGGAGTGGTGCTAGGGGGTGGGGTGTGAGTGAACCTAGGGGTGCAGCAGGGGGTGTGTGAAAGGGGGGTGGGATAGTTTGGGGAGGTTGAAGGGGGGTGGCCGCCGTGAAGCCCGTAGCTCCAGTCGCCCGTGAGACCGTTGCGCCAGTAGCCCGTGAGCCCGTTGCGCCAGTCGCACGTGGGTCCGTTGCTCCTGCAGCTCAGAGTTAGTCGCGGAGCCAGTTACTCCAGTAGCCCGTGTGCCAGTTGCTCCAGTTGCCAGTGTGCCAGTTGCTCCAGTTGCCCGTGTGCCAGTTGCTCCAGTTGCGCCGTGTGCCAGCAGCTTCAGCTGCCACCCACTACCTCCTCTCCTCTCATAGTCCCTCCTCCTCCACACTTGCCCTCTGCTATAGCCTCTAGCTTTGCTTACACTTGTGAACTTTAAACTGTTGCTTCTTGTACTTGTGCTCAGAATGTGTGGTGACATTGTGATCCACCGTGAGCTTGCTTTCCTTTGCTTGCTGTGCTGATCATACCCCACTTTGACTATGGGGGTGTGTCAGAATATCATGTTTCTCTAGTCTGCAGTGGGGTACTCTATAGTGAGTACAACCCTGTTAGGGTTTCCCATATGTACTCAACTGCTTTCTAGTGCACTCATCTTCTCTCATTCATTCCTATTATTCTCACAAGGGCGGTTGAAGGGCAGAGGCCGCGACGGGCAGCGAAGGCAGGGCCGCGACTGGGGCGGCAGCAGGGCAGGGCCGCGACAGGGGGCGGCTGCAGGGCAGTGGCCGCGACAGGGCGGGTGCTGGGCAGAGGCCGCGACGGGCGGCAAACGGGCCGAGGACGGGCGGCGACGGGCCGACGACGGGCGGCAAAGGAGCCAGGACGGGCCAGCGACGGGCCGGAACAGGCCGGGACGGGCCAGCGACGGGTGGCACGGGGCCGCAGTGGGCGGCTAAGGCAGGGCCGCGACGTGTGGCGACGGGCCAGCGACGGGCAGCGACGGGCCGGGACGGGCCGGCTGAGACAGGGCCGCGACGGGCCGGCTAGGGAAGGGCGCGCAACGGCGCAGGTAAGGCAGGCGCGAGGCGCGCTTCGGGCAGGGCAGGAAAAAAAATGTTCGTGGTGGGCCCTAAAAAAAACGTTCCCACGAGGGAACCTGCTCATAATACCATGTTAGAATATTGACCGAATGAATGACTGAACTAGCAAGCATGTGGGTACAAGTAGGAAACCTAAAAGTGTTGTACCCTTTAAGAACTACCCCACTACAGCCTAGATAGACTATAGCATATATGTTTGACAGACTGTCGTGCGCTCAACCGGGTGACAATCAAGTCTCGCTACCCAATCCCACGCAACGACGACCTCCTTGACCAACTTCGCGGAGCTCGTTATTTCTCGAAGATTGACTTACGCGGTGGTTACCACCAAATCCGAGTCTTCGCCGACGACTGCCACAAGACCGCGTTTCGCACCCGCTACGGAAGTTACGAATTCACCGTGATGCCTTTCGGCCTCACGAACGCGCCTTCGACTTTTCAGTTGACCATGAACAGGGTCTTTCGGGATCTTATAGACCGATGCGTCATCGTCTACTTGGACGATATCCTCATTTTTAGCAAGACACGGGAGCAACATCTCCGCGACCTTGACGCAATGTTTAAAAGGTTGCAGGAGAATCGACTCATCACCAAGGGCTCTGAGTGCGAATTTGTTAAGCAAGAGTTGGAGTCTTTGGGACACGTCATTTCACGCGACGGCATCAAAATCGACCCGGCGAAAATCAAGACCATACAGGAGCGGAAGCCCCCGACGAACATCACGGAACTACAGAGTTTTCTGGGATTCGTGAATTACGTCCGGCGGTTTATCCCGAATATGGCGGGGATAACCGGCCCACTAACCGATCTGCTGCACAAAGACAAGAATTTTGTGTGGGGGGAGGAGGCAGAAGCGGCTTTCCAGGAGTTGAAAAAAAATCTGGTTTCCCCTCCTGTGCTGCGCATCGCCGACGCATCGAAGCCGTTCGAAGTCGTCACCGACGCCTCCGATTTCGCGATCGGAGCTGTGCTACTCCAGGATTTCAGGAACGGACTGCAGCCGATAGCTTACGAGTCACGCAAGCTGCAGCAACTACCCGATTCACGACAAGGAAATGCTCGCCATTATCCAAGCATTCAAACTATGGCGATGCTACCTGGTAGGCGCCGACGTCACTGTTCCCACGGACCACAAGTCCCTCCAATATCTGCGAGCTCAGCCCAACCTCAACCCGCGACAAATTCGGTGGCTGGACTACATGGAGAGCCACTTCACCTACCGCATCACGTACAAGAAGGGGGCAAATAACATTGCCGACGCCCTGACCCGACCGACAGTACAATCCGCTCCAGTACTCGTTCACCACTCGAACCCATTACTTATCGGACTTTTCACCCACGGCTACACTACGGACCCGTTCTTCACGACTGGGAACCACCAGCAAGCCACGACGCAGAAAGGGGATTATTACCTAAAAGTCGGAACTGACCAGATTTGGGTTCCCGCTTACCGGCTGCTGCGTGAACTCCTTATCCAAGATGTCCACGATTCAAACTTCTCCGGACATTTCGGGGTTGATAAAACCCAGAAATTACTGCACCGTCACTATTATTGGCCTGACTCCTCTAACGACATGCAGCGATATGTGTCCTCATGCAGGGTGTGCCAGGCCATGAAATCGACACGTCAACGGCTAGCTGGACTGCTGCAACCCCTCGAGCCACCCGAACGAACGTGGCAACAAGTGACAATGGATTTTGTCACGGGGATGCCAGCTGGACCATCCGGCAACGACGCTGTCCTCGTCGTCATCGATCGCCTCACGAAAATGGTGCACTTCGCACCGTCTCGTACAGCCATCACAGCCAAAGAGACTGCGCGACTATTCATCTCAACGGTCGTGCGACTGCACGGAATTCCCTCGGCGATCATCAGCGATCAAGATCCGAAGTTCACGTCGAAATTTTGGAAGGAGACGTGGGCGCAATACGGCACGAAGCTACAGTTCTCTTCCGCATACCACCCGCAAACGGACGGCCAGACCGAGCGGACCAATCAGACCATGGAGCAGCTGATACGGACGAACTGCCCCGACCCTGCTCGCTAGGAAGACTCGCTCGCCATGTTGGAGTTTGCCTTCAACAATGCCCCGTCTAGTACGACTAATCACTCCCCGTTCTTTTTACATTACGGGATGGACCCGATGATGCCTACAACGACTACACTAGACAATCCAGTTCCGCGGTCACAAACATTCGTGACGAAACTCCAGGAAGTTCGAGAAAAGGCTGCGAACGCAATTCGCAAGGCGAATACCACTTCCCGAAGATACACCGACCTCTTACGACGGGAACTCGTCTTGACAGCTAGGCAATTAGTCCTCCTCGACACGAAGAACATGTGACTGCCCGGCCCATCGAAATTGCGGCCACGATTTTGCGGGCCTTTTAAGATCATCAAGATGGTGACACCTGTCACCGCGAAACTGCTGCTACCCGACGACTGGCATATTCATGACGCCTTCCATGTCAGCTTACTTCGCAAGTTCGTGCCAGCCAGGACCGACATCGCACGGCAACAGGCTGCACCAACGGCATGCCCAGTCCCAGAACCGACACTTGACCCGTCCAAGATCTTGGCGCACTGTGTTCGCCTGGATGCCGCTGGCCGCCACGTGGATTTTTTAATCCGTTGGACTGACCGCACCAGTGAAGACGACACGTGGGTGTCCTCCGCTTCGCTTGCAGACTCTCCGCTTATTGTTGATTACCTCGCACGCAAGCGAACTGCGGATATTGACCACCTTGCTTAAGGGGGGGGTAGTGTAAGGAATTTTCCCGAATTCCTTATCGGGGTTGATTGCTTCGCGTACAGCCCCGGTTTTCGGACTCTGCACGTTTGGCCGACATCAACGATGCCGAGCCTCCTCGCGTCGCCTTCGGCTTTTCTCTTCGCCAAACCTGCACCCAACCTCACTCACCCGAAGTCCCCTCCTAGCTAGCCTACTCACTATATTAGCGTGTGCCTTCATTGTAAAATCAGCCTGTTCAATCGCCTTCTCGTTATTCGTTAACCTGCGCACTCTCTTTTACAACTCATAACAGTGCCAATGTAGTGTGGAGAAGATTGTTGAGTTCAAATGCTGTTGGAGCAAGTCACTCAGTGATGGTGTGATATCCGGGCGGCTGTTACCGAGGATCCGCACTGTTTTGCAAAATTTCGTGTTCCGTAATGTTGCCACTTTACCAGCGGAGTTTGCTTTCGCCAATATCGCGAATTCGTCGCATTCTAGCAGCTGACTCATCATAAATTTTGGCTAGTTTTACTCATTGAAAGCTAGCCTAGAAGCACGAAGCCCAGAAAATCGTTAGCGTGAGAGACGGGGGTTCTCGACGAGCAAGGGTCGCAGTGGGTGTTGATGGCCGGGAAAACAATGAGGAGTTAGGCTGTTACGGAGTCAGCCGCGGCGAGATATCTGTACGGACCGTTCAGGCCCGTTCACAGCCCATGGCTGGCCTGTTTTTGGGATCATGCAGCTTGGAATGTGAGAGCGTGTTGACTTCTCGGAACGAATCCGCTAAATAGCTACGAGATGGACGATTCGGCAAGCATCTCTGTGAGAAACGGCACCAGCAGCGTGTTAACGAGCAGCACTGTTTCCAGCCACGAAAACGGGGAGAAAACCGTGGCGGGGAGACATCGTGAGGCGCAGTGCGAGCCGCTGCTGCAGCGCGCGCGGGAGTGCGAGCAACGGCTGATACGCAGCGCAGGCCCCGTTCTGGCGAGTTCTGCATGCGCCGCGCTGAACCGATCTGCAGCCTTGTGCCTGCTGCGAGCTGCGTGCCCTGGACCCTTGGAAAGAGTCGCTGCGGTGTGTGGCTTAGGGGAAGGGAGAGGCATAGGTGGTAGAGGAGGATTAGGTGCAGGCCCTCAGAAGTCAGCGAAAAAAGGCTGATTAGGGGTAAAAAGGCTGTGATTTCAGTGGTGGGGGAATATTGAGGCTGCTGTGTCAGTTTCTTTTTGAAAGTGTTTGCTGAAAGTTCAGTTTTTTTTAATCGGTTTTTGCTGAAATATCAGATTTTTTCCAGTAGGGTACGCTGTATCGTCAGAGTTGTAAGAAAGGGTTGGGCTGAAATCCCTGTAGTGGAGATTCGCGTAAGAGCCCTGAATTCCGGACGTCTAGGTACACTGCTTCGACCCCGCCTCCGTCAATCACGCCGAAATGGCAAGATTCCTTGCCAACGCATTCGGGAATGGCATCATTCCCGAATGTTCACTTCACTGCTGTTTTATCGCGAAGGTATCTTCGCTCCTGATTGGTTGTTTGGGCAACCACATCACTCTCTGGCGAATGGAAAGTCAACAGCGCTGCACAACGCACGCACGTTGCAGCAGCACAGCACCACAAAATGGTTGCCGCGCGATTAGGAAACCCCCCCACCCCACCCACCCCGAAGCTGCAACCAGGTACGTGCATGGGGCGCGTCGCCTTGTATCGTGGCACGGTTAGCTTGCCAACCAAGCCCGCTTCATCAGCTCGTTCTTGCATATCCCCAGGCAGTTGCTGGACTCCCCCACCCCACACCCTAGCCCGCTAGGGTTTCATTTCTGTTCCTTCGCCCCTAGCACCAAACAATTTTCTGCACGCTCTCTTAGTGCTCGGCACGCTCTCTCTGTGCTCGGCTCGCTTTCGTCTCTGTTCCGCCATGGCTGGCCATGGCGCCGGCCTTTCAGACGACGAGGGTGACGCCGATGTAGACGACGCAGATAGCATCGCCATAGAAGAAGCCCGTACTGGGCTAGATCTTCTGCTAAGATCTTTAGGCCGCCAACTACCACCTCCAGCGCCCACTGCACCCGGTCCGGTTCCTACAGTGGCGGGTAACCCGAACGTGCCTTCCAGCCCGGATTCCATCCGGTCCGTCCCTCCCGCGCCGCCCGGTGTTTCCGACACCGTTCACGTCGGCACATCGGCGTCGAAGTCGTCAGTACCGCGCACAATCAAGCTTAAGCAACAGAAACTGAGCTTCTGGAAGCCATCATCCAACGTCCCCGTATCTGAAGCTGTTGTCAACGAAGCCACCGTGCGCCCGTCTCTGGACATCAACGTTCAGGAGATTGTTGATGCGATTTTTGCCGAGGCACTGGATAAGTACAAAAGTAAGTGGATTGAGCGTTTCCCATGGCTTGTACTTACCAAAACTGTTCGTGGTCTGCCTGCTTTCAAATGCAGTCTCTGCACGAAGCACGCCGGTGTCAGGGGACGTTGCGGCAGGACAGGCAAAGGTGCTACCGACGTCCAGACGCAGGCCTTTCGCAAGCACGCCGGGACGAGGAAACACAAGCTGGCACTGGAGAAGCAAGAGGCCCTGCTTGCTGCCGCGTCTAAACAGCCCCGCAACGGCGATCATCGTGCAGCGGTCGATGCATAGAAGATCCGGGTCACGTCACTGCTTGAGGCGCTTCTGTTCATCAGCGACTGCGACGCACCCATGGGGACATGGGTGAAGCTGGTGCAGTATCTTGCCCGGAAAGGCGTTCAAGGTTTCCCTAAGAAAGGCTATGGGACTTATTATACCACGTGAGTGGTTATAACCTTTGCTGTTTACGTTGTTTTACAGACGCGGAGTCACTAATGTTGTATGCCTTGTATTCTGGCAGGTACGGCTACGGCGAACTGACCCAGTCTCTGGCAACCTGGCTACAGACGACCCAGCTGGAGCATATCCTCACAAGCCCCTTCATCGGCATCGCCATCGACGAAAGCACAGACCGCGTCCGGGGGAAACACCTTATTCTTTACGCCACCTTCGTTCGGGATTCTGTCGTGGTGACAGAGTTCATGCAGTTGATCACCGTTGAGAAAGCTGACGCCTCGACCCTCTTGAGCCTTCTGCTGTCTCACTTGCAGGCCGTGGGTGTTGAGCTGCAGAGGATTTCGGGCATCAGCACCGACGGTGCGTCGGTGATGATGGGCAGTAATGCCGGACTGGTGGTTCGCCTGCGACAGCGGATTCCCCACCTCATCTCGTGTCACTGCATCGCCCACAGGTTAGTGCCGCTTTGCATTCACCGCGGTCATTGTATTTTTTCTGCTCGGTGTACTGATTCTTTTTATTTCGTTTAATGCAGGGAAGCCCTCGCCGCTAAGGATGCGGCGGAAGATCTACCAGTCTTCAACATGGTAGACGATCTAATCCGTGTGGTGTCGGACCTACTGGGCCGTTCCGGCCCGAAACACCAGCGCTTCATGGACCTCCAGGAGCTCTTCACCGAGACGAGCCTGGAGGTCCAGGGGATACATAGCGTCCGGTGGCTCTCTCGGGGGGATGCGTTGCTTCGCATCCTGGCAGTGTGGCCTGCTGTCATTGTGTTCCTGCAAGAGTTTCATTCCGCAATGTTTTTGCTCGCCACTTCCTACCGTTTCCACTTCTTCATGTACTTTCTTGCGGATGTTCTTGAGCAGTTGAACATTCTGAACAGGGCATTCCAGCAGCGCCAGGTATGTTTGAGTGTGTATTTCCATGCCTTCGCTTGTTATTACTTGTTTGTACACGCCGCTGACAGTCTTCCCTTTCTGACCGATGCCTTCAGCTGGACCTTGTCTCGCTGCACGGTCAGATCAAGCGCACGACAACACATATCGAGAGCCGATATGTGGATTGTGGGGACGACTTT
The DNA here is from genome assembly GCA_947471745.1 of Closterium sp. Naga37s-1. NCBI lineage: Eukaryota > Viridiplantae > Streptophyta > Zygnematophyceae > Desmidiales > Closteriaceae > Closterium > Closterium sp. Naga37s-1. Next base: position 3,748,969 of record CANJKZ010000163.1, on the reverse strand, counting down.
GGCGGAGGCTTCAGTCACTGGCTGTCGCCCTTCATCGAGCGTTACGGCCCCGGAAAGGACCGTGAGGTGACAGTGGAGGTGCCCGACTCCGATGGGCGACCAGCAACATTCAAGTTCACGCTCCACGAGGACAAGGTCAAAGGCTACGAAGGCCCGTGTGATCACGACGCCTGTGTGGAGGGCCGCACCGACTTCGCCGAGCGCATCGTGGCGAACCTGGAGAGTCGGCTGAGTAACTTGGACTCGTTGTCGGGAGTCCGACTGTTCCTGCCGGATGAGTGGCCGAAGAGCAAGTTGGAGCGTCACGCACGATGCGTTGAGTGGCTGCAGTCGCTGGTGACGCTGTTCAAGGCAGAGCAGGCAGAAGACATACTGCCAGGTGGAGTTGTGTTTTCTGTTTGTTTCAATGCCATCCTATTGTTTCTCTTTACAGCCAATACACCTCCTTCCCGTTTGCTTAAGTCATCACTAAGCCCCGTCTTGCATTGTTTCCTCCCCCTCCACTTGTTGCCATGCCAGGTATCAAGAAGCGGTAGGCCCACAAAGAGTTGCGACTGTTCTGCTCCGTCCGTGCCTCTGCACCGAAGGGGGAGAGGTCTTTCCGCGATGGCCTCACGGCGATTTTGAAGACTCCTGACTGGCGGGAGAGTTACCCCAACCTGGTGCTGTTGTGGGTAGCAGTGGCGGTGATTCCCCTTAGCACTGTGGAGTGCGAAAGGGGCTTCTCTCGCCAGAACGTGATCAAGTCCTGGCAGCGGAGCAGCCTCAAAGATGCACGGCTGGGAGACCTGATGTGCATGTCTCTGATGCCGTACGAGCCACGGTTCGACGAGGTGGTCGACATTTGGAGAAGCTACAAGAAGAGAAAGCCGTTCTCTAATGCCCCTACTTCCACCCAAGGGGAAACCAGCAAGAAGGGTAGAGCGACAGCTATGGAAGTAAATGAACCCCATGCTGTAGAAGATGTAGGCTCTAGTGATAGTGAGGATGAAGAAGATGACGAGGATGATGATGATCTTGATAGTTAATTGTAATTCTTACAAGATATGAGTGGATCAGACTTCACCGCAAAACGACGCTGATCGTTCAGCTTTTTTTCTCCTAGACACCCTGGAAAATCAGTTTTTTTTTTTACCAACTCCACTGACCACTCAGCCATGAATCCATTCCTAAGGATGACTAGTCAGCCTACGCCAAAACGAATCTGAGGGCCTGATTAGGTGGTGGTGGTGGTGGTGGTGGGGATGATGGTGGTGCAAGAGTGGGATCCAGAAAGGCATGTGCAGATGCAAAGGAGGCTCTTGCTCTCTGTCTGACTCAGCAGCAGGAGTTGATAGTCACTCAGCAGGAGGCCAAGGGAACCAGCAATTTAGATTGTGATGAAGGGACAGGGTATGAGAGCGAGCATTCGCTTTAGCCCATCCCTCTTAGGGCTGTTTTTGGGTTCCACACGACGTTATATACGGACGGTATACTTGAAGGGACAGGACTATACCTACGTAGTTACCATCTGATTTTTGTGAATGCATATGCAGAAGCAAGCATTTTCTTTCCCATGAATTTTCCTGTCGCATTTGGTCATGTGTGGAGAAATTACCTCCATTCTGTTTTGCATGATAAGATATTTATATTGAAAAATGCTCAAAACGGTCCGCGTAAGGATGTGTGCATTCCCTAAAAACGTATGCTTATATCGGAGATTCTAATCTGCCTTGCAACCCCACCACTTTGCTTCTGTTTTGAAGATGGTTCGCGAACTCGGCTTGTGTCTCTTCTCAATTCAAAGGGGTGACATCTTAGCCGTAAAATGAGGGTCCGGGGTTCTCAAGAGCCCACCAGAACCTTCGTTGCCGATGTGGAAAGCTCGCTCCCTGGATCTTTTCTAGAATGTCCATGTCACCCTGCCGCTGGTCCCAGACACTTCTTTTTCCCGCCGAATGTCCACGTGTCATAAATCTTGGCATTTGAAGGATGCCTTCGTGGCAACAATCTCTCTATGGATGAAGGCAAGTTTCCACACACAAGCACCTACCGTCACCGAATTCCCCCCCGCTAGATGACACGTCATCACATCAGTGTAAATCAGCAGCGCAACAGCCCTTCTCTTAGAAAACCCTTCCACTTCCCTCGCGGTTTGCTAGCAGCCATACTCATCATCAGTCACATCAACTGCTCTGCTCGCATTTCTCCCACGCACTTCACGTATTCACTTCCTCATCGTGACGTGTGCTTGGCTTCCTTGCATCGCTTTCAGGCTTGATTTTATCGCCTGATCCTCCCCAAATAGCTCGCCAACTTGCAAGCCTTCTCTTTAATCAAACGTCATGGCTTCGTTGGCTATCTCAGAGGGTCTGAAGGTTAGCTCCGGGGTGTCCCCAGCCTCGTCGTCATATGGCACGCGGGGAGATGTCGCTCAAGTGCGGCCAGCGCGAATTGCGCGCGTCGGCAGGCGTGGCAAGTCCGCCGGTGCGCGGGCCATGGCGAAGGAGCTGCACTTCAACAGCGACGGCGCCACCACCAAGAGACTTCAGGTCCGTCCTGACCACTATGTCTGCACTTTAAGACGTTCCTTACACCACCATTGGCCACTCTGCGTCCTCCATCGCGGTTCATTTTCCCTGAAATTTCTATCTTATCAATACTGAGATTTGCTGTCGTCTCTATTGTCCTCGGTGTCTCGCTGTCGTGTTGCCGTTCTCTCGCGAAAATAGGCTGGTGTGAACAAGCTCGCAGACCTGGTGGGAGTCACGCTGGGTCCGAAGGGCCGCAACGTGGTGCTGGAGAGCAAGTACGGCGCTCCTAAGATCGTCAACGACGGTGTCACCGTCGCCAAGGAGGTGAGCCTCTTTGCTCCATCACTTCTTGTAACCAGATCGCGCTTACCATTACGGGTTCCCCCTACGCAATTTGTCCCTTCACACCTCGTGAGCCGCTCTCGCCGTGCCATAACTCCGAAAATTTTCAGATCTTTGTTCGATTTTCCGGGCAATGGCAAGAACATGCACTCTTATCCCGTCATTCGGCATAAAACTCTCCCCTCTCATTGACCAATCTCCCCACGTCGCACCCTGATCACCTAATCAGGTGGAGCTCGAGGACCCTGTCGAGAACATCGGCGCAAAGCTCGTGCGCCAGGCTGCCGCCAAGACGAACGATCTTGCCGGCGACGGCACGACGACGTCCGTGGTGCTCGCGCAGGGCATGATCGCGGAGGGCATGAAGGTCGTCGCCGCCGGCGCCAACCCCATTCAGATCACCCGCGGGATTGACAAGACGGTCGTCGCGCTCGTCAAGGAGCTCAAGCTCCTCGCTAAGGAGGTACGCGTTAAAGTTGCGAAGCGATGCAGGCAGATCAGTGCGATGGAAGCTTTTGCTCTTCCGATTTCCAGAAGCCGTCGATGTGACCTGTTATTTCCACTGCCAGATATCCCGCTTTCCTCCCCGCCGTCTCCGTCCTCCGCTCTTCTACATTCAACTCCGTATCCGTCGTTTCTCTGCGATCAACCAATCCGATCCGTGGTTCCTACGCGTGCCGCTCCCCCTCAGGTTGAGGACGCTGAGCTGGCGCAAGTGGCGGCGGTGAGCGCGGGCAACAACGAGGAGGTGGGCGAGATGATCGCGGAGGCGATGAGCAAGGTGGGGCGCCGCGGAGTGGTGACGCTAGAGGAGGGCAAGAGCGCGGAGAACAACCTGTACGTGGTGGAGGGCATGCAGTTCGACCGCGGGTATCTCTCGCCCTACTTCGTCACCGACACCGAGAAGATGGCCGTTGAATACGACAACTGCAAGGTACTTCCCGTTCTTCTCCCTCTCCTTTTCCCCGCGCCCCCGCTCCCTCCTCCTGGCCCCCCAGCCCACCTTCCCGTTTTTCACTTTCTCTACTTTTTCGTCTTCCTCCCCTGCCTCGCAAGTGTCCGGTATTAGACCGTTCGCGCGGGGTTTTGTGTCCTTCTCGAAATTTTGAAGAGCAACGGAGTGACCAACGAGCAAATAGTCCACGTTACGGCGCATTTTCTTAAATCCCGGAACGTCCACGTACTTTCTCTCTGGTACCTCACCCATCAGAAGATTTGTCATAACCTTCTTGCACATGTCTCACCTCTCCACTCCTCCCACCCTTCTTTCCCTCCTTTTTGTCCCGTCTCCCCTCTCTTTTCCTCTTCTCTACCCACCTGCGCAGCTGCTGCTGGTGGACAAGAAGATCTCGACGGCGCGCGACATTATCGGCATTCTCGAGGACGCGATCCGCGGCTCGTACCCGCTGCTGATCGTCGCGGAGGACATCGAACAGGAGGCGCTCGCGACGCTCGTGGTCAACAAGCTGCGCGGCTCGCTCAAGGTCGCGGCGCTCAAGGCGCCCGGCTTCGGCGAGCGCAAGAGCCAATACCTCGATGACATCGCCATCCTCACCGGAGGTACGATGCGCCCCCGCACAAGCACGTTTCTTTTGTTGGCTTCTCTTGACGTACGATTTTTGCTTCTGAGGCGCTTCAGAAACAGATTTCTGCGAACACGTGAGCGAATTCGTTGAGGATTTTTCCATCCTTACGATGAGGTGAGGTGTGGCGGGGGCTTGTTTGCTTCCTTGATCTCGTCGTGCTACCCGGCGACTCTCTCTCCCGGTCGCGTGTCCTCGAGGGAGCTGTAGTGAGGCGAGGCGAGTTGGCGAGGTCCGACAGGGTTCAGGGTTTGGAGCGGGCAGAGAGCGGGTAGTTACGGGGAGGGAGGAAGGGTGATCAGGCACAGGGATGCGGGGAAGGAAAAGTACCGTCGGCTTATCCGGCCACCCTGCTGGGGTTGGCGCTCTACCAGGTGGGCCGGGGCCTTGGATACTCTTTCCCTCTCCGCCCTGCTCTTATCTCATTCGTTTGTCCGTTCCCGTACCGTCGCCCCATCTGGCCAAACCCATAACAGGCACGGTGGTGCGCGAGGAGGTGGGGCTTGCGCTCGACAAGGTGGGCCGCGAGGTGCTCGGAACAGCCGCCAAGGTGACGCTGACCAAGGACGCGACGACGATCGTGGGCGACGGGTCGACGCAGGACGCGGTGGCGGTTCGCGTGTCGCAGATCCGCAACCAGATCGAGGCGGCGGAGCAGGAGTACGAGAAGGAGAAGCTCAACGAGCGCATCGCCAAGCTCTCGGGCGGCGTCGCCATCATCCAGGTGGGCCACCGCGCATGGCTCTACGTGGCACGTGGCGTGTGTGCACGTGGCTTCTGGCACGTGGCATGTAGCATGTCGGACCTGACTTTCATTGAGCTGACCTGGGGAACGACGGATGAATCCAACTATGCCTTCTCTTCCTGCCTATTTTTTCACGCACAACGAACGAAGCACTGACCAGCTCTTCACCGGAACCCGGCCATGCCCCCACGTGTCGTGTCCCTCCGCGCCCCTGATACCCTGTGGTCAACAGGTGGGCGCGTAGACGGAGACGGAGCTCAAGGGGAAGAAGCTGCGCGTGGAGGACGCATTGAATGCCTCAAAACCCTCGAGGCTCCACCTAACCCGTCTGTTCCTTTCACATGCCTTGTGCCCCTGCGACCCTGCTCCCACGTTTCTCCAGGTGGGCGCGCAGACGGAGACGGAGCTCAAGGAGAAGAAGCTGCGCGTGGAGGACGCGCTGAACGCCACCAAGGCGGCGGTGGAGGAGGGCATCGTCGTGGGCGGTGGCTGCACGCTGCTGCGCCTGGCCACCAAGGTGGACGCCATCAAGGCCACGCTGGATGGCGAGGAGCAGAAGGTGCGCTGCGAAAGTGGGGTTGAGTGAGTGGTAGAAATGGGGGTTTTGGTGATGTGATTCTTCGATGTGATTTTGGTGATGTGATTCTGCGAGCTCCTGCTGCATTTGAGGCTGCTGCTGAGCCTCTTGAGGCGGACGCTGCCATAGCCGCGTTCACCAATGAAGAGCAGAAATTGCGAGCGGGGTTCGTTCTGGTTGGTTGCTTTGCCGAGTGAGGCTGAGTGAATGCGTATGTGGCACTTAAGCCTCCTAAGCCTCCTTAGCCCTTGACACATCCAGGAGGACGGACGCCATGAAGGATGCGCTCGCCAATGAGTGAGCGTGTGTGAGTGAGGCTGTGTGGGGCTTTATCCCCATCCCCACTCCTCCACCCCCTGATTTCCGGTGCCACCCCTCCACTGTGGTCCTTCCTTCCCTTTCGCTTCAACCTCCCTCCCTTCCCCATCCATCCATATGCCTCCCTCGTCCTAACCTTATCCATCCTTCCTATACCCCTCCTCTCCCCTCTTCAGGTGGGAGCTGACATTGTGAAGCGCTCCCTGAGCTACCCCCTGAAGCTGATCGCCAAGAACGCGGGCGTGAATGGCAGCGTGGTGGTGGAGAAGGTGCGCAGCAACCCCAACCCCAACTTTGGGTACAACGCGGGCACGGGCGAGTACGAGGACCTCATGGCGGCGGGCATTATCGACCCCGCCAAGGTGGTGCGCTGCTGCTTGGAGCACGCAGCTTCAGTGGCTAAGATTTTCCTCACGAGTGACTGTGTGGTGACGGATATTAAGGAGCCGGAGGCTGCCGCGCTTCCCAACCCCATGGATGCTTCAGGTGAAGGAGAGGGGCCATGGATGGAGGGGTTTGTCAGGGATTTTGGGAGGGGAATGAGGGGAGTAGGGGGGTACCGCATATGGAGGGTGGTTTGATGTGCGAAGTTTTACTAGAATGTGGTTTCTTTTCTCATTCGTGTGTGTTTTCCTTCTGCGTGTCAATGCAGGTTATGGCTACTAGGAAGCTGGTTAGGTTCCAAGCACTGCATTAGAACCTTCGCTGCTATTTAGAGCCTGCCAGATTTAGTGGTATTGTGTACTGCAGCTGCAGTGCACCCTTTTGAGATCCAACCGGGCATGTTGACTATCCTTCGTACCAGTAATTGTGCTCCTTTCCTAATCTTGCCTCTGGTTTCATTGATTTTATGGTAAACCTCTGGTGCTGGTTTCATTGATTTTATGGTAAACCTCTGGTGCTGGTTTTGGTTTATTACACAATCCGTGAGATGTCCAGCCAACTATATTATGGTGGTATGCACAAGGCCAGACTTGTATTGATAACGGTGAAAATCAAGGTCGCTGAGACAAATAACTTCAAAACCTTCCTGAATATTGCTAGCTTGTATTGATACAGCTCAAAATGCAAGCAACCAGCTCAAACTACAATATTTCACCTGCTCCAATAAATATTGGAGCAGATAAGTGCGAACACGCAACAAACAATTCACCAGCACCACTGTCATAACCTAAACTCGAAACTAAAACTATAGCTGCAAACCAAAAAACAACTACAGCAAAACCAGCAACCAAGGCTGGAGAAGAATACGCTTCCTTGTGACCCCCCAGGTGTGGTGTAACTCCCTCCAGTGCACAAGTGGCCATATCCCTGCCAACGTAGCTTGAGCTTCATACCATGTGGCAGGACCACCACCACCTCAATCTTCTAGACAAGTACGGTTGTACGGTACTTGTCCTCCTCGGGTATCAGACCCCATGCAATACCGCCCCTCGCATACCCTTGACAGTGGCCCAGCGAACATTCAAGGGCTGCCAGCCTGCCAGGTGCCTCATACAGGGTGGAGCATGCATGGTGCAATGCAACTACTGGCAATGTGCCCAGCCCTCCGTTTCCTTGTGACCCGTGCCGTGCCGCATCACTGGCAAAGGTCAGTAACCCATGCAAGGTCTGGCAGAATGGCTCCAGTATACTCTGACGAATCCGAGGCTGCTCTCGGCATTCCCAAGGGGCATCTGCTCCCTGCTCCTGCCCCTGCTGCTGCTGCTGCTGCAGACACCGTTAGTGCAGATCCGGCCCTGTGAAGGGACCATCCAGCCACCCCAGAAGTAGCTGCTGCAGCTCCGGTCGCCACTGCCAATGAGAACATTGTGGCAGGGGCAGCAGCAGCAGCGGCAGCAGCGGCGGGAGAAGCAGCAGCGCGAGAGGAGGGCATGGATGCATGGTTGTGCAGGTGCAGACCACCACCCATGTGGTGCAGAAAGTCAGGATGGGGCACAGCTACAGGCATCGGCATGGGCGCGGGCATGGGCATGTGCAAGGGCATGGACATGGGCATGGGCGTGCTAGCAACGGTGCTGCTGGAATGGCCGAGGGAGGCATGAGCTGCAGTGAGGGTGAGGTATGTGTCGGCCTTGACTGAAGTCAGTCGGAGCGGCTCTGAGTGAGCCACTGGAAGGCTGCGGCTTGCTGCCAGACGCACATTCACTGCGTGCTGCTGCTGCTGCTGCTGCTGCTGGGACTGGAGTTGCTGTTGGTGCTGCTGCTCTTGTTGTTGCTGCTGCTGCTGCTGCAGTTGGTGCTGCAGTTGGTGCTGCAGCTCCATGTTCCGAAAGGCAGCGACCAGCTTCTCCATGTGCTCGGAAGTGGCGCCACCTGCGCTCGCAGCGAAACGCTCCAGCTGGTGCTGCTGCAGCCGCTGCTGCTGGGAGTGCAGGTGAGCGAAATTGGGCGGAGCGGAATGCACCGAGTGCAGATGCGTCGGATAGGGGAAGTGCATGGTTGATGCGGGCGACAGCTGATGCTGCTGCTGCTGCTGCTGCAGCAGATGCTGAGGCTGCTGCATATTCTGCTGCTGCTGAGTAAACTGCTGCTGCTGCTGCTGCGTGTCGAAGGCATGAGCAGGGAGCGTATGAGCCGCCGCAGACAAGGCAAGACCGTTCGTATGAGGTGAGACGTGGGGACCCACTGGGTATCCTTTCGAGGGTACGGGGTAGAAGATAGAGGGGTAGGGGTGGGAAGGCGAAGGGGTAGGGGAGGGGGAAGACGAGGGTGACGGAGAAGGTATGGCACCGAGTTCTGGGGTCATTTGCGCGAAGGACAGTGCTGCATGCTGATACTGCTCATACTCTCCCTGCTGCTGCTGCTGCTGCTGCTGCTGCTGCTGCTGCTGCTGCTGCTGCTGCTGCTGCTGCTGCTGCTGCTGCTGCTGGTGCTGCTGCTGTTGCTGTTGCTGCTGCTGGTGCTGCTGTTGCTGCTGCTGGTGCTGCTGTTGCTGGTGCCGCTGTTGCACAAGCACGGTCGCCGCCGCACCCCCAGGTTGGTGCGGTGAGCTAGGGGGGGAAGAAGAGGCGGGAGTGAGGGGCGGGGTATGGGGACCCGCGCTGCTGCTGCGGCTGACGTCACACGGAAACACAGTCGTGGGCGACGAGTCGTCCACCGCCGTCCCCGTTTTAGAAAGTTCGTTATTACACCCCGAATTTCCACCATCAGCTCCTACACCGCCAGTAACGCCAGAACCTCCGCCAAACGCGGCGGAGCTGTCCCCTGCGGAACCGTCCCCCCCGGCGGCTGCCGCGGCGGCTGCAGCAGCAGCGGCGGCAGCTGCCGCCGCGGAGGGCATGAGGCGCAGCTGCGCGGGCGTGTGCGCGAAGAAGCAGACGCGGCGCTTGCAGTTGCGGCCGTCCTTGCACGGCTGCGTGCGATAGCGCGACGGGTGTAACCAGCACTCGAACACCCCGTGCGCGTACTCGCACGCGTCGCCGCGCCGGCACGTCCCCTTGCGGAAATCCGGGCACGCGGTTCCGCTGTAGTGGTACCTCCGCGGATCGCGCCGGCGCGCCTTCTCCCCCGGGTGCGCGAAGGGGCACTCGGTCCAGTCGTGGCTGCGCCCGCGCATGCAGCGGCGGACCTTGAACTCGAACATGCGGAACTCGTCATTGGCGTACCCGTCGACAGCCTCGCCGTGGTCGCTGTCGTTGTTGCTGGGAAGGAAGCGCCGCAGACCGCCCATGTCGGATATTCCGCTGCACCCGCCACCGCCGCCACCGCCGCCACCGCGGCCGCCTCCGCCGCCACCGCGGCCGCCTCCGCCGCCACTGGTGCTGTTTCCGCTGCTCGCTCCTGCGGACGCGGATGATCCTCCGCCTCCGCCGCCTTGCCGCCGGGCGGATGTAAAGCCGCTCCTTCCAGAGCTGCCGCGATTGCCGCCGCCAGTCGCGCTGTTCCCGGCGCTGCTCGCGTCGCAACCGAGAGTCATGGAGTCGCACACGTCGCACGCGGTGACGCTCCTCTGTCCGGATGTCTGCAGGTCTTGCTGGAGCTCGAAGGAGGATTGACGTTGCTGCTGCTGCTGCTGCTGCTGCAGGTCGTTACGGTAATGCGCCGCAAGCGTATGTTCCGCCACCTGCTCGTGGTCGTGCGCGTGCCCCGGCGCGTGACCCTGCTGCGGCGCGGCCTGCGTGCGGAGTTGCGATTGATAGTCACGTTGCGGAAGGCTCGCGAGCAGCAACGCGACGGCGTCCATTCCCCCGACCTCATCCGCCGCGCTCGACGAGCTAGTCGACGGCCGACAGCTGCCATGCTGCTGCTGCTGCTGCTGCTGCTGCTGCTGCTGCTGCTGCTGCTGCTGCTGCTGCTGCTGCTGCTGCTGCTGCTGCTGCTGCTGCTGCTGCTGCTGCTGCTGATGATGACGTTGATGATGCTGCTGCTGATGACGTTGATGATGCTGCTGCTGCTGCATGGCATGATGCAGCTGTAAAGCTGCGGCACCGCGTTCCATGGTCCGGCCCCCTAGAGTCTCGCCTGGCAGCGTCGCGTCGCCGTGTTCGCGGTGGTAATCGCCACGGGAGGCGCTGTGGGTGCCCTCCGCCATGACGAGTGGCGGGAGTTGCGCGCACTGCGCGGAGCACGGCTCGCGATCCTGCTGCTGCTGCTGCTGCTGTTGCTGCTGCTGGTGGTAATAGAAATTTAGCGAATCGGCATCCAATACGTCCGACGATCTAAGAGCTGATAGAATGCGCGCACGCCAAGCGCTTGGCATGGCCCCGCCGGTTGCGGCGGCATCCCCGGCGCCGCTACTGCGGGAGAAATATCTTTGTGAAGCATCTTCCTCGGCCCATGCGCCAGGCTCCGAGCCCATCATCATCCGCGATACAAGTCTCCCCGGAAAGACAAATTCCCCGCGGGCGGCCGCCGCAGTTTCCGGATCGGAAGAGTCTCGAGCATCATATACCCCACAGTAATCATTGAGGGTTGCGATTCGTGCATCGACGGTGGTCGGGGGCACCGGGTGCGTCCGGAAAAACAACTCGTCACAATATCCATCTCCAGCTGAGTGGGAGTTTATTCGTGTAGAGACTCCTCCAAAAAATCTGCTGCCTGGCGCACATGCGACGGCGACGGCGTTTCCGTCGCCAGCAATAGCGTTTCCTTCACAAGAAACGAAGGCGACGGGGGAGGCAGAAGAGGTACTATGAGCCAACATGGGTAGAGAATCCTGGCTGAGAGCTGGGTGAGTAGCATGCGCCTTTTCCAAAGAGGCGGCACGGAAACGAGTAGGAGGGAGGGAGGACAAGCCGCAACCCCCGCTAAGGCTGTGCAGATCAGGAGCCTTAAAGTAGTCGTTATGCGCCACGCCCGACATAGCTGAGAGAATCAAGCTATTACCAGTCCGAAAAAAGAAAAACGGGTACGAACTTCGACACAAGATCCGCAAAGGCTTAATGAATGAGCTTGAAGAAGACCTGAGGACAAGCAGCCGTTTCGGGCCAACAGTGTACCGCGCTTGTTGCGTGCGCGTTGAATTAATTTCGTGCGAGTTCGACAACTGGTTCCCGACGATTCACATGCATACACTTCGGTCCCGGACGTGGTTCAAGACACACGAATACTTATCATGCACTCAGCGCCCTTTGTCAGAGATAGTAACCATGCACTTCACTGATGAATGAGAAGGAAACAGAGCATGGCAGTGGACTGAGTGGGTGGCCTGTGGAATGGGAACGCGAAAGGGCACGGACTGGTGGAAACAACGAAGGTCCCGTGGTGATAAATGCAAGTTGGGGAGGGAATGCCGAAATGCTGCTGCTTTGCTCGGAAAACAGGAAAAGCTGGAAAGTAGGCGTGGAGAGAACGCATCATCATCCACTGCTAGAGGAAGGAGGACCAGAGAAAAAGCTGGGGGGAAGATGCAAAAGCATGAGGGGCAAAGGAAATTTGGAGTCGAGCGGCATCATTACAGCTTCCGAAATCCTAACAAGCACTGTGGGCATCTCGGGGGCTCTTGACAATGACAAAAACTGTAGACCTCAACAAAATTTACTGATTTGGCAGAGAAGTGTGAAACTCTAACTGTACCTTACCACCAAAATGACATCTGGAAAAGGTGGAGTGTATAGCTCTGGTAGCCCGACTAGTGAGTTGAAGTGTATAGGCTTGTAAGTAATGCCCCAAAACGTTTTCACCCACTTCGTGGGGACTCCCCGCGTCGAGAGATCCCCTGGCGCGGAATCGGGGATGAAAGGGAAGAATGCAAAATGCAGTGGAGGGGAAGGAAGTGGATAGGCCAGAGTCACACACATACAGGCGCATCAACACGGCGAGGCAAGGGCTCACCACACATGCCACGCTGCATGCTGGCTGGCTTCAAGGGCGCAGGCAGACACCCACACCCGCAGATGAGTTGGCGGAAACTGGAAGGGGGATGGGACGCGACGGGGGGCGGATGGGGGAGGGGCGGATCATGACGAGGACAATCGCCGCACGCGTGACGCATGCTTGGGAATGCGCCGCGGAAACCCTCAACGTCCACTCCAGCCCCAAAGGGACAGGACAAGCCATTTTGTCATTGACAGACTGGCTGACCTTGCTTGAATTGAAGTGAGAGCTCAGCCGCGTCGCATTTCGCGGCAGAGTTGTGTGACTGCTTCATGAATGAAAGAAGGCATCCTTCCCCCCCCAAATCCAACAAATGCCGTCCTTCATGCTTGGGGCAGCATGAAAGAACTCACACGTGGAGAGATGCTTTAGAGAAGTGCCGAAACCATAAAATTTCACAGTGAATTAAATATTTCCAGCTTCAGACTCCATGCATCAAGCGATTTAACACTGTCCTATCGTGCGTAAATGACATCAATATTTACACAAAAGTCAATGTGCTTGTAGCTTTTTGCTGCGAAATACAACGCTTTTCGTGATCATTTTGTTGAATCATAATCGCAGTGATTAAACTTCTCGCTTAAAACCTGTTGCTTGACCCGTGTGGGGAAGTGGGTAGGAACCCTCATCACCTCCAGATTTAGAGAAAAGGCCAGATGATATGCTCTTTGATTATTGCGGGCAGTGTTTTTTCCTGAGAGATCGTCTCCCTTCAGTCGATGAAATGGATGGCACGGAGATAGCACAGACGTCAGCAAGGACTCGTGTAGCTCGACAACGAATCAAAACCAGGAAAAATATAGCCTCACGTGATAGTCATGTGGCGATAAACGGAAAAATCTGTTTCGTAGTGGCAAAAGCACGTGATGCTATCATTGCAAGAAGCACTAGGTCCCAGCAGCATCACTCAAACCTCTGACGGAATGAAGAATGATCGGCCAAACATGCAACATGGTGCACAAACATTCAGCGAAGAGCTGTGGTTGGCAACAATGCTACATCGTCCACATTCATGCGTTGGACAATGTCCACCAGAACCTCGAATGTGTCATCATTAATTTTGGAACCCAAAAGACAAGTTTGTGCTTTGGATAAGACTGTAGCCCGCAACAAATATTGCATATCAAGTGAAGATAACTTGCCTAATTTATAATTATATTATATACCTGTATACGAAGTGTAGCTAGAGAACACAAGAAGAGGGCAGTAAGATGGGGATAGAAGTGTGTGCACGGCACACCAGAAAAACACGTAGGGCACACACTACAACAAGCCAACCAACAGTTACCTAACACCGTTGACAACCTCTACATACGGAGGACTACCACATAGGGCGCATTAGCCCATAGAGCATCCCACACACCTGTCAGCTCACATTCATATACGTGATAAATATATTAGGCTGAGAATAAATGCATAGTATATGGTACAGCACTTGCTATCGACGTTTCGTACTTGTGCTTATTTTCGCTTCTAGTCCACTGCATAATACTGTACGATGGTATCAAAGTAGGTTTTGTAGGTCCGTGCCCACCTACCTTGCTAGTTAATCTCGTTTTAGTACCTGCCAGCCGTCAACAACCGCTAGCCCACTGATGCGCGCAGGAGCGAGCACACTGGTGCGTTTAGTAACGAGCGCGCCCCGACATACGCCAACATGCAAAGCCGCACGCACCCGTGCGTGCTGCAAACGGTGTACCCCACAACGTGTACTGTCACGGTAGCACGCGCAGCACAAACGAGCTCCACTGCAGCGCGCACCATAGCAGCACGCGCCACTGCTGCAGTACGCGTCATAGCAGTAGTGCGCGCCGCAGCGTGCACTGTCACTTCTACGCCCAGTACACATGTGGGCATCCATGTGTAGCAAAGCTAGCCGCCAGGAGCAGCAAAGCTAGCAACCAACCGCCCACAGCCCCTCAGCAGCACATAGCCCCTCCCAACCGCCCACAGCCTCTCATAGCCTCTCACAGCCGCCCACAGCCCCAAACAGTAGCACAAAGCCCCTCCCAACCACCCACAGCCCCTCCCAGCTGTCCATTGAACTCTTCTCCCAGCTGCCCACAGCCCCTCCCAGCCGCTCATAGCCCCTTCCAGCTGGCCATAGCAACAGCAACACTTCCCGTGCCCCACCTCACTCCACTAATGCCCACTATCTCGCACACTCCTCCTGCCATTGGCACCACCAACAGTGGCTGGCAGCTGCCGTCACTTAGAGTTAGTGACTCGATTGCCGTTTCTAGCGCGTCGTACCTGGCCGAACGCTCCTAGTCCAATGTTTATGAATTTCTGGTTCCTAGGCTGACGTTCCTAGCAACTTTCTCCCGCTGGCAACTCTTAGTTCTGGCCACTCCTAGCTCCGGCCACTCCTAGCCCCGGCCACTACTTTCTCCAGCCACTCCTTGCTCCAGTTGCTCCTAGCTTTCCCCATGGAGTCTCTCGAGTTATGCGCTTCGACGCAGAGGGTCGTGCGATAGACTTTAGCACGTGGCTCCATTAGGCCCATCGTCACTCTACGAGCCAGCGTCAGGACGGCGCTGCGTTGTTCGCCCATGCGTCCAACACTCTCCAGGCCCCTCTGGGCTCTAGTCTCTTGCCTACTAAGCCCACTCCTACTGTGCAGGTGACGTACAATATGGTATTCTTGGTGCGGAAAGTATGGAGCTCTCGCAACACCGTTGCCTGCCTCGCACTGATGGACCTTCTCCTGCAGACCGAGGCGGCCCATTCTCCCAGGAGGAGCCAGCGAAGGGGTGCTATGACGCTATTATTGCTCGCTATTGTCAAACATTAATCATATAGCCCGTCTAGGCTGTAGTGGGGTAGACACCATGGGGTACAGTTTCCTAGGGTTTCATATTTGTACCCAACTCATTTCCTAGTCCACCCATTCCTGTTTCTTCACATGGTATAGAGCGGGTTCCCTAGTGGGACCGTTCCTTCCTAAGGGCCCACCTTTATTTTTTTTTTCCTACGTGCCCGAAGCGCGCTTCGCGCTCTGCCCTGCCTTAATCTTTCGCGGCCCCTTAGCGGCCTGTCCTGCCCTTTGCGGCCCCCTACGCGGCCCCTTTCCGGCCCCTTAGCGGCCCCTTCGTCGCCTATCGCGGCCCCGTCGCGGCCCCGCCCCGGCCCTGCCCCGTCGCCCGACGCCGCCCCGTCGCGGCCCTGTCGCGGCGCTGCCCCGGCCCTGCCCCGTCGCCCGTTGCGGCCCCGTTGCGGCCCCGCCCCGGCCCTGCCCCGTCGCCCGACACCGCCCCGTCGCGACCCTGTCGCGACGCTGCCCCGGCCCTGCCCCGTCGCCCGTCGCGGCCCCGTCGAGGCCCCCTCTCCGGCCCTGTCGCCGCCCCGTTCCGGACCTGTCGCAGACCTGCCCCGGCCCTGTCGCGGCCCTGTCGCGGCCCTGCCCCGGCCCTGCCCCGACCCTGCCCCGGCCCTGCCCCGGCCCTGTCGCGGCCCTGCCCCGGCCCTGCCCAGGCCCTGCCCCGGCCTTGCCCCGGCCCTGCCCCGGCCCTGCCCCGGCCCTGCCCCGGCCCTGCCCCGGCCCTGTCGCGGCCCTGCCCCGGCCCTGCCCCGGACCTGCCCCGGCCCTGCCCCAGCCCTGCCCCGGCCCTGCCCCGGCCCTGCCCCGACCCTGCCCCGACCCTGCCCCACCAGTCGCGGCCACCTACCCAACCGCCCCTGGTAAGAGCACTGCCGAGCCGCACTGCCCTGCCTAGCCACGCCACTTAGCCGAGTCGCACTGCTGCTGCTGCTGCTGCTAGCCTACTGCTACTGCTGTCATGGCTAGTCCCATTGTTCTTACCTTCGATGCTGAGGGTCGAGCGGTCGACTTTGAGGTCTGGCTAGATGATCTGCAGCTTTTCTTACAGTGCGATAGCAAGGATGGTCTCTCACTGTTCGATCTCACGTCTGGCGCCTCTACTGCCCCTGCTGCTGATGCTGACAGTACTGTTCGCTCACAGTGGACCACGCGCGATGCTGCTGCCTGCCTTGCTGTACGTAGTCACCTACCGTCTACTGAGCGCGCGCACTTTAGTCAGTACAAGAGTGCTAAGACTCTGTACGACACTGTAGTTGCACGCTACTCTTCCCCTGCTACTGCTGCCCTTAGCCGCCTCATGCTGCCGTACCTGTTCCCTGACCTCGCCGCTTTTGCCACAGTCGCTGACCTCATTACGCACCTCCGCACTAGTGACACCCGCTACCGCGCTGCGCTTCCTGCTGAGTTCTGCGCCAAGACCCCCCCCCCCCATGTACATCACCCTCTACTACCTAGTCACTCGACTCCCTGACACCCTTCGCTCGGTCAGGGACCACTTCCTCTCTCTTTGCCCCACCACTCTCACCGTTGACCTCCTCGAGGAGCGCCTCCTTGCAGCGGAGACTAGTATTACCGCTGTAGGAGCCTCTCGTGGTGACCCCCGTACCCCTTTCTTTGAGGGGTGCTCCCCCGTTCCCCTTCTGCCCTCCGTTGCCTCTGCTGCTGCTGTCGACCTTGTTGGCACCGGGTCGGTCAGCGCTGCGTCTGCTCCTAGTGTGAGGCGCCGCAACGGCAAGGGCAAGGGGAGCAAGGGCGCTGGAGGAGGTGGCGGGGGAGGCGGTAGTGGCGGTGGAGGCGGAGGAGGGGGTGGGGGTGGGGGTGGTGGCAGAGGTGGGGGCTTCGGTGACAGCGGTGGAGGTGGAGCTGGTCGAGGCGGAGCTGTGCAGCGGGGACCCCAGCACCAACCACGCTCTCGTGAGACCCCGTCGCCCCAGCAGCTTCGTGAGTGGTACGCGGGATGCCAGGGGTCTGGGGGTGCTGGTCCCTGTGCCTACGTCCTGCGCACCGGCGACCACACTGGAGAGCAGTGTGGCGGCCTGCACGCCACCCAGCGCTGCTTCGGCCGCCTGACAGACGCCTGGCGTACCCAGTTTCTTGACGCCACTGAGATCCCTCGCTGGGGTGACCTGCTCAGGTCGGGTGTAGCTATCTTTGATCTTGATTTTGATGCTATCCTTGCTGCCATGTATGCTGTGTCTATTAGTGTTGAGGGTGACTGTTACGTCTGTGTTCCGCCTGACCCGGGCATTGAGGCTGCTGCTCTAGGTGCTAGTGAGTCTGCTGCTCCAGGTGCTGGTGAGTCTGCTCTCTCAGGTACCGCGTCGGCTCAGGTTTTACACACCTTCACCCTCGACTCGGGTGCTTCCTGCTCCTTCTTTCGAGACCGCACCACACTCACGCCGCTCAGTCGGCCGGTTGCAGTCTCCCTGGCAGACCCCTCTGGAGGTCCTGTCCTTGCCCACTACTCCACTGTCCTACCGTGTCCGGCGGCCCCGTCAGGCTCCCTGTCCGGTCTCTACCTCCCCTTGTTCTCTACGAACTTGGTGAGTGGTGCTGACCTTCAGGATGGAGGGGTTGACCAGTTCACTCCTGCGGGTCAGCGAGTGACCCACTGCACGTGTGCTCGGACGGGCCGCCACTTGGCCACGTTTACCCGTCGGCCGGGGTCGAGTCTGTACACACTGACCACAGAGTCTCCTCCGGTTGCTGCGTCTGGTCAGGTAGCTGCGTCGAGTCAGGTGTTTGCTGCAGCGTCTCGGTCAGGTCCTGAGTCTGCCCCCTGCTCGTGTCGCCTCCTGTCCCACCAGACCCTCCTCTGGCACCACCGCCTTGGTCACCCCTCCTTGCCTCGTCTCCGAGGCATGGCCTCCCGTGTCCTTGTCTTTGGTCTCCCCCGGTCCCTCCCTCCCCTTCCCCCGGGGCCTGCCACTACCTGCGTTCCCTGCGTTGAGGGGCGGCAGTGCGCCGCTCCTCACTCCTCCGAGTTTCCTCCGACAGAGGCTCCGCTGCAGACCCTCCACATGGACGTGTGGGGCCCAGCCCGCGTCCGTGGACAGGGTCACGAGCGTTACTTCCTGCTGGTGGTTGACGACTTCTCGCGTTACACCTCAGTCTTCCCCTTGCGCCGCAAGGATGAGGTCACTGAGGTGTTGATCGACTGGATCCGCGTTGCTCGTCTCCAGCTCAGAGAGCGTTTCGGCTCGGACTTTCCTGTTCTGCGTCTGCACTCCGACAGAGGTGGAGAGTTTTCCTCCGACCTTCTGCGAGCTTTCTGTCGTGTGGAGGGCATCCGCCAGACGTTCACGCTTCCGGCCTCTCCACAGCAAAATGGGATTGCTGAGCGCCGCATTGGCATGGTCATGGACGTCGCTCGTACGTCCATGATCCATGCGGCTGCTCCCCATTTTCTGTGGCCGTTCGCGGTTCAGTACGCGGCGCATCAGATCAACCTTCAGCCCCGGGTCTCCATGCCGGAGACCTCCCCCACTCTGCGGTGGACGGGGAAGGTTGGCGATGCGTCTGCATTCCGTGTCTGGGGATCTCGAGCTTTCGTCCGTGACTTGTCTGCGGACAAGCTGTCCTCCCGTGCCGTTCCTTGCGTCTTCCTCGGCTTCCCCCCTGACGCGCCTGGTTGGCAGTTTTACCACCCCACCTCGCGCCGTGTTCTGTCCTCCCAGGACGTCACGTTTGACGAGTCGGTTCCATACTACCGTCTTTTCCCCTACTGCGCTGCCCCCCTCCCCCCCCCGCCGCTCTTCCTCACGCCCGTTCCCCCCCCGGTAGACCCCCTCCCCCCTCAGGGTCCTGCCCCCTAAGGTGTGTCCCAGGTAGACGCAGTCGAGCCTGTCGAGGTAGCTGTTGACTCTGGTGCTTCTAGGGGTGCTGAGCCTGCGGGTGCCGGGTCTGGGGGTGCTGAGCCTGAGTGTGCGGAGCCTGGAACTGCTGGAGGTACTGGAGCTGGAGGTGCTGCTGGAGCCGGTGCTCCTGTGGGTGCTGGAGTTGGCGCTACTCGAGCTGCTGGAGGTGCTGCTGGTGCTGGTGGTGCTGCTGAAGCTGGGGCTGCTAGAGGTACTGGAGCTGGAGGTGCTGCTGGAGCCGGTGCTCCTGTGGGTGCTGGAGTTGGCGCTACTGGAGCTGCAGGAGGTGTTGCTGGTGCTGGTGGTGCTGCTGGAGTTGGCGCTAACGCTGGGGGTGCTGGTGCTGTCCCTGCTGGTGCTGTCCCTGCTGGAGGCGCTGCGCGGCCGCGGACGTACTTCGTTCCGCTCCTTGAGCAGGTTCTTGGTCTTCCACCTTCTTCTGGTCCTACTCCCTCCTTAGAGTGTCCACCGTCTGTCCAGTCCGAGTCACAGTTACAGCTGGCCTCCCCTCTGCCTGCTCCTTCTCCCTACGCTGGTCCTACTGGAGGTCTTGCTGAGCGTCGTGAGCCTGAGTCGCGTCCTGCGTCACCTGTTCATGCTGCTCGCACTAGTCGTCGTGTTCCACGTCAGCGTCCTCCTGCGGTCCCGGGCACGCATCAGATGGCACTGCGTCCTTCCACTGCGCAGCAGCGTGTCCCTTTGCCGTCTCCTCCAGAGTCCTCTCTTCCTGCTCTTGCTGACCCGGAGTCTGACTCTCTTCGTGCTGCCAGTCCTACTGTCACGCGTCTCCTCGCCACTGTTGTCACTGACCCTTCCTTTGAGTCCACTGCTGCGTCTGCCTTAGTTGCAGAGCTTGTCGACTTCGCTGCTCACTGTTGTCTAGACTACGCCGCTAGTCTTGTTGCTGAGTCTGAGTCTGTCTGTCCTCCGTCCGTCGGGGGTGAGTGTGCTCTTAGCACGGACGTCCTTGAGGACAGACAGGAGGAGTTCCAGTGTTTTGCTGCTGCTTTACCTCATCTCGTGTCCATGCTGCTTGCCCCTGAGGGAGACCCGGATGCACCAGACATCCCGACCCCGCGCTCTTACGTAGAGGCGATAGAGGGTCCCTACTCCTCTCAGTGGCAGTCAACCATGGACGCAGAGATGGCTTCCTGGAAGTCCACAGGCACCTACGTCGACGACGTTCCCCCACCTGGGGCGAACATCGTCAGTGGCATGTGGATTTTCAGGGTGAAGCGGCCGCCGGGTTCTCCCCTTGTCTTCAAGGCGCGTTACGTAGCTCGAGGCTTCAGTCAGCGGCAGGGAGTTGACTACTTTCATACCTTCTCCCCGACCCCGAACATGACCACTCTTCGGGTTCTGCTGCATGTCACTGCTCAGCGTGACTACGAGCTTCACTCTCTTGAATTCAGCACTGCTTTCCTACAGGGCAGCCTGCACGAGGAGATCTGGCTGCGCCGCCCACCTGGCTTCACTGGGTCGTTTCCTCCTGGTACCCAATGGAGCCTCCGGCGGCCAGTCTACGGTCTCCGCCAGGCGCCCCGACACACTGAGTGGCACGACACACTGAGGACTACGCTTGCGGCTCTTGGGTTTGCTCCTTCTACTGCTGACCCGTCGCTGTTTCTTCGCACCGACACTTTGCTGCCGCCGTTCTACATCCTCGTGTACGTCGACGACTTGGTGTTTGCTACGGCTGACACTGCTGGACTCGCCCACGTGAAGTCCGAGCTGCAGAAGAGACACACGTGCACAGACCTGGGTGAACTGCGCAGCTATCTTGGCCTGCAGATCACCCGGGACAGAGCACGGCGCACCATTACCCTGACTCAGTCACACATGGTGCACCAGGTCCTTCAGCGCTTCGACTTCACGTACTCCTCGCCTCAGGCCACTCCTCTGTCTACTCGCCACTCGCTCTCAGCTCTGCCTTCGGATGAGTCCGTAGAGCCGAGTGGCCCGTACCCAGAGCTTGTTGGCTGCCTCATGTACCTGATGACCTGCACTCGACCTGACCTGGCATACCCTCTTAGCATCTTGGCACGCTATGTTGCTCCTGGGAGACACCGACCAGAGCACATGGCTGCCGCGAAGAGGGTGTTGCGCTACTTGTGCAGTACATCGGGCATGGGGCTCATGCTTGGAGGGCGGAGTCCAGTGGTACTCACTGGTCACGCAGACGCGTCTTGGGTTGACGACCTGGCTACTCAGCGGTCGTCACAGGGTTACACCTTCAGCCTTGGTTCCGGTTTTGTTTCGTGGCGGTCTACCCGCTCGTCTTCTGTTCTCAGCTCCAGCTGTGAGGCTGAGATCTACGTAGGGGCCATGGCTGCACAGGAGTTATGCTGGCTCACCTACCTGCTGACTGACCTGGGAGAGCCGCCTCGTTCTCCTCCAGTTCTGTACGTAGACAACAAGGCCATGCTGGCCTTGTGTCGGGAGCACAGACTGGAGCACAGAACGAAGCACATTGCTCTTCACTACTTCCTTGCTCGTGAGCTGCAGCAGCGTGGTCAGCTGCGCCTTGCTTACGTGGCCTCTCAGGCCAACACTGCTGATATCTTCACCAAGGCACTTCAGCCTTGTGATCATCAGCGCTTCTGTACTATGCTAGGTCTTGTGCCTACTTGGCCTCACTTGCTTACCTCTTGACTTTACTTGTAATGTGATATATATATATATGTATATGCCTGCACTTGCTTGTTTACCTCTTATATATAATCCTGCCGTATGAACTGGCCTTGTGGCCGTTGAAACCTGTGCTCGGAATGTGTGGTGACGTTGTGATCCACCCTGAGCTTGCTTTGCTTTGCTTTGCTTGACTGGTCTTGTGACCCCTTGTTCTCCCCCACTTTGCCTATGGGGGTGTGTCAAACATTAATCATATAGCCAGTCTAGGTTGTAGTGGGGTAGACACCATGGGGTACAGTTTCCTAGGGTTTCATATTTGTACCCAACTCATTTCCTAGTCCATCCATTCCTGTTTCTTCACAGCTATTCCACCCTATCCTTTGCCCCATTTAGCAGCCTCCTCATGCTGTTTGTGTTGCCTAACCTTGGGTCGTTTGAGACTTTCTCCAACCTTGTCACTCACATGCGTTCCCTCAACACTAACTAACGCGCAGCCTGCTCCGACGCCCAGCTTGTCCTCACACCCCCCCCAACGTGGCTCACCCTTCACTGGTTAGTCACTCGCCCCCCTGACCGCCTCTCCCCTGCCATCTTTATGGTAAATGGCCTCGCTCTTGCGTAGTCAAAGCCTACTTCGCAGTCGGGTATACGGGAGGTGCATTCGGTTGCTGCTAATGGTTGACACCGACTTCGAGAAGGAAGTCGACATACTTGGTCGACTTGCGCAACACCACCGTGAAGCCACCGACGAGGTGAAGTCGTCGGCCGACTTCGACTTCGGCGGTCAACGAAGGGGTTCGTCGACGTGGGGGGCGCCGACTTGTAAGTGCCAAGGACTTTACCTAGTCGACGAAATTTTGTGCAGAAGATCGCGGACGTCGCCCAGGAGGTTTTGGCGAACTCGACATGCGGGCTGGTATCCGAAGGTCAACGTGACACATCTGGCGCAACCGTCTGCACGTGGCTGACTTGGCACCTGTGCAATGTGCGTGGCGGTGCACAACGTGCGCGACCAACGTGAGTAGGTGTGCGCACATGCGCTTAGAATCACATGCGGCTGCAACGCTGGTATGCCCGTCAAACTGCAGATGGCGTAAATCATTGTTAGTGCAAAGGCTAGGTTTGCTATATCTACCCTTGTACTTGCTCATTATAGTCGTTCATTCTCCCGTTCCTAGTTTGACACGGTATAAAGCTTAGTTTGTTCCTATGGGACCACCGGCCCGCGCCCCGCCCGTTACGCACTCGTTTTTTTGGGTTTCGCCCATCGCCGCCCGTTCGCCGCCCGTTCGCCGCTCGTTCACCGCTAGATCACCGCCCGTTGCCCGTAGCGCCTAGTGCGCCCTGTGCCCCATCCCCAAATGCGCCCCATCACCCCGCTGCCCAGCGTGCCCTGCCACCCCGCAGCCCCCATAAGCCCCGTACGTCCCGTCGCCCCATAGCCTGTTGCCCCGCAGCCCCGTCACCCATAGCACCCCAGCTCCCCGTCGTCCTGTACCCGCTACCCGCGCGTACACATAGCCGCACGCGCAGCCACACGCACACAAGCAGCCGCACGCACAGCCACACGCACACAAGCAGCCGCACACGCAGCCTGCATAGCCGCATGCGCAGCCTGCACAACCACATGCGCAACCTGCACGCACACACGCACGCAACAGCACGCACGCACGGCCGACTACCCGCTACCCGCACCCCACCTGCTACCCGTACCCGCACCCCTCCCAATATCCGCACCCGCTACCCGCTACATACACCCCACCTGCTACCCGCCACCTGCACTCGCTACATGCCACCCCACCTGCTACCCGCCGACTCACCCGCCACCCCCACCTGCTACCCGCCACCCCACCTGCCACCCGCACCCGCTACCCGCCACCGCACCTGCTACCCGTCGCCCCACCTGCTACCTACAGCCCTACCTGCTACCCGCCACCCCACATGCTACCTGCCGCCCCACCCGTACCCGCTACCCGCCGCCCTACCTGCTACCCGCCACCCTGCCCGTTTCCGCTACCCGCCGCCCCACCTGCTACCCTCTGCCCTGCTCGTTCCCGCTACCCGCTGCCCCACCCGCACCAGCTGCCCGCTACCCCAGTTGCTAACAGCCTCAAGCATATTGGAAGCTACCTGTACTCGCCCCCACCCGCAACCCCAACCTTGGAACCGCACTCTACTGCACTCAACCGTACTAGACCGTGCTTGACCGCACTGAACCACACTAGACCGCACCCTGGCTGCTCCCAACCGCATCCGACCGCGTCTAGCCATTTCCCACCGCACCAGACCGTACCCGACCACTCCTAGCAGCTCCCCAACACGCTCGACAGTCTCTAGCTCCCGCCATGGCGTCTGCTAGAGTACTGCGGCAGCAGGGTCAACCGCAGCGACAGCAGCTACAACACTCTCGGCAATGGGGACTTGAAGGCCCAAGGAGTGTCGGCCCCAGCAGCGGCTCAGCTAGCAGTGGGCGCGACATCTGTCCTTGCGGGTACTGGATCCTAACTGGCCTTGGTGCTGGCACTACCTACTGGGGTCCTGACCACTCCGCGTCCCGCTGCTACCGTCACCTCGACGACCTTCACCATGATCATTTTGGACCTGACGCGATTCCACCTCGTTGGCCTTCTCGTTTTCGCCACAATATTGTTAGACGTGATGAGTCGCACCTGCCTAGTGTAGGATATCTGCCAGCTACACGAGTAGGGACTTGTGTTTCCAGTCTTGGTGTGTGTGTAGTTTCTAGCCTAGGTGCCTCTGAGGGTTCTTGTGTGGGAGCAGTAGCTACCGCTAGCCTAGCACCAGCCTTTGTCGTTGGCACGAGTATGACCTCAGCGACTGCGCCTCTTTCCTTCACCCTAGACTCTGGGGCGTCCAGCTGTTTCTTCCGTGACTGCACCGACCTTACGCCACTGCGCACCCCGAACACTGTCGCCTTGGCTGACCCCTCAGTAGGTTCTATCGTTGCCCATAGCACCACCACTCTCCCATGTCCTGCGGCTCCCTCTTGGGTCCTCACATGTTACTACACCCCCTCGTTCTCCAGGAACCTGGTGGGTATCATTCACCTCCTCGACCTCGGTGTAGTCACCACTTTCCCTACGGACAAGCCTGTTGCCACCTGCACAATCGGTGCCATTGGGGCGCCTCTGGCCACTTTCCACAGGGATCCACGCTATGGTATGTACTCACTACACACTTGGTCCCACCACACTAGGTCAGGTCAGGTCAGGTCAGGTCAAGTCAGGTAGCTGCTGTGTCGTGCGTCTGTCAGTCACTCACCCACTTGTTAGTCCTTTCGCACCTCCGTCTAGGTCATCTGTACTTCCCGGGTCTCAGTAGGATGGTACGTCACCGTCTGGTCTCATGTCTCCCCACGTCTCTCACCCTGCTTCCCCGCTCGCCTGCACCGCCGCGCACTCCTTGTGCTGAGGGTAGGCAACGTGCTGCCCCTCACTCCTCTTTGTTTCCCCCCACCACGAATCCCTTATAGACCTTGGACTTGGACGTCTGGCCCCCCTCCCCGATCCGTGGCCCACGTCCGGAGGGCTTCTTCCTGACTGTGGTGGACGACTACTCCTGCTACACCACGTTTTTTCCCTTGCGACCGAAGGCCGACGTGCCTATCGTCCTTGAGCCATGACTACTAGCGAGAGGTGACACCTAGAGTCTTTGTGGGCTCCGTTGGACACTTTCCACAGGGATCCACGCTATGGTTACTCACTACACACAGGGTCCCACCACACTAGGTCAGGTCAAGTCAGGTCAAGTCAGGGGGAGGTTCTAGTTCAGGGGGTGCTGGAGCTGGAGGTACTGCCTCTCAGGCACCTACGGAGCCTCTGGTATGTCACCTAACACATGAGAAGAGTCGTCAACAGTTGGGGAGGGAGGAGCAGGAGCAGTTTGCGAGAGTAGAGGAGGAGACACACCCAAAGAAGCAGGTTCAGTTGTATCCACAGCCGGACCTTCGCCGAACCTTCCACAACCTCCTGAGTCGTCCCTTACTCTGTATCCCGGCCTGTTCCCCAACTACCTCCTGCCTCCCGTCCTGTCGTCTCTCGTGTTTTGTCCTCGTTGGTCACTCACCCGAATGCCCCTCCATTGTTTGTCTCGGCTCTTGTTACCACTGTTGCTAGCTTTGCCTCTTACCACTGGTGAGTGGCCGTGCTCATTATCCATCCTCTAGGGGAGCTCCTGTCTTTCCCCTGGAGGTCTTGGAGGACAAGCAGCTCGAACTTGGTTTCCTTGTGGCCACTATTCCTCACCTCTGCGCCCTGTTACTTGGCCTTGAGGGGGATCCAGACACCCTTGACATCCCGATCCCTTGCATTGACACTGAGGTGGTCCAGGAACCTTGGGTCTCGTACAGAATAGCATCTAAGTAGAAGATAATGTCATCTTATAGGTCAACAGGCACCTATGTCGACGAAGACCCACCACCTGGGGCGAACATCGTCAGTGGAATGTGGCTATACAAGGTAAAGCGGCCGCCTGGAGCACCACATGTGTTCAAAGCGTGCTACATGGCGCGAGAGGGGATAGACTTCTTCTAGACCATCGCTCCCACTACGAAGATGACCACTCTTTGGGTGTTGCTGCACATAGCCGCTCAGCGCGACTACGAGTTGCACTCCTTTGAATTCTTCATTGCGTTCCTTCAGGGGAGCTTGCACAAGCAGATCTGGCTGCGTGGTCCACCTGGCTTCACTGGCACTTTCCCTCCTGGGACCCAGTGGCAGCTGCGCTGAACGGTCTACGGCCTGCGTCAGGCTCCGTGCGAGTGATACGACACACTTCGCACGACTCTTGCCGCACTCGGTTTCTTTCCGCTGTCTGGCGACCCGTCACTTTTCGTCCACCGTACCTTGACCCTGTTCTTTGTTTTGGTCTACGTGGACGACCTGGTCTTCGCCACTCCCGACCGCAGCGCACTGACCTCCGTGAAGGAGGAACTGCAGAGGAGACACACTTGCACTGAATTTGGTGAGTTGCAGAGCTACATTGGCATGCAAATCACCAGGGACAGGGCAGCTCGCACCATTATGCTGACGCAGTCGCATATGGTCGAGCAGATACTCTTGCGGTTTTGCTTCCTTAATGGTGCCAAAGAGCTCGCTGGCTAAAAGAAAACATTAGGCTCCGATATGTATATAGATTAGCACTGACACACCAGTGCAAAAATCGACAAAAATCTCTGATAGTTTTTGTATTGGAACAGGGAGCATGCATTCATTGCAGATTGGCCCCGATTTTGCATCGAAAGGCAGCACAACAGTATTGATTGGCTGGTTCGGCTAGTTCCTCCGGCCTGGTTTTGGCTAGTCCGTGCCCGAACTTCGGTTGAAGGGGAGCTTTCCGCCCTTGTGTCCATTTCAGGTCAGCTTTACCAAACCCCTCCCCCCAACCCCCGCCGTGAAGATCGATCGCGAGATTGGCAATGCAGAAAACCTACAGCCTCGAAATCGTTTCACGATGCACATA
This sequence comes from Closterium sp. Naga37s-1, assembly GCA_947471745.1. Taxonomy (NCBI): domain Eukaryota; kingdom Viridiplantae; phylum Streptophyta; class Zygnematophyceae; order Desmidiales; family Closteriaceae; genus Closterium; species Closterium sp. Naga37s-1. The sequence goes on along the minus strand of CANJKZ010000163.1, from coordinate 3,721,783 downwards.
AAGAAAATCGCATGTGTTATACGGCCCGCAGGATTCGACGAAACATTAGCGAATATGGTGTTCAATGTTTCTATGTGAGCAAAGCGAAACCACACTATCGCTTGGGCGGTCGTGGTATAGTTTGATTTGGCGGATCGATAATGCAGTGAGCCGAGGATCTACTACAAGGGATCGGTGTACAACCACGATCCTTCAAATCTCTATCTTGCGACACGCCCTAATGCGTGGCCCTCCGGATGTCCTCGCTAAGGACTGCTAGAGTAAGGATTTCTAAACCCTTACAGGTTGAGTGGCGGGTAGAGTCGTGTATGTAGTATGCCGCGAAGTAAGGAAAAGTTGTTTCCTTACATGCTGTAATGAATATACAATTCATCACCGCCGAAGCTGTTCCTAGCGAGGACAGCCCCGAGCTCTTCGCGTCAGATTCCGGTTCGGCCTACATTTCGGCCCGAACCACTGCCGAGTCGTCCCACACCAATCGCGACACATCCAACCCTCGCACGTCATGAGGTTCTCGTCTCAGAACATTATAGTGCTTACATTTGTGTAGGCTATAGTGGGGTAGCCCATAAGGGGTACAACCCAATTAGGGTTAGTACTTGTACCCAATTGTTTCATAGTTCATTCATTCTCGTTGTGCCGCGAAGTAAGGAAAAGTTGTTTCTTTACATGCTGTAATGAATATACAATTCATCAATGCCGAAGCTGTTCCTAGCGAGGACAGCCCCGAGCTCTTCGCGTCAGATTCCAGTTCGGCCTACATTTCGGCCCGAACCACTGCCGAGTCGTCCCGCACCAATCGCGACGCATCCAACCCTCGCACGTCACGAGGTTCTCGTGTCAGAACATTATAGTGCTTACATTTGTGTAGGCTACAGTGGGGTAGGTAGCCCATAAGGGGTACAACCCAATTAGGGTTAGTACTTGTACCCAATTGTTTCATAGTTCAATCATTCTCGTTCGTAATTCTGACATGGTTTCAGAGCAGGTCCCTTCTAGGACCGTTTTTTTTGGGTCCACCAACTGCTGCCCTGCTAGCCACCCTCGCAACCCGTAGGCCCCCTAGGCCCCGACCCGTCATCGCCCCTAGCCCGGCCCCTCGTCGCCCGTCGCCCCTAGCCGCGGCCACGTCGCCCCGTCACCCCTAGCCTCGGCCCCTCGGCCCCGTCGCCCCTAGCCACGGCCCCTCGCGACCCGTCGCCCCGTCGCCCCTGGCCGCGGCCCCGTCGCCCCTAGCCTCGGCCCCGTGGCCCCTCGCGACACGTCGCCCCTAGCCTCGGCCCCTCGGCCCCGTCGCCCCTAGCCGCGGCCCCGTCGCCCCTAGTCTTGGCCCCGCGGCCCCTCGCGGCCCGTAGGCCCACCCCCCCCCCTAACCTAGGCCCAGGGCTCGCGGCCGCGTCCCCCTGCCGCCCCTAGCCTCGGCCCCTCGGCCTCGTCGCACCTAGCCTCGGCCCTCGGCCCCGTCGCCCCTAACCGCGACCCGTCGCCCCGTCGCCCCTAGCCTCGGCCCCTCGCGACCCGTCGCCCCTAACCGCGGCCCCGTCGCCCCTAGCCTCGGCCCCTCGCGACCCGTCGCCCCTAGCCGCGGCCCCGGCGCCCCGTCGCCCATGGCCTCGGCCCCTCGCGACCCGTCGCCCCGTCGCCCCTAGCCGCGGCACCTCGCGACCCGTCGCCCCTAGCCTCGGCCCCTCGGCCCCGTCGCCCCTAGCCTCGGCCCCAAGGCCCCTCGGCCCTTTGGCCCCTTGGCCCCTTGGACCCCTCGGCCCCTTGACCCCTGCTACTACTACAGCTGCTACTGCTACTGCTGCTACTGCTGCTACAGCTACTGCTGCTCCTGCTGCTGCTCCTGCTGCTACTGCTGCTCCTGCGTACTGCGCAACTATGACTTCACTTCGAGTTCTCGCGTTTGATAATGAGGGCAGACCGATTCAGTTTGACACGTGGCTTGACGATCTGCAGCTGTACCTACTGAGCGATTCTAGGACAGTGTTTCGCTGTTTGACCTAGCGTCAGGCGCCGCTACTGCCCCTCCCACCACAGCTGACAGTGCGACTCGCTCACAGTGGCTTACTCGCGACGCTGCTGCCCGCTTAGCCATTCGCAACCACCTGCCGTTAGCCGAATGCGCTCACGTCGGACAGCACAGGACAGCACAGGCACTGTACGACACTGTAGTCGCTCGCTACTCCTCGCCTGCCACTACTGCTCTAGGCCAACTGCTGCTGCCCTACCTGTTCCCCGAGCTGTCAGCTTTTGCCACAGTAGAGGACCTGGTTTCCCACCTGCGCACCAGCGACGCTCGCTACCGCGCTGCCGTCCCTGCTGAGTTCCTTGATAGGAACCAGCCCCCGATGTTCATCACCCTCTACTTCATAGTCACTCGCCTCCCTAACTCTCTTCGCTCCGTCACGGACCACTTTCTCTCCCTTGACCCCACCTCCCTCACTGTTGACCTCCTCGAGCAGCATCTCCTCACAGCTGAGACTAGTGCAATTGCTGTAGGTGCTGCTCGTGGCACTCCGCGCCCACCCTTCTTTGAGGGGTGCTCCCCCTTCCCCCTTGCCCCCTCCTACGCCTCTGCTGCTGCTGCAGAAGTCTCTGTTGCTGAGGACGTCGGGGCTGCTTCTACTAGTGCGAAGCGCCGCAGCAGCAAGGGCAAGGGTGGCAGGGGTAGTGGAGGTGGCAGCGGTGGTGGTGGAGGTGGCAGCGGGAGTGGTGGTGGGGGCAGCAGTGGAGGTGGTGGCGGCGGTGGGACTAGTGGCTGGAGTGGGGGCTCTGGTGGCGGCAGTGGAGGCAGCGGTGGGAGTGGCGGCAGTGGAGGCGGTAGGACTGGTGGCAGTAGGACTGGACCTTGACGTGGAGGCCCTGGAGGTGGCCAGCGGCACCAGCAGTAGCGTTGGAGCGAGACCCAATCGCCCCAGCAGCTCCGTGAGTGGTTGTTTTAGCGTGGGACGTCTGGGGGTAGTGATAGCTGCCCGTATGTCATTTGCACGGGTGACCATGCTGGTCAGACATGCGGGAAGCTTCACGCTCAGCACCGCTGCTTCTACCACCTCGACGTCACCTGGCGTGCTGAGTTTGGTGACGAGGTCGAGCGCCCTCGCTGGGCAGATTTGCTTAGGTCTGGTGTTGCTATCTTTGACCTAGACTTTGATGTTATCCTGTCTACTATGTATGCTTTGTCTGCTAGTGCTGATGGTGACTGTTACCGGTGTGTGCCACCTAACCCAGGTATAGCGGCTGCTGCTCTTGGTGCTAGTGAGTCTGGTACTCTCCCTGGTACTACGCCTGCTCAGGCCTTGCACACCTTCACGTTGGACTCAGGCGCCTCGCGCTGTTTCTTTCTGCGGAGATAACTACTACAACGGGAGCTAGGCTACGGGCTAGGCACGGGTGCTCGTGTGATCTCTGCGTCCGTTGGTCCTTAGTCGTTTTCCTAGTGCACACACAGCTCGCTAGTTCACAGGGAGAATTCGCAAGAGTTTCACTAGAGAAAGTTGACAACAATGATACAATCAGGTTGGCAAGACAAGACTACATCAGAGCTAGCATTCAGGTCGGTCGACTGCCAGCGCAGCATGGTTGACCGCGTTCCAGCAGTGCAAAGTCGACGGCGTGCCAACGCTGCAGGTCAACGGCGTGCCAGCGTTGCTCCCGCAGAGCAGCAGCGCACCAGCTTCGCAGGTGCTCGCAGATGATTGGCGTGCTGAGCCTCGTCACCTGCACAATGCACACACCAAGTCATCCTCGTGCTGACGACTCCACCTGATCCGCCACGTCGACCTCGGGATACCACCACCGAGGTCAGTCTCGCCAACATCGCCTGGGCGACCGTCGCACTCTTCTGCAGAACCTCGTCACCCCAGGTAACCACGTCGACCAGGTGCTCCTGTATGTGCCCGTCGACCTCCCAAGTCGACGACAACCTCCATTCGACCTCACCAGGTCGACCACACCCCTGGTCGACCAGGTCCAGGTCGACGTCACTCCTGGTCGACCAGCTCCACGTCGACCAGCACAGTCGTCAGCTGACCACCCAAGTCGGCTGCCAGAAGTCGGCGTCACCAAGTCGGCGCCGACTTCCGGGCCGACCTCTTGAAGTTGGCGACCTCCCAAGTCGGCGACCTTGCAAGTCGGTGACCTTGCAAGTCGGCGACCTTGCAAGTCGGCGCCGACTTCCAGGTCGACGTGCCACATCGCCGACCACTAGTTGAAGTCGTCCGCCGGCTTCCCAAGTCGGCGGCATTGCAGTGGCCCCGTGCAAGTCGACCAACCCCGTCGACCAGCTCGCCCAAGTCGGCGTCGCCCACTGCTGCAAGTTGGCTGTACCTCCCGTACACCCAACCACAAAGCCGGCTCCGCCCAAGCGAGGACGGGGGCCAACACACAACTCCCGTTGACACTCCCCTGCCACGTTCACGCTTGGACCCCCAGCCCACACGGCAGTACTCCACAGAGAATAGCTCGTCGACGTGCACCCCACACACAGCACGTCGTCCACCGCACCAGCCATGCAAGAGGGCATGGCACCTACTGCTGCACTTCGTCAACTTCGTCGCCCACGTCGGCCAAGCGCACCTGGCCGATGGCGACGGAGCACCGGTTGAAGGCTGGATAGTGCAGCGCCTTCGTTAGGAAGTCGGCCGGCTGCTCAGCGGTTGGGATGTACCTCAGCGAGAACTTCCCGCGCTTTACCATGTGCTGCAGCCAGGCCTGTCGCCGCTCCATGTGCTTGAGGTTGCCCGTCAACCCCATGCCCTCGGCGACTGTGATGGCCGACTTGTTGTCCACCCGGAGAATGGTCGGCTTCCCAGCATCCAGCTGCTGGAATTCTGCGAGGAGGAAGCGAAGTCGACGTCCCTCCTTCCCGGCTTCCGTGGCCGCCACATACTCCGACTCGGTCGATGACAACGTCGCGCACTTGATGCGTTGGCTCGACCAGGAGACTGCGGCCCCTCCGTAGACGAACACGTAGCCGCCCGTGCTTGTTCTGTTTTGCTTGTCACCGGCGTCGTCAGCGTCCACGTAGCCGACCAGCTCCAGCGACTCAGGTCCACCACTGAACTCCTGGGCGGTGTCACGCGTGTTGGCGAGATAGGCGAGGCAGCGGTTGACCTCGCGCCAGTGCTGGTCGCTCCTCACCGTGAGGCCGCTCCCTAGCTTGCTGCAGGCGAAGGCGACGTCCGGCCTCGTCGTTGTCGCCGCAAACTGCAGCGAGCCAACCTTCTGCCGGTACACCTCCTCCTGTCGCTCCTGCGCCTCCTCGTCGTCAAAGGTGAGCTTGGCGTAGGCGTCGACCGAGACCGGCATCTTCGGGGTGCGCCCGGTCTGCTCCTCGTCGATGAAGCGCCTACGCAGCTTGTCGGCGTAGCCCTGCTGGTGCAGCCACAGCTTCCCCGCCGACCTGTCGCGGACGATCTCCAGCCCGAGGTACTTCTGCACCTGCGAGATCTCACGCAGCTCGAAGGCAGACTCCAACAGCTCCTTCAGCTCCTTCAGCATCTCGGTGCTGCTGCTGGCGGCAAGCAGGTCGTCGACGTAGACCAGCACCCAGCAGGCCACTCCGTCCTTGCCAACCTTGAAGTACAGAGCCTCGTCAACCTGACTCTTCTTCCACCCGGCGCCGACCAGCACGTCGTTGAGCGCCAAGTACCACAGCAGCGGCGACTGCTTCAAGCCGTACAGGCTCTTCAGCAGCTTGCACACCCGGCCGGTTCCGTCGTTGAAGTAGTCCGGCTGGGACATGTAGAGCACCCGGTCGAGCTTGCTCTGCAAGAAGGCGTTCTTCATGTCGAGCTGCATCAGGTTGAGGTTGAGGACGGCGGCAATGCTGAGGAAGATCCTCAGCGTGACGTAGCTGCCCACCGGCGCGAACGTCTCGTCGTAGTCAGCATCGTACACCTGCGTGAAGCCCTTCACGACCAGTCTCGCCTTCTCGCGCTCGACGGTGTCGTCGACGTGGTACTTCGTCGTCAACACCCACCGGTTCTTCATGATGTTGACCCCCGGCGGGCGTTCGACTAGCTCCCAAGTGCCCATGTTGATGAGGCTGCGGATCTCCTCCTCCATGGCGGCCTTCACCGCCGGGCCCTTCCAGCTCGCCAACGCCTCCTTCACCGTCATCGTCGAGATGTCCCAACGGTGTTCGGGGCCGGCCAGCATGTCGGGGTCGAGCTCCGGAAACTCCTCATCCTCCTCAGCGTCGTCGTACAGCAGGTCGTCGTCATCGTCCACGTCGTACACCGTGGTGAAGGCAGCGGGGACAAAGAAGTCCGGCGGCCTCCGAACTCTGTCCGACTTCCTGGGTTCAGGCCGAACTTCCACCACGTCACTCTTGGTGGACTCCCCGGCGTCCCCGGCTTCACTGCCCTCGTCGTCCTGCTGCACCGCGGTCGGCTGCCTGGCCGACCTCTCCCCTGTGGTCGGCTTCCCTGCCGAATGCTCGGTTGCCGACTGCTCCGTGGTCGGCTGCACTGCTGCCTGCTCCCCTGTCGGCTGCTGCTCTTTGACCTGTTCCTCCCCTATTGACGTCGGCTTCAATCCCACGTCGACCTGCCGCTCGTGTCGGCCACCGGCGATGCCCTTGGTCGGCGCCAAAGGCGACGGCCCACTACTCCCCTCATCGCCGGAGGCCGACACCGAGGTCAACCCGCGCAGGTCGGCCAGGAGCGGAGGGGCAGGGGCCGTAGAGGGAGGGGTAGGAGGGCTGACGTCCTCGACGTCCTCAGCATCAAGCTCACCGACCTCGGCGAGCAGAGGCAGCGTCGCCGACGAGGTGTCGGTCGGCGGGGTGGACGGCGTGCGGCCGGACACCGGCCCGTGCTCCGACTTCCACTCGGCCCACGACATCGCCTCGTAGAACACCACGTCCGACGTGGTGACTACCCGGTTGGCGTCGACGTCGAGGAGCTCCCAGCCCTTGCTCGCCGCCGACACGCCAAGGTGAAGGCCCCACCTGGCCTTCGGCTTCAGCTTCCCACCACGCTGCTGCTCGGGGACAAGGAACTGCGCCATGCAGCCCCATATCCGCGCCAGCGACAAGTCGGGCCTCTGCCCGGTCAGCAGCTGGTACGGTGTCGTCCCAGACGGCAGCGTGGACCGCTCAAGGCAGTTGCGGACCCAGACGGCCTGCCGCAGAGCGAGGTGTCACTAGTGGTGCTGGACGCCCATGTGCAGCAGCATTGTCCGCACCGACTCCACCACCGTCCGCATCTCCCATTCCGCCATGCCGTTCTGCTGCGGGGTGTATGGGCAGGTCAGGTCGTGGACGATCCCCTGTCCGTCCACGAAGTTGGTGAACTTCTTCCCGAGGAACTCCCCTCCTCGGTCCGAGCGCAACTGCAGCACCGACTTCTTCGTCTGCCTTTCCACCAACACCAGCCACTTCTGGAACTCCAGCAGCACATCCGACTTCTTGGCGACCGGCCTCACCCACACGAAGCGGGTCTTGCGGTCCTTGAGCAGCAGGAAGTACAAGCTGCCGTCCTTGGCAGCCACGCGGAACGGCCCGCACAGGTCGATGTGCACGACGGCCAGCACGTCGTCGGCGTCGGAGCCTTGGTTAGGGAAGGTGTGCCGCGCCAGCTTCCCGCTGACGCACGAGACACACGGTGAGTCGGCGCCTGTCGCCGACTCGAGGTCCAGCCCAATGGCGACCTCGTTCTTCGCCGAGCTCCGGATGGTGTCCATGCCGACGTGCGCCAGCCTCGCATGCATCCGGTCCGGCGTCGACTTCGTCTTCGAGACGATCGCCCGCAGAGCCACAACCTCCGGCACGGGCGACGTCGACCTCGTGGGGCAAGGACGCAGGTCGGTGCAGAGGACCCGCCCGGAGTAAGTCGCCCGGCCGAGCACCTCCCCAGCCGCCGAGACGAGCAGCATGCCGTCCCCGTCCTCCTGCAGCTTCACGCCGTGCTCCTTCAGCTGGCCAGACGACAGCAGGTTCGCCCGCACACCCGGGACGTACAGCACGTCGGGGATGAGCACCCGCTTCCCAGCCTCTCCTTGCAGGGCAACGGTGCCACGGCCCTGGACGTCCTGCAGCGCCCCATTGAAGCCGCGCACATGCTTGATGGAGCCGCTCGGCTGCAGGTCGACGAAGACCTCCTTCGTCCCCATCAGGTGATGGGAGCAGCCACTGTCGAGCAGGACCACCGCCGGGTTCGCCTGCACAGCTGCCGCCACCGCCTGGAAGTCCTCTCCGGCCTCCGGCGCCAACGAGACGGTCGGCTCCACGACGCCGACCAGCGAGCACGACGCCGTCTTGTCGTCCCGCACCTTGCCGCCTGCAGAGGAGTCGTCGTCCTTCGCCGAAGTCGACGTCTTGGTCGACTGCTTCTCCTTGCGCGGCTGGTTTCCTCCTCGACGAGGACGTCGACTGCCAGACCTCCCGCGGCCTCTCTTGGTGTCGTCGTCGTCGGAGTCATTGCGGTCGGGGCACTCAAAGGAGAGGTGGTCGGGGTCGCCGCACAGCCAGCACTCCCGACGTCGACCTCCTCCTCCTCGACCGCTGTCCTTGGTCGGCTTCTTCTTGTCGACCTCCTTGGTCGACTTCCAGCCACTGCTACCACCGCCGCCAGACTGTCCGCGCTGCCCCGGTCGGCCTCCTTGCTTCGTCGGGGCGGCGAAGTTGGCCTGCGCCAAGAGCTCCTGGGACCGCTCGGCCTCCTGCATCGCCTCGTCCTGCAGGATGTACGAGGTCAAGTTGTCCTCGTTGAGTGTCGTCCTTGTGCCCGGCGCCATTGACAGCCGCTTCAGGAGGTTGTAGTTGCTCGACAGCCCCTGCATAACGTGGGTGACGTACGACGCCGTCGAGTACTGCGCGCCGGCCATCCTGATGGTGGCGAGAATTCGCCGGGTTCGGTTGCAGTAGTCGGTCGCCGTCTCCTCGTCGCCCATACGCAGGTGCGTCAGCTGTCCCTCCAGCTGGGCGATGAACAGGTCGTCGGTGACTTGGTAGGTCGACTCAATGAAGTGCCACGCCTGGTGGCCGGCGTCAAGGTACTCCCGACACCATTTCAAGGCGATCTGCACGCCTGGCGAGCAGCACCGCGAGATGACCATGAAGGTCAATAGCTGCACGGCGCGAAACTCCGCACGCAAGTCGGGGTCGTCCGGCGTCACCACGGCTCCTCGGGCAAAGTTGATCAGCCCGGCCATCTCCAGCTGAGGCTCGATGGCTTCCTTCCAGGTGAGAATGTCCTGTCGACCAACGAGCGGCGGGGTGACCAAGATCCTGTCCGGCGAGAATTTGAAGTAGACGTAGCTCGGTGCAATCCCGCCCGCCGTCACCTGGGTCGCCGACATCGGCGACAATTCGCTTCGTCGTCCTCCGACGTCGCCCTGCGAGGAGCCTGCAGCCGCCGACGACTGCACCACTCGCGCCTGAACGCCGCCGACTTCATCGGCGTGAATCACACCTCTCTGCCTCGACGTGCCTCCCGCACTGCTGCCGACTTGGCCACCTCCGACGTTGACGCCCACGTCGACGCCGCCTTCGTTGGTCACCGGTCGAGGAGAAGCAGGTCGAGAAGGGGGATGCTCCGCTGCCCACACAGAGCGGAGTCCAGCCTCGATGACCGCCCAGGGTATCACCCCGTACTCCTGGGCCTCATGGCGTCTCCTCGCATCCTCCAGCCGTCCCTCCAGGGTGTCCATCACCTTGGTGTCTCCTACGCGCACGTTAGGGACTGTACGGCTGCCGGCCTACAAACAACTTAGGTAAGTGACCTCTACGTCGACCTGACTGAAAGGTAAGTCGTGTGCCGTCCACGCTCACCGCACCATGCGGAGATAACTACTACAACGGGAGCTAGGCTACGGGCTAGGCACGGGTGCTCGTGTGATCTCTGCGTCCGTTGGTCCTTAGTCGTTTTCCTAGTGCACACACAGCTCGCTAGTTCACAGGGAGAATTGGCAAGAGTTTCACTAGAGAAAGTTGACAACAATGATACAATCAGGTTGGCAAGACAAGACTACATCAGAGCTAGCATTCAGGTCGGTCGACTGCCAGCGCAGCATGGTTGACCGCGTTCCAGCAGTGCAAAGTCGACGGCGTGCCAACGCTGCAGGTCAACGGCGTGCCAGCGTTGCTCCTGCAGAGCAGCAGCGCACCAGCTTCGCAGGTGCTCGCAGATGATTGGCGTGCTGAGCCTCGTCACCTGCACAACGCACACACCAAGTCATCCTCGTGCTGACGACTCCACCTGATCCGCCACGTCGACCTCGGGATACCACCACCGAGGTCAGTCTCGCCAACATCGCCTGGGCGACCGTCGCACTCTTCTGCAGAACCTCGCCACCCCAGGTAACCACGTCGACCAGGTGCTCCTGTATGTGCCCGTCGACCTCCCAAGTCGACGACAACCTCCATTCGACCTCACCAGGTCGACCACACCCCTGGTCGACCAGGTCCAGGTCGACGTCACTCCTGGTCGACCAGCTCCACGTCGACCAGCACAGTCGTCAGCTGACCACCCAATTCGGCTGCCAGAAGTCGGCGTCACCAAGTCGGCGCCGACTTCCGGTCCGACCTCTTGAAGTCGGCGACCTCCCAAGTCGGCGACCTTGCAAGTCGGTGACCTTGCAAGTCGGCGACCTTGCAAGTCGGCGCCGACTTCCAGGTCGACGTGCCACATCGCCGACCACTAGTTGAAGTCGTCCGCCGGCTTCCCAAGTCGGCGGCATTGCAGTGGCCCCGTGCAAGTCGATCAACCCCGTCGACCAGCTCGCCCAAGTCGGCGTCGCCTGCTGCAAGTTGGCTGTACCTCCTGTACACCCAACCACAAAGCCGGCTCTGCCCAAGCGAGGACGGGGGCCAACACAGAACTCCCGTTGACACTTTCGTGACAGCACCACCCTCACTCCTCTCCCTGCACCTGTCCCGGTCAGACTGGCTGACCCCTCTGGGGGCCCGGTCGTTGCCCGTTCCTCCACTGTCCTCCCGTGTCCGGCGGTTCCGTCCGGCTCACTGTCAGGTCTTCACCTCCCCTCCTTCTCTACAAACTTGGTGAGTACCGCTGCCCTCCAGGATGCGATGGTCACTACCACCACTCCTGGGGGTCAGCGTGTGTCGATCTGCACGTGCACATGGACGGGGCCTCACCTGGCTACGTTCACTCATCGGCCAGGGTCGAGTCTGTACACACTTGCTACCGAGCCTCCTCAAGTACCTGCATCTGCTCAGGTGTCCGCGTCAGGTCAGGTAGCCGCCTCTTGCCTGTGTCGCCTCCTATCGCACCAGACTCTTCTGTGGCACCACCGCCTGGGTCACCCCTCCCTGCCACGCCTTCGTGGCATGCACTCCCATCTTCTTGTCTTTGGTCTACCCAGGTCTCTGCCTCCCCTCCCGCCCTCGCCTGCCCTGCCCTGCCTTCCTTGCGTCAAGGGGCGGCAGCGCGCCGCTCCTCACTCCTCGTTTCCCTCGACGTCTGCTCCCCTGCAGACTCTCCACATGGACGTGTGGGGCCCAGCCCGCGTCAGTGGACAGGGCCGCGAGCGCTACTTTCTGCTGGTAGTTGACGACTACACGCGGTACACCACGGTCTTCCCCTTGCGCAGCAAGGGTGAGGTCATTGATGTTTTGATCCCTTGGATCCGCACAGTCCGTCTCCAGCTCTGCGAGCGGTTTGGCCAGGACCTTCCTGTCCTGCGTCTGCACTCTGACAGAGGTGGTGAGTTCTCCTCCAACCTCTTGCGGGAATTTTGTCGTGGGGAGGGCATTCTCAAGTCGTTCATGCTTCCGGACTCGCCTCAGCAAAATGGGATTGCTGAGCGCCGCATTGGCTTAGTCATGGAGGTCGCTCGTACCTCCATGATCCATGCGGCTGCTCCCCATTTTCTGTGGCCGTTTGCGGTCCGGTACGCTGCACATCAGCTCAACCTCTGGCCCCGTGTCTCCTTGCCGGAGACCTCGCCCACACTACGTTGGACGGGGGAGGTTGGCAATGCGTCGGTGTTCCGGGTCTGGGGTTCTCGTGCCTTTGTTCGCGATACGTCCGCGGACAAGCTCTCCGCCCGCGCCATTCCCTGCGTCTTCCTTGGCTTTGTCCCTGACGCACCTGGCTGACAGTTTTACCACCCTACCTCGCACCGTGTCCTCCCTTCTCAGGACGTCACGTTTGACGAGTCGGTTCCCTTTTACCGTCTCTTCCCCTACCGCTCTGCCCCTCCCCACCCCCCTCCCCCCTCGCCGCTTTTCCTTGCTCCCGGTCCCCCTCCGGTAGACCCCCTCCCGCCCCAGGGTCCTGCTCCCTCAGGTGTGTCTCAGGTAGACCCTCTCCCTGGTACTGCGCCTGTCGAGGTAGCTGTCGGCTCAGGTGCTGCTCGAGGTGCTGCGTCTTGGGGTGCGGAGCCGAAGGGTGCGGAGTCTGAGGGTGCTGGGTCTGGGGGTGCTGAGCCTGAGGGTGAGGAGCCTGGGGGCGCTGAGCCCGAGGGTGTTGAGCCTGGGGGTGCTGAGTCAGAGGGTGCGGAGTCTGGGGGTGCTGAGCCTCGGGGTGCTGCCTCGTCTGGAGGTCCTGCTGGTGCTTCGCCACAACTGTCTCTGCAGCAGCTGCGTGAGTGGCTTGTTCGGCGCGCACGCCCTCGGAGTGGAGCTACCGGAGCTGGAGGCACTGGAGCAAATGGATCTGGAGCTGGAGGTGCTGGAGCTCCTGCTGGAGCTGGTGGTACTGGAGGTACTGCGACTGCTGGTCCTGGAGGTGCTCGTACAAGGGGTGCTGGAGCTGCCGGGACTGGTGGTGTACGGGGTGCTGGAGCTGGAGACCCTACGGAGCCTGGAGCTGCTGGAGCTGGAGGCTCTTGCGCCGGTGGCGCTGGAGCTGGAGGAGCTGGAGTTGGAGGCACTGGCGCGGGAGGCGCTGGAGCTGCAGGAGCTGGAGCTGTTGACCCTGGAGCTGGAGGTGCTGGAGGCACTGTACGGTCGCGACCGTACTTCGTTCCCCTTCTTCAGCAGGTTCTTGGTGTCCCGTCTTCTACTAGCCTTACTCCTCCCCTCCTGTGTCCACCGCCTGACCAGTCGCAGCCATCGTTACTGTCAGCCTCCCCACTGCCTGCTCCTTCTCCTTACACTGAGCAATCCGGCGGTCTTACAGAGCGTCGTGAGCCTGCGTCTCGTCTTGTCTTGCCTGTTCACTCTGCTCGTCGCGTTCCTCGTTCGCATCCTCCTCCTGTCCCTGGCACGCACGCTATGGCACTCCGTCCTTCCTCTGTTCCACCGCATGTTCCTCTGCCTGCTCCTCCTGAGTTCTCTCTTCCTGACGTCCCTGACCCTGAGTCTGACTGCGCTCGTGCTGCCAGTCCCACTGTCTCTCGTCTCCTCGCCACTGCTGTCTCTGACCCACAGTCTACTGCTGCGTCTGCTCTCATTGCTTAGCTACTTGACTTTGCTGCTGCCTGCCGTCTAGACTACGCCACTGCTCTTGTTGCTGAGTCTACGTCTGCCAGTCCTCCGTCCGTCGGGGGTGAGTGTGCTCTTGGCACAGACGTCCTTGAGGACAGGCAGGAGGACTTCGAGTGTCTTGCAGCTGCTGTACCTCGTTTCACTTCCATGCTGCTTGCCCCTGAGGGAGACCCGGATGCACCAGACATCCTGACCCCGCGCTCTTACGCAGAGGCGATTACGGGTCCTTACTCCTCTCAGTGGCAGGCAGCCATGGATGCCGAGATGGCATCCTGGAAGTCCACAGGCACCTACGTCGACGAGGTTCCCCCACCTGGGGCGAACATAGTCAACGGTATGTGGATCTTCAGGGTGAAGCGGCCGCCGAGTTCTCCGCCCGCCTTCAAGGCGCGTTACGTTGCTCGAGGCTTCAGTCAGCGACAGGGGGTTGACTACTTCCAGACCTTCTCCCCCACCACTTTCAACGAGGTACAGCAGCTGCAAGACACTCAAAGTCCTTCTGCCTGTCCTCAAGGACGTCCGTGCCAAGAGCACACTCACCCCCAACGGACGGAGGACTGGCAGACTCAGACTCAGCAACTAGAGCAGTGGCGTAGTCTAGACGATAGGCAGCAGCAAAGTCAACCAGCTCAGCAACGAGGGCAGACGCAGCAGTGGACCTAAAAGAAGGGTAAGTGACAACAGTGGCAAGGAGACAAGAGACAGTGGGACTGGAAGCACGAGCAAGGTCAGACGCAGGGTCAGGGACGGCAGGAAGAGAGGACTCAGGAGGAGGCGGCAGAAGAACTTGCAGTGGAACAGAGGAAGGACGAAGTGCCATAGCGTGAGTGCCGGGGACAAGAGGAGGACGCGGACAAAGAACCCTACAACTAGTGCAAACAGCGCGAACAGGCAAGGCAGGACGAGACTCAGGCTCACGACGCTCTGTAGGACCTCCAGTCTGCTTAGTGTAAGGAGAAGGAGCAGGTAGTGGGGAGGCTAGCTGTAACGGTGGCTGGGACTGGTCAGGCAGGGGACACAGTAAAGGAGGAGTAAGGCCAGTAGAAGACGGGAGACCATGAACTTGCTGAAGTAGGGGAACGAAGTACGGTCACGGCCGCACAGTACCTCCAGCACCAGTACCGCCAGACACAGCACCCCCAGCTCCAGCACCTCCAGCTCCAGGGTCAACAGTCCCAGAGTCTCCAGCTTCAGCTCCTCCAGCGCCAGCGTCACTAGTGCCAGCGCCTCCAGCTCCAGCTCCAACAGCTCCAATGGCGCCAGCTCTAGCGCCCCCAACACTACCAGTCCCGGCAGCTCCAGTACCCTTGGTACGAGCACCTCCAGGACCAGCAGCTACAGCACCTCCGACACCACCACCTCCAGCAGGAACTCCAACACCTCCAGCTCCAGTGTCACCAGCGGCAGAGACTCCAGCTCCTGCAGCTCCACTCCGAAGGCAGGTGCGCTGAGCAAACCACTCGCGAAGCTGCTGCGGGGAGAGAGGCTCCGACCGGGGAGACAGTCGTGGCGAAACACCCGCAGGACCTCCAGAAGAAGCAGTACCTTGAGGCTCAGCACCCCCAGACTCCGCACCCTCAGACTCAGCACCCCAAGGCTCGACACCCGCAGGCTCAGCACCCCCAGGCTTTGCAACCCCGGGCTCCGCACCCCCAGGCTCAACACCCCCAGACCCGGCACCCTCAGACTCAGCACCCCCAGGCCCAGCACCCCTAGACGCAGCACCCCCAGACGCAACACCCCGAGCAGCACCTGAGCCTACAGCTACCTCAACAGGCACAGTTTCAGGGAGAGGGTCTACCTGAGACACACCGGAGGGAGTAGGACCCTTGGGGGGGAGGGGGTCTACCGGAGGGGGACCTGGAGCAAGGAAGAGCGGCGGGGGTGGGGGAGGGGCAGAGCGGTAGAAGATGAGACGGTAAAAGGGAACCGACTCGTCAAATGTGACGTCCTGGGAGGGGAAGACACGGCGCGATGTGGGGTGGTAAAACTGCCAGCCAGGCGCATCAGGGGGGAAGCCAAGGAAGACGCAGGGAATGGCGCGGGCGGAGAGCTTGTCCGCGAACAAAGGCACGAGAGCCCCAGACCCGGAACACCAACGCATCGCCAACCTCCCCTGTCCAACGCAGTGTCCGCGAGGTCTCCGGCAAGGAGACACGAGGCCAGAGGTTGAGCTGATGCGCAGCGTACCGGACCGCAAATGGCCACAGAAAATGGGGAGCACCCGCATGGATCATGGAGGTACGAGCGACCTCCATGACTAAGCCAATGTGGCGCTCAGCAATCCCATTTTGCTGAGGGGAGGCCGGAAGCTTGAACGACTGGAGAATGCCCTCCCCTAAACAAAAGTCCCACAAGAAGTCGGTGTTAGAATATACTGATATATTCTTTATAACAGTCTGTAGTGTAGACTGTAGTGTAGACTGTAGTGTATCTCACTTGCTGTAGGTGGTGTACCATGTGGCTTTCTCCTTGCTATATCTTGTACCTTGCTCAATAGTGAAACACATCTTTCTCGACTTTTCTCTTGCTTCAATTCCCTCGACACTCAAGCTATGCCTCCTAAGTCTAAACCTAGTTTCCTAGGTGCTTAGGAGTCTGACATGTTATCAGAGTGAGGTTCTACCTAGGACCTACTTTAATGGGCCCACCAGTCGCGCTGCCCGTCATGCAGCACCCCTGCCCGTCACGCGCCCCGAGCGCGTGGCGGTTACTGCCCGTCGCACGCCCCGGGCGTGTATCGGTTTTCTGCGCGTCGCACGCCCCGGGCGTGTGGCGGTTTCTTCTCGTCACACGCCCTGGGCGTGTGGTGGTTTATGCCTGTCGCACGCCCCGGGCGTGCGTTGGTTTTCTGCCCGTCGCGCGCCCCCAGTACGCGACGGTTTTCTGCCCGTTGCACGGGGGCCCCGCTGACCTGCTTCCCGTCGTCCCAGCCGCCCACTTCCTCCTCCCTCTCCTACTTTGTGTGCAGCAGTTTGGGCGGGGGGGGGGGGGGGGGGAGGAGGGGGAGGGTGTTGGGGGAACGCAGGAGTGGCGGTGGGGGGTGGTTGCACCTCCAGCGCCCCGCTGCTCTGCTTTGTCACCAAGCCAGCAGCCCCCCCCCCTCCGCCTCTTCTTTCCCCCCCTGCTGCTCCTACTGCGCGCGACGGTTTCTGCATGCCCGTGCGCCCTGCAGTCGCACGCGCAGCTCATACCCCGCCCCTCCGCCCCCCCCCTTCTCCTCCATCCCCCTACTGATCGTGCAGCAGGGGGGGGAGGGTATGGGGGTGGCGGGTGTGGCGCACGACGGGTTCCTGCCCGTCGCGCGCCCTACTGTCACCCGAGCGGCTCCTACACCGCCCCCCCCGCCCCCCTTTCTCCCCCTGCTGCGGGTGCAGCAGTGGGGGGGAGGGGATCTGCAGCACCAGCCCCCCCGCCCCCCCCTTGTTCCTCCATCCCCCTGCTGCGGGTGCAGCAGTGGGGGGGAGGGGATCTACAGCACCAGCCCCCCCAGCCCCCCCTTCTCCTCCATCCCCCTGCTGCGGGTGCAGCACTGGGGGGGAGGGGATCTGCAGCACCAGCCCCCCCGCCCCCCCCCTATTCCTCCATCCCCCTGCTGCGGGTGCAGCAGTGGGGGGGAGGGGATCTACAGCACCAGCCCCCCGCCCCCCCCCCCCTTCTCCTCCATCTCCCTGCTGCGGGTGCAGCAGTGGCGGGGAGGGTATGGGGGTGGCGGGTGTGAGTGAACTGCTGCCACCTCTCCTCCTCTCTCTCCCACTGCTGCATATGCCGCTATGGGGGGGGGGGGGGGGAGGGTGTGGGGGAGATGTGGGAGTGGCGGTAGGGATGTTGAGGGGTGTGAAAGGGAAGTTTTGGGAAATGGGGGAAGTTGAAGGGGGGTGGACGCCGTGAAGCCAGCAGCTCCAGTCGCCCGTGAGACCGTTGCGCCAGTTGCCCGTGAGCCCGTTGCTCCTGTCGCCCGTGAGTCAGTTGCTCCTGGTGCTCGCTTAGCCGCGGAGCCAGTTACTCCAGTTGCCCGTGTGCCAGTTGCTCCATTTGCCAGTGTCCTAGTTGCTCCAGTTGCCCGTGTGCCAGCAGCTTCGGCCACCACCCACCACCTCCTCTCCTCTCATGGTCCCTCCTCTTCACTTGCCCTCTCCGTCCTTTGCTGCGCTTGGTGTACCCCTTCAGGGGGTGTTGTGCACAAGGCTCTTCACTACAGGCAGTTAGGGGGTGTGTTAGAATATACTTATATATTCTTTATAACTTTCTGTAGTGTAGACCGTAGTGTCTCTCACTTGCTGTAGGTGGTGTACCATGTAGCTTTCTCCTTGCTATATCTTGTACCTTGCTCAATAGTGAAACACATATTTCTCGACTTTCTCTTGCTTCAATTCTCTTGACACTCAAGCTATGCCTCCTAAGTCAAAACCTAGTTTCCTAGGTTCTTAGAATTCTGACAGTCGGAGGAGAAATCACCACCTCTGTCAGAGTGCAGACGCAGGAAAGGAAGGTCCTGGCGGAACCGCTCGCGAAGCTGGAGACGGAGTGCGCAGATCCAAGCGATCAAGACATCAGGGACCTCACCCTTGCTGCGCAAGGGGAAGACTGTGGTGTAGCGCATGTAGTCGTCAACAACCAGCAGAATGTAGCGCTTGCGGCCCTGTCCACTGACACAGGTTGGGCCCCACACGTCCATGTGGAGAGTCTGCAGGGGAGCAGTCGTCGGGGGAAACGAGGAGGAGTGAGGTGCGGCGCGCTGCCGCCCCTCGACGCAAGGAAGGCACGGCGGGGCAGGCGAGGGCAGGAGGGGAGGCAGAGACCTGGGAAGACCAGAGACAAGGAGGCGGGATTGCATACCACGAAGGCGTGGCAGGGAGGGGTGACCAAGGCAGCAGTGCCACAGGAGAGTCTGGTGCGACAGGAGGCGACATAAGCAAGGGGGTGCTACTGAACCTGACGCAGACACCTGGGCAGACGCAGCTACCTAAGGAGGCTCGGTGGCCAGTGTGTACAGACTCAACCCACGCCGACAAGTGAACGTGGCCAGGTGACGGCCCATCCATGTACACGTGCAGATCGACACACGCTGACCCCCAGGAGTGGTGGTAGTGACCATCGAGAGCAGCGGTACTCACCAAGTTCGTAGAGAACAAGGGGAGGTGAAGACCTGACAGTGAGCCGGACGGAACCGCCGGACACGGGAGAACAGCAGAGGAACTGGCAAGGACTGGGCCCCTGGAGGGGTCAGCAAGTCTGACCGGGACAGGTGCAGAGAGAGGAGTGAGGGTGGTGCTGTCGCGAAAGAAACATCGTGAAGCAGCTGAGGCAAGCGTGAAGGTGTGCAAGGCCTCAGCAGGCGCAATACCAGGGAAAGCAGACTCACTAGCACCTAGAGTAGCAGCCTCTATACCTGGGTCAGGCGGCACACACAGGTAAGAGTCACCCTCAGCACTAACAGACAAGGCATACATAGCAGCAAGGATAGCATCATAGTCTAGGTCAAAGATAGCAACTCCAGACCTAAGCAGCTCTGCCCAGCGGGGGCGCTCGGCCTCGTCACCAAACTCTGCACGCCAAGCGTCGTCTAGGCGGGAGAAGCAACTGTGCTGAGTGTGAGGCTTCCCGCATGTCTGACCAGCACGCTCACCCGTGCGAATGACATACGGGCAGCTACCACTTCCCCCAGACGCCCCACGCTAAGAAAACCACTCATGAAGATGCTGGGGCGACGGGGTCTCACTCCGACGCTGCTGCTGCTGCCTCTAGCCACCGCCAGAACCTCCACGCTAAGTAGCTCCTGCCCTACCTCCACCACTCCCACTGCCGCCACTCCCGCCACAACTCCCACCACCGCCACCACCTCCACTGCCTCCACCACCTCCACTGCTGCCCCCACCACCACCCCCGCTGCCACTGCCACCACCCCTGCCACCGTTGCCCTTGCTGCTGCGGCGCTTCCCTCTAGCAGAAGCAGCCCCGACGTCCTCAGCACCAAGGACGTCAACAGCAGCAACAGAGGCGTAGGAGGGGGCAAGGGGGGAGGTAGAACACCCCTTAAAGAAGGGCGTGCGAGGAGTGCCATGAGCGGCACCTACAGCGACTACACTAGTCTCAGCTGCAAGGAGGTGCTGCTCGAGTAGGTCAACAGTGAGGGCTGTGGGGTCAAGTGCAAGAAAGTGGTCCCTGACGGCGCGAAGTGAGTCAGGGAGGCGGGTGACTATAAAGTAAAGAGTGATGTATATCGAGGGTGGGTTCTTCTCAAGGAACTCTGCTGGGAGGGCAGCGCGGTAGCGAGCGTCGCTAGTGCGAAGTTGGGTAGCTAAGTCCTCCACTGTGGCAAAGGCGGACAGCTCGGGAAACAGGTAGGGCAGTAGAAGACGGCCTAGAACAGCCGTGGCTGGCGAGGAGTAACGGCCGACTGCAGCGTTGTACAGGGCCTGTGCAGTCCTATGCTATCCGAAGTGAGCGCATTCGGCCAACGGTAAGTGTTTGCGAATGGCCAAGCGAGCAGCAGCGTCACGAGTAAGCCACTGTGAGCGAGTCGCACTGTCAGCTGTGGTGGGAGGGGCGGGAGCGGCTCCAGACATGTGGTCAAACAGCGAAACACTGTCTCTAGAGTCGCTCAGCAGGTACAGCTGCAAGTCGTCGAGCCAAGTGTCAAACTGGATCAGACGACCCTCATGATCGAACGCGAGTACTCGGAGAGAAGCCATAGCGGCGCAGTACGCAGGGCGGGCAGGAGCCGAGCAGCGCAGAGGGGGTGCGAGCGGGCTGCGAAAGGGCAGTGCGCAGGCTGCAAGGGGTGGCGCATGGGCGGCAAGGGGTGGCGCGCAGGCTGCAAGGGGTGGCGAGTGGGCCTCAAGGGCGGCTATCGAGCCAATTCGCGGCTGGCGGGCCGAAAGCGGGCAGCGCGCGGGCGGCAGGGGCGGCTGGCGGGCCGCTAGCGGGCGGCGCGCGGGCGGCAGTGGCGGCTGGCGGGCCGCTGGCAGGTGGCGCGCGTGCTGCAGGGGCGGCTGGCGGGCCGCTAGCAGGCGGCGCGCGGGCGGCAAGGGCGGCTGGCGGGCCGATAGCGGGCGGCGCACGGGCGGCTGGCGGGCCGCTAGCGGGTGGCGGGCGGGCGGCAGGGGCGGGTGGCGGGCCTCTAGCGAGCGGCGCGCGGGCGGCAGGGGTGGCTGGCGGGCCGATAGCGGGCGGTGCGCGGGCGGCAGGGGCGGCTGGCGGGCCAATACCGGGTGGCGCGCGGGCGGCAGGGGCGGCTGGCGGGCCGCTAGCGGGCGGCTTGCAGGCTGCAGGGGCAGCTGGCGGGCCGCTAGCGGGCGGCGCGCGGGCGGCAGGGGCGGCTGGCGGGCCGCTAGCGGGCAGCGCGTGGGCGGCAGGGGCGGCTGGCGGGCCTATAGCGGGCGGCGCGCGGGCTGCAGGGGGCAGTGCGAGGGCTGCTAGGAGCGGCGCGCGGGTCGCAAGCAGGCGACGCGCGGGCTGCAGGGGTGGCGCGAGGGCCGTGACGAGGAGGCGGGCGGGTCGTGGGCTGCTAGGGGCAGCGCGACTAGCTGCTAGGGGTAGTTCGTGGGGCAGCTCTGTGGTGGGCCCTAAAAAAAATCCGGTCCTAGCGAAGGACCTGCTCTGAAACCATGTCAGAAGAATGAACGAGAATGAATGCATTGAGCAGAAGTTGGGTACAAGTACTAACCCTAATTGGGTTGTACCCCTTATGGGCTATACAAATGTAAGCACTATGATATTCTGACATGTTCGCGTTAGGGTCACTTCTTCGCCTGCAACAAAGTCGGTCGAAAAATTCGGAGCAACAGCAGCAGCCGACACTGTACTTCAGGCGACACTGTACTTCAGGCGACACAGGTCCCCCCTGATTAAGGGAAGTTGCGTCGCAGACAGGGCAGTACACCCTGACAGGACAACGGTTTGGCGCAGCGTCTAGACCCGCGAATTTTGCCTAGTCTACCGGCTACAATAAACGGAGTTGCGACAAATACGGGCCTGGCGAGAGAAACGGATTCCGGGCTTCAAGAGGCGAGAAAACGACCTACAGAGATGACTTTTTGCTGAGGCCGGGTTTTGCGGCTAAGCGGCGGTAGCAGATGGAGCTCCCTACCGGCGGAAGTCTTACGACGTTTCACATACCTCACACCAGGTTGCCTCAAAGGCGTTATAAGTCCTGTTGGCCTTGGACGAAAAAGGTGGGGCCTTGTGTTTTAGCCCTGTGCTGGTTAGAAAGGCGCGGGTATTGCACTGGTTCGACAGCTGGGCGTTCAAGAAATTTTCAAGCGATTCTGTTTCGGCCCCGACAAAAACGGACCATCGGCGACAGTTACCCTGCCAAAAATGTTGGAGTCGAGAGAGTTGTGGCAGCTGGCGGTGTTTCTCCTAATTCAACGGTCTACCCGAGGACGGTGTAGCAGCAAAGACGGAGTCCCCGAAGCTGTGGAGTTTTAAATGCGATAGGCACGGTGGGCAGCGAAGCAGCCGGCTGAGAGTTTGATATGATAAACTCGCTCCGACTCTATTGCGTTCGCGCCTTCATCGAACGCCAGAAAAATCATGGACAACACGGAGAATACCTCATCTGACAAAAGCAAACACTGGGTGAACGGCGTGTCAGAACATTATAGCTTTTACATTTGTGTAGGCTATAGTGGGGTAGCCCATAAGGGGTACAACCCAATTAGGGTTAGTACTTGTACCCAACTCTTTCATAGTTCATCCATTCTCATTCCTTACTTTGACATGGTTTCAGAGCAGGTCCTCCACTAGGACTGTTCTGTTGGGCCCACCACAGCGCTACCCCGCTAACAGCCCCCAGTCGCCCGTCGCCCTAGCACGGCCCCACGGCCCCGTCGCCCTAGCACGGCCCCGTCGCCCCGTCGCCCTAGCACGGCCCCGTCGCCCTAGCACGGCCCCGTCGACCCCCCTAAGGCCCCTCGCCCCCCCCGTCGCTCCTGGCCCCGTGGCCCCGTCGACCCCCCTAAGGCCCCTCGGCCCCCGTCACTCCTGGCCCCGCGGCCCCGTCGACCCCCCTAGGCCCCTCGGCCCCCGTCGCCCCTGGCCCCGCGGCCCCGTTGCCCCTCGCCTAGGCCCCGACCCCGCGGCCCCGTCGACCCCCCCCTAAGGCCCCTCGGCCCCCGTCGCCCCTGGCCCCGCGGCCCCGTCGACCCCCCTAGGCCCCTCGGCCCCCCCCGTCGCCCCTGGCCCCGCGGCCTCGTCGACCCCCCTAAGGCCCCTCTACCCCCATCGCCCCTGGCCCCGCGGCCCCGTTGCCCCTCGCCTAGGCCCCGGCCCCGCGGCCCCGTCGACCCCCCCCTCCCCATAAGCCCCCCCGGCCCCCGTCGCCCCTGGCCCCGCGGCCCCGTCGACCCCCCTAAGGCCCCTCGGCCCCCGTCGCTCCTGGCCCCAAGGCCCCGTCGACCCCCCCCTAGGCCCCTCGGCCCCCGTCGCCCCTGGCCCCGCGGCCCCGTTGCCCCTCGCCTAGGCCCCGGCCCAGCGGCCCCAGCGACCCCCCCATAAGGCCCCTCGGCCCCCGTCGCCCCTGGCCCCGCGGTCCCGTCGACCCCCCTAGGCCCCTCGGCCCCCCCCGTCGCCCCTGGCCCCACGGCCCCGTTGCCCCTCGCCTAGGCCCCCGGCCCCGCGGCCCCGTCGACCCCCCCCCTAAGGCCCCTTGGCCCCCGTCGCCCCTGGCCCCGCGGCCCCGTCGACCCCCCCTAAGGCCCCTCGGCCCCCCGTAGCCCCTGGCCCCGTGGCCCTGTCGACCCCCCCCCCTAAAGCCCCTCGGCCCCTCGTCGCCCCTGGCCCCGCGGCCCCGTTGCCCCTCGCCTAGGCCCCGGCCCCGTGGCCCCGTCGACCCAGCCTAGCCCCCCCCCCCCCCCCCTCTGCCCCTCTGCCCCCCAGGCCCCTCGGCCCCTCCTGCTACTGCTACTACTACTGCTGCTACTGCCGCCACTGCTGCTCCTCCGTACTGTGCCCTGATGGCTTCGCTTCGAGTTCTAGCTTTTGATCATGAGGGTAGACGGGTTCAGTTTGACACGTGGCTCGACGACCTGCAGCTGTACCTACTGAGCGATATTAAGGACGGTGTTTCCCTATTTGACCACATGTCCGGTGCAGCTACTGCCCCTCCCGCCACAGCTGACAGTGCGACTCGCTCACAGTGGCTTTCTCGCGATGCTGCTGCCCGCTTAGCCATCCGCAACCACCTGCCGTTGGCCGAATGCGCTCACTTCGGACAGAACAGGACCGCGCAGGCACAGTACGATGCTGTAGTCGCTCGCTACTCCTCCCCTACCACTGCTGCTCTAGACCGCCTGCTTCTGCCCTACCTGTTCCCGAGCTGTCTGCCTTTGCCAGAGTCGAGGACCTGATTTCCCACCTTAGCGCTAGCGACGCTCGTTACTGCGCTGCCGTCCCTGCTGAGTTCCTTGACAAGAACCAGCCCCCGATGTTCATCACCCACTACTTCATAGTCACTCGCCTACCTGACTCTCTTTGCTCTGTCAGGGACCACTTCCTCTCTCTTGACCCCACCTCCCTCACTGTTGACCTCCTCGAGTGGCATCTCCTCGCAGGTGAGACTAGTGCAGTTGCTGTAGGTGCTGCTCGTGGCACTCCGTGCCCGCCCTTCTTTGAGGGGTGCTCCCCCTCCCCCCTTGCCCCCTCCTACACCTCTGCTGTTGCTGCAGACGTCTCTGTTGCTGAGGACGTCGGGGCTGCTTCTGCTAGTGCGAAGCGCCGCACCGGCAAGGGCAAGGGTGGCAAGGGTGGTGGAGGTGGCAGCGGCGGTGGTGGAGGTGGCAGCGGGAGTAGTGGTGGGGGCGGCAGTGGAGGTGGTGGCGGCGGTGGGACTGGTGGAGGGAGTGGGGGCTCTGGTGGCAGCGGTGGAGGCAGCGGTGGGAGTGGTGGTGGTGGCGGCAGTGGGACTGGTGGCGGTGGGACTGGAGCTCGGCGTGTTGGTTCTGGAGGTGGCCAACGTCAGCAGCAGCAGCGTCGGAGCGAGACCCAGTCACCCCAGCAACTTCGTGAGTGGTTTTTGTGTGGGGCGTCTGGGGGTAGTTTCCCGTATGTCATTCGCACGGGTGACCGTGCTGGTCATACTTGCGGGCGGCTTCACACTCAGCACCGCTGCTTCTCCCGCCTTGACGACGCTTGGCGTGCTGAGTTTGGTGACGATGTCGAGTTCCCTCGCTGGGCAGATCTGCTTAGGTCTAGGATTGCTATCTTTGACCTAGACTTTGATGCTATTCTTTATGCTATATATGCTTTGTATGTTAGTGCTGAGGGTGACTGTTACTGGTGTGTGCCGCCTGACCCAGGTATAGCTGCTGCTGCTCTAGGTGCTAGTGAGTCTGGTACTCTCCCTGGCACTGCGCTTACTCCGGCCTTGCACACTTTCACGCTAGACTCAGGCGCCTCTGCCAGTTTCTTTCGTGAGAGCACCAGTCTCACTCCTCTCTCTACACCCCCCCCGGTCGTGGCCCGTTCCTCCACTGTCCTTCCGTGTCTGGCGGTTCCTTCCGGCTCACTGTCCAGTCTTCACCTCCCCTCGTTCTCTGCGAACTTGGTGAGTACCGCTGCCCTCCAGGATGCGATGGTCACTACCACCGTTCCTAGGGGTCAGCGTGTGACGATCTGCACGTGCACACGGACGGGGCGTCACCTGGCTATGTTCACTCGTCGGCCAGGGTCGAGTCTGTACACACTCGCTACCGAGCCTCCTCAGGTAGTTGCGTCTGCTCAGGTGTCTGCGTCAGGTCAGGTAGCCACCTCTTGCTCGTGTCGCCTCGTGTTGCACCAGACTCTTATGTGGGACCACCGCCTTGGTCACCCCTCCCTGCCACACCTTTGTGGCATGCACTCTCGTCTTCTTGTCTCTGGTCTTCCCAGGTCCCTGCCTCCCCCGCCGCCCTCGCCTGCCTCGCCCTGCCTTCCTTGCGTCGAGGGGCGGAAGCGCGCCGCTCCTCACTCCTCCTCGTTTCCCCTGACGATTGCTCCCCTGCAGACTCTCCACATGGACGTGTGGGGCCCAGCCCGCGTCAGTGGACAGAGCCGCGAGCGCTACTTTCTACTGGTGGTTGATGACTACACGTGGTACACCACGGTCTTCCCCTTGCGCAGCAAGGGTCAGGTCGTTGATATCTTGATCCCTTGGATCCGCACAGTCCGTCTCCAGCTCTGCGAGCGTTTCGGCCAGGACCTTCCTGTCCTGCGTCTGCACTCTGACAGAGGTGGTGAGTTCTCCTCCAACCTCTTGTACCTCCTATCCTGCGTCTGCACTCCAACATCGCTTGTACCTCCATGATCCATGCGGCTGCTCCCCATTTTCTGTGGCCGTTTGCGGTCCGGTACGTTGCGCATCAACTCAACCTCTGGCCCCGTGTCTCCTTGCCGGAGACCTCGCCCACACTGCGCTGGATGGGGGAGGTTGGCGATGCGTCGGTGTTCCGGGTCTGGGGATCTCGTGCCTTTGTTCGCGATACGTCCGCGGACAAGCTCTCCTCCCGTGCTATCCCCTGCGTCTTCCTTGGCTTTGTCCCTGACGCGTCTGGCTGGCAGTTTTACCACCCCACCTTGCGCCGTGTCTTGCCTTCTCAGGACGTCACGTTTGACGAGTTGGTTCCCTTTTACCGTCTCTTCCCCTACCGCTCTGCCCCTCCCCCGCCCCCGCCGCTCTTCCTTGCTCCCGGTCCCCCTCCGGTAGACCCCCTACCGCCTCAGGGTCCTGCTCCCTCAGGTGTGTCTCAGGTAGACCCTCTCCCTGGTCCTGCGCCTGTTCAGGTAGCTGTCGGCCCAGGTGCTGCTCAAGGTGCTGCGTCTGGGGGTGCTCCGTCTGGTGGTGTGGAGCTAGGGGTTGCAGAGTCTGAGGGTGCTGGGTCTGGGGGTGCACGCAGATGGAGTTTTCACCTTGTATTCTATCCCTCTGGGTTCTGGGTGGACCTTGTGTGTGGGTGCCCAAGCGTGAGCTAGGCAGGGGAGTGTCGAAGAGAAAGGCCCCGCCCTCGCTTGGGCGCAGCCGATCTCGCCGTCGACGAGAAGTTCGCGACGGATTGGTCGACAAAATGGGCTTCTGCAGTTCGACGGAAGTTTCGGTCGAGTAGGCTCTGCTCGACAGAATCTGGTCGACGAGCTCTGGTCGACGCTCTCTGCGCGACGAGCTCCCGTCGCAGAGCGCTGGTCGACGATCTTGGTCAAGGAACTCTGGTCGAAGAGTTCGGGTCGAGGAACTCTAGTCGAAGAGTTCGGGTCGAGGAGCTCTGCTCGGCGAACGTTGTTCGACCGAGCGATGCCGGGCTGATCGACCGAAGTTGCAGAGCTGTGCGAAACTTTGCGAAGGAGTGCGGACTTTCGCCTGTGAGGTTTTGACGAAGTTCTACCCGCGGAACGGCATCACGTGGTCGACGGTGCGCACCTGGCGAAACCGACGACACGTTTTCTGCCAGGCACTTGCACAATCTGCCTGACGGTGGAACCGCCAACCTGCACCTACTTGGTAGGTGCGCACATCTGCGGAGATAGACAACCTGCGACTGCAGATAGTACCTGCGGCTGCAGATAGTCACCTGCGACTGCAGTGCTGGCAGACTACTCTGATGTAGCGTTGGCAAGCCGCTCTTCTGTTGCGCTGGCAGATTTCGCCCTTGCTAGGTGTTGCATGCCATTCTAATCCTTTTGTTATGCATGCCTCAATTGTACAATCAACTTTTCAATTCAAGTTGTTCTTTCAACTTTCGTTAGTGGAATTCTTGCCAAAATTCTTTGTCAACACAAGCAAGCAGTAAGTGTCAGAAGAATGAACAAGAATGAATGAACCAGCAAACAGTTGGGTACAAGCAATAACCTTAATTGGGTTGTACCCCGTATGGGCTACCCCACTACAGCCTACACAATATAAGCTATATATAAGTTTGACACACCCCCATAGGCAAAGTGGGGGAGAACAAGTGGTCACAAGACCAGTCAAGAAAAGCAAAGCAAGCTCAGGGTTGATCACAAAGTCACCACACAGTCCGAGCACAAGCAAAGAGCCACAAGGCCAGTTCACATGCAGAGTTATATATAAGAGAACAAACTATACAGTGATTATACCCTAGCAAATGCAAGCATGCAGGTATATATAAGGATCACAGTACAAGCAGACTCAAGCAGTAAGCAAGTGAGGCAAAGTAGGCACAAGGCCTAACACAGTAGAGAAGCGCTGATGATCACCAGGCAGAAGTGCCTTGGTGAATATATCAGCAGTGTTGGCCCTAGTGGCCACGTTCGCAAGACGAAGCTGGCCACGCTGCTGCAACTCTCGAGCAAGGAAGTATCGCAAAGCAATGTGCTTCGTTCTATGCTCCAGTCTGTGCTCCTGACACAAGGCAATCATGGCCTTGTTGTCTACGTACAGAGCTGGAGGCGAACGAGGCTGCTCTCCCAAGTCATTCAGCCGGTAGGTGAGCCAGCGTAGCTCCTGTGCAGCCATGGCCCCGGCGTAGATCTCAGCCTCACAGCTGGAGCTGAGAACCGAAGACGAGTGGGTAGACCGCCAGGAAACAGAGCCAGAGCCAAGGCTGAAGGTGTAACCCTGTGACGACCGCTGCGTAGCTGAGTCGTCAACCCAAGAAGCGTCTGCGTGACCAGTGAGGACAACTGGACCCCGTCCTCCAAGCACGAGCCCCATGCCCAACGTACTGCACTGGTAACGCAGTACCCTCTTCGCAGCATCCCAGTGCACCTTTTGGTGCCTGCCGGGAGCCACGTAGTGAGCCAGGAGGCTGAGAGGGTACGTGAGGTCAAGTCGAGTGCACGTCATCAGGTACATGAGGCAACCCAGTGTCAGAATATTATGTTTCTCTAGTCTGCAGTGGGGTACTCTGTAGTGAGTACAACCCTGTTAGGGTTTGCTATATGTATCCCAATGCTTTCTAGTGCAATCATCCTTTCTCATCTCATTCTCGATTCTCACATGGTATAGAGCATATATCGATCCTTCCTAAGGGCCCACCACGTCACCACTGAATTTCTTTCCTACCCTAGGCGCGCGTCGCGTCTGCCCTTAACTGTTGGTGCAACCCTACGGTTTGCATTCGGCTTGTTGTCCGTGTGCGTGCATGCGTGTGTGCATGGAATGGTATGAGGGCATGAAATAATATATATTTTTTACGCTTACAATAGTGTATGAATGATGAGGCATGATTTTGAATGTGTGTGTTGAGTGAATAGCGAGTTATCGCTAGTCGCGTGTCATGTCGTCGTTTGCGTGTCATGTGCGGTTTTCTATTTTTGTCGTGTGTGGAACGTTCGGCGTGTCGCAGGTGTGCGCAGCAGAATTCCAAGAACTCAAGGAAGAATTTACCTTGAAGAACCAGAGCCTTGGTTTCAGAATCAAGTGATTTCGAAGCTCTCCAAAAGGGAAAACTTTAAGATAGTGAGAATAGTTGCATTACTTTGTGTAGTGTAACATTTCTCTTGGTGTAGGCCCTTGTGGAGGGTAGTTTCGAGACCCTTCGTGGTCGGGGACAGTGTGGCACTGTTCCACATCACTTTACCTAGGCTCTTGGGGTTTGTAGGAGCTGGGAGTCATTCCCAACTCGTAACTCTTCCTAACTCTTCCTATCTTGTGTTCTAAGACTATAGTGGCTGCCATAGTACCGTTCGTTAAAACCGACGCTGTGTCGTCAATTCTTTATGAAATCGTGCATTCTAAATTGCTTATTGTAGACGACGTGAATACGCTCCAGATCCAATTTGAATCAAGTCATTTGCAGCTGCGAGCAGAACGCTATCAATGTTTGAAGCCGCTGTGCAGAAATCCGTCTTTGCTCTCTATCTTTCGTTTTAGGCACATTCAAGCCTATTGTGACTATAACATTAACGGCCCTTCGCGGCCCCTCGTTAGGCCCCTTCGCGGCCCCTCGTAAGGCCCTTCGCGGCCCCTCGTTAGGCCCCTTCGCGGCCCCTCGTAAGGCCCCTCGTAAGGCCCCTTCGCGGCCCCTCGTTAGGCCCCTTCGCGGCCCCTCGTAAGGCCCCTCGTAAGGCCCCTTCGCGGCCCCTCGTACGGCCCCCTTCGCGGCCCCTCGTTAGGCCCCTTCACGGCCCCCTCGTAAGGCCCCGTTCGCGGCCCCTCGTTAGGCCCCTTCGCGCCCCCCCCTCGTAAGGCCCCTTTCGCGGCCCCCTCGTTAGGCCCCTTCGCGGCCCCCTCGTAAGGCCCCCTTCGCGGCCCCTCGTTAGGCCCCTTCGCGGCCCCCCTCGTAAGGCCCCTTTCGCGGCCCCCTCGTAAGGCCCCTTCGCGGCCCCTAGTGAGGCCCTTCGCGGCCCCGTCAGGCCCCGTTTGCGGCCCCGTCAGGCCCCGTAAGGCCCCGTCAGGCCCCGTTTGCGGCCCCGTCAGGCCCCGTAAGGCCCCGTCAGGCCCCGTTTGCGGCCCCGTCAGGCCCTGTTTGCGGCCCCGTTCGGCCCCGTCAGGCCCCGTAAGGCCCCGTCAGGCTCCGTTCGCGGCCCGTTAGGCCCCTTCGCGGCCCGCCCCGGCCCTTCCTCGGCCCCGTCGCGGCCCTGTCCCGGACCTGCCCCGACCCCGGCCCTGCCCCGACCCTGTCGCGGCCCGTTAGGTCCGTCGCGCCCCCCCCTTCGCGGCCCGTTAGGCCCCTTCGCGGCCCGCCCCGGCCCTTCCTCGGCCCCGTCCCGGCCTTGTCCCGGACCTGCCCCGACCCAGGCCCCGCCCTCATGCCGGTCGTGGCGCACCAGGGGCCCGTGCACCGCCACCCCCCCCCTCCCCCCCCCCGTTCGCCACGCAAGGCGACGGGAGGGGCGACCTGGGGGGGCGCGCGTCGCCCCTTCTTCCGCCTGCTCTGGCGCCCTGGGAGGCCACGCGTCGGCCCCCGTACTCCTCCCCCCCCCCCCCCCCCCCCCCCCCCCCCCCTCAGGTCGCCTCAACAGGCGACGGGAGGGGCGACCTGGGGGGGGGGGGCACGCGTCGGAGCAGCCGCCCCTGGTGCAGCCGCCCCTGGAGCAGCCGCCCCTGGAGCAGCCGCCCCTGGAGCAGCCGCCCCTGGTGCAGCCGGCCCTGGTGCAGCCGCCCCTGGAGCAGCCGCCCCTGGTGCAGCCGCCCCTGGAGCAGCCGCCCCTGGTGCAGCCGCTCCTGGACCTCAGCAGCCGCCCCTGGCCCCTGGCCCCTGGAGCAGCCGCCCCTAGCCCCTGGCCCCTGGAGCAGCCGCCCCTGGACCCCGCACCGCCGCCCCTGGACCCGGTGCCGCCGCCTCCCTGTGCTGCCCATTGGGGGAGGCAGGAGGGGATCTGCAGCACCAGGTCCCCCACCCTTCTCCTACCTCCCCCTGCTGCGGGTACAGCAGTGGGGGGGAGGGGATTTGCCATCCCCCTGCTGCGGTTGCGGCAGTGGGGGGAGGGGACCTGCAGCACCAGCCCCCCCCCCCCCCCCCCCCCTCCTCTCTGCCCTTTTCTCCTCTCCCTCCCCCTGCTGCGGGTGCAGCAGTGGGGGGGAGGGGATCTGCCATCCCCCTGGTGCGGATGCGGCAGTGGGGGGAGGGGACCTGCAGCACCTGCCTGCCCCCCCCCGCCCCCCCCCCCCCCCCCATCTCTCTGCTGCAGGGGGGAGGGTATGGGGGTGGCGGGTGTGGCCAACCCGCCAGCCCTGTGCGCCCCGTGCGCCCTGCTGCCCTGCTGCCCTGTGCGCCCCACGCGCCCTGCAGCCCTGTGCGCCCCGCGCGCCCTGCTGCCCTGCTGCCCTGTGCGACCCGTGCGCCCTGCTGCCCTCTGCACGCGCCATGCACAGCACCCCCCCCCTCCCCCCCCCCCCCCCCCTTCTCCTCCATCCCCTGCTGCAGGTGCAGCAGTGGGGGGGGTATGGGGGTGGCGGGTGTGTGGCATCCCCTGCTCCTCCTCCTACTCCGTCTCCCACTGCTGCAGCTGCCGCTGAGGGGGGTGGGTGTGTGTGAGTCGACGGAGTGGTACTAGGGGGTGGAGTGTGAGTGAACCTAGGGGTGCAGCAGGGGGTGTGTGAATGGGGGGTGCGGCAGTAGAGGGAGGTTGGGTGGAGGTAGCCGTTGTGTTGCTAGCAGTGCCAGTAGTCCGGAGGTGCGCTTCCGGTAGCCCAGTGATGCCGCTGCGCCAGTCGCCCGTGGGTCCGTTGCTCCTGCCGCTCGTCTTAGCCGCGGAGCCAGTTACTCCTGTAGTCCGGAGGTGCGCCTCCGGTAGCCACAGTGCGCGCCGCTCCTGTTGCCCGTGTGTCTGCAGCTTCCGCCATTGCCTCCGCTCTCCTCTCCTATTAGTCCAGCCTCCTCCTCCTCACTTGCCCTCTGTGATAGCCTCTAGCTTTACTTATTTATTGTGAACTTTAAACTGTTACTTCTTGTACTTGTGCTCAGAATGTGTGGTGACATTGTGATCCACCCTGAGCTTGCTTTGCTTTGCTTGTTGTGCTGATCATACCCCACTTTGACTATGGGGGTGTGTCAGAATATTATGTTTCTCTAGTCTGCAGTGGGGTACTCTGTAGTGAGTACAACCCTGTTAGGGTTTGCTATATGTATCCCAATGCTTTCTAGTGCAATCATCCTTTCTCATCTCATTCTCGATTCTCACACCCAGAAGCTCTGGGTACAGAACACTCAGCTCTACGGACTCGTCAGAAGGTGGAGCTGAGAGCGAGTGGCTGGTAGACAGAGGAGTAGGCTGTGGCGAGGAGAAATGGAAGCCGAAGCGTTGAAGGACCTGGTGCACCATGTGTGACTGAGTCAGGGTAATGGTGCGCCGAGCTCTGTCCCGGGTGATCTGCAAGCCAAGATAGCTGCGCAGTTCACCTAGGTTAGTGCAGGTGTGTCTCTTCTGCAGCTGGGACTTCACAGGGGTCAGTGCCTCAGTGTCAGCAGTGGCAAAGACGAGGTCGTTGACGTAGACGAGGACGTAGAATGGCGGCAGTGAGGTGTCGGTGCGTAGAAACAGCGACGGGTCAGCAGTAGCAGGAGCAAACCCAAGAGCCGCAAGTGTAGTCCTCAGTGTGTCGTGCCACTCGCGAGGCGCCTGGCGGAGACCGTAGACTGGTCGCCGACGACTCAAATGAGTACCTGCAGGAAAAGACTCAGTGAAGCCAAGTGGGCGGCACAGCCAGATCTCCACGTGCAGGCTGCCCTGCAGGAAAGCTGTGCTGAAGTCCAGAGAGTGCAACTCGTAGTCATGCTGAGCAGCGACGTGCAGCAAAACCCGAAGAGTAGTCATCTTCGGGGTGGGGGAGAAGGTCTGGAAGTAGTCAACTCCCTGTCGCTGACTGAAGCCTCAAGCAACGTAACGCGCCTTGAAGGCAGGCGGAGAACCCGGCGGCCGCTTCACCCTGAAGATCCACATGCCATCGACTATGTTCGCCCCAGGCGGGGGAACCTCGTCGACGTAGGTGCCTGTGGACTTCCAGGATGCCATCTCGGCATCCATGGCTGCCTGCCACTAAGAGGAGTAAGGACCCATAATCGCCTCTGCGTAAGAGCGCGGGGTCGGGATGTCTAGTGCATCCGGGTCTCCCTCAAGGGCAAGAAGCATGGAAGCGAAACGAGATACAGCAGCTGCAAGACACTCAAAGTCCTCCTGCCTGTCCTCAACGACGTCTGTGCTAACAGCACACTCACCCCCGACGGACGGAGGACTGGCAGACGCAGACTCAGCAACAAGAGCAGTGGCGTAGTCTAGACGGCAGGCAGCAGCAAAGTCAAGCAGCTCAGCAACGAGAGCAGACGCAGAAGCAGACTCAAACGAAGGGTCTGTGACAGCAGTGGCGAGGAGACGAGAGACAGTGGGACTGGCAGCACGAGCGTGGTTAGACTTAGGGTCAGGGACGGCAAGAAGAGAGGACTCAGGAGAAACAGGCAGAGGAACACGCAGGGGAACAGAGGAAGGACGAAGAGTCATAGTGTGCGTGCCGGAGACAGGAGGAAGACGCGAAGGAGGAGCGCGATGAGCAGTGCAAACAGGCGAGACAGGACGAGACGCAGGCTCACGACGCTCTGTAAGACCGCCGGACTGCTCAGTGTAAGGAGAAGGAGCAGGCAGTGAAGAGGCCGGCTGTAACGGCGGCAGCAATTGGTCAGGCGGGGGACACAGGATGGGAGGAGTAAGGCCAGTAGAAGACGGGGTACCAAGAACCTGCTGGAGCAGTGTACTAGATCGCAAACGGCCACAGAAAATGGGGAGCAGCCGCATGGATCATGGAGGTACGAGCGACCTCCATGACTAAGCCAATACGACCCTCAGCAATCCCATTTTGCTGAGGGGATTCCGGAAGCATGAACGACTGGAGAATGCCCTCCCCACGACAAAAGTCCCGCAAGAGGTTGGAGGAGAACTCACCACCTATGTCAGAGTGCAGACGCAGGACAGGAAGGTCCTGGCCGAACCGCTCACGGAGCTGGAGACGGACTGTGCGGATCCAAGGAATCAAGACATCAACAACCTGACCCTTGCTGCGCAAGGGGAAGACCGTGGTGTACCGTGTATAGTCGTCAACGACCAGCAGAAAGTAGCGCTCGCGGCTCTGTCCAGTGACGCGGGCTGGGCCCCAGACGTCCATGTGGAGAGTCTGCAGGGGAGTAGTCGTCGGGGGAAACGAGGAGGAGTGAGGAGCGGCGCGCTACCACCCCTCAACGCAAGGAAGGCAGGGCAGGGCAGGCGAGGGCGGCAGGGGAGGCAGAGACCTGGGTAGACCTGAGACAAGAAGACGAGGTTGCATGCCACGAAGGCGTGGCAGGGAGGGGTGACCCAGGTGGTGGTGCCACAGAAGTGGCTAGTGCGACAGGAGGCGACACGAGCAAGAGGCGGCGACCTGACCTGACGCGGACACCTGAGCTGACGCAGCTACCTAAGAAGGCTTGGTAGTGAGTGTGTACAGACTCGACCTTGGCCGATGAGTGAACGTGGCCAGGTGACGCCCCGTCCGACACACGCTGACCCCCAGGAGTGGTGGTAGTGACCATCGTATCCTGGAGGGCAGCGGTACTCACCAAGTTCGTACAGAACGAGGGGAGGTGAAGACCTGACAGCGAGCCGGACTGAACCGCCGGACACGGGAGGACAGTGGAGGAA
This sequence comes from Closterium sp. Naga37s-1, assembly GCA_947471745.1. Classification (NCBI taxonomy): domain Eukaryota; kingdom Viridiplantae; phylum Streptophyta; class Zygnematophyceae; order Desmidiales; family Closteriaceae; genus Closterium; species Closterium sp. Naga37s-1. Next base: position 3,687,339 of record CANJKZ010000163.1, on the reverse strand, counting down.
CGGGCAACGACCGGGCCCCCAGAGGGGTCAGCCAGTCTGACCGGGACAGGTGCAGGGAGAGGAGTGAGGGTGGTGCTGTCACGAAAGAAACAGCGCGAGGCGCCTGAGTCCAACGTGAAGGTGTGCAAGGCCTGAGCAGGCGTAGTACCAGGGAGAGTACCAGACTCACTAGCACCTAGAGCAGCAGCGGCTATACTTGGGTCAGGCGGCACACACCGGTAACAGTCACCCTCAGCACTAACAGACAAAGCATACATAGCAAAAAGAATAGCATCAAAGTCTAGGTCAAAGATAGCAATCCTAGACTTAAGCAAATCTGCCCAGCGAGGGAGCTCGACGTCGTCACCAAACTCAGCACGCCAAGCGTCGTCGAGGCGGGAGAAGCAGCGGTTCTGAGTGTGGGACCGCCCGCAAGTCTGACCAGAACGATCACCCGTGCGAACGACATACGGGCAACTACCCCCAGACGCCCCACGCAGAAACCACTCACGAAGCTGCTGGGGCGACGGGGTCTCGCTCCGACGCTGCTGCTGCTGTTGACGCTGGCCACCTCCAGAACCAACACGCTGAGCGCCGGTCCCACCTCTACCAGTCCCACTGCCGCCACTGCCGCCACTCCCACCGCTGCCTCCACCGCCGCCACCAGAGCCCCCACTCCCTCCACCAGTCCCACCGCCGCCACCACCTCCACTGCTGCCCCCACCACTACTCCCGCTGCCACCTCCACCACCGCCGCTGCCACCTCCACCACCCTTGCCACTCTTGCCCTTGCCGCTGCGGCGCTTTGCACTAGCAGAAGCAGCCCCGACGTCCTCAACAACAGAGACGTCTGCAGCAGCAGCAGAGGCGTGGGAGGGGGCAAGGGGGGAGGGGGAGCACCCCTCAAAGAAGGGCGGGCGCGGAGTGCCACGAGCAGCACCTACAACAACTGCACTAGTCTCAGCTGCAAGGAGATGCTGCTCGAGGAGGTCAACAGTGAGGGAGGTGGGGTCAAGAGAGAGGAAGTGATCCCTGACAGAGCGAAGAGAGCCAGGGAGGCGAGTGACTATGAAGTAGTGGGTGGTGAACATCGGGGGCTGGTTCTTGTCAAGGAACTCAGCCGGGACGGCGGCACGGTAGCGAGCGTCGCTAGTGCGAAGGTGGGAAACTAGGTCCTTGACTGTGGCAAAGGCGGTCAGGTCGGGGAACAGGTAGGGCAGAAGCAGGCGGCCTAGAGCAGCAGTGGCAGGGGAGGAGTAGCGAGCGACTACAACGTCGTACAGTGCCTGTGCGGTCCTGTGCTGCCCGAAGTGAGCGCATTCGGCTAACGGTAGGTGGTTGCGAATGGCTAAGCGGGCAGCAGCGTCGCGAGAAAGCCACTGTGAGCGAGTCGCACCGTCAGCTGTGGTGGGAGGGGCAGCAGCTGCACCAGACACGTGGTCAAACAGGGAAACACCGTCCTTAATATTACTCAGGAGGTACAGTTGCAGGTCGTCGAGCCACGTGTCAAAGTGAACCGCTCTACCGTCATGATCGAATGCGAGAACCCGAAGCGGGGCCATAGCTGTGCAGTCGGCAGGAGCAGCAGAAGCAGTAGTAGCAGCAACAGTAGTAGCTGTAGCAGTAGCATCAGTAGTGACTGTAAGGATAAGGGGGCCGAGGGGCCTGGGGCCTAGGGGCCGAGGGGCCGAGGTGCCTAGGGGCCAACGGGGCCGGGCGCGGGGCTAGGGGTCGACGGGGGGGGGCCGGGCGCGGGGCCAGGGGTCGACGGGGGCCGTGCGTGGGGCTAGGGGTCGACGGGGGGCCGAGCGCGGGCTAGGAGTCGACGGGCCGTGCGCGGGCTAGGGGTCGTCGGGGCTTGCGCGAGGGCTAGGGGCGACGGGGCCGTGCGCAGGGCTAGGGGTCGACGGGGGCCGAGCACGGGCTAGGGGCGACGGGGCCGGGCCCGGGGCGAGGGGTCGACGGGGGCCCGAGCGCGGGCTAGGGGCGATGGGGCCGGGCGCAGGGCTAGGGGTCGACGGGGGGCCGAGAGTGGGCTAGGGGTCGACGGGGGGGCCGAGCGCGGGCTAGGGGTCGACGGGCCGGGCGCGGGGCTAGGGGTCGACGGAGCCAGGCGCGGGACTAGGGGTCGACGGGGGCCAGGCGCGGGGCTAAGGGTCGACGGGGCCGTGGCGCAGGCTAGGGGTCGACGGTGGGCCAAGCGCGGGCTAGGGGCGACGGGGCCAGGCGCGGAGCTAGGGGTCGACGGGAGGCCGAGCGCGGGCCGGGCGCGGGCTAGGGGTCGACGGGGCTGGGCGCGGGGCTAGGGGTCGACGGGGGCCAGGCGCGGGGCTAGGGGTCGACGGGGCCGTGGCGCGGGCTAGGGGTCGCCGGGGTCGGGCGCGGGGCTAGGGGTCGACGGGGGCCGAGCGCGAGGGCTAGGGGCGACGGGGCCGGGCGCGAGGGCTAGGGGTCGACGGGGGGCCGAGCGCGGGCTAGGGGTCGACGGGCCGGGCGCGGGCTAGGGGTCGACGGGGCCGGGCGCGGGCTAGGGGTCGACTGGGCCGAGCGCGAGGGCTAGGGGCGACGGGGCCGGGTGCGAGGGCTAGGGTCGACGGGGCCGGGCGCGAGGGCTAGGGTCGATAGGGCCAGGGCGCGCGGGCTAGGGGCGACGAGCCTAGGGGCGCGTTGGCTAGGGCCTACGGGCCGGGCTAGGGGCGACGGGCCTAGGGGCGACGAGCAGAGGGGCGACACGAGGGTCGCTAGGGGCTGCTAGTGGGGCAGCGAAGTGGTGGGCCCAAGGAAAACCGGTCCTAGCAGAGGACCTGCTCTGAAACCATGTCAGAAGAATGAACGAGAATGAATGAACTAGCAAGCAGTTGGGTACAAGTAATAACCCTAATTGGGTTGTACCCCGTATGGGCATACTACAGCCTACACAATGTAAGCTATATATAAGTTTGACAGTAAGAACGCTAGTGCAAGCTACGATCACTCACACAACCCCGTGCCGTCCACCGTAGTCCACTCCCGTTGTGTAGTGACTCTCCGCATCTAGAAGGTGGGAGAGTGTGATGAATATACAATTCATTACTGCCGAAGCTGCTCCTAGCGAGGACAGCCCCAAGCTCTTCGCGTCAGATTCCGGTTCGACCTACATTTCGGCCCGAACCATTGCCAAGACGCCTTGCACCAATCGCGACACATCCAACCCTCGCACATCACGAGGTTCTCGCCTAGCACGTATTCGCCCTATAAATGCTTGCTTTACTAATTCGATCGTCATTCTGTAATCCATCATTTTTATTAAGTCTTCCGCGCACTCTGTTTAGTACAATTGTAAGGAAATTTCCTTTTCCTTACACCGCATCCATGCGTAACGCGTACATTACTGTTCTCACCACACTCGGCACCGTTACCACTCGCGACCCTCGCTTCGAGAATCTTCCCGCCACTTCGCATGTCGCAACCCATCCTCCCGGCTCGGCTGGTAACCCGCACTCCAGGCCTCCGCTTTGACACTTTCCCAACCTCAGTCATAGGCCCGTCGCGCGTCAACCACAATTTGTTACCGTTACCACTGTGGCCTTCGCTATTTAGTTCTCGCTCATTCCTTCGCTCATTGTACTGTTTTTCTTCGATAGTGCAATTCTCGCTCGCTCGCTCTATTGCACTCGTAACACTTGGTATTCAGAGCCTACGATCTTCTCTCGGATCGCACCCACACCTTTGCTTCCCCACTATCTCCATTTTTGGGGGGGGTAGACGTCTCTCAGCGAACAAGCACCGCCGCTCGAAGTTCTCTCTCGTAAGCACGCACGGCCACGACCGAGGCTCCCGCTGAGCTCGCCCGACACCCCCGCCTTTGCTGAATATAATATCGCGACATTGACGCAGGAGCAGCTCGACCGCCTCGTGAGCGAACTCAAGAATTCGGCTCTCGAATTTGCGACGCTCACGGCGGAACTCGACGCCGCCCGCCGGCAGTCAACAACAAACGCACCTGCACCAACACCAACACTTGCAAATGTACCTGCACAAACGGACGAGCCGATCGTCATTTCATCCGGCACACCGTCGCAGCACGACAGGGTGGGACAGCGCTCAGGCGTAGCCACCGATGGCGCCGCCCAGTCAATGCCTGGCATGACAAGGACCAGGGCCATTCCGACCGTGAAAACGTGGATTTTCATGATGAACATGTTTTTTTACGCTAAGTACGTCATCTTGGACACAACGAAGATTCGATATGCAGTTTCGCTGCTTCGGGGCCCCGCCATGGACTGGTGGCGACTAATCGTTACCTCGCCGCACGCCTACAAGCCGCCGTCGCGAGAGGAAGAGCCCACGGGGCCAGCCGTTACCTGGCGTTCGTTCTGCGAAACAGCCCAGTACAGCACATGGGATGCGTGGTGCGCCGGACTATGGGCGCGTTTCGAACCTATCGCGGCTTCGATTTCGGCGCGCCAGAAACGACGCACTTGGCGACAGCGGTTTTCTCGCTCTGTGCGAGCAGATCGGCTATATGCACGAGGCGGAGCGGGTGGACCGTTACGTCAGAGGGCTGAAGCCGGACATCTCGCACGAGATTATGCTTCGTGGGCTATCGAACTTCAACGAAATCCTAGCGCTCGCCGAGAAAATCGATATCCTACGCCGACCGAGACCGGGGTCCTACTACGGACATCGCCCCTGGGGGTCGATCGAGCACGCCACCGTACACGCCGTTGCAGCGAATGCAGCTGCTGCGCCATCTAAGGGGTGCTGCTTCGCTTGCAACAGGCCGGGACATCGCAAGAGTGAATGCCCTGAGGAACTAAGGCGCCGGGGAGCAGAGCAGAAGAGGGAGTCTCAGAGGCAGGGAAACGCCAGCAGTCAGTAGAAGTCGGCCAACTACTGACGAGACAGCCTGCTCGCCCAACCTCACCGACCCTCACCGAGTAACAATACCGATTCATGCTATCGATCGGGCTCGGATGAATAAGGAGGGTACAGCGACGGATTGCCCAGTTCTGATCTACGAGAAAATGCAGGGATCAGCAGTCAATATACTTATCGACGGAGGAGCAAGTCACAGCTTAGTTAACACCGCGACCGCCCAAACTTCAACTGACACTTAACCGGTGCTTACCGGAGATAAACGCACGCTTAGTCAACGGCACGCCTCTGGCCATACGGGAGAAAGTGGAGAGAGTGAAAGTCCACTGCGGGGGTAACTTTAGGTTTACACTGTCAAAGTAACGAACGAGAATGAATGAACTATGAAACAGTTGGGTACAAGTACTAACTCTGATTGGGTTGTACCCCTTATGGGCTACCCCACTATAGCCTACACAAATGTAAAAGCTATAATGTTCTGACACACCCTCATAGGCAAAGTGGGGGAGAACAAGTGGTCACAAGACCAGTCAAGAAAAGCAAAGCAAGCTCAGGGTGGATCACAAAGTCACCACGCAGTCCGAGCACAAGCAAAGGGCCACAAGGCCAGTTCACATGCAGAGTGATATAAAGAGAACAAACAAAACAGTGATCATATCCTAGCAAGTGAAAGCATGCAGGTATATATATAGATCATAGTACAAGCAGAGTCAAGAAGTAAGCAAGTGAGGCAAAGTAGGCACAAGGCCTAATACAGTAGAGAAGCGCTGATGATCACCAGGCGGAAGTGCCATGGTGAATATATCAGCAGTGTTGGCCCTAATGCCCACGTACGCAAGACAAAGCTGGCCACGCTGCTGCAACTCTCGAGCAAGAAAGCATCACAGAGCGATGTGCTTCGTTCTGTGCTCCTGACACAAGGCAATCATGGCCTTGTTGTCTATGTACAGAACTGGAGGCGAACGAGGCTGCTCTCCCAAGTCAGTCAGCAGGTAGGTGAGCCAGCGTAGCTCCTGTGCAGCCATGGCCCCAGCGTAGATCTTAGCCTCACAACTAGAGCTGAGAACCAAAGACGAGCGGGTAGACCGCCAGGAAACAGAGCCAGACCAAATCTGAAGGTGTAACCCTGTGACGACCGCTGCGTAGCTGAGTCGTCAACCCAGGAATTGTTTGCGTGACCGGTGAGGACAACTGGACCCCGTCCTCCAAGCACGAGCCCCATGCCCGACGTACTGCACAAGTAACGCAGTACCCTCTTCGCATCATCCCAGTGCACCTTTCAATGGCTGCCGGGAGCCACATAGCGAGCCAGGAGGCTGAGAGGGTACGCGAGGTCAGGTCGAGTGCACGTTCTCAGGTACATGAGGCAACCCACAAGCTCTGGGTACGAACCATTCGGCTCTACGGACTCGTCCGAAGGTGGAGCTGAGAGCGAGTGGCTGGTAGACAGAGGAGTGGGCTGTGGCGAGGAGAACTGGAAGCCGAAGCGCTGAAGGACCTAGTGCACCATGTGTGACTGAGTCAGGGTAATGGTGCGCCGAGCTCTGTCCCGAGTGATCTGCAAGCCAAGATAGCTGCGCAGTTCACCCAGGTCAGTGCAGGTGTGTCTCTTCTGCAGCTCCGACTTCACAAGGGTCAGTGCCTCAGTGTCAGCAGTGGCAAAGACGAGGTCGTCGACGTAGACGAGGACGTAGAACGGCGGCAGCAAGGTGTCGGTGCGTAGAAACAGCGACGGGTCAGCAGTAGCAGGAGCAAACCCAAGAGCCGCAAGTGTAGTCTGTTAGAATCAAGAACGGAATGAATGAACTAGGAAGCAGGTGGGTACAAGTAGGAAACCTAAAAGTGTTGTACCCTATAAGAACTACCCCACTACAGCCTAAACAGACTATAGCATATATAAGTTTGACACACCCCCATACGCAAAGTGGGGGAGAACAACAGGTCACAAGACCAGTCAAGAAGGCAAAGCAAGCTTAGGGTGGATCACAAAGTCACCACGCAGTCTGAGCACAAGCAAAGGGCCACAAGGCCAGTTCACATGCAGAGTTATATAAACGAGAGCAAACAATACAGTGAACACAACCTAGCAAGTGTAAGCATGCAGGTATATGTATATATACTACAGTACAAGCAGAGTCAAGAAGTAAGCAAGTGAGGCACAGTAGGTACAAGGTCTAGAACAGTACAGAAACGCTGATGATCACAAGGCTGAAGTGCCTTGGTGAAAACATCAGCAGTGTTGGCCTGTGAGGCCACGTAAGCAAGACGAAGCTGGCCACGCTGCTGCAACTCTCGAGCAAGGAAGTAGCGCAGAGCAATGTGCTTCGTTCAGTGCTCCTGTCTGTGCTCCTGACACAAGGCCAGCATGGCCTTGTTGTCGACGTACAGAACTGGAGGAGAACGAGGCGCCTCTCCCAAGTCGGTCAGCAAGTAGGTGAGCCAGCGTAGCTCCTGTGCAGCCATGGCCCCAGCGTAGATCTCAGCCTCACAACTGGAGCTGAGAACAGAAGAAGAGCTGGTAGACCGCCAAGAGACTGAACCGGAGCCAAGACTTAAGGTGTAGCCCTGTGACGACCGCTGCGTAGCCAAGTCGTCAACCCAGAAGGCGTCAGCGTGACCAGTGAGGACAACTCGGGCCCGTCCTCCAAGCACAAGCCCTATGCTTGATGTACTGCACAAGTAGCGCAACACCCTCTTCGCAGCATCCCAGTGCACCTTTCGGTGCCTACCGGGAGCCACGTAGCGAGCCAGAAGGCTGAGAGGGTATGCGAGGTCAGGTCGTGTGCAAGTCATCAGGTACATGAGGCAGCCCACAAGCTCTGGATACGGGCCACTCGGCTCTACGGACTCGTCCGAAGGTGGAGCTGAGAGCGAGTGACCGGTAGGCAGAGGAGTGGACTGTGGCGAGGAGTACGTGAAGCCGAAGCGCTGAAGGACCTGCTGCACCATGTGTGACTGAGTCAAGGTAATGGTGCGCTGTGCTCTGTCCCGGGTGATCCGCAAGCCAAGATAGCTTGTCAGCTCCCCCAGGTCGGTGCACGTGTGTCTCTTCTACAGCTCGGACTTCACGTGGGCGAGTGCCTCGGTGTCAGCAGTAGCAAAGACAAGGTCGTCTACGTACACGAGAACGTAGAACGGTGGCAAAATGGTGTCAGTGCGTAGAAACAGAGAAGGGTCAGCAGTGGAAGGAGCAGAACCAAGATTAGCAAGAGTGGTCCTCAGTGTGTCGTGCCACTCACGGGGTGCCTGGCGGAGGCCGTAGACTGGCTGGCGGAGGCTCCACTGGGTACCAGCAGGAAACGACCCAGTGAAGCCAGGTGGGCGGCGCAGCCAGATCTCCTCGTGCAGGCTGCCCTGTAGGAAGGCTGTGCTGAAGTCAAGCGAGTGGAGCTCGTAGTCACGCTGAGCAGCTACGTGCAGCAGTACCCGAAGAGTGGTCATCTTCGGGGTAGGGGAGAAGGTCTGGAAGAAGTCAACTCCCTGTCGCTGACTGAAGCCACGTGCAATGTAACGCGCCTTGAAGACAGGCGGAGAACCCGGCGGCCGCTTCACCCTGAAGATCCACATGCCACTGACGATGTTCGCCCCAGGCGGGGGAACCTCGTCGACGTAGGTGCCTGTGGACTTCCAGGAAGCCATCTCGGCGTCCATGGCTGCCTGCCACTGAGAGGAGTAGGGACCCTCTATCGCCTCTGCGTAAGAGCGCGGGGTCGGGATGTTTTTTTTGTGTGCATCCGGGTCTCCCTCAGGGGCAAGCAGCATGGACACAAGATGAGGTACAGCAGCGGCAAAGCACTCAAACTCCTCCGGTCTGTCCTCAAGAACGTACGTGCCAAGAGCACACTCACCCCCGACGGACGGAGGACAGACAGACGCAGATGCAGACTCAGCAAGAAGACTAGTGGCGTAGTCTAGGCGACAGGTTGCAGCAAAGTCAACAAGCTCAGCAACGAGAGCAGACGCAGCAGAGGACTCAAACAGAGGGTCAGTGACAGCAGTGGCCAAGAAGCGCGTGACAGTAGGACTAGCAGCACGAAGGGAGTCAGACTCCGGGTCCGGACCGTCAGGAAGAGAGGACGAAGGAGGAGACGGCAGAGGGATACGCTGTGGAGCAGTGGAAGGACGCAGTGTCATAGAGTGAGTGCCAGGGACAGGAGGAGGATGCGGACGCAAAACACGACCAGTACGAGCAGTGCGGACAGGCGACGCAGCACGAGACACAGGCGACACAGGACGCGACTCAGGCTCACGACGCTCCGTAAGACCTCTAGTTGGTCCAGAGTAAGGAGAAGGACCAGGCAGTGGAGAGGACGGCCGTAACGGCGATTGTGACTGGACAGGCGGTGGACTCAGTAACGGAGGAGTAGGACCAGGAGAAGGCGGTAGACCAAGAACCTGCTGAAGGAGCGGAACGTAGTACGGCCGCGGCCGCGCAGCGCCTCCAGAAACAGCAGAGACAGCACCAGCACTAGCAGCACCTCCAGTAGCTCCAGCACCAGCAGCACCTCCAGCAGCTCCAGCACCAGCAGCACCTCCAGTAGCTCCAGCACCAGCAGCACCTCCAGCAGCTCCAGCACCAGCAGCACCTCCAGCAGCTCCAGCACCAGCAGCACCTCCAGCAGCTCCAGCACCAGCAGCACCCCCAGCAGCTCCAGCACCAGCAGCACCCCCAGCAGCTCCAGTACAAGCAGCACCAGTACCGCCAGTACGAACGCCTCCAGGACCAGTAGCACTAGTAGCACGGCGACAGAGTCGAGCGTACCACTCACGAAGCCGCTGCGGAGAGAGGGGCTCCCGCCGCAACGGGACACCCGGAGAACCTCCAGACTCAGCACACGCAGGCTCAGCACCCCAAGACGCAGCACCCCCAGAGTCAGCACCCCCTGGCTCAGCACCCCCAGGCTCAGCACCCCCAGTCCCCGCACCCGCAGGCGCAGCACCCCTAGCAGACCTGAGTCGACAGCTACCTCGACCGGCTCGGCAGGGTCTACTTGAGACACACCTGAGGGGGCAGGACCCTGAGGGGGGAGGGGGTCTACAGGAGGAGTACCTGGTACTAGGAAGAGTGGCGGTGGGGGGAGAGAGGCAGCGCGGTAGGGAAAGAGACGGTAGTAAGACACCGACTCGTCAAACGTGACGTCCTGAGAGGACAGAACACGACGCGAGGTGGGGTGGTAGAACTGCCACCCGGGTGCGTCAGGGGGGAAGCCAAGGAAGACACAGGGAACGGCACGGGAGGACAGCTTGTCCGCTGAAGTATCGCGGACAAAAGCTCGAGATCCCCAGACACGGAACGCAGACGCATCGCCAACCTTCCCTGTCTCCGGCAAGGAGACACGAGGCTGAAGGTTGATCTGATGCGCAGCGTACTGAACCGCGAACAGCCATAGAAAATGGGGAGCAGCCGCATGGATCATGGACGTACGAGCGACGTCCATGACCATGCCAATGCGGCGCTCAGCAATCCCATTTTGCTGTGGGGAGGCCGGAAGCGTGAACGTCTGGCGGATGCCCTCCGCACGACAGAAGGCCCTCAGGAGGTCGGAGGAAAACTCACCACCTCTGTCTGAGTGTAGACGCAGAACAGGAAGGTCCGAGCCGAAACTCTCGCTGAGCTGGCGACGGGCACCGCGGATCCAGTCGATCAACACCTCAGTGACGTCACCCTTGCTGCGCAAGGGGAAGACTGAGGTGTAACGCGAGTAGTCGTCAACGACCAGCAGGAAGTAACGCTCGTGACCCTGTCCACGGACGCGGGCTGGGCCCCACATGTCCATGTGAAGAGTCCGCAGGGGAGCCTCGGTCGGAGGGAACGAGGAGGAGTGAGGAGCGTCGTGCTGCCGGCCCTCGACACAGGGAACACAGGTGGGGGCAGGCCCTGGAGGAAGGGGAGGAAGGCACCGGGGGAGACCCGAGACAAGGGTACGGGAGGCCATGCCGCGAAGACGAGGCAGGGAGGGGTGACCAAGGCGGTGATGCCATAGGAGAGTCTCGTGTGTCAGAGGATGACACGAGCAGGGGGCAGACGCAGGACTATACCTGGACGCAGCACCAAACCTGACTAGACGCGGCTACCTGACCAGACGCAGAGACCGGAGGGGGCGCAGTAGTCAGTATGTAGAGACTCGACCCAGGCCGACGGGTGAACGTGGCCAGGTGGCGGCCCGTCCGAGAGCAAGTGCAGTGGGTCACACGCTGACCTCCAGGGGTAAACTGGTCAACCCACGCGTCCTGGCGGTCAGGTCCACTCACCAGGTTTGTAGAGAACGAGGGGAGGTGGAGTCCCGACAGCAAGCCCGACGGGGCCGCAGGACACGGTAGAACCGTGGAAGAGTGCGCAAGGACTGGGCCCCCAGAGGGGTCAGCCAGAGAGACTGCTACAGGCCGATTGAGCGGCGTGAGCGTGGTGCTGTCTCTAAAGAAAGAGCGCAAAGCACCAGAGTCAAGTGTGAAAGTGTGCAAGGCCTCAGTAGGTGCAGTACCAGAGAGAGCAGACTCACCAGCACCTGGAGCAGCAGACTCACCAGTACCTGGAGAAGCAGACGCACTAGCACCTAGAGCAGCAGCCGCAATGCCCGGATCGGGCGGGACACTCGTAACAGTCACCCTCAGCACTATCAGTCAAAGCATACATGGCAGCAAGGATAGCATCGAAATCAAGATCAAAGATAGCAACATTCTGCTTAAGCAGATCACCCCAGCGAGGGAGCTCAACAGCGTCAGGAAACTGGGCGCGCCAGGCGTCAGTCAGGCGACCGAAGCAGCGCTGCGCAGTGTGGGACAGCCTGCAAGTCTCCCCACGACGACTGCCGGTGCGAAGAACGTAAGTGCAGGGACCAGCACCCCCAGACCTCCCACGCCCAGCGTACCACTCACGAAGCTGCTGGGCCGACGGGGTCTCACGGGAACGCGGCTGCTGCTGGCGCTGGCTACCACCAAAGCCTCCATGCTGCGTGGCTGCACCTCGACCAGCACCACCGCCACCGCCACCCCCGCCACCGCTGCCGCTGCCTCCACCACCGCTGCAACTGCCTCCACCACCTTCTCTACCGCCACTGAAGCCCCCACTTCCGGCACCACCCCCACCCCCACCGCCACCCCCTCCGCCTCCTCCACCGCCTCCGCCGCCGCCTCCGTCCCCCCCACCACCCTTGCTCCTCTTGCCCTTGCTGTTGCGGCGTCTCCCACTAGGGGCAGACGCAGCGCCGACCTCCACAGTGCCAACGAGGTCGACAGCAGCAGCAGAAGCGACAGAGGGGCGAAGGGGGACAGGGGAACACCCCTCAAAGAAAGGGGTGCGTCGATCGCTGCGAGAAGCACCTACAGCTAAGATACTCTTCTCACCTGCAGCTAGGCGCTCCTCTAGCAGGTCGACAGTGAGCTCGGTGGGGCAAAGGGAGAGAAAGTGGTCCCTGACTGAAGAAAGGGAGTCAGGGAGGCGGGTGACTAGGTAGTAAAGGGCGATGTACATGGGGGGGGGGTTCTTGGCACAGAACTCAGTGGGAAGGGCAGCGTGGTAGCGGGCGTCACTACTGCGGAGGTGAGCAACTAGGTCAGCGACTGTGGCAAAGGCGGCAAGGTCAGGGAAAAGGTACGGCTGCATGAGGCACCTGAGGGCAGCAGTGGCAGGGGAGGAGTAGCGCGCAACCACAGCGTTGTACAAAGACTGAGCAGTCTTGTACTGACCAAAATGCGCGCGCTCAGCAGGCGGCAGGTGACTACGAACAGCAAGACGAGCAACAGCGTCACGAGTGGTCCACTGCGAGCGAACAGTACTGTCAGCAGGGGCAGCAGGAGCAGTGGAGACACCGGACGTTTGATCGAAAAGGGATACCCCATCCCTAGAGTCACACTGAAGAAAGAGGTGGAAGTCGTCAACCCACACATCAAACTCAACTGCACGCCCCTCAGCATCAAAGGTGAGAACAGTGGGGCTAGCCATAGTAGCAGTAGCAGCAGGAGCAGCAGAGGCAGCAGAAGCAGCAGTGGCAGCAGGCGCAGTGCAAGGAGAAGGGCAGCGCGGCTCGGTTCGGCAGCGCGGTTCGGCTGGGCTGCTCGGCTCGGCTGGGCGGCGCGGCTCGGTACTTGGCGGCGCGGCGCGGCAGCAGGCGGTGCGGCGCAGGGGGGGGGGGGGGGGGGGGGCAGCAGGTGGCGGGGTGGCGTGGGTGCTTACCAGGGGCGGGTGCAGGGCAGGGCCGCAGCTGGTGGTTTTAGGTCAGGGCCGCGGCAGGGGGCGACTGTAGGGCAGGACCGCGACCGGGGGCAGCTGCAGGACAGGGCCGCAGCAGGCGGCCGTGCCGTGACGGGCGGGCCGGAACTGGCGGCCGACGGGCGGCAAGAGGGGCCGTGACGGGCGGCGAGGGGGCCGCCGGGCGGCTAAGGGCCGTGACGGGCGGCTAAGGGGCCAGCGGGCGGCTAAGGGGCCGACGGGCGGCTAAGGGGCCGACGGGCGGCTTAGAGGCCGTGACGGGCGGCAGAGGGGGGGGGGCAGCGACGGGCGGCTAAGAGGCCGTGATGGGCGGCGAAGGGGCCGACGGGCGGCTAAGGGGCCGCGACGGGCGGCTAAGGGGCCGACGGGCGGCTAAGGGGCCGTGACAGGCGGCTAAGGGGCCGGCGACGGGTGGCTAAGGGGCTGTGACGGGCGGCGAAAGGGGCCGACGGGCGGCTAAGGGGCCGCGACGAGCGGCTAAGGGGCCGACGGGCGGCGAAGGGGCCGACGGGCGGCGAAGGGGCCGTGACGGGCGGCTAATGGGCCGACGACGGGCGGCTAAGGGGCCGTGACGGGCGGCGAAAGGGGCCGATGGGCGGCTAAGGGGCCGCGACGGGCGGCTAAGGGGCCGACGGGCGGCTAAGGGGCCGTGACGGGCGGCTAAGTGGCCGACGACGGGCGGCTAAGGGGCCGTGACGGGCGGCGAAAGGGGCCGACGGGCGGCTAAGGGGCCGCGACGGGCGGCTAAGGGGCCAAGACGGGCGGCTAAGGGGCCGACGGGCGGCTAAGGGGCCGACGGGCGGCTAAGGGGCCGTGACGGGCGGCTAAGGGGCCAACGGGCGGCAAAGGCAGGGCGCGATGCGCGCTTCGTGCAGGGCAGGAGAAATTTTCGTGGTGGGCCCTAAAAAAAACGTTCCCACTAGGGAACCTGCTCTGATACCATGTTAGAATCAAGAACGGAATGAATGAACTAGGAAGCAGGTGGGTACAAGTAGGAAACCTAAAAGTGTTGTACCCTATAAGAACTACCCCACTACAGCCTAAACAGACTATAGCATATATAAGTTTGACATAGTCCTCAGTGTGTCGTGCCACTCGCGAGGCGCCTGGCCGAGACCATAGACTGGCCGCCGAAGACTCCACTGAGTACCTTCAGGAAAAGACTCCGTGAAGCCAGGTGGGCGGCGCAGCCAGATCTCCTCGTGCAGGCTGCCCTGCAGGAAAGCTGTGCTGAAGTCCAAAGAGTGCAACTCGTAGTCACGCTGAGCAGCGACGTGCAACAACACCCAAAGAGTAGTCATCTTCGGGGTGGGGGAGAAGGTCTGGAAGTAGTCAACTCCCTGTCGCTGACTGAAGCCCTGAGCAACGTAACGCGCCTTGAAGGCAGACGGAGAACCCGGCGGCCGCTTCACCCTGAAGATCCACATGCCATCGACTATGTTCGCCCCAGGTGGGGAAACCTCGTCGACGTAGGTGCATGTGGACTTCCAGGATGCCATCTCTGTGTCCATGGATGTCTGCCACTGAGAGGAGTAAGGACCCGTAATCGCCTCTGCGTAAGAGCGCGGGGTCGGGATGTCTGGTGCAAGACACTCAAAGTCCTCCTACCTGTCCTCAAAGACGTCCGTGCCAAGAGCACACTCACCACCGACGGACGGAGGAGTGGCAAACGCAGACTCAGCAACTAGAGCAGTGGCGTAGTCTAGACGGCAGGCATCAGCAAAGTCAAGCAGCTCAGCAATGAGAGCAGACGCAGTAGCAGACTCAAAAGAAGGGTCTGTGACAGCAGTGGCGAGGAGACGAGAGACAGTGGGACTGGCAGCACGAGCGCGGTCAGACTCAGGGTCAGGGACCTCAGGAAGAGAGGACTCTGGAGGAGCAGTCAGAGGAACACGCAGTGGAACAGAGGAAGGACGGAGTACCATAGCGTGCGTGCCGGGGACAGGAGGAGGACGCAAACGAGGAGCGCGACGAGCACTGCGAACAGGCGAGACAGGACAAGACGCAGGCTCATGACGCTCTGTAAGACCGCCGGACTGCTCAGTGTAAGGAGAGGGAGAAGGCAGAGGGGAGGCTGGCTGTAACGGCAGCTGCGATTGGTCAGGAGGGGGACACAGAGGGGAGGAGTAAGGCCAGTAGAAGACGGGACACCAAGAACCTGCTGAAGCAAGGGAACGAAGTACGGTCGCGGCCGCACAGTGCCACCAGCACCTCCAGCTCCAGGGTCAACAGCTCCAGCTCCTGCAGCTCCAGTGCCTCCCACGCCAGTGCCCCCAAATCCAGCTCCTCCTGCTCCAGCGCCTCCAGCGCCAGCTCCACCAGTGCAAGAGCCTCCATCTCTAGCAGCTCCAGGCTCCGTAGGGTCTCCAGCTCCAGTGCCCCCAACACCACCAGACCCAGCAGCTCCAGTACCCCTGGTACGAGCACCTCTAGGACCAGCAGCTGCAGTACCTCCAGGACCACCAGCTCCAGCAGTATTTCCAGCACCTCCAGATCCAGTGTCTCCAGCGCCTCCAGCTCTGGGAGCTCCACTCCAAAGGCGTGCGCGCCGAACGATCTTAGAAGCTAGGCATGAATGTCGACTATCGAGATGGTGGTACAAAGAAAAATGAACCTAAGGGGTTGTACCCTACAGTGTGTACCCCACTAAGCCTACCCAAAATATAACATAGCTATACATATGTTTGACACACCCCCATAGGCAGAGTGGGGAAGAACAGAGGGTCACAAGACCAGTCAGGAAGTGCAAAGCAAGCTCAGGGTGGATCACAACGTCACCACTCAGTCTGAGCACAAGCAAGAAGGCCACAAGGCCAGTTCACATGCAGAGATATATATGTAACAACAACAGTACAGTGAAATCTACCTACAAGAACAAGCATGCAGGAATACATATAAATCATGGTAAAAACAAAGCCTACAGCAAGTGAGGAAGAGTGGGCACAAGGCCTAACAAAGTGCACAAACGCTGATGATCACCAGGCGGAAGTGCCTTGGTGAATATATCAGCAGTGTTGGCCCAAGTGGCCACGTAGGTAAGACGAAGCTGGCCACGCTGCTGCAGCTCTCGAGCAAGAAAGTAACGGAGAGCGATGTGCTTCGTTCTGTGCTCCAGTCTGTGCTCCTGACACAAGGCAATGGTGGCCTTGTTGTCGACGTACAGCACTGGAGGAGAACGAGGCCGCTCTCCCAAGTCAGTCAGCAGGTAGGTGAGCCAGCGAAGCTCCTGTGCAGCCATGGCTGTGGCGTAGATCTCAGCCTCACAACTGGAGCCGAGAACTGAAGACGAGCGTGTAGAACGCCAAGAAACTGAACCAGAGCCAAGGCTGAAGGTGTAACCCTGTGACGACCGCTGCGTAGCCTGGTCGTCAACCCAAGAGGCGTCCGAGTGACCAGTGAGGACAACGTCACCCCGTCCTCCAAGCACGAGCCCCATGCCCGATGTACTGCACAAGTAGCGTAGTACCCTCTTGGCAGCATCCATGTGCACCTTTCGGTGCCGACCAGGAGCCACGTAGCGAGCCAGAAGGCCAAGAGGGTACGCAAGGTCAGGACGAGTGCAAGTCATCAGGTACATGAGGCAGCCCACCAACTCTGGGTAAGGACCACTCGGCTCTACGGACTCGTCCGACGGTGGAGCTGAGAGCGAGTGACCTGTAGCCAGAGGAGTGGCCTGTGCTGAGGACCAGGTGAAACCGAAGCGCTGAAGGACCTGCTGCACCATGTGTGACTGAGTCAGTGTGATGGTGCGGCGTGCTCTGTCCCGGGTGATCTGCAAGCCAAGGTAGCTGCGCAGTTCACCCAGGTCTGTGCACGTGTGTCTCTTCTGCAGCTCCGACTTCACCAGGGCGAGAGCCTCAGTGTCAGCAGTGGCAAAGACCAATTCGTCGACGTACACGAGAACGTAGAACGGCGGCAGCGAAGTGTCGGTGCGCAAAAACAGCGACGGGTCAGCAGTCGACGGAGCAAACCCAAGAGCCGCAAGTGTCGTCCTCAGTGTGTCGTGCCACTCACGTGGCGCCTGGCGGAGACCGTAGACCGGCCGCCGGAGGCTCCACTGGGTACCAGGAGGGAACGACCCAGTGAAGCCAGGAGGGCGGCGCAGCCAAATCTCCTCGTGCAGGCTGCCCTGTAAGAAGGCTGTGCTGAAGTCAAGAGAGTGAAGCTCCTAGTCACGCTGAGCGGCAACGTGCAGCAGCACCCGAAGAGTGGTCATCTTCGGGGTGGGGGAGAAGGTCTGGAAGAAATCAACTCCCTCTCGCTGACTGAAGCCTCGAGCCACGTAACGAGCCTTGAAGAGAGGCGGAGAACCTGGCGGCCGCTTCACCCTGAAAATCCACATGCCACTGACAATGTTCGCCCCAGGAGGGGGAACCTCGTCGACGTAGGTGCCTGTGGACTTCCAGGATGCCATCTCTGCATCCATGGCTGTCTGCCACTGAGAGGAGTACCCACCCGCGATCGCCTCAGCGTAAGAGCGCGGGGTAGGGATGTCTGGTGCATCCGGGTCTCCCTCAGGGGCAAGCAGCATGGATACGAGATGAGGCGCAGCGGCTGCAAGACACTCAAGGTCCTCCTGCCTGTCCTCAAGGACGTCCGTGCCAAGAGCACACTCACCCCCGACGGACGGAGGACAGACAGACGCAGACTCAGCAACAAGACCGGCGGCGTAGTCTAGACGACAGTGAGCAGCAAAGGCAACAAGCTCAGTGACGAAGGCAGACGCAGCAGCAGACTCAAACGAAGGGTCATTGACAACAGTGGCAAGCAGACGTATGACAGTAGAGTGCTCAGCACGAAACCGGTCAGACGCAGGGTCAGCAACGACAGGCAGAGAGGATGCAGGGGGAGGCGGCAGAGGAACACGCGGTGAAGGAGAGGAAGGACGACGAACCAGGAAGCGGGAGTGCATGCTGCGTAGGCGAGGCAGAGAGGGGTGACCAAGGCGGTGGTGCCACAGGAGAGTGTCGTGCGACAGCCGGCGACACTCACACTGTGTAGCTACCTGAGCAGACGCGTGCAACTGGGGAGACAAAGGGGTGGAGCGTGACGCAGTGGTGAGGGTGTAGAGACTGGACCCTGGCGCACGAGCGAACGTCGCCAGGTGGCGACCAGTCTGGGAGCACGTGCAAATCGCCACACGCTGCCGGCCAGGGGTGAAGGTGTCAAACCCCGCATCCTGGAGGACAGCGTTACTCACCAAGTTCGTAGAGAACGAGGGGAGGTGGAGACCAGACAGCTCACCAGACGGGATCGCCGGACACGGAAGCACAGTGGAAGACCGTGCAAGCACTGGGCCCCCAGAGGGGTCAGCCAGTGAGACAGGAACAGGTGCAGGGAGGGGAGTGACTGTGGTACTGTCGCGAAAGAAACAGCGGGAAGCACCAGAGTCAAGTGTAAATGTGTGCAAAGCCTGTGCAGGCGCAGTACCAAGGGGAGCAGACTCACAAGCACCTAGTGCTGCAGGGGCTATACCAGGGGCTATACCAGGATCCGGCGGCACACACAAATAACAATCACCCTCAGCACTAACAGACAAGGCATACATAGCAGCAAGAATTCCGTCATAGTCAAGATCAAAGATAGGTACATCACGTCTAAGCAAGTCTGCCCAGTTGGGGAACTCAGTAGCATCAGGAAACTTGGCGCGCCAGGCGTCGCTAAGCCGAGCGAAGCAGCGCTGCTCAGTGTGAAAACCTGTGCACTGGCGACCAGCGCGGGGACCTGTGCGGATGATATAGGGGCAGCGACCAGGACCCCCAGAAGCCCCACGCCCGGCATACCAGTCAAGAAGCTGCTGGGAAGTGGGGGTCTGGCGCTGACGCTGATGCTGCTGCTGCTGCTGCTGCTGCTGCGGCTGCTGCTGGCCCTGACCACCACTGCCACTACCGCCCCCTCCTCCCCCACCGCCGCTGCTGCCCCCTCCACCGCTCCCAGTGCCTCCGCCGCCCCCACCACCACCTCCACCGCCTCCACCCCCACGACCACCCCCACCACCTCCACCTCCCCCGCCGCCTGCACCACCGCCACCTCCACCGCCACCCCCACCGCCCCTGCCACCCCTGCCGCCCCTGCCGCTGCGACGCTTCCCACTAGGAGCGGAAGCAGCTCCGACCCCCTCAGCACCAAGGTAGTCGTGAGCAGCAGCTGCGGAGGCGTAGGAGGGGGTGAGAGGGGAGGGGGAGCACCCCTCAAAGAGGGGAGAGCGAGGAGTGCCACGAGCAGCACCTACAGCGAGGATGTTCTTCTCTGCTGCGAGGAGGTGCTTCTCGAAGTCGTCGACAGTGAGAGTGGTGGGGTCTAGCACTAGGAAGTGGTCCCTGACAGAGCTAAGAGTGTCAGGGAGGCGGGTGACGAGGAAATAGAGAGTGAAGTACATCAGGGGGGGGGGGGGTTTGCGGCGCAGAACTCGGCTGAAAGGGCGGCACGAAAGCGAGAGTCAGTAGCGCGCAGGTGAGAAACGAGGTCCTCAACAGTGGTGAACGAGGAAAGATCGGGGAACAGGTACGGTAGCATGAGTCGACCTATGGCTGCAGTGGCCGGGGAGGAGTAGCGCGCAACTACAACGTCGTACAGTGTCTTAGCAGTTCTGTGCTGGCTGAAATGCGCTCGCTCAGTAATCGGCAGGTGGTTCCTAATAGCTAGGCGTGCAGCAGCATCACGAGTCTGCCACTGGGAGCGTTCTAGAGCAGGAGCATCAGCAGCAGGAGTAACGGCAGTGCCAGAGACGTAATCAAACAGGGAAACGCCCTCTTTGGCATCAGTCAGAAGGAACAGCTGGAGATCGTCTAACCACACAGTGAACTCGATGGGACGACCGTCGGGCTCGAACGCTAGAACGTTAGGCGTCGCCATATTCGCAGGCAGGCGGCAGCACGCAGTAAGCAGGCAGGCGGCAGCAGGCAGCAAGCAGCAGGCTGGCAGCAGGCAGGCAGCAGGCAGCAAGCAGGCAGGCAGGCAGGCGGCAAGCAGGCGGCAGCAGGCAGCAAGCAGGAGGCAGGCAGCTGGCAGGCAGCAGGCAGGCGGCAGCAGGCAGCAAGCAGGCAGGCGGCAGCAGGCAGCAAGCAGTAGGCAGGCAGCAGGCAGGCAACAGGCATGCAGGCAGGCGGGAGGCAGGCGGCAGCAGGCAGCAAGCAGGCAGGCGGCAGCAGGCAGCAAGCAGTAGGCAGGCAGCAAGCAGGCAGCAGGCAGGCTGCAGGCAGGTGGCAGCAGGCAGCAAGCAGTAGGCAGGCAGCAGGCAGGCAGCAGGCAGGCTGCAGGCAGGCGGCAGCAGGCAGGAGCGGCCTGAGGGCTGCGTGAGGCTGCTGGCTGCGTGTGGCGGCTTGCTGCACGAGGCTGCAGGTTGCACGTGGCTACGGGCAGCGCGCGCAGCTGCGGGCTGCTCGTGGCGACGCGCGGGCTGGGGGCAGGCTGCGTGGGCGGCTGGCGTGGCGTGTGGGGCCTAAAACGGGCTACACGGCGCGTGGGGCCTAAAACGGGCTACACGGACGCGGCGCGCAGGGCCTAAGCGGGTTGCGCACGGGCGGCTTACACGGCGCGCGGGCCGGCGGCAGGCTGCGCGGGTGGCTGACGAGGCGCGCGGGGCAGAAAACGGGCTGCAGGCGGGCTGCTTAAGTGGCGCGCATGGAAAAAAAAAAAAACAAAAAAACAAAAAAAAAAAACAAAAAAAAAAAACAAAAAAAAAAAAACAAAAAAAAACAAAAACAAAAAAAAACAAAACAAAACAAAAAAAAAAGGGCCGCGCGCGTGCAGCCGAGGCGCGCGCGGGCAGCAGGCAAGGCAGGTAAGGCCGTAGGTGAAGTAATGCAGTAATCGGTGGGCCCTAATCTTAGGTCCTAACGACCTATGCTCTGGATACCATCTTAGAAGCTAGGCATGAATGTCGACTATCGAGATGGTGGTACAAAGAAAAATGAACCTAAGGGGTTGTACCCTACAGTGTGTACCCCACTAAGCCTACCCAAAATATAACATAGCTATACATATGTTTGACAAACGAGCCACTCACGGAGCTGCTGCGGAGACAGTCGCGGCGAAGCACCAGCAGGACCTCCAGACGAAGCAGCACCCCGAGGCTCAGCACCCCCCGACTCCGCACCCTCCGACTCAGCACCCCCAGGCTCAACACCCTCAGGCTCAGCACCCCCAGGCTCCTCACCCCCAGGCTCAGCACCCCCAGACCCAGCACCCTCCGACCTCGCACCCCCCGGCTCCGCACCCCCAGACGCAGCACCTGGAGCAGCACCTGAGCTGACAGGTACCTCGACAGGCGCAGTACCAGGGAGAGGGTCTACCTGAGACACACCTGAGGGAGCAGGACCCTGGGGCAGGAGGGGGTCTACTAGAGGGGGACCGGGAGGAAGGAAGAGCGGCGGGAGCGGGGGAGGAGCAGAGCGGTAGGGGAAGAGACGGTAGAAGGGAACCGACTCGTCGAACATGACATCCTGAGACAGAAGGACACGGCGCGAGGTGGGGTGGTAAAACTGCCAGCCTGGCGCATCAGGGACAAATCCAAGGAAGAGGCGGGGGATAGCACGGGCGGAGAGCTTGTCTGCGGATGTATCGCGCGAACAAAGGCACGAGAACCCCAGACCCGGAACACCGACGCATCGCCAACCTCTCCGTCCAACGCAGTGTGGGCGAGGTCTCCGGTAAGGAGACACGGGGCCAGAGGTTGAGCTGATGCGCCGCGTACCGGACCGCAAACGGCCACAGAAAATGGGGAGCAGCCGCATGGATCATGGAGGTACGAGCGACCTCCATGACTAAGCCAATGCGGCGCTCAGCAATCCCATTTTGCTGAGAGGAGGCCGGAAGCATGAACGACTGGAGAATGCCCTCCCCACGACAAAAGTCCCGCAATAGGTCGGAGGAGAACTCACCACCTCTATTAGAGTGCAGACGCAAGACAGAAAGGTCCTGGCCGAACCGCTCGCGGAGTTGGAGACGGACCATGCAGATCCAAGGGATCAAGACATCAACGACTTCACCCTTGCTGCGCAAGGGGATGATCGTGGTGTACAGCGTGTAGTCGTCAACTACCAGCAGAAAGTAGCGCTCGCGGCCCTGTCCACTGACGCGGGCTGGGCCCCACACGTCCATGTGGAGAGTCTGCAGGGGAGCAGTCGTCGGGGGAAACGAGGAGGAGTGAGGAGCGGCGCGCTGCCGCCCATCGACGCACGGAAGGCAGGGCAGGGCAGGCGAGGGCGGGAGGGGAGGCAGAGACCTGGGTAGACAAGAGACGAGTAGACCGGAGTGCATGCCACGAAGGCGTGGCAAGTAGGGGTGACCCAGGTGGTGGTTCCACAGAAGAGTCTGGTGCAACAGGAGGCGACACGAGCAAGAGGCGGCTACCTGACCTGACGCGGACACCTGAGTAGACGCAACTACCTGAGGAGGCTTGGTAGCCAGTGTGTACAGACTCGACCCTGGCCGACGAGTGAACGTAGCCAGGTGACGCCCCGTCCGTGTGCACGTGCAGATCGACACACGCTGACCCCCAGGAGTGGTGGTAGTGAGTATCGCATCCTGGAGGGCAGCGGTACTCACCAAGTTCGTAGAGAACGAGGGGAGGTGAAGACTTGACAGTGAGCCGGACGGAACCGCCGGACACGGGAGGACAGTGGAGGAACGGGCAACGACCGGGCCCCCAGAAGGGTCAGCCAGTCTGACCGGGACAGTTGCTGGGAGAGGGGTGAGAGTGGTGCTGTCATGAAAGAAACAGCGTGAGGCGCCTGAGTCCAACGTGAAGGTGTGCAAGGCCTGTGCAAGCGCAGTACCAGGGAGAGTACCAGACTCACTAGTGTCAAAGTTACACGCAAGAATGAATGAACTATGAATGAGTTGGGTACAAGTACTAACCCTAATTGGGTTGTACCCCTTATGGGCTACCACGCTACAGCCTACACAAATGTTTAAGCTATAATTTTCTGACACACCCTCATAGGCAAAGTGGGGGAGAACAAGTGGTCACAAGACCAGTCAAGAAATGCAAAGCAAGCTATGGGTGGATCACAAAGTCACCACACAGTCCGAGCACAAGCAAAGGGCCACAAGGTCAGTTCACATGCAGAGTTATATAAAGGGAACAAACAATACAGTGATCATACCCTAGCAAGTGCAAGCATGCATGTATATATATAGATCACAGTACAAGCAGAGTCAAGCAGTAAGCAAGTGAGGCAACGTAAGCACAAGGCCTAACACAGTAGCAAAGCGCTGATGATCAGCAGGCGGAAGTGCCTTGGTGAAGACATCAGCAGTGTTGGCCCGAGTGGCCACGTACGCAAGACGAAGCTGGCCGCGCTGCTGCAACTCTCGAGCAAGGAAGTATCGCAGAGCGATGTGCTTCGTTCTGTGCTCCAATCTGTGCTCCTGACACAAGCCAATCATGGCCTTATTGTTTACGTACAGAACTGGAGGCGAACAAGGCTGCTCTCCCAAGTCGGTCAGCAAGTAGGTGAGCCAGCGTAGCTCCTGAGCAGCCATAGCCCCGGTGTAGATCTCAGCCTCACAACTGGAGCTGAGAACCGAAGACGAACGGGTAGACCGCCACGATACTGAGCCGGAACCAAGGCTGAAGGTGTAACCCTGTGACGACCGCTGCGTAGCTGAGTCGTCAACCCAGGAGGCGTCTGCGTGACCAGTGAGAACAAATGGACCCCGTCCTCCAAGCACGAGCCCCATGCCCGATGTACTGCACAGGTAACGAAGTAGCATCCCAGTGCACCTTTCGGTGCCTACCGGGAGCCACGTAGCGAGCCAGAAGGCTGAGAGGGTACGCGAGGTCAGGTCGTATGCAAGTCATCAGGTACATGAGGCAACCCACAAGCTCTGGGTACGGACCACTCGGCTCTACGGACTCGTCCGAAGGTGGAGCTGAGAGCGAGTGGCTGGTAGACAGAGGAGTGGGCTGCGGCGAGGAGAACTGGAAGCCGAAGCGCTGAAGGACCTGGTGCACCATGTGTGACTGAGTCAGTGTGATGGTGCGCCGTGCTCTGTCCCAGGTGATCTGCAAGCAAAGATAGCTGCGCAGTTCACCCAGGTCAGTGCAGGTGCGTCTCTTCTGCAGCTCGGACTTCACAAGGGTCAGTGCCTCAGTGTCAGCAGTGGCAAAGACGAGGTCGTCGACGTACACGAGGACATAGAACGGCGGTAGCGAGGTGTCGGTGCGTAGAAACAGCGACGGGTCCGCAGTAGAAGGAGCAAACCCAAGAGCCGCAAGTGTAGTCCTCAGTGTGTCGTGCCACTCGCGAGGCGCCTGGCGGAGACAGTAGACTGGCCGCCGGAGGCTCCATTGAGTACCTGAAGGAAACGTCCTAGTGAAACCAGGTGGTCGGCGCAGCCAGATATCCGCGTGAAGGCTGCCCTGCAGAAAAGCTGTGCTGAAGTCCAGAGAGTGTAACTCGTAGTCACGCTATGCAGCGACGTGCAGCAACACCCGAAGAGTAGTCATCTTCGGGGTGGGGGAGAAGGTATGGAAGTAGTCAACTCCCTGTCGGTGACTGAATTCTGAAGAAATGTAACGCGCCTTGAAGGCAGGCGGAGACCCCGGCGGCCGCTTCACCCTGAAGATCCACATGCCATCGACTATGTTCGCCCGAGACGGGGGAACTTCATCGACGTAGGTGCCTGTGGACTTCCAGGATGCCATCTTGGCATCCATAGCTGCCTGCCACTGAGAGGAGTAAGGACCCGTAATCGCCTCTGCGTAAGAGCGCGGGGTCGGGATGTCTGGTGCATCCAGGTCTCCCTCAGGGGCAAGCAGCATGGAAGCGAAACGAGGTACAGCAGCTGCAAGACACTCAAAGTCCTCCTGCCTGTCCTCAAGGACGTCCGAGCCAAGAGCACACTCACCCTCGATGGACGGAGGACTGGCAGACACAGAATTAGCAACTAGAGCAGTGGTGTAGTCGAGACGGCAGACAGCAGCAAAGTCAAGCAGCTCGGCAATGAGAGCAGACGCAGAAGCAAACTCAAAAGAAGGGTCAGTGACAGCAGTGGCGAGGAGACGAGCGACAGTGGGACTTGCAGTACGAGTGCTGTCAGACGCAGGGTCGGGGACCTCAGGAAGAGAGGACTCAGGAGGAGCAGGCAGAGGAACCCGTAGTGGAATAGAGGAAGGACGGAGTGCCATAGCGTGCGTGCCAGGGACAGGAGGAGGACGTGAACGAGGAGCGCGACGAGCAACGCGAACAGGCGAGACAGGACAAGACGCAAGCTCACGACGCTCTGTAAGGCCGCCGGACTGCTCAGTGTAAGGAGAGGGAGAAGGCAGTGGGGAGGCTGGCTGTAACGGCAGCTGCGACTTGTCAGGCGGTGGAAACAGGAAGGGAGAAGGAAGACCAGTAGAGGACGGGACACCAAGAACCTGCTAAAGCAGGGGAACGAGGTACGGTCGTGTCCGTACAGTGCCTCCAGCACCTCCAGCGCCAGGGTCAACAGCTCCAGATCCTGCAGCTCCAGCGCCTCCTACACCAGGGCCTCCAACTCTAGCTCCTCCAGCTCCAGCGCCTCCAGCGCCAGCGGTCCCAGGCTCCGTAGGGTCTCCAGCTCCAGCGCTTCCAACACCACCAGTCCCGGCAGCTCCAGCACCACTGGTACGAGCACCTCCAGGACCAGTAGTCGCAGTACCTCCAGTACCGCCAGCTCCAGCATGAATAGCAGCACCTCCAGCTCCAATGTCTCCAGCACCTCCAGTCCTGGGAGCTCCACTCCGACGGTGTGCGCGCCAAACAAGCCACTCACACAGCTGCTGCGAAGACAATCGCGGCGAAGCACCAGCAGGACCTCCAAACGAAGCAGCACCCCGAGGCGCAGCACCCTCAGACTCCGCACCCTCCGACTCAGCACCCCCAGGCTCAACACCCCCAGGCTCAGCACCCCCAGACCCAGCACCCTCAGACCCCGCACCCCCCGGCTCCGCACCCCCAGACGCAACACCCCCAGACGCAGCACTTGGAGCAGCACCTGAGTCGACAGCTACTTCAACAGGTGCAGTACAAGGGAGAGGGTCGACCTGAGACACACCCGAGGGAGCAGGACCCTGGGGCGGGAGGGGGTCTACCGGAGGTGGACCGGGAGCAAGGAAGAGCAGCTGGGGCAGGGGACGGGCAGAGCGGTAGGGGAAGAGACGGTAGAAGGGAACCGACTCGTCGAACGTGACGTCCTGAGACGGGAGGACACGGCGTGAGGTGGGGTGGTAAAACTGCCAGCCAGGCGCGTCAGGGACAAAGCCAAGGAAAACGCAGGGAATGGCGCGGGCGGAGAGCTTGTCCGCGGACGTATCGCGAACAAAGGCACGAGAACCCCAGACCCGGAACACCGACGCATCGCCAACCTTCCACGTCCAACGCAGTGTGGGCGAGGTCTCCGGCAAGGAGACACGGAACCAGAGGTTGAGCTGATGCGCAGCGTACCGGACCGCAAACGGCCACAGAAAATGGGGAGTGGCCGTATGGATCATGGAGGTACGAGCGACCTCCATGACTAAGCCAATGCGGCGCTCAGCAATCCCATTTTGCTGAGGGGAGTCCGGAAGCGTGAACGACTGGAGAATGCCCTCCCCACGACAAAAGTCCCGCAAGAGGTCGGAGGAGAACTCACCACCTCTGTCAGAGTGCAGACGTAGGACAGGAAGGTCCGTACCGAAGCGCTCGCGGAGCTGGAGACGGACTGTGCGGATCCAATGGATCAAGACATCTGGGACCTCACCCTTGCTGCGCAAGGGGAAGATTGTGGTGTACCACGAGAAGTCGTCAACAACCAGCAGAAAGTAACGCTCGCGGCCCTGTCCACTGACGCGGGCTGGCCCCCACACGTCCATGTGGAGAGTCTGCAGGGGAGCAGTCGTCAAGGGAAATGAGGAGGAGTGAGGAGCGGCGCGCTGCTGCCCCTCGACGCAAGGAAGGCAGGGCGGGGCAGGCGAGGGTGGGAGGGGAGGCAGAGACCTGGGTAGACCAGAGACGAGAACCCGGGCGGTGGTGCCAAAGAAGAGTCTGGTGCGACAGAATTCGACACGAGCAAGAGGCGGCTACCTGACCTGACGCGGACACCTGAGCAGACGCAGCGACCTCATGAGGGCCGGTAGCCAGCGTGTACAGACTCGACCCTGGCCGACGAGTGAACGTAGCCAGGTGACGCCCCGTCACTCACGGACACCACGGACGGGGCGAAACTCAGCTGTTAGGGTGAAACTCTCGAGTGACACTCACGGACGGGGCGTCACCTGGTGAAACTCAGGTGCCAGGTGTTAGAGTGACTCTGTCGACACTCACTAGCCATGGCTCCTAAGTCACGCTAGGATTCTAACATGCTATCAAAGTAGGTCGTTCCTAGGACCTCACATCAATGGGCCCACCACCTAATGCCCTGCTAGCCTAGGCCCCGACCCGTCGCCCCTTGGCGTCGCCCCTAGCTGTCCCCCTCGGCCCCGCTGGCCCCGTCGACTTCGTCGCCCCGCGCCCGGCCCGTACTTAGCCCGCGACCGGCCTGTACCTAGCCCGTCGCCCGGCCCTGTCCCTTGCCCAGCGCCCAGCCCCGTACCTAGCCTCGCGCCCGGCCCTGTACCTGCCCAGCGCCTGGCCCCGTACCTGCCTAGCGCCCGGCCCCGTACCTGCCCAGCGCTCGGCCCCATACCTGCCCAGCGCCCGGCCCTGTACCTAGCCCGCGCCTGGCCCAGTTCCTAACCCGCGCCCGGCCCCGTACCTAGCCCGCGCCTGGCCCCGTAGCTAGCCCACGCCCGGCCCAGTACCTAGCCCGCGCCCGGCCCCGTACCTAGCCTCGCGCCCGGCCCCGTTCCGCGCCCAACGCCCGGCCCCGCACCTGCCCAGCTCCCGGCCCCGTCCCTATCCCAGCACCCGGCCCCGTACCTAGCCGCGCCCCTCGGCCCATCTGGCCTCGTCGCCCCCATCTATGGCCCCTCGCGACCTGCAGCCCCTAACCGCGGCCCCGTCGCCTCTAGCCTCGGCCCCTCGCAACCCGTCGCCCCTAGCCGCGGCCCCGGTGCCCGCGTGCCCGCGTGCCCGCGTGCCCTGCAGTTGCACGCGCAGCTCCGCCCCCGCCCCCTTCCCCCCCCTCCCCCCCCTCCATGGGGACGGGGGGGAGAGGGTGTGAGGGGGTGGCGGATGTGCCTCAGCAGCAGCAGCTGCCGCCGCGCCTCCTCCTCTCTCTCTCCCTGCCACGCCTTGTGTTGGGAGAAGGGGGGGGAGCTTGGAAGTTCAAGAGGAGGCAGGAGGGGATCTGCAGCACCAGCCCCCCCCGCCCCCCTTTTCTCCTCCATCCTTGGGGGGGGAGGTGGCGTGGAAGGGGTGGCCGCTGTGAACCACTACAGCCCCACCCTCTGCCCTGCCTCTCCCCTCCCGCGGCTGCTGCTGTGGGGGGGAGGTGGCGGGGATGGGGGGTGGGGGAGAGGGGGCAGGCCGCCGTGTGAAGATCAGTGCAGGGACGACTGTGGGTGGGGCAGGGGCTGGAGAAAGGAAGGGGGGGAGGGGGTGAGATACAAGGGGGCAGCTGATAAGGGGGGTGAGATTAAGGGGGGGTGGTTGATTGGGGGTGGGATGTGGGGGTTAGTAAGAGGGGGTCGCCGGCATCGAGCAGTCAGGCTCATGCACGCCCCCCCACCTCCTCTCCTCATCCCTCTCTCACCTCCCCCCTTCGTAAAAGGGGGTTAGTAAGAGGGATCGCCGGTAATGAGTAGAAATACTTGTCAAACTTATATTCTATAGTCTGTTTAGGCTGTAGTGGGGTAGTCCTTACAGGGTACAACACTTTTAGGTTTCCTATATGTACCCACCTGCTTTCTAGTTCAATCATTCATTTGCTCACATTCTAACATGGTATTCTGAGCAGGTTCCCTAGTGGGAACGTTTTTTTTAAGGGCCCACCACTAGATTTTCTTTTCCTGCCCTGCCCGAAGCGCGCATCGCGCCTTCCCTGTCGCGGCCCCTAGCCAGTCGCGGCCCTTAGCCCGTCGCGGCCCCTAGCCCGTCGCGGCCCCCAACAACTGGCGCGTCCCTGCCAACCCCTACTGACGCGCCCCTGCTGACGCGCCCCTGCCGGCCCCTACTGACGCGCCCCTGCTGGCGCGCCCCTGCCGGCCCCTACTGACGCGCCCCTGCTGGCGCGCCCCTGCTGATGCGCCCCTACTGACGTGCCCCTACCGGCCCCTGCTGACGCGCCCCTACCGGCCCCTGCTGACGCGCCCCTGCCGGCCCCTGCTGACGCGCCCCTGCTGGCGCGCCCCTGCCGGCCCCTACTATCGTGCCCCTGCCGGCCCCTACTGGCGCGCCCCTGCCGGCCCCTGCTGACGCACCCCTGTAGACGCGCCCCTGCCGGCCCCTGCTGACACGCCCCTGCTGGCGCGCCCCTGCCAGCCCCTGCTGACGCGCCCCTGCCGGCCCCTGCTGACGCGCCCCTGCTGGCGAGCCCCTGCCGGCCCCTACTAGCGCGCCCCTGCCGGCCCCTGCTGACGCGCCCCTGCCGGCCCCTGCTGAAGCGCCCCTGCTGGCGCGCCCCTACCGGCCCCTGCTGACGCGCCCCTGCCGGCCCCTGCTGAAGCACCCCTGCCGGCCCCTGCTAGCGCGGCCCCTGCTGGCGCGCCCCCCCTACTGGCGCGGCCCCTGCAGTCGCGGCCCGCCCCTGCACCCGTCTCTGGTAAGCCGAGCCGCGCCGCCCAGCTGAGCCGCGCCGCCCAGCCGATCCGCGCCGCCCAGCCAAGCCGCGCCGCCCAGCCGAACCGCGCCGCCCTGCCGAGCCGCACAGCCCTACCGAACCGCACTGCCCTGCACTGCCCTGCTATTACTGCTACTGCTGCTACTCTTGCTACTGCTCCTACTGCTGCTATGGCTAGTCCTACTGTTCTCACCTTTGATGCTGAGGGACGTGCAGTTGACTTTGACGTGTGGGTTGACGACCTACAGCTCTTTCTTCAGTGTGATTCTAGGGATGGGGTATCCCTTTTCGATCACACGTCCGGTGTTTCTACTGCTCCTGCTGCCACTGCTGACAGTACGGTTCGCTCGCAGTGGACCACTCGTGACGCTGTTGCTCGTCTTGCTGTTCGTAGTCACCTGCCGCCTACTGAGCGCGCGCATTTTGGCCAGTACAAGACTGCTCAGTCTTTGTACGACGCTGTAGTTGCGCGCTACTCCTCCCCTGCCACTGCAGCCCTCAGCCGCCTCATGCTGCCGTACCTTTTCCCTGACCTTGCTGCCTTTGCCACAGTCGCTGACCTAGTTGCTCACCTTCGCACTAGTGACGCCCGCTACCGCGCTGCCCTTCCCACTGAGTTCTGTGCCAAGAACCCCCTCCCCATATACATCACCCTTTACTACCTAGTCACCCGCCTCCCTGACTCCCTTTCTTCAGTCAGGGACCACTTTCTCTCACTTTGCCCCACCGAGCTGACTGTCAACCTGCTAGAGGAGCGCCTTGCTGCAGCTGAGAAGAGTATCTAAGCTGTAGGTGCTTCTCGCGGCGACCGTCGCACCCCTTTCTTTGAGGGGTGTTCCCCTGTCCGCCTTCTCCCCTCTGTCGCTTCTGCTGCTGCTGTCGACCTCGTTGGCACTGAGGAGGTCGGAGCTGCGTCTGCCCTTAGTGGGAGACCCCGCAACAGCAAGGGCAAGGGGAGCAAGGGTGGTGGAGGGGGCGGCGGGGGAAGCAGTGGAGGAGGTGGAGGAGGCGGAGGAGGTGGCGGTGGAGGTGGGGGTGGTACCGGGAGTGGGGGCGTCAGTGGCGGCGGTGGAGGTGGTGGCGGCAGTGGCGGAGGTGGTGGAGGCAGTGGCAACGGTTGTGGAGGTGGCGGCGGCGGTGGTGCTGGTCGAGGTGCAGCCGCGCAGCGTGGAGGCTTTGGTGGCAGCCAGCGCCAGCAGCAGCTGCGCTCCCGTGAGACCCCGTCGGTCCAGCAGCTTCGTGAGTGGTACGCTGGGCGTGGGAGGTCTGGGGGTGCAGGTCCCTGCACTTACGTTCTTCGCACCGGCAGTCGTCATGGGGAGGCGTGTGGGCTGCCACACACTACGCAGCGCTGCTTCGGTCGCTTGACTGACGACTGGCGTGCCCAGTTTCCTGACGCCGTTGAGCTCCCTCGCTGGCATGATCTGCTTCTGCAGAATGTGCCTATCTTTGATCTTGATTTCGATGCTATCCTTGCTGCCATGTATGCTTTTGCTGATAGTGCTGAGGGTGACTGTTACCTGAGTGTCCCGCCCGACCCGGGCATTGCAACTGCTGCTCTAGGTGCTAATGCGTCTGCTGCTCCAGGTACTGGTGCGTCTGCTGCTCCAGGTGCTGGTGCGTCTGCTCTCTCTGGTACTGCACCTACTGAGGCCTTGCACACTTTCACACTTGACTCTGGTGCTTCGCGCTCTTTCTTTAGAGACAGAACCACACTCACGCCGCTCAGTCGGCCTGTTGTAGTCTCCCTTGCTGACCCCTCTGGGGGCCCAGTCCTTGCACACTCTTCCACGGTTCTACCGTGTCCTGCGGCCCCGTCGGGCTTGCTGTCGGGACTCCACCTCCCCTCGTTCTCTACGAACTTGGTGAGTGGAGCTGACCTCCAGGACGCGTGGGTTGACCAGTTCACCCCTGAGGTCAGCGTGTGACCCACTGCACTTGCTCTCGGACGGGCCGCCACCTGGCTACGTTCACCCGTCGGCCAAGGTCGAGTCTGTACACACTGACTACTGCGCCTCCTCCGGTCTCTGCGTCTGGTCAGGTAGCTGCGTCTAGTCAGGTGTTTGCTGCCGCGTCCAGGTCTAGTCCTGCGTCTGCCCCCTGCTCGTGTAGTCCTCTGTCGCACGAGACTCTCCTTTGGCACCACCGCCTTGGTCACCCCTCCCTGCCTCGTCTTTGAGGTATGGCCTCCCGTGCCCTTGTCTCGGGTCTACCCCGGTCCCTCCCTCCCCTTTCTCCGGGGCCTGCCCCCACCTGTGTTCCTTGTGTTGAGGGCCGGCAGCGCGCCGCTCCTCACTCCTCGTTCCCTCCGACTGAGGCTCCTCTGCAGACTCTTCACATGGACGTGTGGGGCCCAGCCCGCGTCCGTGGACAGGGTCACGAGCGTTACTTCCTGCTGGTCGTTGACGACTACTCGCGTTACACCACAGTCTTCCCCTTGCGCAGCAAGGGTGAGGTCCCTGAGGTGTTGATCGACTGGATCCGCGGTGCTCGTCGCCAGCTCAGTGAGAGTTTCGGCTCGGACCTTCCTGTTCTGCGTTTGCACTCAGACAGAGGTGGTGAGTTTTCCTCCGACCTCCTGAGGGCCTTCTGTCGTGCGGAGGGCATCCGCCCCAGACGTTCACGCTTCCGGCCTCCCCACAGCAAAATGGGATTGCTGAGCGCCGCAGTGGCATGGTCATGGACGTCGCTCGTACGTCCATGATACATGCGGCTGCTCCCCATTTTCTGTGGCCATTCGCGGTTCAGTACGCTGCGCATCAGATCAACCTTCAGCCTCGTGTCTCCTTGCCAGAGACCACACCTGCTCTGCGGTGGACGGGGAAGGTTGGCGATGCGTCCGCGTTTCGTGTCTGGGGATCTCGAGCTTTTGTCTGCGATACTATAGCGGACAAGCTGTCCTCCCGTGCCGTTCCCTGTGTCTTCCTTGGCTTCCCTCCTGACGCACCCGGGTGGCAGTTCTACCACCCCACCTCGCGTCGTGTTCTGTCCTCTCAGGACGTCACGTTTGACGAGTCGGTGTGTTACTACCGTCTCTTTCCCTACCGCACTGCCTCTCTCCCCCCCCCGCCGCTCTTCCTAGCACCAGGTACTCCCCCGGTAGACCCCCTCCCCCCCCAGGGTCCTGCCCCCTCAGGTGTGTCCCAGGTAGACCCTGCTGAGCCGGTCGAGGTAGCTGTCGACTCAGGTGCTACTAGGGGTGCTGAGCCTGCGAGTGCGGGGACTGGGGGTGCCGAGCCTGGGGTTTCTGTGTCTGGGGGTGCTGCGTCTGGGGGTGCTGAGCCTGGGCGTGTGGAGCCTGAGGGTACTGCGTCTGGAGGTGCTGAGCCTTCGCGTGCTCAGTCTGGCGGTGCTCTAGGGGTCCCGTCGCGGCGGGAGCCCCTCTCTCCACAGGAGCTTCGTGAGTGGTACTCTCGGCGCTGTCGAGGTGCTACTGGTGCTAGAGGTGTTGCTAGGGCTGCTGGTGGTGCTGCTGAGGTTGGAGCTGCTGCTGGAGGTACTGCTGGTGGTGCTGCTGGTGCTGCTGGAGCTGCTGGCGGTGCTGCTGCTGCTGCTGGAGCTGCTGGAGGTGCTGGTGCTGCTGGAGCTGCTGGAGGTGCTCCTGGTGCTGGAGGTGTTCCTGGTGCTAGAGCTACTGCTGGAGCTGCTGGAGGTGCTGGTGCTGCTGGAGGCGCTGCTGGTGCTGGAGCTGCTGCTGGAGGTGCTGCTGGTGCTGCTGGAGCTGCTGGAGGTGCTCCTGGTACTGGAGGTGTTACTGGTGCTGGAGCTGCTGCTGGAGCTGCTGGAGGTGCTGGTGCTGCTGGAGCTGCTGGAGGTGCTGCTGGTGCTGGAGGTGCTGTTGGAGCTGCTGGCGGTGCTACTGGTGCGCGGCCGCGGCCGTACTTCGTTCCTCTCCTTCAGCAGGTTCTTGGTTCCGCACCTTCTCCTGGTCCTCCTCCTCCTTTCCTGAGCCCACCGCCTGTCCAGTCCCAGTCGCAGTTACAGCCGGCCTCTCTGCTACCTGGTCCTTCTCCTTACTCTGGACCGACTAGAGGTCTTACGGAGCGTCGTGAGCCTGAGTCGCGTCCTGTGTCGCCTGAGTCTCGTTCTGCGTCGCCTGTCCGTACTGTTCGCGCTGGTCGTGTTTCGCGTCCGCATCCTCCTCCTGCCCCTGGCACTCACTCTATGACTCTGCGTCCTTCCACTGCTCCACAGCGTGTCCCTCTGCCCTCTCCTCCTGCGTCCTCTCTTCCTGTCGGTCCGGACCCGGATTCTGACTCCCTTCGTGCTGCTAGTCTGGCGGTCACGCGCTTTCTGGCCACTGCTGTCACTGACCCTTTGTTTGAGTCCACTGCTGCGTCTGCTCTTGTTACTGAGCTCGTTGACTTTGCTGCAGCCTGTCGCCTAGACTACGCCACTAGTCTTGTTGCTGAGTCTGCGTCTGTGTCTGTCTGTCCTCTGTCCGACGGGGGTGAGTGTGCTCTTGGCACGGACGTCCTTTGAGTGCTTTGCCGCTGCTTCACCTCATCTCGTGTCCATGCTGCTTGCCCCTGAGGGAGACCCGGATGCACTAGACATCCCGACCCCGCGCTCTTACGCAGAGGCGATAGAGGGTCCCTACTCCTCTCAGTGGCAGGCAGCCATGGACACCGAGATGGCTTCTTGGCAGTCCACAGGCACCTACGTAGACGAGGTTCCCCCACCTGGGGCGAACATCGTCAGTGGCATGTTGATCTTCAGGGTGAAGCGGCCGCCGGGTTCTCCGCCTGCCTTTAAGGCGCGTTACGTTGCACGTGGCTTCAGTCAGCGACAGGGAGTTGACTTCTTTCAGACCTTCTCCCCTACCCCGAAGATGACCACTCTTTGGGTACTGCTGCACGTTGCTGCTCAGCGTGACTACGAGCTCCACTCGCTTGACTTCAGCACAGCCTTCCTACAGGGCAGACTGCACGAGGAGATCTGGCTGCGCCGCCCACTGGGTCGTTTCCAGCTGGTACCCAGTGGAGCCTCCGACGGCCAGTCTATGGTCTCCGTCAGGCATCCCGTGAGTGGCACGACACACTCAGGACGACTCTTGCTGCTCTTGGTTTTGCTCCTTTCACTTCTGACCCTTCTCTGTTTTTACGCACTGACACCACTCTGCCGCCGTTCTACCTTCTCGTGTACGTAGACGACCTCGTCTTTGCTACTGCTGACACTGAGGCACTCGCCCATGTGAAGTCCGAGCTGCAGAAGAGACACACGTGCACAGACCTAGGTGAACTGACAAGCTATCTTTGCTTGCGGATCACCCGGGACAGAGCACAGCGCACCATTACCTTGACTCAGTCACACATGGTGCAGCAGGTCCTTCAGCGCTTCGGCTTCACGTACTCCTCGCCACAGTCCACTCCTCTGTCTACCGGTCACTCGCTCTCAGCTCCACCTTCGGACGAGTCCTTAGAGCCGAGTGGCCCGTATCCAGAGCTTGTGGCCTGCCTCATGTACCTGATGACTTGCACACGACCTGACCTCGCATACCCTCTCAGCCTTCTGGCTCGCTACGTGGCTCCCGGCAGGCACCGAAAGGTGCACTGGGATGCTGCGAAGAGGGTGTTGCGATACTTGTGCAGTACATCGGGCATGGGGCTCGTGCTTGGAGGACGGGCTCGAGTTGTCCTCACTGGTCACGCTGACGCCTCCTGGGTTGACGACTTGGCTACGCAGCGGTCGTCACAGGGTTACACCTTCAGTCTTGGCTCCGGTTCTGTCTCTTGGCGGTCTACCCGCTCTTCTTCTGTTCTCAGCTCCAGTTGTGAGGCTGAGATCTACGCTGGGTCCATGGCTGCACAGGAGCTACGCTGGCTCACCTACCTGCTGACCGACTTGGGAGAGGCGCCTCGGTCTCCTCCAGTTCTGTACGTCGACAACAAGGCCATGCTGGCCTTGTGTCAGGAGCACAGACTGGAGCACAGAACGAAACACATTGCTCTGCGCTACTTCCTTGCTCGAGAGTTGCAGCAGTGTGGCCAGCTTTGTCTTGCTTACGTGGCCTCTCAGGCCAACACTGCTGATGTTTTCACCAAGGCACTTCAGCCTTGTGATCATCAGCGTTTCTGTACTGTGTTAGGCCTTGTACCTACTATGCCTCACTTGCTTTCTTCTTGACTCTGCCTGTACTGTACTCTTTATACATATACCCTGCATTCATTCGCTCACATTCTAACAATACTCATGCACGCCCCCCACCTCCTCTCCTCATCTCTCTCACTCACCTCCTCCTTCGTTCTTATCTCCTCTCACCTCCTCTCTCTCTCTCTCTCGCCTCCTCCTCCTCACTTACCTCTCTGCCGTCTTCCACTGCACCGGGTGTACCCCTTCAAGGGGTGTTCAACACAGGTTTTTCTCCTGTAGGCAGTTATGGGGGTGTGTCAGAAAATATAATTATATGTTCTGTTATATAACTGCCTGTAGGATTTACTGTACTGTAGCTCCTATTGTTTGGTGGTGCACCTTTGTTCATTTGCTATATGTACCTTGTGTGCTATAGTGAAACCCATCATTCCTCTCGACATTCTCCTTTCCATTCCTCTCGACACTCAACTCTCTCGACATTCACTAGCCATGGCTCCTAAGTCACGCTAGGATTCTAACACCCACCACTGCTCCCACTGCCACCTCCACCACCACCGCTGCCACCTCCACCACCCCGGCCACCCTTGCCCTTGCTGCTGCGGCGCTTCGCACTAGTCGAAGCAGCACCATCGTCCTCAGGAACAGAGACGTCTGCAGCAGCAGCAGAGGCGAAGGAGGGGGAAAGGGGAGAGGGGGAGCACCCCTCAAAGAAGGGCGGGCGCGGAGTGCCACGAGCAGCACCTACAGCAATTGCACTAGTCTCAGCTGCGAGGAGATGCTGCTCGAGGAGGTAAACAGTGAGGGAGGTGGGGTCAAGGGAGAGAAAGTGGTCCCTGACAGAGCGAAGAGAGTCAGGGAGGCGAGAGTATATGAAGTAGAGGGTGATGAACATGGGGGGCTTGTTCGTGGCAAGAAACTCAGCAGGGACGGTAGCGCGGTAGCGAGCGTCGCTAGTGCGCAAGTGGGTAACCGGGTCCGCTACGGTGGCAAACGCCGACAGCTCAGGGAACAGGTAGGGCAGTAGTAGTCTGCCTAGAGCAGCAGTGGCAGGGGAGGAGTAGCGAGCAACGACAGCGTCGTACAGGGCCTGTGCTGTCCTGTGCTGTCCAAAGTGGGTACATTCGGCCACCGGCAGGTGGTTGCAAATGGCTAAGCGGGCAGTAGCGTCACGAGAAAGCCACTAGGAACGAGTCGAACCATCAGCTGTGGCGGGAGGGGCTGGAGCGACACCGGACACGTGGTCAAACAACGAGACACTGTCCTTAATATCGCTTATTAAGTACAGTTGTAGATCGTCGTGCCACGTGTCAAATGCAACTGGTCTGCCCTCGTGGTCGAACGCTAGGACTCGAAGCGAAGCCATAGTGGCGCAGTACTCTGAAGCAGAAGTAGCAGGAGCAGCAGTAGCCAAGGGGCCAAGGGGCGGGGCCTAGGGGCCGAGGGGCCAAACACGAGGGCCTAGGGGCCGAGGGGCCAAAGGTCGTAGGGGCCGAGGGGCCGGGGTGACTAGGGGCCGAGGGGCCAAACACGAGGCCAAGGGGCCCAGGGGCCGAGCCTAGGGGCCGAGGCTAGGGGCCGAGGCTAGGGGCCGAGGCTAGGGGCCGAGGGGCCAAACACGAGGCCAAGGGGCCGAGGGGCCGAGGCTAGGGGCCGAGGCTAGGGGCCGAGGCTAGGGACTGAGGCTAGGGGCCGAGGGGCCAAACACGAGGCCAAGGGGCCAAGGGGCCGAGCCTAGGGGCCGAGGGGCCAAAGAGGCCTAGGGGCCGAGGTGCGCGGCTAGGGGCGACGGGGCCAATGGGGGCCAAGGGGCGCGGTTAGGGGCGACGGGGCCAGTGGGGCCGAGGGGGCGCAGCTAGGGGCGACGGGGCCAATCGGGGCCTTGGGGCGCGGCTAGGGGCGACGGGGCCAGTGGGGGCCTTGGGGCGCGGCTAGGGGCGACGGGGCCAACGGGGCCGAAGGGGCGCGGCTAGGGGCGACGGGGCCAGCGGGGCCGAAGAGGGGCGTGGCTAGGGGCGACGGGGCCAGCGGGGCCGTGAGGTGGCGACGGGGCCGAAGGGGGCGCGGCTAGGGGCGACGGGGCCAACTGGGCCTTGGGGAGCGGCTAGGGGCGACGGGGCCAACGGGACCGTGGGGCGCAGTTAGGGGCGACGGGGCCAACGGGGCCGAAGGGGCGCAGCTAGGGGCGACGGGGCCAGCGAGGCCTTGGGGTGCGACTAGGGGTGACGGGGCCAACGGGGCCTTGGGGCGCGGCTAGGGGCGACGGGGCCAACGGGGCCGAAGGGGGGCGGCTAGGGGCGACGGGGCCAGCGGGGCCGTGAGGTGGCGACGGGGCCGAAGGGGCGCGGCTAGGGGCGACGGGGCCAACTGGGCCTTGGGGCGCGGCTAGGGGCGACAGGGCCAACGGGGCCGTGGGGCCCGGTTAGGGGCGACGGGGCCAACGGGGTCGAAGGGGCGCAGCTAGGGGCGACGTGGCCAGCGGGGCCTTGGGGCGCGACTAGGGGCGACGGGGCCAACTGGGCCTTGGGGCGCGGCTAGGGGCGACGGGGCCAACGGGGCCGAAGGGGCTCGGCTAGGGACGACGGGGCCAGCGGGTCCGAAGGGGCGCTGCTAGGGGCGACGGGGCCAGCGGGGCCGTGAGGTGGCGACGGGGCCGAAGGGGCGCGACTACGGGTGACGGGGCCAACGGGGCCTTGGGGTGCGGCTAGGGGCGACGGGGCCAACGGGGCCGAAGGGGCGCGGCTAGGGGCGACGGGGCCAGCGGGGCCGAAGGGGCGCGGCTAGGGGCGACGGGGCCAGCGGGGCTGTGAGGTGGTGACGGGGCCGACGGGGCCAGCGGGGCCGAAGGGGGCGCGGCTAGGGGCGACGGGGCCAGCGGGGCCGTGAGGTGGCGACGGGGCCGAAGGGACGCGGCTAGGGGCGACTGGGCCAACGGGGCCTTGGGGCACGGCTAGGGGCGACGGGGCCAACGGGGCCGAAGGGGCGCGGCTAGGGGCGACGGGGCCAGCGGGGCCGAAGGGGCACGGCTAGGGGCGACGGGGCCAGCGGGGCCGTGGGGTGGCGCGATGGGGCCGAGGGGCCGTGAGCGACGGGGCCTAGGGGCCGTGGGGTGGCGCGACGGGCCTAAGGGACGCGACGGGCCTAGGTGGGTTACTAGCAGCGTAGCAGGTGGTGGGCCCAAGAAACCTACTCTGATTCCATGTCAAAGTTACACGCAAGAATGAATGAACTATGAATGAGTTTGGTACAAGGACTAACCCTAATTGGGTTGTACCCCTTATGGGCTACCCCACTACAGCCTACACAAATGTATAAGCTATAATGTTCTGACAACTAGCACCTAGAGCAGCAGCAGCTATACCTGGGTCAGGCGGCACACACCGGTAACAGTCACCCTCAGCACTAACAGACAAAGCATACATAGCAAAAAGAATAGCATCAAAGTCTAGGTCAAAGATAGTAATCCTAGACCTAAGCAGATCTGCCCAGAGAGGGAGCTCGGCGTCGTCACCAAACTCAGCACGCCAAGCGTCGTCGAGGGGGGAGAAGCAGCGGTGCTGAGTGTGAAGCTTCCCGCATGTCTGACCAGCACGAACACCCGTGGGAATGACATACGGGCAGCTATCACTACCCCCAGACGTCCCACGCTGAACCAACCACTCACGGAGCTGCTGGGGCGACTGGGTCTCGCTCCGACGCTGCTGCTGCTGCCGCTGGCCACCACCATGGCCTCCACGCCGAGCGCCAGTCCCACCGCCACCAGTCCCACCGCCGCCACTGCCGCCACTCCCACTGCTGCCTCCACCGCCGCCACCGACACCCCCACCCCCGCCACCATTCCCACCGCTGCCACCACCTCCACTGCCTCTACCACCTCCACTGCTGCCCCCACCACCACTCCCGCTGCCCCCTCCACCACCCTTGCTACCCTTGCCCTTGCCGTTGCGGTGCTTCGCACTAGTAGAAGCAGCCCTGACGTCCTCAGCACCAAAGACGTCTGCAGCACCGGCAGAGGCGTAGGAGGGGGCAAGGGGGGAGAGGGAGCACCCCTCAAAGAAGGGCGGGTGCGGAGTGCCCCGAGCAGCACCTACAGCAACTGCACTAGTCTCAGCTACGAGGAGATGCTGCTCGAGGAGGTCAACAGTGAGGGAGGTGGGGTCAAGGGAGAGAAAGTGGTCCTTGACAGAGCGAAGAGAGTCAGGGAGGCGAGTGACTATGAAGTAGAGGGTGATGAACATCGGGGGCTGGTTCCTGTCAAGGAACTCAGCAGGGACGGTAGCGCAATAGCGAGCGTCACTAGCGCGCAGGTGGGAAACAAGGTCCTCTACAGTGGCAAAGGCTGACAGCTCGGGGAACAGGTAGGGCAGAAGCAGGCGGCCTAGAGCAGCAGTAGCAGGCGAGGAGTAGCGGGCGACTACAGCAGCGTACAGTGCCTGGGCTGTCCTGTGCTGTCCAAAGTGGGCGCATTCGGCTAACGGCAGGTGGTTGCGAATGGCCAAGCGGGCAGCAGCGTCGCGAGTAAGCCACTGTGAGTGAGTCGCACTGTCAGCTGTGGCGGGAGGGGCAGGAGCGGCGCCTGACGCAAGGTCAAACAGCGAAACACTGTCCTTAGTATTGCTCAGTAGGTACAGCTGCAGGTCGTCGAGCCACGTGTCAAACTGAACCAGTCTGCCCTCATGATCGAACGCGAGAACCCTAAGCGAAGCCACAGCTGTGCAGCACGCAGGAGCAGCAGTAGCAGCAGCAGTAGCAGCTGTAGCAGTAGCAGCAGTAGTAGCAGCAGGGACAGTGAAGCCAAGGGGCCGAGGGGCCTGGGACCTAGGGGCCGAGGGGCCGAGGGGCGGAGCCGAGGGGCCTAGGGGCCGAGGGGCCAAACACGAATGGGGGGGGCAAAGGGGCCTAGGGGCCGAGGGGCCGAGGGGCGGGGCCGAGGGGCCAAACACGAAGGGGGGGGGGGCCTAGGGGCCGAGGGGCCAAGGGGGCGAGGGGCCTTGGGCCTAGGGGCCGAGGGGCCGAGGGGCCGAGGGGCGGGGCCGAGGGGCCTAGGGGTCAAGGGGCCAAACACGAATGGGTGGGGGGGGCTAGGGGCCGAGGGGCCAAGGGGCCTAGGGGCCGAGGGGCCGAGGGGCGGGGCCGAGGGGCCTAGGGGGCGAGGGGCCTGGGTCGCGGGTCGCGGATCGCGGGTCTCTAGGGGCCGAGGCTAGGGCGACGAGGTGACGGGGCCGCGGCTAGGGCCGACGGGTTGCGGGTCGCTAGGGGCCGAGGCTAGGGCGACGGGGCGACGAGGCCGCGGCTAAGGGCGACGGGGCGACGGATCGCTAGGGGCCGAGGCTAGGGCGACGGGGCGACGAGGCCGCGGCTAGGGGCGACGGGGCAACGGGTCGCTAGGGGCCACGGCTAGGGCGACGGGGCGACAGGGCCAAGGGGCCGCGGCTAGGGGCGACGGGGCCAAGGGGCCGTGGCTAGGAGTCGCGGCTAGGGCGACAGGGCGACGGGTCGCTAGGGGCCGTGGCTAGGGCGACGCGGCGACGGGGCCAAGGGGCCGTGGCTAGGGGCGACGGGTCGCGGGTCGCTAGGGGCCGTGGCAAGGGCGACGGGGCCAAGGGGCCGCGGCTAGAGGTGACAGGGCCAAGGGGACGTGGCTAGGGGCGACGGGGCCAAGGGGCCGGGCTAGAGGCGACGGGTCGGGGCCTAGAGGGGCCTACGGGTCGCAAGGGTGGCTAGCAGGGCAGCAGGTGGTGGGCCCAAAAAAACGGTCCTAGAAGGGACCTGCTCTGAAACCATGTCAAAGTAACGAACGAGAATGAATGAACTATGAAACAGTTGGGTACAAGTACTAACCCTAATTGGGTTGTACCCCTTATGGGCTACCCCACTATAGCCTACACAAATGTAAAAGCTATAATGTTCTGACATACACTGGAAATGCTTGCGACGACACTGGATGGGCACGACATTTTACTGGGACGTGATTGGCTGCGACACTACAGTCCACGAATTGACTGGACGACAGGCAGCTGCACTGTGCGAAGCAGCGGTAACTGGGTCGAACTACCTCGCTGACAGTCGCCTGAGTCTTCAACGGTCCACGTCAACGCCATCACGATGAAACGGGATGTCGCCGCTGGAGCTGACGTGTACGCAGTAGACATTGCAGTGAGGGAATCAGCAGAGGCACCAAGTGGTTTTCAAAAACTGCTCGAAGCTGTACCGCCCGAACTTTAGGAACTGTTGAAACGGTACCCGGGGATTTTCCCAGATGACTTACCGGAAGGACTGCCACCTCAACGCGCACACGACCACAAGATAGAGTTAGAACTGGGGGCACAGCCAACTGTACAACGACAGTTCAGTCTGACACAGCCTGAACTCGACGAACTAAGGAAGCAGTTAGATTACCTGTTAGAGAAGCAGTTCATCCGACCGAGCTCGTCACCGTTCGCCGCACCGATACTGTTCACACCGAAAAAAGACAGAGGGTTTCACATGTGTATTGACTACCAAGCACTGAACCGAGTAGCCATAAAATCACGATACCCGATTCCCCGCGCTGACGAACTGATAGATCAACTGCGAGCAGCTCGAGTATTCTTGAAGATTGACCTACTTCGACGGCTCGAGTATTCTTGAAGATAGATCGACTGCGAGCAGCTCGAGTATCCAGTCGAACCGTCAGACTGTGCCAAGACAGCTTTTAGAACTAGATACGGATATTTCGAGTACACCGTCATGCCCTTCGGACTGACCAACGCCCCCGCCACTTTTCATATGAATATGAACGAGGCTTTTAGCCCGCTTTTAGATAAATGCGTAATAGTTTACCTCGGCGACATCCTCGTTTACAGCCGCGACAAGCAGCAGCATTTAATGGACTTAGAAGCAGTGCTTAAGATTTTAGACAAAAACTGCCTACTGACCAAGGGTTCCAAGTGTGAGTTTTTCCAAGACAGGCTAGAGTTTTTGGGGCCCGTCATTTTGGAGGTTGGAGTCGAAATTGACCCGAAGAAGCTAGACACGGCAAAAGCGTGGCGACCCCCGACGAATCTCACTGAACTGCAGAGTTTTTTAGGGTTGGTTAATTACGTTCGTCGGTTCGTCCCCGACATGGCACGATTAACTGCCCCGCTGATTGACCTACTGCGGAAGGGGGTAGGGTTTACGTGGGGGGAGAAAGAGCATGCTACCTTCTCTGCCCTAAAAAGTGTTCTTTGTACACCACCCGTACTGTGCATTGCCGACCCCCACCGCCCTTTCGAAGTCATTACGGACGCAAGCGACATCGCCATCGGAGCTGTACTGTTACAGGACTTCGGCAACGGCCTACAACCCATCGCATATGAATCACGAAAACTGCATCCGCCCGAGAAGAAGTACCCGATACACGACCGCGAGATGCTCGGGATCGTGCATGCATTCAAAGTCTGGCGCTGTTACTTGACCGGCGCAGATGTGACAGTACGGACAGACCATAAATCTCTACGGTACCTCCACGCACAGCCCCACCTCAACCCACGACAGGTCCGCTGGCTCGATTTCCTCGAGTCGAATTTTCATTACACGGTCACCTACAAAAAAGGGGCATCAAACATCGCCGACGCACTGACCCGCCCCACTGCCCAAATCCATGCAGTACTACTCGCCCAAACCAGCCCACTATTGACAGGACTATTTACCCATGGATATAAAACAGACCCATTCTTCACATGCAGAAATTCGCAACAGTTCGCAGCAGCAAAATGGATTTATTACGTAAAAGCCGGCACCGACCGCATCTGGGTTCCGGGGTTACACTTTACTACGGGAGCTGCTATTACAAGAGGCATACGACGGACTTCGGGGTAGAAAAGACATGGCAGCAGTTGCAGTGGTATTAATACTGGCCAGATTTGTTGACCGACGTGCAACGACACGTGGCATCGTGCCCCACCTGCCAAATCATGGAGTCATCACGGAAGCGGCTGGCATGACAGTTGCAGCTGATACCACCCCCAGAGCGTGCTTGGCAGCAGGTGACGATGGACTTCGTCACGGGGTTACCGGCTGGGGCAAGTGGGAATGACGCAATCCTGGTCGTCGTCGATCGACTCACGAAAATGGCACATTTCGCAGCATATAAGAAATCAATCTCGGCCGAAGAAACAGCAGCCATCATCAGCAATCGAGAGACGAAGTTCACCAGCAACTTTTGGCGGAACCTGTGGCAGCAATTCGGCACACAACTACAGTTTAGTTCATCGTACCACCCGGAAACCGACGGACAGACAGAACGGACAAACCAGACCATGGAGCAACTGATCCGAGCCACGTGCGATGACCCCACCACGTGGGAACACCAATTGCCACTCATTGAGTTTTCGTACGACAATTCGCCATGCGCCACGACCCAACAGTCACCGTTTTACCTGAACTACGGACAATACCCTACAGTATCCATGACCCCGAATCCTGACAACCCCGTACCT
This sequence comes from Closterium sp. Naga37s-1, assembly GCA_947471745.1. Classification (NCBI taxonomy): domain Eukaryota; kingdom Viridiplantae; phylum Streptophyta; class Zygnematophyceae; order Desmidiales; family Closteriaceae; genus Closterium; species Closterium sp. Naga37s-1. The sequence goes on along the minus strand of CANJKZ010000163.1, from coordinate 3,643,071 downwards.
CGCGCACACCAGTTCGCGGAAATTTTACAGGCAACACGGACCCGAGCAACAGACGCAATTAAAAAAGCCAATATCATCGCTAAACGCAACGCCGACCGCCACCGCCGACCTGTTACTTACCAGCCCGACGACCTAGTTTTACTCGACACCCAAAACCTCCGCCTACCCATCACCCCAAAACTTCGCCCCCGATATTGCGGGCCATTTCGCATCAGCCACATGATCACTCCCGTCACCGCCCACCACCTCCTTCCCCCTGACTGGTACGTCAGCCCGTCCTTCCACGTCAGCTTACTCCTGTCAGAATGTATTTGCTGTCTAGCCTGCAGTGGGGTACTCTGTAGTGAGTACAACCTAATTTAGGGTTTGCTGTTTGTATCCCAACTTTCTATAGTGAAACATCATCATTCTTTCTTCTCGACTTTCCTCACCCAAAACTCTCTTGACACTCTAACCTAGCTATGGCTCCTAAGTTCTAGCTAGGACTTTTAACATGCTATCAGAGTAGGTCGTTCCTAGGACCTCACATTAATGGGCCCACCACCTAATGCCCTGCTAGCCTAGGCCCCGGCCCGTCGCCCCTTGGCATTGCCCCTAGCCCCTAGGCTCGGGCCCTTGGCCCTGTCGCCCCTAGCTGTGCCACTCGCCCCCGTTGGCCCAGTCACCCCTAGCCGCGCCCCTTCGGCCCCGTCGCCACCTCACGGCCCCGCTGGCCCCATTGCCCCTAGCCGCGCCCCCTTCGGCCCCGCTGGCCCCGTCGACCCCGTCGCCACCTCACGGCCCCGCTGGCCCCGTCGCCCCTGGCCGCGCCCCTTCGGCCCCGCTGGCCCCGTCGCCCCTAGCCGCGCCCCTTCGGCCCCGTTGGCCCCGTCGCCCCTAGCCGCGCCCCAAGGCCCCATTGGCCCCGTCGCCCCTAGTCGCGCCCCTTCGGCCCCGTCGCCACCTCACGGCCCCGCTGGCCCCGTCGCCCCTAGCCGCGCCCCTTCGGCCCGGCTGGCCCCGTCGCCCCTAGCTGTGCCACTCGGCCCCGTTGGCCCCGTCGTCCCTAGGCGCGCGCCCGGCCCGTACCTACCCCGCGACCAGCCCGTACCTAGCCCGCGGCCAGCTCGTACATTGCCCGCGACCGGCCCATACCTAGCCCGCGCCCGGCCCCGTCTCTAGCCCGCACCTGGCCCCGTACCTAGCCCGCGCCCGGCCCGTATCTCTCCCAGCGCCCGGCCCGTACCTAGCCCGCGCCCGGCCCGTACCTAGCCCGCGACCGGCCCGTACCTAGCCCGCGACCGGCCCGTACCTTGCCCGCGCCCGGCCCCGTCTCTCGCCCGCGCCTGGCCCCGTACCTAGCCCGCGCCCGGCCCGTATCACGCCCGCGCCTGGCCCCGTACCTAGCCCGCGCCCGGCCCGTACCTAGCCCGCGCTCGGCCCGTACCAAGCCCGCGCCTGGCCCCGTCCTTCGCCCAGCGCTCGGCCCCGTCTCTTGCCCGCGCCCAACCCCGTAACCAGCCCGCACCTGGCCCGTACCTAGCCAGCGCCCGGCTCGTACCAAGCCCACGCCTGGCCCTGTCCCTCGCCCACGCCCGGCCACGTACCTAGCCCGCGCCTGGCCCCGTACCTAGCCCACGCCCGGCCCAGTACCTAGCCTCGCGCCCGGCCCCGTTCCGTACCCAGCGCCCGGCCCCGTTCCGCGCCCAACGCCCGGCCCCGTACCTGCCCAGCTCCCGGCCCCGTCCCTAGCCCAGCGCGCGGCCCCGTACCCAGCCACGCCCCTCGGCCCCACTGGCCTCGTCGCCCCTAGCTATGGCCCCTCGCGACCTGCAGCCCCTAACCGCGGCCCCGTCGCCTCTAGTCTCGGCCCCTCGCGACCCGTCGCCCCTAGCCGCGGCCCCGGTGCCCTGTCGCATCATGAAGGGTAAGGGGGTGGCAAGAGGGGGTTCCTCCTGCCCGCGTGCCCTGCAGTCACACGCACAGCTCCGCCCCTGCCCCCCTCCCCCCCTTCCCCCCCCTCCGTGGGGATGGGGGGGAGAGGGTGTGAGGGGGTGGCGGATGTGCCTCAGCAACAGCAGCTGCCGCCACGCCTCCTCCTCCCTCTCTCCCTGCCGCACCTTGTGTTGGGAGGGGGGGGGAGCTTGGAGGTTAAGGAGGTGGCAGAGGGGATCTGCAGCACCAGCCCCCCCCCGCCCCCCCCCCCACTTCTCCTCCATCCCCCTGCTGTGGGTGCAGCAGTGGGGGGGAGGGGATCTGCAGCACCAGCCCCCCCCCCGCCCCCCCCCACTTCTCCTCCATCCCCCTGCTGCAGGTGCAGCAGTGGGGGGAGGGTATGGGGGTGGCGGGTGTGTGAACCGTCCCCTACTCCTCCTCCTCCTTCGTCTCCCACTGCTGCAGCTGCCGCTGAGGGGGGTGGGTGTGTGGGAGCCGAGAGAGTGGTGCTAGGAGGGTGACGTGGGAGTGGAGCTAGGGGTGCAGCAAGGGGTGTGTGAAAGGGGGGTGGGACAGTTGGGGGAGGTTGAGCGGAGGCTGCCGTCTTGTCGTCCGCAGCACCTGTAGTCCGGGGCTCTGCTGCTGGTAGCTCAGAGAGCTTGCTGCGCCTGTCGCCCGTGGGTCCGTTGCTCCTGCCGCTCAGAGTTAGCCGCAGAGCCAGTTACTCCTGTAGTCCGGGGCCCTTGCTCCGGTAGCCACCGTGCGCGCCGCTCCTGTTGCTCGTGTGTCTGCAACATCAGCCGTCGCCTCATATCTCCTCTCCTCTCACAGTCTAGCCTCCTCCTCCTCACTTGCCCTTTGTGAATGCCTCTAGCTTTGCTTGTACTGGTGAACCTGCTCTATGACTGCTTGCTCTGCTGATTATACCCCACTTTGACTATGGGGGTGTGTCAGAATGTATTTGCTGTCTAGCCTGCAATGGGGTACTCTGTAGTGAGTACAACCCAATTTAGGGTTTGCTATTTGTATCCCAACTTTCTATAGTGAAACATCATCATTCTTTCTTCTCGACTTTTCTCACCCAAAACTCTCTCGACACTCTAACCTAGCTATGGCTCCTAAGTTCTAGCTAGGACTTTTAACAACTCCGCCCCTACGTGCCATCCACGAGCCACCTGCCCCGCAACCGCCCAGCAAGCATGACCCGACCACCCACCGAGCCCATCATCACACCCGAGAAGATCCCGAGTCACCGAGTTCGAGACCCACGTGGAGTTCGCAGGATCGAGTTCCTGATACGCTAGAAAGACCGCACGCCCACCATTTGGGTACCCCTGGACACAATCGAAAACCACCCCGTCCTCACCGAGTATCTGCGCAGCCGCAATTTCCGAGATGTACACGTACTCTCGTAAGGAGGGCCTCCTAAGGGGGGAGGGTAGTGTAAGGAAATTTCTTTTTCCTTACACCGCATCCCTGCGTAACGCGTACATTACTGTTCTCACCACACCCGGCACCGTTACCACTCGCGACCCTCGCTTCGACAATCTTCCCGCCACTTCGCACGTCGCAACCCAGCCTCCCGGCTCGGCTGGTAACCCGCGCTCCGGGCCTCCGCTTCGACACTTTCCCAACCTCAGTCCCGACCTCAGCCACAGGCCCGTCGCGCATCAACCACAGTTCGTTACCGTTACCACTGTGGCCTTCGCTATTTAGTTCTCGCTCATTCCTTCTCTGATTGTACTGTTTTGCTTCGATAGTGCAATTCTCGCTCGCTCGGTCAATTGCACTCGTAACAACAACTCATAACACATGCGCACAACAGACCACTCACTCCTGTGACTCGTCTCTCTGATTCCCCGTCTCGTCCCTCCCCACAGCGTTCTCTGGCCAGCTCCTCCAATGGAAACAGCTCTCCAGTACCCCTTCTCCCCGCCATCTCTCCCGTTTCCCCACCTCCCCCACCTCTCCCCAACCGCGCACCCTTCTCTCCCACAGCTTCCTCCACCGCCCAGTCCCCCGGGCCTCCACCGCCCCAACCTCCCCTCCCCCCTAACCTTCCCTCCCCCCCACCCCCACTTTCCTCCCACCCCCCTCCCCCCCTTTCCTCGTCTGAAGAGTGGCTCCTTTCACCACCACACCACCTCAGCTTGAGACCTCAGCCAATGGCCATGCAGCGGAGGATACCTATCACTGCCAACTAAAACTTGCCAGCCAACTTTCCACATTGTCCCAATTTTGGTTTCTCACATGTTCTTACAGTTCTCGCGTATTCAACTCGACCATAAATAAAAGCAGCAACGTCGCACGTCCCTCGTCCACGCCTTCACTTGTACTACCTTTGCTGTTAGTTGATTTATCGGTCGCGTACCTGCGAGTCGCGAGCAATGCGTTTGGTTCAACGACGTCGTAATCCCAAAGAACTTCACCGCATCCACTTCGAACAAATAGCGTGCTTCTGCTGAACATACAATGGCTCCTTGATCTTGCCGTTAGTTCATAATCTCCACTGGGACGCGTCAGCTGTTACCAGTCGCAGACATGCCAGGTAAGCATCCCTTGATTCACGGTACCCGCGCCGTCGCATGTCATCGCACGTTTTAGTCACACGCGCTCGATACAACGTTCTATATTCCCAACGTCGCGGTTTCTGCATCTCATTGTTTTGTTCTGGCGGGAAGAGAAGGCTCGAAATCGAAATTAGACCGAGTCAGTTCAGCTGTATAGAAATGTGCGTATAACAAATGTCTGAGAGCTCAGAGACGCCTCGGAAAGAGTCAAGGTATATTCCGTATTGTGCGAACAGAAACAAGGTATCCGTCGCTATGAGCTCGCTTCAGCATGCAGTTTCCTCTGCCGCCGCTGCTGCTGCTGCCGACGCCGATGATGCTGCTGCCACCGCCGCCGCCGCTCCTGCACCACACATCACCTCCTCCTCATGTCTGTTCCACCTCATGCATCCATATCTCCCACCCTTCCACTCCTCTTCCCCCATTCCCTCCCCTCCTCTCCCGCTCCTCCCCCACTCCCCATGCCCACTCTCCCTCCCCCTTCCGCGCGCAGGCCGGGCAACAGTGCAGTACCCAGCGGGACGGCTAGCGGTAGACGAGCTCGTGGTGCTGCTACAGCCGTCGTCGCCCGGCGACGCGCACCCCGACCAGCAGTCGCAGCAGCAGCAGCATGCCCAGCAGCACCCCGGAGACGACTCCGCCGCCCGCTTCTCCCTCCAATCCATCTTCTCCGGCGGAAAACCCGCCCCCGCGGGGCTTCCGCCCCCCGCGGGAAGAAACGGCTCGTCGGATCTAGATGCGGATTTGGACGATGATTGCGGCGGGAGAGGAGCGGGCGGAGGGGGAGGCGGAGGCGGGAGCGGAGGGGGAGGCGGGCAGGGGCAGGGGGGGGCGGCGATGCGGCAGCTGTGGACGTCGAATTGGCTGGAGGAGAGCGGGGTGGTGGTGGCCGTGCCGTCGTGCTCCGACCGCATGGCCGTTGGCTATGGCTCCACACTCGTGCTGCTCGATGGACTCGTCGCGGCGGATATGGGGTGAGGGTGGGTGAGGGTGGGTGGTGGGTGCGGGGCGTGGGGCGTGGCATGCGGCCGCCATCGGACTGCCGACGTGCGATCAGGAGAGTGCGATTAGGTTTCGAGTGGCTCTAGAGGGAGCGGCAAGGGTGGGAGGAAGGGTAGCTGACGTGGCGAGGGCGAATCAGGGAACGGCTGAGGTGAAATCGAGAAGGAAGAGGAAGAGGAAGAGGAAGAGGAAGAGGGGAGTGAGCACAGTAGGGAGCGCACACAAAGGGTGATTGGACGAAGGACGGAGACTAGGCTAGGATAGGGAATGGGAGGGATGTCTGGGAAATTAGAGACTGTGGCAGATATAAGTGAAGGGGGAGGAGGGGAGTGGGGAGCATGTGTGGGCTTGGTGGTGGGATGGCAGGCAGGCGCAAGGGCTGGGCAATGACGGGGGGTGGGTGACTTGGTGGATACAGATGAGTGCTGAAAGTCGAGTCGAGTCGAGAGTCGAGATGTCTCTAAGGCCATTCTTGGTGACATGGTAGCTTCCGAACTCTTGAGACGTTCTCGGAAGAGCGACGCTTGGGCAGTGCAGAGGGACGGGATGAGTGAACGAGTTGATGGGAACAGATGAGTGCGGGAGAGTAGGGGAAGAGAAGAGACAGGGCAGCAGGTCATGACGAGACAGACCACTGCGAAGTCGAGCAGGAAACGCAGGGGGGGATGGGGAGGGGCAGGATGGGGGCAGGGAGGGGCAGGGAGGGGCAGGGAGGGGCAGGGAGCGGCAGGGAGCGGCAGGGAGGGGCAGGGAGGGGCAGGGAGCGGCAGGGAGGGGCAGGGAGGGGCAGGGAGCGGCAGGGAGCGGCAGAAAAGATCAGGGAAGAGCAGAGAAGATGTTTCGTGAATTCTACACCGTGTCTCCTTGCAGGGACCTTAAGTTTCACTGGGGCCATCTCCCACTTTCCTTTTCGCCCCCTCCCTGTATACCTTCGGTCTGTACTGACTTCTTCTTTTCACTAACCCCTCTATGCTGCATGCGCCTGTATGTCCCGTGACCCGTCTCCTCCCCACGCACCCCACCACTACAGGCAATCCGACCCTGTGGTGATCTCCCCCGCATGTGACCGCATCGATCGCATCACAGCCCTCGAATGGCTCTTCTTCGCCCCGCCTCCCTCCGCCCACACTGCCGCACACATCCCTCCGCGCTCCCCTCCTGCTTCCGCCCCCACTCCCCCTAGCCCGCCCCACTCGTCCTCCTCCCAGCTCCCAGACTCCTCCTCCCAGGCTGACTCCCAGCAGGGGGAACACGATTCTCACCAGAATCATGCACACAGCCAGCAGCCGCAGCAGGAGCGCCACCAGAACCACCACCACCATCAGCACCATCATCATCATCAGCATCAGCAGCAACAGCAGTCACTGCTGTGTGTGGCCGTGGGCACGGCTGCTGGGTTCCTCCTTATTTATGCTGACACGGGCGTGCTGCTGGCTCGACAGGTGCGAGTGCGAGAGAGTGTGAGAGCGTGAGAATGGAAAGGGGGAGAAGGAGTCATTTCCAGAGTGATTGCTAGAGAGTTATCATTCTCCAAACAGCTTTAAAGTGTGAATCTTCACTTGGGAGGGGCGTGGTTCCCATCTTGCTTCCCTTCCACCCTGTCCCCCGCCCACTCCCCCCAAGTTTCCCATGTGCCTTCGCTTCTCATCAGTCCACATGCCCCTTATTACCATCTCAAATCCCCTCTCCTCCTCGTCCTGGCCCGCGTGCTCCCTTCAGATGGTGCACACGCAGACAGTGCTGCGGCTGCTACTTTTGATGAAGCGCCTCAGTGACCCTTTCACCTCCTCGCCCCCGTGCTCCCGTGCTCCCATGCTCCCGTGCCCCCGTGCCCCCTTCAGATGGTGCACACGCAGGCGGTGCTGCGGCTGCGGGTGAGGGGCGTGGATTCAGGCATGGTGCGCAATGATGGGTCACAGGAGCTCTCTGTCGTCACCAGGAACGCCACCGCCATCGTCAGCCCCCTGCAGCTGCTGGTGTGTGCTCTGCTCTCTCTCTCTCTCTCTCTCTCTCTCTCTCTCTCTCTCTCTCTCTCTCTCTCTCTCTCTCTCTCTCTCTCTCACTCTCTCTCTCCTTCTCTTCCTTCCACTCTTCCGTCTATTCCTCCTTTCACTCCTCCTTTAACTTTCCTTTGCCTTCTCCTTTCACAAGCTCCACTCCCCTCCCGCTTTCCTCCCTCTAACCCCACTTCCGTCTCCCCTCACCTGCAGCCACCCTGCCCTCCCTCTTCCCCTTCCACTTCTGGGCTTCTGTCAACTCGGCTCCGCTAATTTCGAAGCCCTCTCCCTTGCCACCTTGCTTCTCCCAACCTGAACCCGCTCGTCCATCTGTCTCTCCCTTTCTCCCATTCTCCACCCGCCCCCCGCAATCTCGTTCCTCTTATCCCCCATGACCCATCCCTCTCCCCCTGTCCCCACCCGTCCGTACCCACCACTGCACTGCACCCTCCCACCCACGTATCCACCCACCCACCCATGCACCCATCCACCCACGACCCACCCACCCACCCATGCACCCATCCACCCACGACCCACCCACCCACCCATGCACCCATCCACCCACGACCCACCCACCCACCCACCGCGCAGCCGCTGCTGCACCGGCGCCTGGAGGCCATAGCAGCAGCGTCAGCCGTTGCGGCGGCCTCCGCGTCTCGCTTTGCATCAGCCTTCAGCTTCATGGGAGGGCCCAAGCGCAGCAGCAGGGAGGAGGAGGCGGGGCATGCCGTGCCCATTCCGTTCCTCAAGTGGCGCACGGGGCTGGGCAGCACGCGGTGGAGCGATGGTGCTGTTGTCGGCATGTTCCCCTCGCCTCTCTTCAACCCGCAGGTGGGACCCGTCTCTCTTCCCACGAAAACCACGATACAAGAGAGATGAGTTTTGGGGCGCCTTGAAAGCTGGTGCTGAGTTGTGGTTGGCATGTTCCCCTCGCCTCTCTTCAACCCGCAGGTGGGATTGTCGCTGGAGGGAAGAGTTTACTTGTAGTAAGTGTGTGTCTTGCTGCCTGCTTGTCTTGCTGCCTGCTTGTCTTGCTGCCTGCTTGTCTTGCTTTTGTTCCTCCTTCCTTCGTCTGCACATCCTGCCAGATTCCGACTTGCCTGATTATTCTCCTTTTCTTCCTTTCCCCTCCCCACAACTTCTCCCCCCACCCCATTCATTTCCACTGTGTGTGTGTGTGTGTGCGCGCGTGCTACTGCACTGCTGTATCCCACTGGCCGCACTGCCTGTCATTGTCATACACAGGCGGCCCTTCAATCCCTCTGTGTTGTGGCTGTTGGCCAAAACCCTTGCATTGCCGCATTCGCGTGAGTACAGAAAAGCACATCCAACCTACCCTGACCTGACCTCGCTCATTTAATCAACCTATCTGTTTCCCCCGTATTTCAATTCAGCTCACGAATCTCCCCTATCCAAAGATTTTTTCAGCTTTGAGAGAGTCATCATCTCGCCAGCATCTCCCCTCTGCTCCCCCCCACCACCTCCTTCCCTTCTTCCCCCCGTGCCCCACCCATCCCTTCAGAGCTACGGAGGAACCAGAATGGGTGCAGCTAGCAGCGTCCATTGTCTCCTCCTCCGCGCCCTCCAACCCAACGCTCCTGGCTCTGGGCATAGTCCCCCGCATGTCCGTGCAGCTGCAGCGCAAGCTCAGCGGCGTGTTGCTCAATGAGATGGGCGGGGGGGGGGCTGCAGGGGGCAAGGGGGACGCTGCCGGGGAGGCTGGTGGCGGAGGCGCGGGGAAAGGGGCGGGTGGAGGGGAGGTGGGAGGGGGGGAAGAGGGAGCAGGGGGTGCGGCGGCAGGAGGAGCCGGGGGTGGAGGCGAGCAGGGGGCGGGAGGGAGCAGGATAGGTCGTAGCAGCAGCAGCAGCGGCAGCGGCAGCGGTGGCGGCAGTGGCAGCGGCGATGGTGGTGGTGGTAGCAGCACTGGTTCTGCTAGTCACAGTGTGGCTCGTTCTGTTTCTGCTGGTCCCACTCATACCAAGTCCAAGCTTCCCCCGTTCCCCCCATCAGCATCAGGACACCACCACTCCACACCACCACTCCCCCCTCTCCACCCCTCTCTACCCACCGAAGACTCCCGTGCATTCGGATTCAACCGGCTGTTCTCCCGTCCAGCCCAGGACGAGCGATCTGAGCCGTTGATCCCGGCAGCAGCGACGGACGCAGGCCGTGCCACAGCGCTAGTGGCGGCGCTAAAAGACCCGCTTAGAAAAGCGACACACTTAGTGCTGTCGCCCAGAGGGGCTCTTATGGCCGTGGCTGATGGGCTGGGGCGTGTTCTACTCATGGACTCTCAGATCTTTGCCGTGCTGCGCATGTGGAAGGTTGGTGAGGGTGGAAAGTGGTGGTCGGGGTTGCAGAGGGGTGGTGGGGGGTGGAGAGGGGTGGGGTGGAAGGTTGGTGGGGGTGGAGAGTGGGGTGGGGCGATTGTGAGCTGTGCAGTATAGTAGTGTACTTGGGAGTTGGATGGGTGAGGAGGAGAGTGGGATGGGCTGTCTGTCGTTCTGTGTGCTCCTGAGGATACTGAAACGTCCGATAGCCATCTTTCTATCCCTCTCCTCTCTGCCCGTCTCCTCCTCTCCCTCTCCTCGTGCAGGGATATCGAGATGCACAAGTGGCCTTCTTTGAAGCGCCCGTGGTGGACGTGGCAGGGGCTCACAGCAGCAGCACCCCCACCACCACTGCCACCACCACCAGCAACGGTGGGGGCAGCGACAGTAGTGGTGGCAACAGCGGCAGCAGTGGCAGCAATATGAATGCGCAACACACCCGTCCCTTCCGCCTGTGCCTTGCCATCTTTGCTCCCAGGAGGGAGACCATTGAGGCGAGTCCTCTTCCCTGCCCTGCTGCTCTCTGCTCTCTGCTCGTTGCTTGCTGCCAGTGTCGTACAATCTCCCATTTCCTTCCTTCCTTCAGCCCTCATCACCCCCACTCCTGCTTCACTATCATGTTCCAAGATGCATCAAAAGTCCAGCACCCACGGCTTGAGCATTCCCCACCACGGCTTGAGCATTCCCCACCACGGCTTTTGTCTTTTCCTGCTCCCACTCACTTTCCTCCCCATCTGTGTGCTCCCCCTCACCCGTTTTCTCCCCTTCCCCCGTTTCCCCCCTCCCTCTCTCCACCATTCCTCCCCTGCCCTCCTTCCCTCTCCCCTTCTCCCTCCCTCTCCCCTTCTCCTCACTTCTCCCAACCTCTTCCCACCTTTCCCCTCTCCCCAAGCCACCTACCACCAGGTATGGCAGCTGATAACGGGCCCTCACATAGCAGCCTTGCGCTGCAGCACCGACACGCGCCTCATACAGCCCTCACCCCCTTTCCTCCCTTTCCCCCGTCTCCGCGCGCCCATCAGGTATGGCAGCTGATAACAGGCCCTCGCATAGCAGCCCTGCGCTGCAGCACCAACACGCGCCTCATGCAGCCCTCTCTGGGCTTCGTAGTGCCCGCACACCTACCCAACCATCCCCACCACCACCAGCCGCACCAGCAGCCGCACCAGCAGCAGCAGCAGCAGCAGCAGCTGCTGCTGCCGAACAGCAACGCCGATGGCAGCCCCAGCCATGGCTCTAGCTTGAGTGCAAGCCCTAGTAGCAGGGTGGATGGGGTAGGGGTGGCTGTGGTGGAGCAGCGGCACAGGGCGTTTGTGCTGCATGGGTCGTCAGGGCTGCTCATGGAGCTCATGCCCACCATCTCCCTTGCTGGCGAGTATGTCCCTGCCTCGCCATCCTCTGTCTCCGGCCCCATCTCCATCCCCATCCCCATCCCCATCCCCATCCCCATCCCCATCCCCGTCCCCATCCCCATCCCCATCCCCATCCCCGTCCCCATCCCCATCCCCGTCCCCATCCCCATCCCCATCCCCATCCCCATCCCCATCCCCATCCCCATCCCCATCCCCATCCCCATCCCCATCCCCATCCCCATCCCCATCCCCATCCCCATCCCCATCCCCATCCCCATCCCCATCCCCGTCTCCATCCCCGTCCCCATCCCCATCCCCATCCCCATCCCCATCCCCATCCCCATCCCCATCCCCATCCCCATCCCCATCCCCATCCCGATCCCCATCCCGATCCCCCTCAACCCCATCTCCATTACCATTTCCATTTCCATTTCCATCTCTGCCGGTTTCCAAGTCGACTAAGAGTTGTCTGCCTCTGCATCTGTCTCTGTCTCTGTCTCTGTCTCTGTCTCTGTCTCTGCCTCTGTCTCTGCCTCTGTCTCTGTCTCTGTCTCCGTCTCTGTCTCTGCCTCTGTCTCTGTCTCTGTCTCTGTCTCCGTCTCTGTCTCTGCCTCTGTCTCTGCCTCTGTCTCTGTCACTACCTCTGTATCAATCTCTTTCTGCAGATACACCCTGTCGCCATAGAGCTGCTCAGGGGAGACAGGGGGGCGCAGGTGGCATGCTGCTCCCCAAGCACATCCCCTCCCCACCGCATGTCTCCCCATGCATTTCTCTCCCCCACTCCCCCCTCCTTAAAATCCCATACCCCTCCTGCCCCCCTGCAGGCTGGTGGGTGCAGGTAAACCCTCAGCACAAGCAGCACTCTTATCCCAAGCGGACATATTTCAGCGCCTGTGCGACCTGCTCAAGCTCAAGCACCGCTCCAAGGACGCTGCCCTCGCCGCTGCCAGAGAGCTGCTCAGGCGAGCAAGGAGGGCGCGCGTGGGAGCGCGAGTGGGAGCGCGGGTCAGAGGGAGGCGTGGTCGGGTGGGTGATGTGGAGGAGAGGGCGGCTGACGTGGATGGGAAGGTGGACGGGAGCGGGGATGAAGTGGAGGAACGGAAAGGGCTGAATGGTGGTGGTGGTAGTGGGGGTAGGGATGGGGGGGAGCATGGGGGGACGAATGCAGTGGTGCAAGGGGGAATGAGCGAAAGGGACAAAGATGATGATGATGCGGCATGGATGGATAGTGGTGACATCACGGGGGAGAAAGGGGGAAAGGAGAAGAGGGAGGAGGAGCAGGGGGAGGGGAAGGAGGCGGAAGAGGAGTTAGAGAAGGAGGAGGAGGAAAGGGAGGTGGAGGAGGAGGTGGAGAGGTGGGGGGAGGTGGGCAGCCAGCAGTGGGAGGAGAGGGTGGTGGGAGTGCTGTTGGCTGGTCTCACTTCTCCCTTTCGCAAACTGCAGGTACTTCTCACTTCTCACTTCTCACTTCTCACTTCTCACTTCTCACTTCTCACTTCTCACTTCTCACTTCTCACTTCTCAATTCTCACTTCTCACTTCTCACTTCTCACTTCTCACTTCTCACTTCTCACTTCTCACTTCTCACTTCTCACTTCTCACTTCACTTCTCACTTCTCACTTCTCACTTCTCACTTGTTCTCTCCCTCTATCGCTCCACCCTCCCTCCTTCCCTCCCTCCCCCCCCCCCCCCCACACACATACACTCATCCTCTCTGTCTACTCCCCATAGGACTTGCTACCCTACCCCTAACACGGAAGCCCATGGAAACATTTCGAGGGTTCAAAGGACTTCCAAGTCATTTTAACTTGTGTGGGCGGCCCAATTGGCTCCATTACGCATTGCATAGAGATTGAAAGAGAGGGTTAATGAAACCAGCCCTCGTTCGCCCTCCTCTCGCTGCACCCATTCCTACCCTCTCCCACCCACTCCCACCCACTCCCCAGGTGCTCGACTTGCTAATCGCGAGCCGGCCGTCCCTCTCAGCTAAGTGTCACTTAGCCATACTAGAAGATGTTTTATGCACGTTAGAGGTCTCCCTAGCTGTCGCTCATCTGCCTCCCCCTGAGCTTCCCCGCCTCGCGGACATAAGCGAGGGTGGAGGAGAAGGGGGGGGGGCTGAGGGCGTGGAGGGGGGTGGCGGAGTGAGGAAGGAAGAGGAGGGGGGAAAGGTTGGAGGGAGCAATGGGGGAATGGCGATTGAGAATGATTCAGGTGTGGCGACGGGTGGCAGTGGTGCGGGCATAGGTGGGGATAAGAAGCCAGGGCTAGCAATGAGTGAAGTGGGTGAGACAGGAAGTATGGTAGGAGAGAGGGAAGGGGAAGCAAAGGAAGGGGGAACAGAAGCTTCAAGTGATAACTCGAGTGTTGCTGCTCCAGATGCTGCTGCTGCCTCTGAAACCGCCTCCGCTGCTGCTGCTGCTGCTGCTGCTGCTGCACCGGCAAAGAAGAGTTGGTGGGGGTCTCTCACGTCTACGTGGAAACAACCAGTGGAGCAGCAACAGCAAGCACAACAGCAGGTGTCGGCTGGCAAAGACGGGTATGAGCTGCTTCCGCTGGTGACAGAAGGCAGAGACAAAGAGAATCCAGAGAAACCGGAGGGAGAGAATGGAGTGGATGAGAGAGGGAGTGATGGGGCAGGGGAGAACAGGGCGGAGAAACGGGGAGAGGGAGAAGCGGAGGGGGAGGAAGTGGCGAGGAAGGCGGACGGAGGGGAAGGTGAGAAGGGCGGTGAGGAGGCACGTGGGGTGGTAGGAGGCAGGGCGGCAGCGGCAGCGGCGGCGGCGGTTCAGAGTGAGTGGTTGAGAGGGGTGGATGTGAGCAGAGTGAAGCATGTGGATGACAAGTTTGTTCTGTTTCTGGAGCAGCGTGCGCGTGCCCTGCGCTTCCAGCACCTACTGGTGGAGGTATACCTGCAACTGGAGAACGAAGCTTCTGCCACTGCTGCTGCTGCTGCTGCGGCTGCGGCTGCTGGTGCTGATGGTGAAGGTGATGTTTCTGGTGCTGGTGATGGGGGAGGGGAAGTTGATGGGGGGAGAAAAGGGGAGGAGGGTGACAGGAAGGCGAGGGGAGGGGTGTCTCTGGACGGGACGGGCTTCTGGCGAAGGCTGCCTGCGCCTGAACTGAGGACCACGGATCAGGACAGAGAGGAGGAGGAAGAGGAAGAAGAAGAAGAGGAGGAGGAGGAGGAGGAGGAGGAGGAGGAGGACGACGACGACGAGGAAGAGGAAGAGGGGGGCACCGCAGGGAACGCAGAAAGCTGGGGCGCCCAGGTTAGTTTGGGGACAGGGATGCTGACCGATACCACGCTGGATGCCAGAGCAGGCATCAGCAGCATCAGCAGTAGCAGCACCAGCAAGACGGATCCGCGCAGATCCTCCCGTGGCAAGAGAGTGCGTCGGAGGTCCATGAGCGATATGGAGGCGGCACTCACGGTGTTTCGCGCGCGGTACGAGGCCCTGGTGGCTGATGTGGGCGCGTGGATTGCTGGCTGTTCCGTGGAGTCCCAGCTGAACAAGCTCTGGATGGAGGGAGAGGATGAGCAGACGAAAGCTCTGGGAGAGGAAGCTTCTGGTGGGAAAGCCACGGGGTTTAATGGTGATGGTAGTGGTGGTGGTGGTGGTGGCGGCATTGGTGGGATGATAAGTGGAATTGGGGGGATAAGCGGGATTGGGGGGTTGGGGGAGGCGATTAGTCGGAGTGACAGCGGCGGTGGTGGCGGTCCGGGGGGTATGATCAGCCGCAGCAGCAGCAGCGCAAGCCAGATGATGGACGAGTTTGGCAGCAGCAACAGCAGCATAGGCAGCAGCAGCAGCAGGAGCCACAGCACTACGACTTCTGCTGCCACCAGTCCTAAAGCATCTGCTCTCTCATCTGCTGCTCAAGGCCCGTTTGCATCTATGTCTGCCCGCTCGCTCGCTGCTGCTGCAGCGGCGGCTGCTGCGGCGGCAATGCTTGGGACGTCTGCGGACCATGTGCCGTGTGTCATGTTTGTGCGATCCTTTGCCTTTGATCTAACGCGCAGCCCCTACTGCCAGCCTGCTGCTCTAACAGTACCCTCAACTGCTGCTGCTGCTGCTGCTGCTGCTGCTACAGCTACAACTGCTGCTGCTGGTGCTGCTGCTGCTGCAGCCACTGCCGGTGTCAGTGTGTCTCACGGGGCTGACAAGGCGCTGAGCATTCAGAAGAGGGTGAGGGTGCGGTGGGGAGCAGGCACAAACCACTCCAACCTCCCCTCAGGAGCCTCCTCCCCTGCTTGCACCCCATCCACCACTCCCTCTCCTGCCGCCTCTTCTCCTTCCTCCGCCTCTGCCGTTTCCTTCGTGCCCGCCGCATGTGCCCCTGCTCCTCTCCCCACCGCAACAGCAGCATCACCAGCGCCGGCCCAGCCAGATCCCCGGCGTGGCTCGGGGGTTATCTGGCTCTGCCGTGCGGCAGATGTGGACGAGTTAGCCGCCCTGGCTAGATTCTTTATGGGGAGAATCTCTCATGGGACGGCAGGGCTAAGAACTCTCCTCTCAGCCATACACAGGCTAAGGCTTCCCAGAGAGGATTGGCAGTGTCTGTTTCTGGTCTGGCTGCGATCGGTTCCTGTTCAAGACATCCTGACCGTTGATCTTCCCGTGCTGGTCGAGGTGGTCCGTCGGATTGGATGCCGGCGGGAGGAGGTGGAAGGAAGGAAGACGGCGAGAGTGGTGTTTTCGCGGGGGAGGATGGGAGGGAGGAATAGAGGAGGGGAGAGTGGGAAGCGAGGGGAGGGAGGCCTGGAGGGGGGTCTTTCTAACAGTGTGCCCCCAGGGGGGAGGTACCCTTTGCTGTTTAGCTGGTGCCAGGTCACCGGGGCTGCTGCCAAGGCTCTGTTTCTGGCTCGGATCTGCACTCAGGTGATAAAGGAGGAGCTGCTGGATACCATACCTGGACGAGAGCCTCGGAAGGGGACAGGCACGGCACGGCAGCAGCAGCAGCAGCAACAGCAGGCATCAGGGGGGGCGCGAGAGGAGGATGAGCATGTGGGAGTGGCTGGTGGTGGTCGGAGTGGGTCTGGCAGGCTGATTGTGGCTCCTCCAAAACCTAAAGATAACGACTTGTGGATTGAGGTGAGCTTTCCCTATCTCCCACTTCCTCCAGCACCCACTGAAGCAATGGCTGCACTGCACTGCACCTATCAGGCCGTGTCTATGTTGGAGCGCCTTGAAAACAGAAACCTCCATACCCATCCCATTTGACCTGCTGCCCTCTTCCCCAGCACGGACTGGAGCAACGGCTGCACCTATCAAGCCACGTGGAGGATGCATGGTTACATTGCAAGGCCATGCCATGCCATCATCTATTTCTGAGGCACCTAAAAGTAACACCTCCTCACCCATCCCATACCACCCTCTCTCCCCCCCCCAACCAGCACGGGCTGGAGCAATGGCTGCACCTATCAAGCCATGTGGAGGACGCATGGCTGCTCGGCCGTGCCATCATACACGTCTGCAAGCTCTCCTCTGCCCGAGGCTATCCGGTTCGGCAGGGCCGCCTGCCGTCCGCAGCTGAGGTCCCCACCTTCCCCGTGCCTCTCTGGGTGGCTCGGTTGCAGCTGCTGCTGTCCCCTTCGGCTCTATTCACGTCTCAGTTGCACCGGGCTTTGCTGAAAGTGGAAAGGCCCGAGCTGGTGAGAGGGATGGCAAATGAGATGGTAGCACAGGTGAGGGTGGTGGAAAGGGGGAGAGGGGAGGAGGGGTTGGAGAGAGGGAGTAGGGCAAGCAGTGCTGGTGGTGGTGAGGGGGAGAAGCTGGGTGGTGGGGAAGGTGGTGGGAAGGGAAAGAAGGGTAGGAGGAAGGTGAAGGGCAGGACAGCCGGAGGGGAGGGGCCGAAGGGCGTGCATGGGGCTAAGGCTAGTGGGGAAGAGGAAGAAGGGGCACCGAGGGGAACTTTGGGTACGGATGGGGAATTGGAAAGGGTCGATGGTGAGAAGGGTGAAGGACGGGAAGCCAAAGAGGCAGAAGAGGAAGAGGAGAAAGCGCGAGAGGAGGAGGACGACGACGACAAGGATGATGATGAGGATGAGGCAGCAGCAGAGGCAGAGGAGGAGCGGCAGAGGGAGGACGAGAGGGAGTCGGTGCAGCTGCTGCGGGAGATGCTGGACCGCTTCCCTGAGAGCTGCCATGCAGACATCTTGGCGTCGCACAGGGCCATGGAGCTCTGTCGCCAGTGGTCCACTGCTTTCTTCCAGAGCGTCAAAGCTGCCCATGTGCCTCTGAAGCCGCCTGCATGTGCGCCGGCTGCTGCCTCTGCTGTTGCTGCTGCTGGTGCTGCTGCTGCGGTTGCAGGAGCAGCCGGTGCGGTGATTGATGGAGAGGCTCCAGATCGTTTGTCTGCAGAGGCAGCAGGGGCAGAGGGCGCAGCGGCAGCTGGTTCTGCTGCTGCTGCTGGAGAGGGTGCTGCTGGTGGCAAGGCAGAGGGCGACAAGGACAAGGAGAAGAGTGGCGGTGCGAAGCAGAAGAAGCTGGAAGGCACGGAAGGCAGGAACGGGCCGGGTCTGTCTATGTCTCTAGGAGGATACGATGCAGAGCCCAGCGACCTGCTTTTCTTCTCCCACGAGCATGTGTCCCCACTGCCCACGGTTGCACTCAAGGGTGGCATGGTCTGCTCCATGTGGCAGTCTCTCATTGGCCAGCGTGCAGCCTCGGCAGTGGCCCTGGTGCAGAGGCTCGGGAGGTGCCCGACGGATGCGGAGTGCGAGCAGTCACTGGGTAGGTGCTCGTGCTTGGACATATGGTCCTCCGATTTCTTTTCTTTGATCTTTTGAGGCGCCTCAAAAGCCGACTGATGCGGAGTGCAAGCAGTCACTGGGTAGGTGCTCGTGTTTGGACATATGGTCCTCCGTTTTTTATTTTCTTTGGTCTTCGGTAAGGGGATGAAGGGGAGGAAGGGGATGGGGGTGGGGTGGGTTGCGCCTTATGCTCCTCGTCCCTTGAGGCACCTCCTGCCTCCAGGTATATCCTTGAAATACCCCAAACGCACCCCTCTCCCCCTGTCGTCCCCACACCACCCCACTCCCCATACCAGGCATGGGCAGTGAAACGACAGCAGAAGCAGCAGGCGCAGTGGGAGCATACGAGCAGATGCTGGTTCTGCTCTACGACTGCACACTCCTCCTTGAGTATGGGGACGGGGCAGACGAGCACTCAGCCAGCCACGATGCGTTTGTCTCTGCACACGACGCCATGTGCCGGGAAGCCATATCGGATTTTAAGCAGGCGCCGCCGTCAGCAGAGACGCTGCATGCGTACATGCTGCTCATCCGCACCATCGGGGTGTCTCTTGCGCTGGATGTTCCTGTCGTGCCTCTCGCCTCCATGTTTCCGCCCACGCTGCTCTCTGGATTTCCCGCGCTTTTCCTGGTGAGCTGGTGCTGCTGCTGCTGCTGCTGCTGCTGCTGCTGCTGGTGTTGGTGTGTGTGGTTTCAGGTGGTTTGGTTGAGAATTCTTCGAAACGAGGTGCCGCGATGTGGTTATGGTGGTTCCTCTGAGGTATGTGTGAGAATTCTTTATGTGTGCCACACCGAAGCATGCCAAATGGAGCCTCGCTGCATCGTATCTCCCCCTCATCCCTCACTGAATGTCCAGTCCATCACGTCCATGTCATCACGTCCATGTCATCACGTCCATGTCATCACGTACATGTCATCACGTACATGTCATCACGTACATACCATCAGACTCACTCCCCGCCGCCGCCCGCCGCCCCCTCCCGCCAACAGACTCTTCGGCCCGATGATTCAGCTTCAGTGACAAAGCGCACAGAAGCGCGGCTTGAGTTCCTTCTCGCTGTACTGGCCGCACAGAAGCGCCGGGCTCACCTCATGGCTAATGCTGATGCTGCATTGAACAAGCTCACTCGCCGCTCGGAACATCTACGAGTGTATCAGCGGCGATATGCATCCACGTCTGCCTTTGCTTTGGCGGAGGATTTAGGGGTACCCCATCAGGAGCTTGAGCGACGGCACCATATCCTGAATTTTCTTTAGCAGCCGATAAGTGATTTGCAGTTCGTGGGTTCTGATGCTTTCAAGTACCAATAGTATGGTTATTTTTAGGAAGCAAGCACTGCAGTTTTGCAAGCAAGCTCACTCCTGCTTTCAGTAGAGTTGAGTCTTTCCCATTATAGGTTTTCATAATTGTCTTAGTACATGATCATCATGATATGCATCAGGCCCTACGATATCAGGAAGTTTCCCCTGAAATTCCTGATTTTCAGCTTACTTTTGTGTACCCACACTGATTTTTCAGTGTGTAGATTTTTGTGATACTGATTTTTCAGCCTTCATTTCTTAGTCAAACACTGATTTTTCAGCCTTTTATCGAAGTGTACACTGAATGCACATTCCTAATCCTTTCTGAAAAACGCCCGAGATGACCAGTACTCCAACCAACAATTGACGACCACTGATTACCTAAGGACTGTAATTATATCAAAGATACTCTGTGGGTGAAAATAATAGTTTTTTCTTTAAGAACCCTGGAAAAACAGGCATTTTTTTGTAAGAACACTGAAAATCAGCCTTTTTTTTACAGGGACCCTGATCTATCAACGTCTCTAAAAGTGAGTCTGAGGGCCCAAGGACGTAGTAATAAACTGACCACCAGCACAGACCATTTAGAGAGTGTTTAACGGAAATATGTTTTATTGCAAACGTACTGTACATCTTATCCGATTTGGTTTTCTATTCCGATAGCGCCCTGGGAATTTAGAACCATGCATCCGCGACAACACGCGCAAGCCGATTGCGGATATATTTCCTTCGCTGTGCTGGATTTGCATGGCATTCCATGCAGCAAGAAAAAGAAATCAAGAACCAAGAGCGAGGTCAAGAAGACAGGAGGAAGCAGAGAAACAAGCAGCACACACAGAGCACATCAAACTCTGATATTCATTCACTATTCATTGCCCATGCCAGCCCTGCTGCGTTCGCTTCGCACGCGACGGAAGTGTCATGCACGGAGAGCTTCACGGTGCTGGAAAGGAGTCTCGACCTCGACTCCTGCCTGAAAGGCAGTAGCTTCGTTCATACATCCCCCATTTTCTTGCCGGGAAGGAGTTCGAAGCGCCGTATCACCTTTCCTTGTCTGGTCGTCGACCCGTGCTGCAAACACTGGCGTCCAGCGTGGTCCGTCTGTCCGTCCGTCCGTCAGTCAGCCAATCCGTCCGTCCCTATATATCGCTGGTGGTGCTCGGAAAGCAGCACCAAGCACACACGGAACACACAGCTCCGAGTGACAATTGCGTTCATGGCTTGCCACGTGTCCGCACTTTCTGCGCATCCTGCGTGTCCTGCTTCATGCAGCCTCCCCCCTCGTCTCTCCTCGTGTCGCGCGCAATTTCAACCCTGCGCGACTCGTCTCGCATCGCGCGCGCCGTGTTTCCCGTGCTGCTGCAGTCGCCGTAAAGAGCGCGCTGCTCGCAGCGGCACGGACTCGGAGTCTTTCGCGCAAGTTATATCTGTGCGATGCGAGACAGCTACGAATCTCGTAGGAATTACTCTCCGGAATCTGAGTACTACTAATAGTACATTTGCTAGTTTACATGTTAGTCGTCCTGCGTCTGCTTCTTTCAGTCGACTATTAACGCCATCTTCGAAAAGGAGATTATTTCCAGCCCTGCCAGACTCTCCCACGCCTCGTCTGCCGCGCGAAACGACGGCGAACCTTTGC
Source organism: Closterium sp. Naga37s-1 (assembly GCA_947471745.1). Classification (NCBI taxonomy): domain Eukaryota; kingdom Viridiplantae; phylum Streptophyta; class Zygnematophyceae; order Desmidiales; family Closteriaceae; genus Closterium; species Closterium sp. Naga37s-1. The sequence continues at coordinate 3,622,208 of CANJKZ010000163.1, read as the reverse complement.
GCGCACGCCACAGCTGAGGCCGTGACGTGGAGCCACAGCCTGCCACGTGTCCACGGGACCATCGAATCTGATCGCCAGGGACGCTCGTCCTTATCGTCGCAGTCCGCCGTGCCACGTCAGCGGCAGTTCGGCCGTTTGGCCTCAGTTGTGGCGTCTGGATTCTTGAACGGCCAGAAGTTGAGGTCGAGGTCTCCTGGCGGCGGTTTGGTAAGGTTCAGGTCGCATAAAGGCCGTGTGCAAGCACTTGGCAGCGGAGGTGGTGAGTGTAACGAGGAGGCAAACGAGCTTATAACGGGAGTTGCAGAAGGAAGGAGTCAAGAGGAATTGCCTTTTACCATAAGGAGTGCTGACACTGGTAGTCTTGACAGCGACAGCAGCAGCAGCACCACCACCACCAGTAGCAGCAGCAGCACTAGCAGCAGCAGCAGCAGCAACAGCAGGCAAGAGGGGAATACTCCCAGCAGCATCTCCCCCGCAGCACCCAGCAATTCCCAAGCAAGCGAGTCGGACGACAGGGCAATCGACCCGGCACACGTGGCGTGGCTGCTCAGAATCCGCCCCTCCGCTACAGCCGCCGGCCCTGACAGCTTCAGCAGCAGCTACAACTACAGTGGTGGTCCGTTCAGGCCCAGGTCCCGTTCCTCCCTTAGCAGCAGCAGCAGCAGTGAAAGAAGCAGCAGCATGGCGTCAGGGCAGTTGGGTCGGTCTCAGGTGGAGCTAGTATCATACCTGGAGCGAATCGGTGTGCTGCGCAGGGGGGGGCAGTCCCGGGCGGCTCAGGTGATGCGTCAGGTGGACCGCGGTCTGTTTGTTCCACCTGGGCCGTGGGTGCACGCGTATCAGGACTCGCCCCAGACGATAGGATTTAACGCCACCATCTCTGCCCCGCACATGCACGCCCAGTGCCTGGAGCTCCTGGAAAACCACCTGCAGGTGAATTTTGAAATATGCCTTGCAGGTGAGGTGCACGTCCAGGTGAGCTTCGGCTGTAAGTGGTCCTAAGGTTCTGCTATGCGTGAAACATTTCTGGATCAATCTGGCGCTAGGGGTTAGGAGCAACAGGGAGGTGTGGGCGCAGAGGTGCTAATGACACTCTGATGAGCGACACATAGCACGTCAGCACACCTGTCACCGCTCCCTTCACCTCTTCCTCTTCTCTCATATCCCTCCCAACCTGTCTCCTAACCCTTCTCTCACCACTCCTTCCATCCCTTCATTGTGTGGTTGTTTCCTCTCTGTTGCTGCTCATCCCACTCCGCTCCTGCTGCAACAGCCGGGAATGCGAGCTCTGGACGTGGGGTCGGGAACAGGCTATCTCACAGCGTGCTTTGGCCTGCTACTGGCACCCACGGGGAAGGCCGTGGGGGTGGAGCATATACCAGGTGTGCTGCCTTGCTGCTTTTCACTGCGTGGGGTATTGATGCGACTCGAAAAACGGGGAAATCTGTGAATGTGGCGCTTATACCATACCAGGTGTGCTGGCCTATTGATTTTCATTTTTGCCCAGGCGTGCTGCTATGTGTTGCAGCTCTGGTGTTATTTTTTAAATACTGTTTGGCATGGGGTGGAGCGTGCTTATACTGTGAAACACTCTGTGTATGTGCATGCTGTGTCGATTTTCTAGGTGTGTTTTGAAGTGCTCGCTTTCTGAGGCGCCTCAAAACTGCCTAAACAAAAGCCACCTGCATCAACAAAGTGCCATGGAGTGCAGAGTAACCTCATCCTCGCGGCCCTTCTCGTGGGACTGGATGTCTCTCGTGGGACTGGATGTCTCTCGTGGGACTGGATGTCTCTCGTGGGACTGGATGTCTCTCGTGGGACTGAATGCCTCTCGTGGGACTGAATGCCTCTCGTAGGACTGAATGTCCCTTGAGGGACTGAATGTCTCTCGTGGGACTGAATGCCTGTCGTAGGACTGAATGTCCCTGGTGGGACTGAATGTCTCTCGTAGGACTGAATGTCTCTCGTGCACACGAGTGTGCGTGCAGCATCTCGCTCCCAATGACCGACCTCACACCCCCGCGCCTTACCACAACAGCTTTCCTCCCCGCCGCACCCAATCCCTTGCGCTTGCGCCTTGCGCTTTCCTCCTCCCACTCTCTCTGCAACTCTTAACTGTCCATTCCCCTCACCTTGGTAGCCCCGCGCTTCCATAAACCTCTCACTCACTCATCAGAAGCAACCCCCACGCTTCATAATCCTGTTCACTCCCACTGCGCCTGCAGAGCTGGTGGAGCGGTCGAGGTGACGTTTGAGTCGACTCAAAAGTCAGTCTGTTACTCCCATTGCGTCACGTCTGCAGAGCTGGTGGAACGGTCAAAGCGGGACGTGGCGAGGAGCGCAGCGGGGCATCTGCTGGAGAGTGGGGTGATAGCGCTGCACGCGGGGGACGGCAGGCAGGGGTGGCCGCATGACAGCCCGTATGATGCCATCCACGTGGGGTGAGCCGAGAGGGGTCGAGAAGAGTGGGCGGAGAGGAGGAAGGATATGGGGGGGGTGGGCAAGGGGAGGAGGGGGGGATGGAGGGAGGGGGGTGGGGAGCAGGGAGGAAATGGGAGGACATGCTGTTCAGGGGCTGTGGGAGTGATGCAGGGAACTTGGGGGTTGTGTGGCCGGTTTATTTGGTGGTGAGGTGCTTGGGGAGAGAATGAGAAGGGGCTGTTGATGTCTCAGTGGTGGTTGCTGTTCTTTGGTGCTGTTTGCAGCGGGGTTTTCTGGCTTGTGTTTTCCATTAAAGTTGCTTGCTAGTGCTTGCTGGTGCTTGCTAGTGCTTGCTGGTGCTTGCTCGTGCTTGCTCGTGCTTGCTCGTGCTTGCTGGTGCACCTCAGAAGCAGCTGACAGCGTTGTTTTAACCATGGCTTACTTCCCGGCTGCCACCGCTCAACTTACAACCTGAATGTTACTCATTTCCTCTTTCTCCCCTCAGCTCTCAACCGCCCAACTCGCCATCCCTGTTGCTGCCTTCCCTCTCCTGTCTTCGTTTACCTTATCCCTTTGCCCTTTTCTCGCTGCCCCCTTCCCCTTTTCCCCTTTCCCCTTCTCCTTTCCCCTTCCCCTTCCCTCACCCCCTTTCCCCTCCTCCACCTCCCAACACCCCACTTCCAGAGCGGCAGCACCAGAGATTCCACTGGCGCTGAAGCAGCAGCTGAAGGAGGGAGGGCGGATGGTCATACCCGTGGGCACGTGGTCACAGGATCTGCTCGTGGTGGATAAGCTGCCAGATGGCCGCTTCAAAGAGAGCCACGTGGCGTCTGTGCGCTACGTGCCGCTCACCAGCAAGGACGAGCAGCTGGAGGGGTACTGAGGTGTTCTGAGGGTTGCTGAGGGGGCTGAGGGGTGCTGAGGGGCTTGAGGGGTGCTGAGGGGTGCTGAGGGGTTTTGACAGGCTGTTGGTGGATTCGTTCCGCGGGCTAGGGTGTTTCGTGTCTGTTGAAATTAGAGGGCATGGGGGGGTCTGATCTGAGGTGCGAGCAGAAGGGAGGAGGAGAGAGGAAGGGGATAGAGGCAACGATTTTTTCTTACAGGTGAAGCTTGTGATTGGAGAAAGTGGGTGTGTACAGCAATATTTTCTGTGGGTATGTGTTGTTCTGGTGGGTTACACTCTTGTGCTTTGTTGAGGCGGGTATATGGCTGTGTGATTGTGTGTGCAGTCATGTGTGTATGTGTACTGTGCTGCTTAGGTACACATGGGGTGGGAAGATATGGGTGGAGGTGTGTACTGTTAGTGCAGCCATCTACGGTAGTTGAGTAGTAAGGTCTTGCGAATACAACTTGAAATGGTGTACTTGTACATAGGGAGTTTTGCAGCATGGTACTGTAGTACACTGGACGTTACACGTTACAACCAAAGAATTTCACTACACAAATTTTTGCTGCAAATTGTTACCGTACCAACTTTTTGCTGAATACAAATTGGCTTTAAATGTTGATCTGACTTGCTCCTGAGGCGGATTCATTTCTGATCCTGATGCAACCTAGTAATTGTTAGCGAAATACGTTGGAGCAGGGCCCGTGCTAGGAATTGGGGCACCTTGAGGCCTAAGGGCACTTGTCAGGGCAAATTTTCAAAGCCTTCCTGTATGTTCAGGGCTTCTACAGACATTAATCCTGACCTGTCAGGGCAAAAAAACCTGTGTTCAGGGTTCAGATTTCAGCACAGACCAGACCAGACTCTGCTGTGCAGAGCAGAGCAGCATGGCACACGACGAGATAGTAGTGTTCCCTGTTTCCCCCATCTGATGCGTTTGGTTGGTGCGTTGTGCAGGGTCGGAAGTGCAAGGGGGTCGCAAAGGCGGAAAGCAATCCGCACGGGGAAAGCAATCCGCACGGGAAAAATCTCCGGGGAACAAATTCCCGGAAAACGGTAAACCCCCCCCTTCACCCCCCCCCCCCCCCCCCCCCAAAAAAAAAAAAAAACGCGTCAGGTCAAGCCTCGACATTCATCCTGACGCTACAGGGAAGAACACCACATCCATCTGTCAGAGTAACTGTGCAGGAATGATTGGATTAGCAAGAGTTAGGTGTCAAGAAAGGAACTAATGATGTCATTGATGTGAGTTGGGGTGCATATAACAAACCCTAACTTCTGTACCCCCTAAGACAAACCTCACTAAGGCTACAACATTTGACACACCCCCATAGCCTAAGTGAGGGGTGTCTAGCAAAACCAAAAGTGTACGGTCACAAGACCAGTCACAAAGATACAAAGCTCAGGGTGGATCACAACGTCACCACACATTCTGAGCACAAGCAACAGTGGCCACAAGGCCAGTCAAAGAGTTCACAAGTGTGTATAGCAAGAGTACAAGCAAAGCAAACAGTAAACTCAAGCCTATACACGACTAGAACCTGTGTCAACAAGGCCTAACTGCACACAACACCTCTGGTGGTCACAAGGCGGAAGCGCCTTGGTGAAGATGTCTGCAGTGTTGGCCTCGGACTCCACAAACTCAAAGCGAGCCTGTCAGGGCCTCAGATTCGTTTTGGGTGACCCTGAGCACTCAGGGTCCTTTGGGGCTGTAACACTGATCATCAGGGTTGTAAATGGAGAAACACTGATTTCTCAGGGTTAGAAAAAAAAAAACCCTGACACATCAGCGTGAGTTAAAAAAAAACACTGGGTGAGAATCCACAACAACTATCACAAGTATAATAAGTTAAGAAAAGTTCAAATATGGTTCTAATGAGCTTCTAATCTAACTACAGGCACAGACCACTCGGCGCTCACACCGCACACACAATTCACATCACACACATGTCTTCATCTTCGTCACTACCACCACCATCGCTCATAGAACCGTGCCTGTGCACGGGGGTCTCTGTCCCCCACCCAGAGCCAGCACCACCAGCATCATCCTCGTCCACCTTCTCTTTCCCCTTAGCACTAGGTTGCTTCTTTGGTGCTGCCACTGTTGTGATGGGCTTGCGCTTCTTGTACGCCCTCCAGATCTTCACCACCTCCGCCCAGTCGGGCTCGTACGGCAGCAATGCCATGCACATGAGGTCCGACAGCCGCGCATCCTTGATGGCACCCCTCAGCCAGCTCTTGATGATGTTTTGACGTGAGAACCCCCGCTCGCACTCGACTGTGCTCAACGGTAGCACAGCGACAGCCATCCACAGCTTCACCAGGTTGGGGTACGCGTCCTCCCAGTCAGGAGACTTCAGCATCGCCGAGAGACCCGGGTAGAACTTTCTCTCGGACTTCGGGGCTCCAGCGAGAACCGTGCAGAACGTGCGGAGCTCCTTGAACGCCTTCTTCTTGTTGACGCCTGGAGGGAGTCAGGGAGTGCGCAAGCACAAGGAAAAGAACAAGGTAAGCAAGGCTCACCAGACAAGTGGTGCCAGTGTTTAGGTGCTACACAACAAAGCAGCACAAACAACGATGCACAGACCAAAGAGAAGTACGTACCTGGAACGATCTCGTCGCACTCTTGGGCCCTGAAGAGCGTCGTGAGGGACTCAAGGTGCTCCGTGCAGACCATGGAACGCTCCTGCCGTCCATGGGGCCACTCGTCGGGCATGAACAGCTTCACACCGCTCAGCTTGTCGAGTGAACCCAATCGCTCATCCAGGTTATGCACGAGCGCCTCCGCCATCGCCGTGCACTGCTCCACGCATCGCTCATGGGTCCCTGCAATGGGGTAGCCTTCAAGAGGGGAATCATGCAGCACGTAGCAGTGAGAAGTGGGCCGGCCGTCGGAGTCAACCCACTCGACCTCCACTCTCCGCACCCCATTCGGTCCATGTCGTGCAATGAAGGGCGACAGCTTCTCGCTCAGGCCGCCGCCGAAGTCGTCGCCACAATCCACATAACGGCTATTGATGTGGGTTGTCGTGCGACGGATCTGGCCTTGAATCGCCAGCAGGTCAATCTGCCACACAAAAACAGTAGGGAAAGCACAGCCAGGTTTCAATCATGAAGTAGAACTAGCCGTAGCTAGCGGCCCTAAACCCACAGTCCTCACGGCACACAGGGATGCACAGGCAAAAGCAGGATCTCACCTGTCGATGCTGGAACGTCTTGCTGAGCACGTTCAGCTGTTCCAGCACGTCAGCGAGGAAGCGCAGCATGAACTGGAATCTGTAGCTGGTCACCATCTGGTACATGGGCTTGTTTCCCAGCTCGTGCACCATCACGACGACCCCCGGAAGGACTGCAAGAAGTCGGCAGACTGCATCGCCGCGTGAGAGCCAACGCACATCATTGATTCCTTGGAGCTCCAGGTTAGTCTGAGTGAAGACTTCCTGAAGGTCCAGGAAGCGCTGGTGCCAGGGTCCTGATGAGCCGAGGTAGGTGGAGAGCCAGCGGATGAAGCTGTCGACCATGCCAAACTCCGGTAGGGACTCTGCCGCGTCCTTGGCCGCGAGTGCTTCCCTGCGATTAAAACAAAAAACAGTCGCATTTGGTTAAGTAGAAGGAAGGACACCATGTTCAAATAACAAATACCAGTCGCATCGGACACTGCATCAACCACCGTACCTGTGAGCGATGCAGTGGCAGGACACCAGATGCGGAACGCGCGTCCTCAGCCTCGCCACCAGCCCGTTTTTGGATCCGACCATGACGCTCGCCCCGTCGGTGCTGATGCCCGTGATTCGGCGCAGGTCAATGCCGACGGCATTGACATGGGATAAGAGCAACGCCACCAGCGATGCGGCGTCTGCCCTGTCCACGGTTAGGAGGGCAAAGAACTCGGTGACTACTGCCCCGTCGCGGATGAATGTGGCATAGATGATGAGATGCTTCCCACGGCATCTGTCCGTAGACTCGTCACAGCTGAGGCCGATGTAGTGGCTTTGTAGGACGTGTTCGAGTTGTGTTGTCTGCAGCCACACGGCCGTTGCCTGTGTTAGTTCCCCAAAGCCGTACCTGCATAGACACCGAACATATTTGTTAGGCTTACGTGGTTGTGAACAGGAGAGGCTTTTAATGCATGCGCTCGTAAGCACTTACGTGGTGTAGTAAGTGCCGTATCCCTTTTTGGGAAAGCCGCGGACCTCGTTCTGAGCCATGTAGCGAACGAGGCGCACCCACGTCTCCATCGGCAGATGGTTCTGGGTGGTGAAGTGAAGGGAGTTCAGAAGGCTGATGACGCGGGTCGTCTCGTCATCTTTGGCGAGCGTATGCTCGTCAATTCTCGGCTGCTTCCCAGCCTGAGCTAGCATCTGCTTCTGGTGATTGATGGCCAACTGGTGCTTGTTCGTCGCGGCATGCCGCTTGAAGGCTTGGGTCTGAAGATCGGTTGCACCGTGCCCACTCTTGCCACACTTGCCACCGTCACCTGCAAAGTCGATGCACAATCTGCACTTGAACGAAGGCATGCCAGCAGTGTTTTTTATGAGGATGAGCCATGGGTAGTCGGTCGACCACGTCGACTTGAACCTTTCAAGGGCCTCTTCGTAAATCAGAGTGGTTAGTGACGGTTTTTTAGAGTTAGATGGCGTGGGCGTAACGTGGTTTACCGACTCGCCGGCATCAGCGAGAGGACGTCCAGGATCTGTAGGATCGGCCCAACGGAGCACGGCCTGCTTGTAACGAGGCGGAGGCTTCGACGACGACGCACGAGATGACAAGCGGACGCTCGGTCCGGCTGCTGACGGCACGGCCGGCTTAGCAGTATGCGCGGGCTGGGGACGATCGTCTCCGCGGCAGAGGCCAGACGCTTCACCAGTGTTTGCTACTGAGGCGACGGGACCTGGCTTCTCTTTTTCATGGGAGAGCGCGGAAACTAGAAAATCTAGTCCCGTTCTGGCCTCCAGCATCTCGGTGGCGGCGTAAAGTGCATCGTCGTCATCATCACCGCAGCTGTTCTCACAGGTGATCGCCATGGCGCGTTCACGTCACCTTCCTGAATCGGTGAGTAGTAACGAGAAACCCTGGGAGAGAGATTGCAGAGATTGATGTTTCGGGAGGTGATGGAGTCTGGAGAGCTGGCTTCAGGGAGACTGCAGAGATTGATGTTTCGGAAAGGGATGGAGTCTGGAGAGCTGGAATGGCAGAATCATGAGACCCCCTGCGTGGGGTGCCTGAGCGGGCCGCCCCAGCACGCCCTGCCTTGGTGGAAAGAACAAGGCAGACCACTGGCCCACTGGGCCACTAGGCTTGGTTGTTTGTGCACATCAATGGAAAGTAATGACAAGTGTAGGTTATCCAACGTGACAACGGTACATTGCTTCAGCTGGGACAGCCAATCTCTTTACGCGTTTTGCCAACACAGCCCGAAATTAACCCGTTCAACTGTATCTGGGCGCGCCGCAGGGTGGCGTCGGTGCAGGGTGGGTTCATGCATGATGACGGCGTGCAAAACTGCGAGAATCGCGGAGTTTTCGGTTTCAGGGTCGTCTCCGATACAACACTGACTCGTCAGTGTCGACAAACTAGAAACACTGGAAAATCAGGATTAGGAAAAGAAAAACACTGATTCATCAGGGTTGTAAAAACAAAAAGGCTGATTCATCAGGGTTACAATAAAAAACCGGGGTCAAACATCAGGAAATCAGGGTAAAATTCCTGGAATCTGAGGCCCTGGAGCCTGTCCACGTCTCTGCAACTCTCGCAGAAGGAAGTACCTGACGTGAATATACTTCACTCTGCTCTCCAGTCGTGGCTCACGACAGAGGAGAATCGACGCCTTGTTGTCAATGAACAAGGTCGGTGCAGAGCTCGGCCGCTCACCAAGGTCAGCGAGCAAAAACGTCAACCAACGCAGCTCCTGTGCCGCCATGGCACCAGCGTAGATCTCAGCCTCAGCTGTAGAGGTCGAGACCGAAGAGGAGCGCGTGGACCGCCAGGAAACAGCTCCAGAACCCAAGCTGAAACAGTACCCCTGAGTAGACCTGTGAGTCTCAGCGTCGTCAGCGTAAGAAGAGTCACAGTGACCAGTAAGTACGACAGGCTGCTGCCCTCCAAGAACTAGCCCCATGCCTGATGTCGTCGCTAGGTACTTCGCCACCCTCACAGCTGCCGTCCAGTGAACAGGACGGTGCCTCGGTCGCAACAAAGCGAGCAAGGACGCTGAGAGGGAAGGCGAGGTCCGGGCGAGTACAAGTCATCAGGTACATGAGGCAGCCCACTAGCTCTGCGTAGGGACCACTGGACTCAAACGGCTCGTCAGGAAAGGGTCCAGTGAGTCTGTGGTCAACAGCAAGAGGTGTGCGCTGTACTGTGGAGTGCTGAAGCTCGAACCGCTGAAGGACCTGCTGCACCATGTGTGACTGTGAGAGTGTAATGGTGCGAGCAGCTCTGTCCCTGGTGATCTGCAGGCCAAGGTAGTGACGCAGTTCACCAAGGTCAGTGCAAGTGTGTCTCTTCTGCAGTTCGGACTTCACGTCTGCCAAGGCAACCCTGTCAGCAGTGGCGAAAACCATGTCGTCGACGTAGACTAGAACAAAGAACGGTGTAGAGCCACGACGAACGAACAGCGACGGGTCGGCAGACGACGGCTGAAAACCAAGGTCAGCGAGAGTAGAACGACGGGTGTCGTGCCACTCACGGGGAGCCTGACGGAGACCGTAGACCGGTCGCCTCAGCCTCCACTGGGTCCCAGGAGGGAAAGTGCCAGTGAAGGCAGAGGGACGACGCAGCCAGACCTCCTCGTGTAGGCTACCTTGAAGAAACGCAGTAGAGAAGTCGAGAGAGTGTAACTCGTAGTCTCTCTGTGCCGCTATGTGCAGTAACACCCGAAGAGTGGTCATCTTCGGGGTGGGCGCGAAGGTCTGAAAGAAGTCAACTCCCTCACGCTGACTAAAACCTCTAGCCACGTAGCGCGCCTTGAAGACCGGAGAAGATCCTGGTGGCCGCTTCACCCTGTAGATCCACATGCCATCGACTACGTTCGCCCCAGGGGGGGGAACCTCGTCGACGTAGGTGCCTGTGGATCTGTAGGAGGCCATCTCTGCGTCCATGGCAGCTCTCCACTGAGAGGCCTAAGGCCCTGACACTGCCTCAGCGTAAGTGCGAGGAGTCGATATGTCAAGGGCGTCGGGGTCTCCCTCAGGGGCGAGCACCATGGCACAGAGATGAGGGGAAGCGGCTGCCATGAACTCTAGCTCAAACTGCCTGTCCTCTAGGGCGTCACAGCCAAGGGCAGACACACCCCCGACGGCCAGAGGACTGGAAGGAGGAGCAGCCACAAGACTGGTGGCGAAGTCAAGGCGGCGAGTAGAGGCAAACTCAGTGACTGCGGCAGTAAGAGCGGAGACAGAGGACACAGAGGCACGAGGGTGGGTAACAAGAGAGGCGAGAACACGAGAGAGAACAGGACGGTACGTGCGGTAGTAGTAAGTGACAGGAGTAGAAAGCGAAGCAGTGAGGGCCGACTCAGGAGGAGACGGAAGCACAGACGGAGACGGACGAGGCGGACTAGAACGAAGTAAGGCAGTACGAAGGTCAGTGAAGGGAACAGGGGACGAGGGACGAGCACGAGGGGAGCAACGAGAGGCCCAGGTCTGAGAAGGAGGAGGGGACAACGAAGACTGAGAACAAGGGAAAACAGCTGGAGAGGGGTCAGGAGGAGGAAGCGGAGGACCCGAGACGGGAGGAGAGGAAAGGAGGAAGGAGAGCGGGAGGGGAGACCGAGGGCCCGAAGACCGGAGACAGGAGGAGGAGGCGGCGGCTGCTGCTGCGGCGGCGGCGGCGGCTGCTGCTGCTGCTGCTGCTGCGGCGGCTGCTGCTGCTCCTCCTGCTGCTGTAGCGGCTCCAGCTCCTGCGCCTCCTGCTGCTGTGGCGGCTCCAGCCGCAGCTGCTGCAGCTGCTCCTGCTGCTGCTGCTGCTCCTCCAGCCGCTGCAACTCTCTCTCCTGTCTCTCCAACTCCAGCTGCTCCTCACGGGCACGGCGAACACGAGCCTGGTGCCGGGTCGGGTAGGGGTGGGGGGGAGGAGTAGTGTCGGGGGCTGCGGCAGCCCCGGGACCGCCCTCCAAAGCACCTGGCGCACCACCCCCAGAGTCAGCACCACCAACAGAAACGCGACCAGGCTCACCAGGACCCGAAGAGGGTGCACCCGCACCCCCAGACGTAGCACCCCCAAAGTCAGCAGGACCAGCACCAGCTCCCGGAAGACAAGAGTCTCCTGCAACCACGGGCTCAGCTCCAACTCCAGCACCCCCAGAGCTAGCACCTGTAGGGCCCTCTCCACGAGCACCGGCTCCCACAGGGTCTGCAGCAGGCTGCGAGGAGGACTGCGGGGAAGGAGGCTGCACCTGAGGGGCGACCGAGGGGGGAGGGGTAGCCTGGGACACACCTGACGGGGCGGGACCAGGGGGGGGAGGCTGTACCGGGGGAGCAGAAGGGGGAGCGGAAGTCAGGAAGAGAGGGGGAGGAGGAACCGGGAGACCTCGACTGGGGTACCTGACGTAGTAGGGGGTGGACTCCTCGAAACGGACGTCACGGGAGTCAAAGAACCGGTGAGAGGGAGGGTGGTAAAAGGTGAAGTCAGAGGAGTCCTCAGGGAAACCAAGGAAGACACAGGGAACGGCGCGAGGCAAGAGCTTGTCTACGGAAGTGTCGCGGACAAGAGCCAAGCAACCCCAGACACGAAACCTCGACGCAACACCAGGGGACCCGGTCCAAAGACTGGTCGGTGAAGCCTCTGGCCGAGAGACGCGTGGCCAGAGGTTCAGCTGGTGAGCGGCGTACCTAACCGCGTAGGGCCACAGAAAATGGGGGGCACGGGCGTGAGTCAAGGAGGTGCGGGCGATCTCCATGACTAAGCCTATGCGGCGCTCAGCAACCCCATTCTGCTGTGGGGACTCTAGAAGCGTCCAGGACTGACTAATGCCCTGCTCGCGACAGAATCCAGCGAGAATGCCGGAGCGAAACTCACCCCCACGGTCAGAGTGAAGACAGCTGACACGACGACCACGAGTGCCCTCAGTGGTAAGCAACCACCTGATCAACGTAGAAGTCACCTCAGACTTCTTCGCCAGGGGGAACACGGTGGTGTAGCGGGAGTAGTCGTCAACGACCACCAAAAAGAAACGCTCGCGGTCAGGGCCAAGGCGAGGGGCGGGGCCCCAGACGTCCAAGTGGAGCGTCTCAAAAGGCTCGGTGGCCGGACGAAGGGAGGAGGAGTGAGGGGTGGCGCGCAGCCGACCCTCGACGCAGGGACCGCACGGCGGTGCAAGCGAAGGCGGCAGCGACGGCAACACACGCGGGAGGCCTAAGACAAGACGCTGACGAGACATAGCGCGCAGACGAGGGAGGGACGGGTGCCCCGTCTGGTGGTGCCACAAAACGGTGGGGTGTGCAAGCGACCGGCAGGAGCACGACGCAGCAACTGAACCAGACACGGGAACCTGACCAAACACAGCTACCTGGGGGGACGCAGCAACCTGGTGAGACGCAGGGACCAGACTGGGGGAAGTAACCGGGGCCGGGGGCAGGAGTCGCTGCTGCTGCTGCTGCTGCCGCTGCTGCCGCAGCAGTAGCTGCTGCTGCTGGTACTGCTGCTGCTGCTGCTGCTGCTGCTGCTGCTGCTGTACACCAGGGTCAGTGTGAAGTGTGTAGAGACCTGAGCCCGGCTCCGTCGTAAAGGTGGCAAGAGGCGCGTAAGTGTCGCCGTCAACACAAATCGCCGTCTCACTAGAGGGCTCAATCCACACACCCACGTGCTGACTCACAAGAGGCCTCACGCCCACCAAGTTCCTCGAGAACGAGGGGACATGGAAGCCAGTCAGAGACCCAGAGGGAACAGCAGGGCATGGAAGAGTAGTAGTGTAGCGAGCAGTGACTGGTCCCGAGGTGGGATCAGCCAGTGCCACAGAGACTGGCGCAGGAAGCGGAGTAAGTGTCGTGTGGTCCCTGAAGAAGCAGTGCGAAGCCCCAGAGTCCAAAGTGAAAGACAGTGAAGCGTCCTCGGAACGAGCTTCTGGACTAGTGTCTACACAAGTGCCTACACTAGCAAGAGGCAACTCAGCAAGACAAGCACCTAAGCTAGCAACACTCGAGTAAACAGAGTCAGAAGCACTAGAGTCAACAACAACATACATAGCATGAGGAGTTCCTAAGAGATCAAGCAACTGAGAAGCTGACATGCCCCAAAGGGCAGGGCCGTACGTCTGAACAAGAGGAAACCAGTCACGGGCAGGGCCTCTAACGCCGTAGGCCAAGCGAACCATGTCAGTGAGCTGAGCAAAGCACTGACCAGGAGGGCGGGTGCGACCACAAGGCTGGCCTCAGCGAGGCTGATAGGTGCACGAAGGGTGAACAGCACCTCGCTGAGGCTGACGCTGTGCTGGCCCTGAAACCTGCTGCTGCCGCTGCTGCTGCGGGGGCTGCTGCAAGGGGAGGGGCTGCTGCTGCTGCTGCCGCTGGGCCAGGTACCACGCCGCTGCTCCACCCGCCGCGGCCGGCAGACCAGAAGGTGGCTGACGAGCCCGGGCGTCGCCTCCACCAGCTGCAGTAGCGGGGTCACCGGCCGCTGCACGAGAGGCCTCTCCAGGCCCTGCACTCCCGCCGCCACCAGTCGGCACGCCACCCCCGCCACCTCCGCCGGCAACGCCTCCACCGCCGCCGCCGCCTGTACCCTGACCGCCCCTCTTGCCACCCCTACCCCGAGAACGCGACGAAGTCGTAACAGCAGCAGCGGTCACGTCAGTGCTGGCAGTGGCTAGGGAGGCAGTAAAGGTGGGCAGCTGAGGGACAGTGCACCCGTGAAACAGTGGAGGGGGCACAGCACCAGAGGCGGAGGCTACTGAGCGGAGGTTGCTCTCGACGTCCTTGAGCGCATACTCTAGGACCTCGATAGTGAGCTCACTAGGGTGCTTCAGGAGAAGCGCGTCACGAACTGAGGCAAGGCGGTCAGGGAGGCTAGTGGCAATGAAGTAGATAGTAATCGCCATGGGTGGAGGGAGCAGTGCAAGCTGTGCGCCAGTGCAAGCAGCGTGCTAGCTAGAATCGAGCGAGCGGAGGTGAGCAATCAAGTCAACAGAGCGCTCAAACGAAGCAAGGTCTGGGAACAAGAACGGTAGGAAGAGGCGGCCAAGAGAGACAGTGGTGGGAGTAGAGTAGCGGGCCTTGATCGCAGTCAGGAACTCACTAGCAGTGCGAACCTGAGTGAAGTGGGCCTCCTCAGACTCAGGGAGGAGGCTGCTGAGAGCGATGCAGGCCGCAGCGTCACGCGACTTCCACGCCGTCAGGTCAGCACGCTGGCTGGCAAAGCGAGCTCTAGCAGCGTCGTCAGGGGCAGAGCCTAGAGGGGTAGGGTCATCGGGCGCAGGAAGGTCACCAGTAGCGTGCGCCCAGAGGGACTCACCCGACTGGACCTGACTCTCTAAAAGGCGACGCGTGCGCAGGAGCCAGACCGAGAATTTGAGGGGTCGACCGTCAGCGTCAAAACGGAGAACCCTAGGAGTCGCCATAGTGGAAGTACGAGCGAAAGGACGCTTAGTAGAGCAGAGGGAGGGCTCGCGGCAGGCCTAAAAAGCAGGCGCAGCGGCGGAGAAAACGAGCAGACGTGGCAGCGCGAGCAAGCAGGCACGCGTGCAGACAGAGACAAGACAGCACAGCGGGCGAAGGGCGGGCGTGCTTAGAAACGGGCGCAGCGAGCACTCAGGCGCAGGGCGCAAGGCGCAGGGCGCGGGGAGGCGCAGGGCGCAAGGCGCAGGGCGCGGGGAGGCGCGGGCGCAGGGCTCAGGGCGCGGGGAGGCAAGGGGCGCAGGGCGCAGGGCACGGGGAGGCGCGGGTGCAGGGCGCAGGGCGTAGGGAGGCGACGGGCGACGGGCGCAGGGCGTAGGGCGCGGGGAGGCGCGGGCGCAGCGGGCGCGCGGGCGTAGGGACGACGCGGCGGGCGCGTAGGGCGAGGGTAGGGACGCGACGGTGGGCAGGCGCGACGCGACGGGCGTTTAGGGCAGCGGGGGGAGGGCGCGTCGCGACGAGCAGCAGGGGAGGGCACGACGGGACGACGGGCGGGGAGAGCGCGACGCGACGGGGGCAGGGGAAGGTGCGATTCGACGGGCGGCGGGGGGTAAAAATGCGACTCGACGGGCAGCGGGGGGGGAAAACGCGACTCGTCGGGCAGCAGGGGGGGGAAACGCAACCGGCAGCACGGGGGAGGGGGGGGGGGGGAGAAGGTCCCTACTCTACGAGAGTAGTGGATCGGCGGAACGGGCGGTAACGAACGAACGCGATTAGAGCGGGCAGGCGCTAGGCTCGGGTAAGACGTGCGCAACTAGTACGACAGAGTGAGACAGGCTCGAGCAAAACGAACGAGGTCGGGAGGAGCGGGATCCCACAAGATCCGAACCTAGGTGATACCATGTCAAGAAAGGAACTAATGATGTCATTGATGTGAGTTGGGGTACATATAACAAACCCTAACTTCTGTACCCCCTAAGACAAACCTCACTAAGGCTACAACATTTGACATTAGGGTACAAGTAGGCATGAGCAAAGTACCGAACTGAACCGGTTCGGACACTCCAGCGCATTCACCGAACCGGTTCGTGAACGAACCGAACCGGTACATACCGAACCGATCTGGTCTCAAGCCGGTTCGAGGTTCGGTATTATAGAAGGATTACCGAGCCGAACCGAACCGAACCGCACCAGCCATTTTAGCCTCTCTTAACCCTTCGCAACCCCTCCTCGCCCCTCTGTGCCCCTAAATGAAATCTAAAAACCGAACCGGTCGAGCCGCCGAACCGGTTCGATGACAAACCGGTTCGGCCCGTGGCGAACCTCATGAACAAAACAAGGCTGAGGTTTGGTTCGTAGCGAACCGAACCGAACTGCGGTTCGGCGCTTTGCTCATGCCTAAGTACTAACCCTAGAAGTGTTGTACCCTATAAGGAGTGCCCCACTATAGCCTACAAGTAAGATCGTAATTTGACACACCCCCATAGGCTAAGTGGGGGACAACCAGACGGTCACAAGACTAGTCAAGCAAGACAACAGAGCAAAGCAAAGCAAAGCTCAGGGTGGATCTCAAGGACACCACACAATCCGAGCACAAGCAAGCGGCCACAAGGCCAGTTCACATGCAGAGTTATAATAGCAAGGCAGTACACTGATCACAACATAGCAAGAGGAAACATGCAGGTATAAAGATATATATCAGTGTACAACAAGTGCAAGATCAAGAGACAAGCAGGTGAGGTAGAACGGGCTGAAGCTCAAGAACAGTGCAAAAACGCTGAAGATCATCAGACCCGAGGGCCTTGGTGAAGACATCAGCAGTGTTGGCCCGAGAGGCCACGTAGGAAAGGCGAAGCTGACCATGCTGCTGCAGCTCTCGAGCAAGAAAGTAGCGAAGAGCAATGTGCCTCGTTCTGTGCTCCAGTCTCTACTCCCGACACAAGGCAAGCATGGTCTTGTTGTCGACGTACAGAACTGGAGGAGAACGAGGCCACTACCCCAAGTCAGTCAGCAGGTAGGTCAGCCAGCGTAGCTCTTGTGCAGCCATGGCCCCAGCGTAGATCTCGGCCTCACAGCTGGAACCAAGCACAGAAGAAGAACGAGTGGACCTCCACGAGACAGAACCAGAGCCAAGACTGAAGGTGTAACTCTGTGACGAACGCTGAGTCGCCTGGTCGTCGACCCAAGAAGTGTCGGAGTGTCCTGTGAGTACCACTAAACCCCGTCCTCCAAGCACGAGCCCCATGCCTAATGTACTACACAAGTAACGCATCTGTCACAGGATCGAATTTCCACTCGAGAATGTTGCACTAAAGGTGAGTACAAGGCGTATTTATACTCAGAAATATATAGAAACAACAGATAATCCGAACCTTCGGGAACGCGCTCTTCTAGAATAGATAATCACAAGTGCGCATAAGCACGCAAGCCCATTGGCACTTCGGATTATGGCGAGATTACGCCTTGTACACCACTGTCGGTGCTGTCGGTGCCGTATAATGTAAATGTCGGTGCCGAAAATACCAAATAAGTGAAATAATCGGAAAGCTCTAGAAAATAGAATAGTAGCCCGATTGAGGTGAAATAAAGTGCAAATGAAAGAGGAAAATAAGGAGAATAAGATGGAGTAAAAATATGGAAATGAGAAATATGTCGAACGTTTGCGTACTCTCACACTTCCCCCCCTCAAAGCTGGGTGGTAGATGTAACACCCTGCTTGACAAGATAGTCGCGGAGAGAACGTTGGGCGTTACTCATGTCTTCTTCAGAGACCCAGCTGTCCTCAGAAGGATCATAGCCTTTCCAGCGTACGAGAAACTCCAGGGCGCCATGCCGACGACGACGATGTGCAAGCACAGATTCAACCTCGTACTCAAGTTCATCATTCACGAGGACTGGAGGCGGCGGTGGAGGTTGGCGTCCCGTGTACAGCTTATTTGGATCTTGATAGGGTTTAAGAAGCTGTACGTGGAAGGCGTTATGAATCTTCCAAGAAGCTGGTAGGCGCAAGCGGAATGTGACTGGAGTGACCTGCTCTTCTACGAGGAAAGGTCCGCAGAAGCGAGGTCGTAACTTGGATGGAAGGTGACCAAGGTTGAGGTTGCATGTGTCGAGAAGCACATGGTCACCAACCGCAATGGTATGATCACGTCGATGGCGATCGGCCAAGCGTTTCTGTGAAGACTGTATGTCCTGTAGACGCTTGTGTGTCCGATCCCAAAGCTGCTGCATTGTGGTAACGAAGTCGTGCGCGGGTTGGACAGTTGCAGGTACTGTCGGCTGTTTTGGAGTTAGTGGATGTCGTCCGTAACAGAGGAAAAATGGGGTCTCTCCTATTGCGGCATGCTTCGCACTATTGTAGGCGAACTCCAACACCGGCAAGTGCAAGTCCCACTTGTTAATGTCGTCCTTGCACGCTGCGCGCAAGAGTTGTTCCACAATTTGGTTCAAGCGCTCTGTCTGCCCATCGGTCTGGGGATGATATGCAGATGACATTGCTAGGCGTGTCCCCATGAGCGACATGAGCTCTTTCCAGAACTTGCTAGTAAACTTGGGGTCCCTGTCGGGTATGAGGGTTGTTGGGATCCCGTGCTGTGAGATGATGTGTTTGAGGAATAGCTGTGCCGTTTCCTCCGTGCGTGCGGTTTTATGTGTCGGAATGAAGTGTCCCATCTTTGAGAATTTGTCGATGACGACCAGGATGGCGTCATGCCCCGCGTTGGTAGGTGGTAAACCGGTGATGAAATCCAAGCTGACCACTTGCCAAGGCTGTTCCGGGACGGGTAAAGGCTGAAGAAGTCTTGCTTTCTTCTGCTTACTGCTTTTCATCCGCTGGCACGTGTCGCACGAAGTGACAAACTTTTGCACGTCGTTTGCCATGTGAGGCCAGTAGTAGACTTTCGCAATCCCGGCAAGAGTCTTGTTACTCCCGAAGTGTCCAGCGTAGAGCACGTCATGGAATTCTTCGAGAAGCAACTGCCAAAGAGGCGGGTAGTTGGGTACCCATATCTTTGTTGATCCTTTGCGTAGTGCGACGTCGTGGTCCCACTGCAAGAATTTCTTTTTCTCTGCTAAGGGAATCTCGGGGTCGATGGTATACCCGTGCGTGAAGAGTCCCTTGAGTAGCGGATTCATCCCCTCAATCTGTATGGCGGCAACGTGTCCAGGCCGGCTCAGTGCGTCTGCCTTATTCTTGTGTCCCGGCTTGTACACGATGTCGTAGTCGAAGTGCGTCTCGAGGAAGTCAATCCACCTGACTTGTCGTCTGGAGAGGGTCGGCTGCGTTTTCAGGTATTTTAGGCTGCAATGGTCAGTGTAGACCGTGGTCTTTCTCCCTTTGAGGTAGCATCGCCAGGTCTTGAATGCCGTGATGATCGCTAAGGCCTCTTTGTCGTGAATCGGGTAGTTGAGTTCTGCCCCGTGCAATTTCTTGCTGAGGTAAGCGATTGGTTGTAGTCCTTTCCCTTGGTCTTGCATCAAGACTGCTCCAACTGCTTGGTCGCTAGCGTCAGCTTCGATGACGTAGTCTTTTTCTGGATCTGGCAGGATCAGGACGGGTGCGGACGTGAGTGCGGTCTTCAACTGCTCCATGGCTTGCTGGTGCACATCCTCCCACTTGAACGGTGTATTATTCTTCAGTAGATTGGTGAGAGGTGTTGCAATCTTCGCATACTGTGGCACGAACCGATTATAGTAGTTCGCAAAGCCAAGGAATTGCTGAAGTTCCTTCACGTTCTCCAGTGTCTTCCACGTACGTACGGCTTCGATCTTCTTTGGGTCGACATGGACTCCTTGAGCGCTCACCATGTGTCCAAGGAACTGAACTTTCTTCAAGGCAAACTCGCTCTTGGATAGCTTGACGTAGAACTTCTCCCGTCGAAGTATCTCGAAGACACGTCGTAGGTGTTCGATGTGCTGCTTCATGTCCCTCGAGTAGATCAGGATGTCGTCCAGGTACACCACCACGCATTCGTCGAGTAGAGGCCTAAGAATATGATTCATTTCGGCCTGGAATGTAGCGGGTGCGTTGGTGAGTCCGAACGGCATGACGAGGTACTCGTAGGATCCGTATCGTGTCCGAAACGCTGTTTTATGGATGGAGTTATCCGCCATCCGGATCTGCCAATATCCCGATCTCAAATCGAGTTTTGAGAATACTGTGGCTCCACGAAGCTGGTCAAGTAGATCGTCGATCCGTGGAATCGGATACTTGTTCTTGATCGTCTGCTTGTTGAGGGCTCGGTAGTCGATGCACATGCGTAAGCTTCCGTCAGGTTTTGGTGTGAAAAGCACTGGTGCACCGTATGGTGATGTTGATGGTCGAATGAGTCCTTTGTCCAGAAGGTACTCGATCTGCTTCTTCATGTCGGCCAACTCGGTAGGGCTGAGTCGATATGGTGCTCGGAAGGTCGGTTTTGAACCAGGTTCTTCGATGATCTCGTGCTGGTGGGTTCTGTGAGAAAACAAGTAGAACGAGGAGCCATAGCTAGGTAAGCCCTAGCTAGGCAAGGGAAAGTTTAGGCAAAAGAAGAGGGATTTTACTAGCAGCAGTTGGGATACATATAGCAAACCCTAGTTGGGTTGTACCCGCTATAGAGCACCCCACTACAGGCTAAATAACATTCTGACAGGTTCGGTATGGCGGCAACTGGTCTGGAAGGTCGTCAGGGAGAACGTCTTCGAACTCTTCTAGAAGTTTCTGGATTGCTGGTGGAAGCTCGAGCGTTTTTCTCTCTCCTTCGTCCTCGTTGGTAACCAGTGCAACAAACCCTGCCATGGTTCGCTTCACGTCCTTCTCAAAGCGTGCGAGAGTCTCCTCCGGAATATCTCCCGTGTTGCTCCAATTCGGAAGAGGAACTCTTCTGTCTTGATTGTAAATACTCACCGTGCGGGTGACCCAGTTGATCTCGGGGTTGAACTTCTTCAGAAAATCTCTCCCAAGAATCAAGTCTAGCCTTTTGATGTTGGTGACGGGTAGGGTCGGTTTCCAGCGAAGAGGACCCATCTGCAGGTGTAACGCTGCTTCGCCGTAGACTTGTAATTTGCTTCCGTCAACCATCGTAGCTGTGAAGTTTGAAGGCGTGTACTTCTCATTGATGCGTTCGAGGGTTGTTTTGTCGCATACTGCATGGGATGCTCCGCTGTCCACGAGTGCTTGGAGGCGTCGTCCATTGCAGATCACCTCGAGCAAAAGTGGTTGGCGTTGCTCGTTGTACCCGTTGATCGTCTCGTTGATTGGATCATAGGGCATTTCCCATAGCTCTGTGTTTTCTCCTGGGGTGGCAGATGGCTGGTCCTGCCGTTCCCTATTGCCATGATTTTTTGTTGTTGTCGTCGACGACGTGGTTCTCGAGCTCGTAGTAGAATTCATAGATGGGGTAGATACCGTAGATGTTTCAGATGTTGCAGATGCATCTGTAGAGGAGGTTTGAGGTCATCGCAGCTTCATGTTGACCTCCAGCTCCCTCTTGAGCTGCTTCAGCGCCACCGACTTCTTCCGTGGGGACCGGTTGGTCGACGTGGGCTGGTTTTTCAGAGAGAGGACGATGTCGTCGTTGGAAGGTCGATCTTCCACGCTCCGTTGTTGGTTCCCCATGCGCAGCTGCTGTAGTTGTCGTACTGGTACATTCTTTTTCTTCTGGAGCCTCTCTCGTGATTTCACTAAGGCCGTAGATCCAAGGGAAAATTTTCCAAGTAAAGCATCCTTGTATGATATTTTGAAGGGGTGCTTACCTTTTACAGGGCCTTTTTGGAGTTGTCCGGGTCCAGCAGGGTCTTGTGTCGCGGAGATTTTATTTCCCTCGGCGATTTTCCCTGGTAGAGTCCGTTCGTGGTTTGAAAAATTCACTCCACGATCCTCCAATATTCGCATTAAATCTGCTCCACTGCTGCGGTCCCTAAGCGCTGAACGTGCAGTTTTCATTTCGTCACAATCGATGAGTCGATGTCCGGGCTTGCCGCAGAAAGAACACTTAGATTTGTTCTTCTTTGGTCTTGCCTTCGCGTCGATTCGATCGAGTTCTATCGGGTCGGCGTACGTGGGGTTAGCAAAGCGTCCTCCATGTCGTCTAGCTCGTCCATGAAGTCGTCGTGTTCCGATCGTGGTTACGTCGAAACATTCCGCTGCCGAAACGACGTCGTTGTAGCTGCTCCAATTTGCGGCCGCAACATGTTGTCGTGTTTCTTTTTTCAGCCCCGCGATAAATGCTCTAATTTTTTCGCCTTCCGTGACGTTGGGGATGCGGTTGTACAACTCCTCCATTTGTTGTGTTTAGTTTGTGACACTCCCGATTTGTCGATGACGATGTATTTTGTCGCGCGCGATAAACGCTGCATTAATCGGTTCAAAACGTTGTAGTAATCGTTCTCGGAACTGCTGCCACGTCGCTTCACCTTGGTTTAATAAACCGCTTCCGCTTATCCATTCAATTGCTGGTCCGCGCAGTAGTGTTGCTGCAAAATTAATTCTGTTTCTGTCGAGTGCTGGTGCTGTCCATCCAATGGCGGCGAAATAAATTTCGATCGCCAAAAGCCAGCGCCTAGCGTCGATTTCCCCATCAAAGGTGTTGGGGGCTCGAATTTCTTGGGCCTTGGGAAAATTTCGCGACTGCTGCGAAGTCACGATCGATTCTGCTTCTGACGCAATTTTCGCCATGACGCGCGCTTTCACCCGAAGTCGTTCGATCCGTCGCGCGTCGGTCTCGCTACTTCTGCAAAGTTCGATATAGGTCCCGACAATTCGCAATTGTCGTCCCTGTATCGCAAACGTTTTCGCCAACAATCGAACTCACGATCCTGTTCAAAAAACGCGCGAGGGGGGTTATAAAAAAAACGCGGAATCTGGTGCTTACCAGCGTCGGCGCCGAATTCGTCGCCCCCGGCGGTTTTTCGAAGCAAGAATTTCTTGAGCGCGCTGCTTAGCTGAAACTCCGCGAGTGAAAACGGCTCTGATTACCAAGTGTCACAGGATCGAATTTCCACTCGAGAATGTTGCACTAAAGGTGAGTACAAGGCGTATTTATACTCAGAAATACATAGAAACAACAGATAATCCGAACCTTCGGGAACGCGCTCTTCTAGAATAGAAATCACAAGTGCGCATAAGCACGCAAGCCCATTGGCACTTCGGATTATGGCGAGATTACGCCTTGTACACCACTGTCGGTGCTGTCGGTGCCGTATAATGTAAATGTCGGTGCCGAAAATACCAAATAAGTGAAATAATCGGAAAGATCTAGAAAATAGAATAGTAGCCCGATTGAGGTGAAATAAAGTGCAAATGAAAGAGGAAAATAAGGAGAATAAGATGGAGTAAAAATATGGAAATGAGAAATATGTCGAACGTCGGCGTACTCTCACAGCATCACCCTCTTCGCAACATCCCAGTGCACCTTTCGGTGTCTACCGGGAGTCACGTAGCGAGCCAGGAGGCTGAGAGGGTACGCGAGGTCAGGTCGTGTGCACGTCATCAGGTACATGAGGCAACCCACAAGCTCTAGGTACGGACCACTCGGCTCTACGGACTTGTCCGAAGGTGGAGCTGAGAGCGAGTGGCCAGTCGGCAGAGGAGTGAGCTGTGGCGAGATGTACTGGAAGTGGAAGCACCGCAGGACCTGGTGCACCATGTGTGATTGATTCAGGGTGATGGTGCACCGCGTTCTGTCCCGGGTGATTTGCAAGCAAAGATAGCTACGCAGCTCACCCAGGTCAGTGCAGATGTGTCTCTCATGCAGCTCAGCCTTCACTACGGCCAGCGCCTCAGTGTCAGCAGTAGCAAAAACCAAGTCGTAGACATACACGAGAACGTAGAACGGCGGCAGGGTAGCGTCGGTACGTAGAAACAGCGACGGGTCAGCAGAGGAAGGAGCAAATCCAAGAGCCGCAAGTGTAGTCCTCAGTGTGTCGTGCCACTCGCGGGGCGCCTGGCGAAGACCGTCAACAGTGAAGCCAGGTGGGCGGCGCAGCCAGATCTCCTCGTGAAGGCTGCCCTGCAAGAAAGTTGTGGAGAATTCGAGGGAGTGCAGCTCGTAGTCACGCTGTGCTGCAACGTGCAGCAGCACCCGAAGAGTATTCATCTTCGGGGTGGGGGAGAAGGTCTGGAAGAAGTCAACCCCCTGTCGCTGATTGAAGCCTCGAGTAACGTAACGCGCCTTGAAGGCAGGCGGAGAACCCGGCGGCCGCTTCACTCTGAAAATCCACATGCCATCGACTATGTTCGCCCCAAGAGGAGGAACCTCATCGACGTAGGTGCCTGCGGACTTCCAGGAAGCCATCTCTGCGTCCATGGCTAGCTGCCACTGAGAGGAGTACTCACCCGCGATCGCCTCAGCATAAGAGCGCGGGGTTGGGATGTCCAGTGCATCCGGGTCTCCCTCAGGGCTAAGTAGCATGGATGCGAAACAAGGTAAAGTGGCCGCAAGTCACTCAAGCTCAAACTGCCTGTCCTCAAGGACGCCAGTGTCAAGGGCAGGCTCACCCCCGACGGACGGAGGACAGACAGACTCATACTCAGTATCAAGACTCGCAACGTAGTCGAGACGACTCCTAGCAGCAAAGTCGACTAGCTCAGTGACTAGGGAAAACGCAGCAGTAGACTCAAAGTCAGGGTCAGTGACGACAGTAGCGAGGAGACGAGTGACAGTAGGACTGGCAGCACGAGCAAGGTTGGACTCAGGGTCGGGAACATGTTGAAGAGAGGACGCAGGAGGCTCAGGCAGGACAACACGCTGTGGAACAGAGGGAGGACGAAGTGCCATACCGTGAGTGCCTGGGACAGCAGGAGGACGAGAACGGGCGACACGACAAGCACGAACAGGTGTGGAAGCACGAGTCTCAGGCTCACGACGCTCAGTCAGGGACTTAGTCACCTCAGTGTGAGGAGCAGGAGCAGGCAGCGGGGAGCCAGGCAGTAGCTGTGGCTGAGACTGGTCTGTCGGTGGAGACAGGAGAGGTGGAGTGAGGCCAGTGGAAGACGGGAGACTAGGAACCTGGCAGCGGCAGGGACGACTGCGGCTGCAGGTAGAAAAACAGTAGGCGCAGGGCAGTACAAGCAACTCCAACTCCTCCACCACCAGCAGCACCAGCACCTCCTACACCAGCAACTCCAGTAGCACCTCCAGCACCTCCAGCACCAGCAGCACCACGAGCTCCGGCAGCGCCAGCACCTCTAGCACCAACAGTACCTCCAGAACCTCCAGTGCCAGCAGCTCCAGTAGCACCTCTAGCACCTCCAGCACCAGCAGCACCACCTACTCCGGCAGCTCCAGGACCTCTAGTACCTCCAGCTCTAGCGCCTCCAGCACCAGTAGCACCTCTAGTGCCTCCAGCACCAGTAGCACCTCTAGCACCTCCAGCACCATCAACACCAGCACCTCTACCATCAGTAGCACCACCAGCTCTGGCAGCTCCAGTACCTCCAGTACTTGCACCTCCAGGACCAGTAGCTCCAACACCTCCAGTACCTCCAGCTCCAGCGCCTCTAGCACTACCAGTACCTCCAGCACCTCCAGCACCAGCAGCACCAGCACCTCCAGCACCAGCTGGACCTCCAGGACTTGCAGCTCTAGCACCTCCAGCACTAGTAGCACCTCCAGGACTAGTAGCTCCGGCACCTCCAGCACCAGCAGCACCTCCAGTACCTCCAGGACTAGCAGCTCCAGCACCTCCAGCACCAGCACCACCTCTAGTACCTCCAGCACCAGCAGCACCTCCAGCACCTCCAGCAGTACCTCTAGTACCAGCAACACCTCCAGCACCTCTAGCAGTACCTCCAGCACCTCCAGCACCAGCAGCACCTCTAGTACCTCCAGCACCAGTAGCACCTCCAGCACCTCCAGCAGTACCTCCAGCACCAGCAGCACCAGCAGTACCTCCAGGACTAGCAGCTCTAGCACCAGCAGGACCGTACCAAGAGAGCGGCAAGTGGCCGCCGTGTCGTCAGCGGGGGGGTCACCCCCCTCAAATGGGCTAGAGGAGTCATAAGAGATCTCTAAAGGCTCAACCAAGGGGGGTGGGTCTATCTGAGACACACATGAGGGAGCAGGACCCTGTGGGGGGAGGGGGTCTACCGGGGGGGAGACTAGTACCAGGAAGAGAGGCGCTAGGGGGACAGGGTGGGACGCGTGCGGGTGTAGCGTGTAGAAACACACAGACTCGTCAAAGGTGACGTCCTGGGAGGAGAAGACTCGACGCAAGCGCGGGTGGTAGAAATGCCAGGGAGGGGCGTCAGTGGGGAAGCCAAGGAAGACACAACGGAGAGTGCGAGAGGAGAGCTTGCTCACTTTGGCGTCCCGAACAAGGGAGAGCGCTCCCCAGACCCGAAACACCGATGCATCGCTAACCTTCCCCGTCAACCAGAGCGTGGGCGAGGTCTCTGGCTCAGAAACTCGGAACGCAAACGGCCACAGAAAATAGGGAGCAGCTGCATGGATCTTGGAGGTACGAGCAACCTCCATGATCAAGCCAATGCGACGCTCAGCAATCCCATTTTGCTGAGGAGAGGCCGAAAGCGTGAAAAGTCTGGTGGATGCCCTCGTCTCGACAGAACTCAGCAAGGAAGCCAGAAGAGAACTCACCGCCCCTGTCAGAGTGCAGACGCAGGACTGGGAAGTCCCGACGAAACCACTCGCGCAGCTGGCGACGAGTAGCATGGATCCAGGGGATCAAAACACCGCTGACGCCCGCCTTGCGCCGCAAGGGGAAGACAGTGGTGTAGCGTGTGTCAGAACATTATCATGCTTACTTTGTGTAGGCTATAGTGGGGTAGCCCATAAGAGGTACAACCCAATTAGGGTTAGTACTTGTACCCAACTCTTTGCTAGTTCATTCATTCTCGTTCATTCTCTTGACATGGTTTCAGAGCAGGTCCTCCGCTAGGACCGTTTTTTTTTTTCCTTGGGCCCACCACTGCACTGCTCCTAGCGACCCTCGTGTCGCCCCTTGGCCCGTCGCCCCTAGGCCCGTTGCTCCTAGCCCGGCCCGTAGGCCCTAGCCAGAGCGCCCCTAGGCCCGTCGTCCCAGCCCCTTGTCCCTAGCCCGCGCGTCCCGGCCCGTCGACCCCTAGCCCGCGCGCCCGGCCCCGTCGACCCCTAGCCCGCGCGCCCGGCCCCGTCGACCCCTAGCCCGCGCGCCCCGGCCCGTCGACCCCTAGCCCGCGCGCCCGGCCTCGTCGACCCCTAGCCCGCGCGCCCGGCCCCGTCGACCCCTAGCCCGCGCGCCCGGCCCCGTCGACACCCCTAGCCCGAGCTCCCCGGCCCCGTCGCCCCTAGCTCTCGCGCCCGGCCCCGTCGACCCTAGCCCGCGCGCCCTGGCCCCGTCGACCCTAGCCCTCGCGCCCGGCCCCGTCGCCCCTAACCCTCGCGCCCGGCCCTGTCGACCCTAGCCCGCGCGCCCTGGCCCTGTCGACCCTAGACCTCTCGCCCGGCCCCGTCGCCCCTAGCCCTAGCGCCCGGCCCCGTCGACCCTAGCCCGCGCACCCTGGCCCCGTCGACCCTAGCCCTCGCGCCCGACCCTGTCGACCCTAACCCGCGCGCCTGGCCCGTCGCCCCTAGCCCGCGCGCCCCTAGCCCGGCCCGTCGACCCTAGCCCGCGCGCTCCGGCCCCTCGCTCTCGGCCCCGCGGCCCATCCCCCCTTAGGCCCCCGGGCCCGTTGCCCCTCGGCCCCACGACCCGTTGCCCCTAGGCCTCTGGCCCATTGCCTCTAGGCCCCGCGGCCCATTGCCCCTAGGCCTGTCGCCGCTAGGCCCCCGACCCGTCGCCCCTAGGCCCCGGCCCGTCGACCCCAGGCCCCGCATGCCGCTTCTTGCATGCTACTGCTGCTACTGCTGCTCCTGCTACTGCTGCTACTACTGCTACTACTATTGCAGCTACTGCTACTGCTGCTACTGCTGCTACTACTGCCGCCCCTCTCAGCTGCTCCTACGTGCTGCGCCGCTATGGCTTCTCTACGCGTGCTAGCGTTCGATCACGAGGGACGCCCCCTGCAGTTTGACACGTGGCTTGACGACCTGCAGCTGTACATGCTGAGCGACTCTAGGGACAGTGTTTCGTTGTTTGACCACACGTTTGGCGCCGCTCCCGCCCCTCCCGACACAACTGACAGTGCGACTCGTTCACAGTGGCTGACTCGCGGCGCTGCTGCCCGCTTAGCCATTCGCAACCACCTCCCGTTGGCCGAATGCGCTCACTTCGGACAGCACAGGACAGCGCAGACACTGTACGGTGCTGTAGTCGCTCGCTACTCCTCGCCTGCCACTGCTGCTCTAGGCCGCCTCCTCCTACCCTACCTGTTCCCCGAGCTGTCCGCCTTTGCCACAGTCGAGGACCTGGTTTCCCACCTTCGTGCTAGCGACGCTCGCTACCGCGCTGCCGCCCCCGCTGAGTTCCTTGACAGGAACCAGCCCCCGATGTTCATCACTCTCTACTTTATAGTCATCCGCCTCCCTGACTCTCTTCGCTCTGTGAGGGACCACTTTCTCTCCCTTGACCCCACCTCCCTCACTGTTGACCTACTCGAGCAGCACCTCCTTGCAGCTGAGACTAGTGCGGTAGCTGTAGGTGCTGCTTGTGGCACTCCTCGCACGCCCTTCTTTGAGGGGCGCTCCCCCTCCCCCCTTGCCCCCTCCTACGCCTCTGCTGCTGCTGTAGACGTCCTTAGTACTGAGGATGTCGGGACTGCTTCTGCTAATGCGAAGCGCCGTAGCGGCAAGGGCAAGGGTGGCAGGAGTGGTGGAGGGGGCAGCGGGAGTGGTGGTGGGGGCAGCAGTGGAGGCAGTGGAGGCAGTGGAGGTGGTGGCAGCGGTGGGAGTGGTGGAGGGAGTGGGGGCGTTGGTGGCAGCGGTGGAGGCAGCGGTGGGAGTGGCGGTAGTGGCAGCGGTGGCAGTGGTGGCAGTAGGACTTGAGCTCAGCGTGGAGGTTCTGGAGAAGGCCAGCGGCAGCGGCAGCAGCGTCGGAGCGAGACCCCGTCGCCCCAGCAGCTTCGTGAGTGGTTGTTTCAGCGTGGGGCGTCTGGGGGTAGTGTGACCTGCCCTTATGTCATTCGCACGGGTGACCGTGCTGGTGAGACCTGCGGGAAGGCGCACACGCAGCACCGCTGGTTCTCCCGTCTCGACGATGCGTGGCGTGCTGAGTTTGGTGATGAGGTCGAGCGCCCCCACTGGGCAGAGTTGCTTAGGTCTAGTGTTGCGATCTTTGACCTAGACTATGATGCTATTCTTTCTGCTATGTATGCTTTCTCTGCTAGTGCTGAGGGTGACTGTTACCGGTGTGTGCCGCCTGACCCAGGTATAGAGGCTGCTGCTCTAGGTGCTGGTGAGTCTTCTCTCCCTGGTACTGCGCCTGCTGAGGCCTTGCACACCTTCACGCTAAACTCTGGTGCCTCATGTTGTTTCTTTCGTGATAGCACCACCCTCACTCCTCTCCCTGCACCTATCCCGGTCAGACTGGCTGACCCCTCCGGGGGCCCGGTCGTTGCCCGTTCCTCCACTGTCCTCCCGTGTCCGGCGGTTCTGTCCGGCTCACTGTCAGGTCTTCACCTCCCCTCGTTCTCTACGAACTTGGTGAGTACCGCTGCCCTCCAGGACGCGATGGTCACTACCACCACTCCTGGGGGTCAGTGTGTGTCAATCTGCACGTGTACACGGACGGGGCGTCACCTAGCAACGTTCACTCGTTGGCCAGGGTCGAGTCTGAACACACTCGCTACCGAGCCTCCTCAGGTAGCTGCGTCTGCTCAGGTGTCCGCGTCAGGTCAGGTAGCTGCCCCTTGCTCGTGTCGCCTCTTGTCGCACCAGACTCTTCTGTGGCACCATGCCTGGGTCACCCCTCCTTGCCACGCCTTCGTGGCATGCACTCCCGCCTCCTTGTCTCTGGTCTTCCCAGGTCTCTGCCTCCCCTGCCGCCCTCGCCTGCCCCGCCCTGCCTTCCTTGCGTTGAGGGGCGGCAGCGCGCCGCTCCTCACTCCTCCTCATTTCCCCCGATGACTGCTCCCCTGCAGACTAGAGCTGCCGGGACTGGTGGTGTTGGGGGCGCCGGAGCTGGAGACCCTACGGAGCCTGGTGCTGATGGAGCTGGAGGAGCAAGAGCTGATGGCACTGGCGCTGGGGGAGCTGGAGCTGGAGGAGCTGAAGTTGGAGGCACTGGCGCGGGAGGCGCTGGAGCTGCAGGAGCTGGAGCTATTGACCCTGGAGCTGGAGGTGCTGGAGGCACCGTGCGGCCGCGACCGTACTTTGTTCCCCTGCTTCAGCAAGTTTTTGGTGTCCCGTCTTTTACTAGCCTTACTCCTCCCCTCCTGTGTCCACCGCCTGACCAGACGCAGCCGCCGTTACTGTCAGCCTCCCCACTGCCTGCTCCTTCTCCTTACACTGAGCAGTCCGGCGGTCTTACAGAGCGTCGTGAGCCTACGTCTCGTCCTGTCTCGCCTGTTTGCACTGCTCGTCGCGCTCCTCGTTCGCGTCCTCCTCCTGTCCCCGGCACGCACGCTATGGCACTCCGTCCTTCCTCTGTTCCACTGCGTGTTCCTCTGCCTGCTCCTCCTGAGTCCTCTCTTCCTGAGGTCCCTGACCCTGAGTCTGACCGCGCTCGTGCTGCCAGTCCCACTGTCTCTCGTCTCCTCGCCACTTCTGTGACTGACACTTCTTTTGAGTCTGCTGCTGCGTTTGCCCTCGTTGCTGAGTTGCTTGACTTTGCTGCTGTCTTCCGTCTAGACTACGCCTCTGCTCTTGTTGCTGAGTCTGAGTCTGCCGGTCCTCCGTCCGTCGGGGGTGAGTGTGCTCTTGGCACGGACGTTCTTGAGGACAGGCAGGAGGACTTTGAGTCTCTTGCAGCTGCTGTACCTTGTTTCGCTTCCATGCTGCTTGCCTCTAAGGGAGACCCGGATGCACCAGACATCCCTACCCCGCGCTCTTACGCAGAGGCGATTACGAGTCCTTACTCCTCTCAGTGGCAGGCAGCCATGGATGCCGAGATGGCATCCTGGAAGTCCACAGGCACTTACGTCGACGAGGTTCCCCCACCTCGGGCAAACATAGTCGATGGCATGTGGATTTTCAGGGTGAAGCGGCCGCCGGGTTCTCCGCCTGCCTTCAAAGCGCGTTACGTTGCTCGAGGCTTCATTCAGCGACAGGGGGTCGACTACTTTCAGACCTTCTCTCCCACCCCGAAGATGACTACTCCTCGGGTGTTGCTGCACGTCGCTGCTCAGCGTGACTACGAGCTGCACTCTCTGGACTTCAGTACAGCTTTCTTGTAGGGCAGCCTGCACGAGGAGATCTGGCTGCGCCGCCCACCTGGCTTCACTGGGTCGTTTCCTGCTGGTACCCAGTGGAGCCTCCGGCGGCCAGTCTACGGTCTCCGCCAGGCGCCTCGCGAGTGGCACGACACACTGAGGACTACACTTTCGGCTCTTGGGTTTGCTCCTTCTGCTGCTGACCCGTCGATGTTTCTACGCACCGACACCTCGCTGCCGCCGTTCTACGTCTTCGTGTACGTCGACGACCTCGTCTTTGCCACTGTTGACACAGAGGCACTGACCCTTGTGAAGTCGGAGCTACAGAAGAGACACACCTGCACTGACCTGGGTGAACTGCGCAGCTATCTTGGCTTGCAGATCACCCGGGACAGAGCACGGCGCACCATCACACTGACTCAGTCACACATGGTGCACCAGGTCCTTCAGCGCTTCGGCTTCCAGTTCTCCTCGCCACAGCCCACTCCTCTGTCTATTGGCCACTCGCTCTCAGCTCCACCTTCGGACGAGTCCGTAGAGCCGAGTGGTCCGTACCCAGAGCTTGTGGGTTGCCTTTTGTACCTGATGACGTGCACTCGACCTGATCTCGCGTACCCTCTTAGCCTCTTGGCTCGCTACGTGGCTCCCGATAGGCACCGAAAGGTGCACTGGGATGCTGCGAAGATGGTACTGCGTTACTTGTGCAGCACGTCGGGCATGGGGCTCGTGCTTGGAGGACGGGCTCCAGTTGTCCTCACTGGTCACGCAGACGCTTCTTGGGTTGACGACTCAGCTACGCAGCGGTCGTCACATGGTTACACCTTCAGCCTCGGTTCCGGCTCTGTTTCTTGGCGGTCTACCCGCTCGTCTTCGGTTCTGAGCTCCAGTTGTGAGGCTGAGATCTACGCAGGGGCCATGGCTGCACAGGAGCTATGCTGGCTCACCTACCTGCTGACTAACTTGGGAGAGCAGCCTCGTTCACCTCCAGTTCAGTACGTAGACAACAAGGCCATGACTGCCTTGTGTCCGGAGCACAGACTGGAGCACAAAACGAAGCACATCGCTCTGCAATACTTCCTTGCTCGAGAGCTGCAGCAGCGTGGCCAACTTCGTCTTGCGTACGTGGCCACTAGGGCCAACACTGCTGATATATTCACCAAGGCACTTCCGCTTGGTGATCATCAGCGCTTCTCTACTGTGTTAGGCCTTGTGCCTACTTTGCCTCACTTACTCACTGCTTGACTCTGCTTGTACTGTGATCTATATATATACCTGCATGCTTACACTTGCTAGGGTTTGATCACTGTATTGTTTGTTCTCTTTTATATAACTCTGCATGTGAACTGGCCTTGTGGCCCTTTGCTTGTGCTCGGACTGTGTGGTGACTTTGTGATTCACCCTGAGCTTCCTTTGCTTTTCTTGACTGGCCTTGTGACCACTTGTTCTCCCCCACTTTGCCTATGGGGGTGTGTCTAAACATTATATTGCTTACTTTGTGTAGACTATAGTGGGGTAGCTCATAAGGGGTACAACCAAATTAGGGTTAGTACTTGTACCCAACTCTTTGCTAGTTCATTCATTCTCGTTCATTCTCTTGACAGCGTGTGTAGTCGTCAACAACCAGCAGGAAGTAGCGCTCCTGGTCCGTTCCACCGACGGGGGCCGGGTCCGAAACGTCCATGTGGAGAGTTTGCAGAGGAGCACTGGTCGGAGGAAACTCGGAGGAGTGAGGAGCGGCGCACTGCCGCCCCTCGGCGCAGGGAAGGCACGGCAGGGCAGGCGAGCGCGGGAGGGAGGGGAGGGACCTGGGAAGGCCAGAGACAAGGAGACGGCAGTGCATGCTGCAGAGACGTGGCAGGGAGGGGTGACCGAGGCGGTGGTGCCATAGGAGAGTCTGGTGGGAGAGTACCCAACACAAGCAAGTCGTTGCAAGCTAACCAGACGTAGACACCTGACTCGACGCAGCCACCTGACCTGACTCAGCCACCTGTGCAGACGTAGTGGCCAGTGTGTACAGACTAGACCCAGGCCGTCGAGTGAACGTAATAAGGTGACGGCCAGTCCGGGAGCATGTACAGATCGTCACACGCTGCCCTCCAAGAATAAAGGTATCAACCTAGACATCCTGAAAGGCAGTGTTGCTCACCAAGTTCGTCGAGAACATGGGAGGTGGAGACCTGACAGAGAACCGGAGGGGATTGCTGGACACGGGAGGACAGTGGAGGCTTGTGCGACTACTGGGCCCCAAGTGGGGTCAGCCAGTGAGACCGGTACCGGTGCAGCAAGTGGTGTGAGTGTGGTGCAGTCACGAAAGAAGCAACGTGACGCGCCTGAGTCAAGTGTGCAAGGCCTCAGCTGAGGCAGGACCTAGGGCGGGAGACGCACGAGCACCTAAAGCTGCAGCTGACTCACTAGCACCTGGAGCGGCAGCAGACTCACTAGCACCTAGTGCGGCAGCAGACTCACTAGCACCTAGTGGGGCAGCAGACTCACTAGCACCTAGAGCAGCAGCCTTTACAGAACCAGTGACACATCGCTGAGAAACCAACTCACTAAGCAGCTGCGGGGAGAAGGTCTCCTGCTAACTCTGCTGTTGCCTCTGTGCAGTACGCAGAAAACCAAAGTCTCCACCACCTAGACGGGCTCGCTGAAGAACCCACTCGCGAAGCTGCTGCGGGGATAGCGTGTGCGAGTGAGGCAGTGGCTGCTGCTGTCCACCCCTAGTCGCTGCGACTACCGTGATAGTGGCCATGACAGGCAGTGGCAGTCAGTAGCAGCAGCGCAAGGGCAGTAGTAGCGACTGCTGTAGTGACTGTGGAGACCAGTAGAGTACGTGGACAGTAGGGCACAGGCTAGCGCAGTAACAGCAGTAGTGCCAGCAGTGGCAGCACGAGCAGCAGCAGCAACAGCAGCAGCAGTAGTAGAAGTAGCAGAAGCTCATGCAGCAGCGGCGCGTTGGGCAGCAGGGCGCGCTGGCGCTTTTAGGGTTGCGAGGCGCGCTGGCGCGCTTGGCTGCAGGGCGCGCTGGCGCGCTTAAGGCTGCGGGGCGCGCTGGCGCGCTTAGCAGCGGGGCGCGCTGGCGCGCTGGGCCGCAGGGCGCGCTGGCGTGCGTAGGGCTGCAGGGCACGCTGGCGCGCTTAGCAGCGGGGCGCGCTGGCGCGCTGGGCTGCGGGGTGCACTGGTGCGCTAGGCTGCGGGGCGCGTTGGCGCGCTAAGCAGCGTGGCGCGCTGGGCTGCGGGGCGCGCTAGGGCAGAGGCTGCTCGCGGGCAGAAAGGGCGCGCATGGCAGGGGCTGCTCGTGGGCAGCAGGGGCGCGCAGGGCAAGGGCTGCTCACGGGCAGCAGTGGCGAGCGGGGCAGGGGCTGCTCGCGGGCAGCAGGGGCGCGCGGGGCAGGGGCTGCTCGCGGGCAGTAGGGCGCACGAGACAAGGGCCGCTCGCGGGCAATAGGGGCGCGCGGGGCAAGGGCTGCTCGCGGGAAGTAGGGGAGGGCGGGGCAGTAGCTGCTCTCGGGCAGGAGGGGTGCGCGTGACAGCTGGGCAGCGCGCTAGGGCAGGCAGTGGAGTAGCTGCAGGGCAGTGCGACACTAAGTGAGCAGGGCTGGACAGCGCAAGGGCGCTTCGGGCAGGAGAGGGCGGAACTATCGGTGGGCCCTAAAAACCTAACAGGTTTCCTGCTCTGAATACCATGTCAGAATAATTGTGCAGGAATGATTGGATTAGCAAGAGTTGGGGTACAAGTACTAACCCTAGAAGTGCTGTACCCCATAAGGAGTGCCCCACTATAGCCTACAAGTAAGATTGTACTTCGACAGCCCGGACCTCTCGTACGCCACTAGCCAGCTCGCCCAGTACCTGCGCCGACCTGAAGGGGAGAACATGACGGACCTACGACGCGCCCTACAATACTTAATCTCCACGCCTAACGTCGGCC
This sequence comes from Closterium sp. Naga37s-1, assembly GCA_947471745.1. Taxonomy (NCBI): domain Eukaryota; kingdom Viridiplantae; phylum Streptophyta; class Zygnematophyceae; order Desmidiales; family Closteriaceae; genus Closterium; species Closterium sp. Naga37s-1. The sequence continues at coordinate 3,587,199 of CANJKZ010000163.1, read as the reverse complement.
TCACCTACAAAGCGAACTTAACAACTACTCTACAGCTCACGGGCTACGTGGATGCCGACCACGCTGGGGACGCAGATAACAGAAGGTCCTGCACAGGCTTCATTTTCAAGCTTGAGCTTGCAGGAACCTGTCAAACATATATTTACTATAGTATGTTTAGGCTGTAGTGGGGTAGTCCTTAGAGGGTACAACACTTATGTGTTTCCTACTTGTACCCTTCTCATTTCCTAATTCATTCATTCTTTCGTCAAACCCTTCTCACATGGTATAGAGCTAGTTTCGAGAATTTTTTAAAAGGGCCCACCACTGAAATTCATCACTGCCTACTCGACGCGCGCTTCGCACCTTCCCCTTCGAGGCCCGTCACGGCCCCTGCGCCCGTCCTTCGAGCCTGCGCCCGCCCCGTAAGGCCCCTTAAGGCCTCGTTAGGCCCCGTAAGGCCCCTTTCGGCCCCGTTTAGGGCGCGGATTAAGGCCCCGTAAGGCCTCGTTATGCCCCGTAAGGCCCCGTAAGGCCCCGTCAGGCCCCGTTCGGCCCCGTTTAAGGCCCCGTTAGGCCCCGACAGGCCCCGTTAGAGGCCCCGTACGGCCCCGTCAGGCCCCATTTGGCCCCGTTTAGGGCGCGGATTACGGCCCCGTAAGGCCCCGTAAGGCCCCGTAAGGCCCCGTCAGGCCCCGTTCGGCCCCGTTTAAGGCCCCGTTAGGCCCCGACAGGCCCCGTTAGAGGCCCCGTACGGCCCCGTCAGGCCCCGTTAGAGGCCCAGTACGGCCCCGTCAGGCCCCATTTGGCCCCGGTTCAGGCCCCGTAAGGCCCGTCAGGCCCCGTTATAGGCCCCGCAAGGCCCCGTTCTCGGCCCCGTACGGCCCCGTTATAGGCCCCGTCAGGCCCCGTTATAGGCCCCGTTCGGCCCCGTTATAGGCCTCGTCAGGCCCCGTTATAGGCCTCGTTCGGCCCTGGCCCTGCCCCGCCCCTGCTCCTGAACTGCCCCGGCCCTGCGTCTGCACTGCCCCGGCCCTGCTCCTGACCTGCCCCTGAACTGCCCCGGCCCTGGCCCGGCTCTGCCCAAGCCCTGCCCCGGCCCTGCCCCGGCCCTGCCCCTGAACTGCCCCAGCCCGGGCCCGGCTCTGCCCTGGCCCTACTCTGGCCCTGCTCCTGAACTGCCCCGGCCCTGCTCCTGAACTGCCCCGGCTCTGCCCCGGCCCTGCCCCGGCCCTGCCCCTGAACTGTCCCGGCCCTGGCCCGGCTCTGCCCTGGCCCTGCCCCGGCCCTGCTCCTGAACTGCCCTGGCCCTGCCCCGGCCCTGCTCCTGAACTGCCACGGCCCTGCCCCGGCCCTGCTTCTGCACTGCCCCGGCCCTGCTCCTGAACTGCCCCGGCTCTGCCCCGGCCCTGCCCCGGCCCTGCCCCGGCCCTGCCCCTGAACTGCCCCGGCCCTGCCCCGGCCCTGCTTCTGCACTGCCCCGGCCCTGCCCCTGAACAGCCCCGGCCCTGCCCCGGCCCTGCTTCTGCACTGCCCCGGCCCTGCTCCTGAACTGCCCCGGCTCTGCCCCGGCCCTGCCCCGGCCCTGCCCCGGCGTTGCCCCTGAACTGCCCCGGACTGCCCCGGCCCTACCCCGGCCCTGCCCCAGCCTCTCCCCTGGTAAGAGCGCCGCGCTGCCAAGCCACACCGCCCTGCCGAGCTGCGCCGCCCTACCTAGCCTGCTTAGCCGTGTTCCACTGCTGCTACTGCTAGCTTGCTGCTTCTCCTGTCATGGCTAGTCTCAATGTTCTTACCTTTGATGATGAGGGTCGGGCTGTTGACTTTGAGGTCTGGCTAGATGATCTGCAGCTTTTCCTACAGTGCGATAGCAAGGATGGTCTCTCCCTGTTCGATCTCACTTCTGGCACCTCTCCTGCCCCTACTGCTGATGCTGACAGTACTGTTCGCTCGCAGTGGCTCACGCGCGATGCTGCTGCTCGTCTTGCTGTGCGCAACCACCTGCCGTCTACTGAGCGCGCGCACTTTAGTCAGTACAAGAGTGCTAGGGCTCTGTACGACGCTGTAGTTGCACGCTACTCCTCCCCTGCCACTGCTGCCCTCAGCCGCCTCATGCTACCGTACCTTTTCCCTGACCTTGCTGCCTTTGCCACTGTCGCTGACCTAGTTGCTCACTTTCGCACTAGTGACGCCCGCTACCGCGCTGCCCTTCCCACTGAGTTCTGTGCCAAGAACCCCCCCCCCATGTACATCACCCTTTACTACCTAGTCACCCGCCTCCCTGACTCTCTTTCTTCAGTCAGGGACCACTTTCTCTCCCTTTGCCCCACCGAGCTGACTGTCGACTTGCTAGAGGAGCGCCTTGCTGCAGCTGAGAAGAGTATCTTAGCTGTTGGTGCTTCTCGCGGTGACCGTCGCACCCCCTTCTTTGAGGGGTGTTCCCCTGTCCCCCTTCTCCCCTCTGTTGCCTCTGCTGCTGCTGTCGACCTCGTTGGCACTGAGGAGGTCGGCGCTGCGTCTGCCCCTAGTGGGCGACACCGCACTGGCAAGGGCAAGGGAAGCAGGGGTGGTGGTGGGGGCGGTGGAGGCAGCGGTGGAGGAGGTGGAGGAGGTGGAGGTGGTGGTGGGGGTGTTTCCGGGAGTGGGGGCGTAGGTGGCGGCAGTGGCGGCCGTGGCGGCGGTGGTGGAGGAGGTGGCGGCGGCGGCGGCGGTGGTGGAGGTAGCGGAGGAGGTGGTGCTGGTCGCGGTGCGGCCATGCAGCGTGGAGGCCTTGGTGGCAGCCAGCGTCCGCAGCAGCTGCGCACCCGTGAGACCCCGTCTGTTCAGCAGCTTCGTGAGTGGTACACTGGCCGTGGGAGGTCTGGGGGTGCAGGTCCCTGCGCGTACGTTCTTCGCACCGGCACTCGTAGTGGGGAGGTGTGTGGTCTCCCACACACCACGCAGCGCTGCTTTGGCCGCTTGACTGACGCTTGGCGTACCCAGTTTCCTGACGCTGTTGATCTTCCTCGTTGGCATGATTTGCTTCTGCAGAATGTGCCTATCTTTGATCTAGATTTTGATGCTATCCTTGCTGCCATGTATGCTCTTGCTGATATTACTGAGGGTGACTGTTACCTGCGTGTCCCGCCCGACCCGGGCACTGTCGCTGCTGCTCTAGGTGCTAGTGCGGCCGCTGCTCTAGGTGCTAGTGCGTCTGCTGCTCCAGGTGCTGGTACGTCTCCTCCCTCTGGTACTGCACCTACTGAGTCCTTTCACACCTTCACACTTGACTCTGGTGCTTCGCGCTCTTTCTTTAGAGACAGCACCACGCTCACGCCGCTCCGTCGGCCTGTTGCGGTCTCCCTTGCTGACCCCTCCGGGGGACCAGTCCTTGCACACTCCTCCACGGTTCTACCGTGTCCTGCGGCCCCGTCGGGCTTGCTGTCGGGACTCCACCTCCCCTCGTTCTCTACGAACTTGGTGAGTGGAGCTGACCTCCAGGACGCGTGGGTTGACCAGTTCACCCCTGGAGGTCAGCGTGTGACCCACTGCACTTGCTCTCGGACGGGCCGCCACCTGGCCACGTTCACCCGTCGGCCAGGGTCGAGTCTGTACACACTGACTACTGCGCCTCCTCCGGTCCCTGAGTCTGGTCAGGTAGCTGCGTCCAGTCAGGTGTTTGCTGCTGCGTCCAGGTCTAGTCCTGCGTCTGCCTCCTGCTCGTGTCGTCCTCTGGCGCACGAGACTCTCCTCTGGCACCACCGCCTTGGTCACCCCTCCCTGCCTCGTCTTCGAGGTATGGCCTCCCGTGCTCTTGTCTCTGGACTCCCCAGGTCCCTCCCTCCCCTTCCTCCGGGGCCTGCCCCCACCTGTGTTCCTTGTGTCGAGGGCCGGCAGCGCGCCGCTCCTCACTCCTCCTCGTTTCCTCCGACTGAGGCCCCTCTGCAGACTCTTCACATGGACGTGTGGGGCCCAGCCCGCGTTCGTGGACAGGGTCACGAGCGTTACTTCCTGCTGGTCGTTGACGACTACTCGCGTTACACCACAGTCTTCCCCTTGCGCAGCAAGGGTGAGGTCACTGAGGTGTTGATCGACTGGATCCACGGTGCTCGTCGCCAGCTTAGTGAGAGTTTCGGCTCCGACCTTCCTGTTCTGCGTCTGCACTCAGACAGAGGTGGGGATTTTTCCTCCGACCTTCTAAGAGCCTTCTGTCGTTTGGAGGGCATCCGCCAGACGTTCACGCTTCCGGCCTCCCCGCAGCAAAATGGGATTGCTGAGCGCCGCATTGGCATGGTCATGGATGTCGCTCGTACGTCCATGATCCATGCGGCTGCTCCCCACTTTCTGTGGCCGTTCGCGGTTCAGTACGCTGCGCATCAGATCAACCTTCAGCCTCGTGTCTCCTTGCCGGAGACCACACCTACTCTGCGGTGGACGGGGAAGGTTGGCGATGCGTCCGCGTTCCGTGTCTGGGGATCTCGAGCTTTTGTCCGCGATACTACAGCGGACAAGCTGTCCTCCCGTGCCGTTCCCTGTGTCTTCCTTGGCTTCCCTCCTGACGCACCCGGGTGGCAGTTCTACCACCCCAGCTCGCGTCGTGTTCTGTCCTCGCAGGACGTCACGTTTGACGAGTCGGTGTCGTACTACCGTCTCTTTCCCTACCGCACTGCCTCTCCCCCTCCCCCGCCGCTCTTCCTTGCCGCAGGTACTCCTCCGGTAGTCCCCCTTCCCCCCCAGGGTCCTGCCCCCTCAGGTGTGTCCCAGGTAGACCCTGCCGAGCCGGTCGAGGTAGCTGTCGACTCAGGTGCTGCTAGGGGTGCTGACCCTGCGGGTGCTGAGACAAGGGGTGCTGAGTCTGGGGGTGCTGAGACTGGGCGTGCTGAGCCTGGGGGTGTGGCGCCTGAGGGTACTGTGTCTGGAGGTGCTGAGCCTGCGCGTGTTGAGTCTGGAGGTGCTCTGGGTGTCCCGTCGCGGCGGGAGCCCCTCTCTCCACAGCGGCTTCGTGAGTGGTACTCTCGGCGCTGTCGGGTTGCTGCTGGAGGTGCTGCTGGTGCGGGTGCTGCTGGAGGTGCTGGAGCTGCTGTAGGTGCTGCTGGTGCTGGAGGTGCTACTGGAGCTACTGGAGGTGCTGGTGCTGCTGGAGGTGGTGCTGGTGCTGGAGCTGCTGGAGGTGCTGCTGGTGCTGGAGCTGCTGGAGGTGCTGCTAGGATTGGAGACCCTGAGGCTGAGGGTACCGGTTCTGTCTCTGCTGTTTCTCGAGGCGCTGCGCGGCCGCGGCCGTACTACGTTCCGCTTCTTCAGCAGGTTCTTGGCTCCCCACCTTCTCCTGGTCCTCCTCCTCCTTCCCTGAGTCCACCGCCTGTCCCGTCTCAGTCGCAGTTACAGCCGGCCTCTCCGCTGCCTGGTCCTTCTCTTTACTCTGGTCCGACTAGAGGTCTTACGGAGCGTCGTGAGCCAGAGTCGCGTCCTGTGTCGCCTGCGTCTCGTTCTACGTCGCCTGTCCGTTCTGTTCGCGCTGGTCGTGTTTCGCGTCCGCGTCTTCCTCTTGTCCCTGGCACTCACTCTATGACTCTGCGTCCTTCCACTGCTCCACAGCGTGTCCCTCTGCCCTCTCCTCCTGCGTCCTCTCTTCCTGACGGTCCGGACCCGGAGTCTGACTCCCTTCGTGCTGCTAGTCCTACTGTCACGCGCTTTCTGGCCACTGCTGTCACTGACCCCCTGTTTGAGTTCTCTTCTGCGTCTGCTCTTGTTGCTGAGCTTGTTGACTTTGCTGCAGCCTGTCGCCTAGACTACGCCGCTAGTCTTGTTGCTGAGTCTGCGTCTGTGTCTGTCTGTCCTCCGTCCGTCGGGGGTGAGTGTGCTCTTGGCACGGACGTCCTTGAGGACAGGCAGGAGGACCTTGAGTCTTTTGCAGCTGCTTCACCTCATCTCGTGTCCATGCTGCTTGCCCCTGAGGGAGACCCGGATGCACTAGACATCCCGACCCCGCGATCTTACGCAGAGGCGATAGAGGGTCCCTACTCCTCCCAGTGGCAGGCAGCCATGGACGCAGAGATGGCTTCCTGGAAGTCCACAGGCACCTACGTAGACGAGGTTCCCCCACCTGGGGCGAACATCGTCAGTGGCATGTGGATCTTCAGGGTGAAGCGGCCGCCGGGTTCTCCGCCTGCCTTCAAGGCGCGTTACGTTGCACGTGGCTTCAGTCAGCGACAGGGAGTTGACTTCTTTCAGACCTTCTCCCCTACCCCAAAGATGACCACTCTTCGGGTACTGCTGCACGTTGCTGCTCAGCGTGACTACGAGCTCCACTCGCTTGACTTCAGCACAGCCTTCCTACAGGGCAGCCTGCACGAGGAGATCTGGCTGCGCCGCCCACCTGGCTTCACTGGATCGTTTCCTCCTGGTACCCAGTGGAGCCTCCGGCGGCCAGTCTACGGTCTCCGCCAGGCGCCCCGTGAGTGGCACGACACGCTCAGGACGACTCTTGCTGCTCTTGGTTTTGCTCCTTCCACTGCTGACCCTTCTCTGTTTCTACGCACTGACGCTACTCTGCCGCCGTTCTACGTTCTTGTGTACGTAGACGACCTTGTCTTTGCTACTGCTGACACGGAGGCACTCGCCCACGTGAAGTCCGAGCTGCAGAAGAGACACACGTGCACAGACCTGGGTGAGCTCACAAGCTATCTTGGCTTGCGGATCACCCGGGACAGAGCACAGCGCACCATTACCTTGACTCAGTCACACATGGTGCAGCAGGTCCTTCAGCGCTTCGGCTTCACCTACTCCTCGCCACAGTCCACTCCTCTGCCTACCGGTCACTCGCTCTCAGCTCCACCTTCGGACGAGTCCGTAGAGCCGAGTGGCCCGTATCCAGAGCTTGTGGGCTGCCTCATGTACCTGATGACTTGCACACGACCTGACCTCGCATACCCTCTCAGCCTTCTGGCTCGCTACGTGGTTCCCGGCAGGCACCAAAAGGTGCACTGGGATGCTGCGAAGAGGGTGTTGCGATACTTGTGCAGTGCATCGGGCATGGGGCTCGTGCTTGGAGGACGGGCTCGAGTTGTCCTCACTGGTCACGCTGACGCCTCCTGGGTTGACGACTTGGCTACGCAGCGGTCGTCACAGGGTTACACCTTCAGCCTTGGCTCCGGTTCTGTCTCCTGGCGGTCTACCCGCTCTTCTTCTGTTCTCAGCTCCAGTTGCGAGGCTGAGATCTACGCTGGGGCCATGGCTGCACAGGAGCTTCGCTGGCTCACCTACCTGCTGACCGACTTGGGAGAGGCGCCTCGTTCTCCTCCAGTTCTGTACGTCGACAACAAGGCCATGCTGGCCTTGTGTCAGGAGCACAGACTGGAGCACAGAACGAAGCACATTGCTCTGCGCTACTTCCTTGCTCGAGAGTTGCAGCAGCGTGGCCAGCTTCGTCTTGCTTACGTGGCCTCTCAGGCCAACACTGCTGATGTTTTCACCAAGGCACTTCAGCCTTGTGATCATCAGCGTTTCTGTACTGTGTTAGGCCTTGTACCTACTGTGCCTCACTTGTTGACTTCTTGACTCTGCTTGTACTGTACTCTATATACTTATACCTGCATGCTTACACTTGCTAGGTTGTGTTCACTGTATTGTTTGCTTTCCTTTATATAACTCTGCATGTGAACTGGCCTTCTGGCCCTTTGCTTGTGCTCAGACTGTGTGGTGACTTTGTGATCCACCCTGAGTTTGCTTTGTCTTTCTTGACTGGTCTTGTGACCCCTTGTTCTCCCCCACTTTGCCTATGGGGGTGTGTCAAACATATATTTACTATAGTCTGTTTAGGCTGTAGTGGGGTAGTCCTTAGAGGGTACAACACTTATGTGTTTCCTACTTGTACCCTTCTCATTTCCTAATTCATTCATTCTTTCGTCAAATCCTTCTCACAGAACCATCTCCTGGAGCTCACAGAAGAACGAGCTCATCGCCCTTTCGTCAGCATAAGCAGAATTCATCGCAGCAAGTGCAGCAGTTCGCGAAGGACTTTACCTCACGGAGCTCCTACAGGAAACGAAGACGGCGATGAACGGGTCATTCAAGTTAAACTGCTACAACCAGAGCGCGATCAAGATTGCAAACAAACCCTTCTTCGTCAACCGCACGAAACACATCGCACTGCGTTACTTCTTCGTCAAGGACGAAATCGACAAAGGGAAGGTCCAGCTCACCTATTGCCCAACTGGCGAAATGGCAGCAGAATTTCTGACAAAGAAGCTACCACATCAGAAGTTCCAGTACTGCGCTGACCTGTGCGGAGTCGTCCGAAAGAGCCACGTGGCACACCTCCAGGAATGAAGGGGAGTGTTGGAGTATGAAGGGAATTGAGTTTAGCATTCCCGTAGGTGCGGCTGTATCGCACCCGTGATTATCGAAGCAGCGCTAGCATCAATATCGGATCAGCCCGTATCAAAAGCAGGAAGGTCAACAGTCGCAAGAGTCAACCGTCTCGACTATTGACCATCTGGACCGACGATTGACTTACCATCGAGGAATGGTCACAGGCGTAACCGTCCGTACTGTTACATGCAGCGACTCGGTAACAAGAAGAAGTGCAATAGTCAGAGTCACTGTAGAATTGCCTGTAAAGCAGTTAGAATAAAGGAATGTACCCCTCAGAGTACATGGCAAGTTAGATCTATTTGTTGTGTGTAATTTTATGTTTTAATCAACTTTGTCATTTAAATCCACTATGATAAGAGTTCCTACCACAAAGACTTCCGCTACCAAAACTCTCTAAGGCATTCCTATCCTATCCAATATCCTTACTCTAACAGCCCTGACACAACAGATTGTCAAACATATATTTACTATAGTCTGTTTAGGCTGTAGTGGGGTAGTCCTTAGAGGGTACAACACTTATGTGTTTCCTACTTGTACCCTTCTCATTTCCTAATTCATCCATTTTCTTTCGTCAAATCCTTCTCACACAGATTTGCGCCGTCAGAGGACAACAATTTTGCTCAATCACCAAGAAATTCCACCTGACATTGCAGATTCGCCCTTTCACACCACAAGATTTGCCCAGGCACAAAAAATCGCACTGACAGTGTTGAGATCATGGGTAGGGCAGGGCACGGTGGAACGTTCGGTGGGCCTTAGGAACGATCATGCTCTAATACCATGTTGAGATATGAAAACAGGAATGATGAATGACAAGCAACTGGGAGATACAAGTATGAAACCCTAACTGGGTTGTACCCTATACTGAACACCTCACTTTAGCCTAGCATAACTAAGAACATACAAATCTGTTTTGCCACACCCCCCTAGGCAAAGGGAAGGATAACCAATACAACAAACGGTCACAAGACCAGTCAGGTAGGAAAACAAAACAATGCAACGCCCAGGGTGGATCTCAAGATCACCACTCATTATGAGCACAAGAAAGCGGCCACAAGGCCAGTTCACATGCAGAGTTATAATAGCAAGGCAGTACACTTATCATAACCTAGCAAGATAAGACATGCATGTACAAATATAGATATAAGTGTACAACAAGTGCAAGATCAAGAGACAAGCAGGTGAGGCAGACTGGGCACAAGCCCAAAGCAGTGCAAAAACGCTGATGATCACCAGACCCGAGGGCCTTGGTGAAGACATCAGCAGTGTTGGCCCGAGAGGCCACGAAGTAAAGGCGAAGCTGACCACGCTGCCGCAGCTCTCGAGCAAGAAAGTAGCGAAGAGCAATGTGCTTCGTTCTGTGCTCAAATCTCTGCTCGTAACACAAGGCCAGCATGGCCTTGTTGTCGACATACAGAACTGGAGGAGAACGAGGCCGTTCCTCCAAGTCGGTCAGCAGGTAGGTCAGCCAGCTTAGCTCCTGTGCAGCCATAGTCCCAGCGTAGATCTCGGCCTCACAGCTGGAACCAAGCACAGAAGACGAACGAGTGGACCTCCACGAGACAGAACCAGAGCCAAGACTGAAGGTGTAACCCTGTGATGAACGCTGAGTCGCCTGGTCGTCAGCCCAAGAAGCGTCGGAGTGTCCTGTGAGTACCACTGAACCCCGTCCTCCAAGCACGAGCCCCATGCCCGATGTACTGCACAAGTAATGCAGTACCCTCTTCGCAACATCCCAGTGCACCTTTCGGTGTCTACCGGGAGCCACGTAGCGAGCCAGGAGGCTGAGAGGGTATGCGAGGTCAGGTCGTGTGCACGTCATCATGTACATGAGGCAACCCACTAGCTCTGGATACGGACCACTCGGCTCTATAGACTCGTCCAAAGGTGGAGCTGAGAGCGAGTGGCCAGTAGGCAGAGGAGTGGGCTGTGGCGAGGAGAACTGGAAGCGGAAGCGCCGAAGGACCTGGTGCACCATGTGTGACTGAGTCAGGGTGATGGTGTGCCGTGCTCTGTCCCGGGTGATCTGCAGGCCAAGATAGCTCCGCAGCTCACCCAGGTCAGTGCAGGTGTGTCTCTCTCGCAGCTCCACCTTCACTAGGGCCAGCGTCTCAGTGTCAGCAGTAGCAAAAACCAAGTTGTCAACGTACACGAGAGCGTAGAACAACGGCCGAGAACTGTCGGTGCATAGAAACAATGACGGGTCAGCAGAGGAAGGAGCAAACACAAGGACCGCAAGTGTCGTCCTCGGTGTGTCGTGCCACTCGCGCCACTCGCGGGGCGCCTGGCAGAGACCGTGGACTGGCCGTCGGAGGCTCCACTGGGTACCCGCAGGAAACGACCCAGTGAAGCCAGGTGGGCGGCGCAGCTAGATCTCCTCGTGAAGGATGCGCTGCAAGAAATCTGTGGAGAAGTCGAGGGAGTGCAGCTTGTAGTCACGCTGTGCTGCAACGTGCAGCAACACCCAAAGAGTAGTCATCTTCGGGGTGGGGGAGAAGGTATGGAAGTAGTCGACCCCCTGTCGCTGACTGGAGCCTCGAGCAACGTAACGCGCCTTGAAGGCAGGCGGAGAACCCGGCGGCCGCTTCTCTCTAAAAATCCACATGCCATCGACTATGTTCACCCAAGGAGGAGGAAACTCGGTGCATGTGGACTTCCAGGAAGCCAGCTCTGCATCCATGGGTGTTTTCCACTGAGAGGAGTGCTCACCCGCGATCGCCTCAGCGTAAGAGCGCAGGGTACGGATGTCAGGTGCATCCGAGTCTCCTTCAGGGCAAAGCAGCATGGATGCGAAACGAGGTAAAGCAGCCGCAAGACACTCAAGCTCAAACTGCCTGTCCTCAACGACGTCACTGCCAAGGGCAGGCTTTCTCGAGAGGGACGGAGGACAGAAAAACTCAGACTCGGTAACAAGACTCGCAACGTAGTCAAGACGGTGTCTAGCAGCAAAGTTGACTAGCTCAGTGACTAGGGAAAACGCAGCAGTAGACTCAAAGTGAGGGTCAGTGACGACAGTAGCGAGGAGACGCGTGACAGTAGGACTAGCAGCACAAGCAAGGTCAGACACAGGGTCAGGACCGTCAGGAAGAGAAGACGCCGGAGGAGACGGTAGAGGAACACACTGTGGAACAGAGGAATGACGAAGTGCCATAACGTGAGTGCCTGGGATAGCAGGAGGACGAGGACGAGCGACACGACGAGCATGAACAGGTGTAGAAGCACGAGTCTCAGGCTCACGACGCTCAGTCAGGGACTCAGTCACCTCAGTGTGAGGAGCAGGAGCAGGGAGCAGGGAGCCAGGCAGTAGCTATGGCTGAGACTGGTCTGTCGGTGGACATAGGAGAGGTGGAGTAAGGCCAGTGGAAGATGGGAGACTAAGAACCCGGTGAAGGACCGAGTCAGGCGGCGGCAGGGACGACTGCGGCTGCGGGTAGAAAAACGTTCGGCGCGGGGCAATACCCCTACCGTCAGCAGCTCCAGCTCCTCCAGCACCAGCAGCACCAGCACCTCCAGTTCCAGCAGCTCCAGTAGCACCTCCAGCACCAACGGCACCACCAGCTCTGGTAGCGCCAGCACCTCTAGTATCTCCAGTACCTCCTGCTCTACCGACTCCAGCACCAGCAGTAACTCCAGCACCTCCAGTGCCAGCATCTCCAATAGCACCTCCAGCACCAGCAGCACCACCTGCTCCGGCAGCTCCAGTACCTTTAGTGCGAGCACCTCTAGGACCAGCAGCTCAAGCACCTCCAGTACCTCCAGTACCTCCAGCTCCAATGCCAGCAGCACCTCCAGTACCTCCAGCTCCGACAGCTCCAGCACCTCCAGGACCAGCAGCTCGAGGAGCTGTAAAACTCCAAGCTCCAGCACCAGAGCGGCCTCACCAAACGACCCACTCACGAAGCTGCTGCGGTGAGGGCGTCTTGAGTCGACTATGCTGCTGCTACTATCCAATGCCAGGACCTGCAATAGGAGCACCCACGGCCCCACCACCACTAGGACTCGCAGAGTCAGCACCCCCAGAGTCAACACTCCCATAGTCAGCACCCCCAGTATCCTCACCCCCAGTCTCAGCACCCCCAGGACCAGCACCCCTAGTCTCAGCACCCCCAGGACCAGCACCTCCTGCGTCCTCACCTCCACTGTCACCACCCCCAGCAGCACCAGTGTCCACAGCTACAGGCTGCAGAGGCGGTGAAGATGGTCGAGGCGGAAAAACAGGAGGGGTCTCTAAGCATGGAGACCGATGAGTGGTCGCTGTGTCGTTAATAGCGGGGTCACCCCCCTCAGGTAGGCCAGAGGTGTCAGAGGAGAGTCTGGTGGGAGAGTACCCGACATGAGCACGATGCAGCGAGCTGACCAGACGCAGACACCTGACTCGACGCAGCAACCTGACCTGACGCAGCCACCTGTGCAGACGTAGTGGTCAAGGTGTACAGACTGGACCCAGGCTGCCGAGTGAACGTAGCAAGGTGACGGCCAGTCCTGGAGCACATACAGATCGACACACGCTGCCCTCCAGGAGTAGAGGTATCAAGCAATGCATCCTGAAGGACTGCGTTGCTCACCAAGCTCGTCGAGAACGAGGGGAGGTGGAGACCTGAAAGAGCTCCGGAGGGGACTGCCGGACACGGGAGGACAGTGGAGGCTCACGCTACTACTGGGCCCCCAGAGGGGTCAGCCAATGAGACCAGCACTGGTGCAGCAAGCGGTGTGACTGTGGTGCAATCACAAAAGAAGCAACGAGACGCACCAGAGTCAAGTGTGAAAGTGTGCAAGGCCTCAGCTGAGGCAGGACCAGTGGCGGTAGACGCACTAGCACCTAGAGCTGCAGCAGACTCACTAGCACCTGGAGCGGCAGCAAACTCACTAGCACCTAGAGCAACAGCCTCTACACAACCAGGGACGCCTCGCTGAGAAACACAGTCGCGAAGCTGCTGCGGGGAGAAGGTCTCCTGCTGACACTGCTGCCGCCGCTGTCCAGTACTCATAAAACCATAACCCCCATCACTTGGACGGCCTCGCTGAACGATCGACTCACGAATCTGTTGTGGTGAGAGAGTGTCCGGGTGCGCGGGCTGCCGATGCTGTCCAGCACCTCCTGCACCATAACCTCCACCACCAGGACGGCCTTGCTGAATAACCCACTCTCGAAGCTGCTGCGGTGATAGTGTCAAACATATGTTTATATGTTGTAGTTTAGATAGGCTTTAGTGGGGTACTCACTGTGGGGTACAACCCCTTAGGTTTCACTTTTGTACAAACACTCTCGACATTCAATACCACTTTTGCCTAGGATTCTAACATGGCATCTAGAGCATAGGTCCTTATGACCTAGGATTAGGGCCCACCGTACCTGCCTGCCTTGTCTAGTGCCCGCGCGCGCCTCGGCTGCCCGCGCGCGCCTCGGGCGTTTCTTTTTTTTTTTTCCCACGTGCGCCGCTTCAGCAGCCCGTTTCGGCCCTGCCTGTGCGCCCCTTAAGCCGCCCGCGCGCAACCTAGTTAGGCCACGCCAGCGCGGCCCGTCGCCCAGCGCAGCCCGCAGCTTAGCGACCAGCCCGCAGCCGCGAACGTGCGGCCCGTCGCCCAGCGCAGCCCGCAGCCGCACGCAACTTACAGCTGCGCATGCTGCCTGCCGCCACGCGCAGCCCGCTGCTGCAAGCAGCCCGCAGCCCGCGCAGCCCATCGTCGCACGCAGCCTGCGGCCGCACGCGCTGCCCGTAGCCACGCGCAGCCTGCTGCTTGCTACCTGCTGCCGCCTGCCTGCTGCCTGCCTGCTGCCTACCTACCTGCCTGCTGCCTGCTGCCGCCTACCTGCCGCCTGCCTGATGCTTGCCTGCTGCCTGCTGCCTGCCTACCTGCCTGCTGCCTGCTGCCTGCCTGCTGCCTGCCTACTTGCTTGCTGCCTGCTGCCGCCTGCCTGCTGCCTGCCTACTGCCTGCCTCCCTGCTTGCTACCTGCTGCCGCCTGCCTGCCGCCTGCCTGCTGCCTGCCTGCTCCCTGCTGCCTGCTGCCTGCCTGCTGCCTGCTGCCTGCCTGCTGCCTGCCTACCTGCCTGCTGCCTGCTGCCTACCTACCTGCTTACTGCCTGCTGCCGCCTGCCTGCTGCCTGCCTGCTACCTGCCTGCCTGCTTGCTGCCTGCTGCCGCCTGCCTGCCGCCTGCCTGCTGCCTGCCTGCTGCCTGCTGCCTGCTGCCGCCTGCCTGCTGCTTGCTGCTCCTGCCTACTGCCTCTGCTGCCTGCCTCCTACCTGGTGCCTACTGCCTCCTGTCTGCTGCCTGCTGCCTCTGCTTGCTGCCTGCTGCCTGCTGCCTCCTGCCTTAAGCCAATATGGCGACGCCTAACGTTCTAGCGTTCGAGCCTGACGGTCGTCCCATCGAGTTCGCTGTGTGGTTAGACGATCTCCAGCTGTTCCTTCTGACTGATGCCAAAGAGGGTGTTTCCCTGTTTGATTACGTCTCTAGCACTGCCGTTACTCCTGCTGCTGATGCTCCCGCTCTAGAACGTTCCTAGTGGCAGACTCATGATGCTGCTGCACGCCTAGCTATTAGGAACCACCTGCCGATTACTGAGCGAGCGCATTTCAGCCAGCACAGAATTGCTAAGACACTGTACGACGCTGTAGTTGCGCGCTACTCCTCCCCGGCCACTGCAGCCATAGGTCGACTCATGCTACCATACCTGTTCCCCGATCTTTCCTCGTTCACCACTGCTGAGGACCTAGTTTCTCACCTGCGCGCTACTGACTCTCGCTTTCGTGCCGCCCTTTCAGCCGAGTTCTGCGCCGTAACCCCCCCCCCCCCCCCCCCGATGTACTTCACTCTCTATTTCCTTGTCACCCGCCTCCCTGACACTCTTAGCTCTGTCAGGGACCACTTCCTAGCACTAGACCCCACCACTCTCACTGTCGACGACTTCGAGAAGCACCTCCTCGCAGCAGAGAAGAACATCCTCGCTGTAGGTGCTGCTCGTGGCACTCCTCGCTCTCCCCTCTTTGAGGGGTGCTCCCCCTCCCCTCTCACCCCCTCCTACGCTTCCGCAGCTGCTTCTCACGACTACCTTGGAGCTGAGGGGGTCGGAGCTGCTCCCGCTCCTAGTGGGAAGCGTCGCAGCGGCAGGGGCAGCAGGGGTGGCAGGGGCGGTGGGGGTGGCGGTGGAGGTGGCAGTGGTGCACGCGGCGGGGGAGGTGGAGGTGGTGGGGGTGGTCGTGGGGGTGGAGGCGATGGAGGTGGTGGTGGGGGCGGAAGAGGCATTGGGAGCGGTGGAGGGGGCAGCAGTGGCAGTGGGGGAGGAGGGAGCGGTGGTGGCAGTGGTGGTCAGGGCCAGCAGCAGCCGCAGCAGCAGCAGCAGCTGCAGCAGCAGCAGCATCAGCGCCAACGCCAGACCCCCACTTCCCAGCAGCTTCTTGACTGGTATGCCGGGCGTGGGGCTTCTGGGGGTCCTGGTCGCTGCCCCTATATCATCCGCACAGGTCCCCGCGCTGGTCGCCAGTGCACAGGTTTTCACATTGAGCAGCGCTGCTTCGCTCGGCTTAGCGACGCCTGGCGCGCCAAGTTTCCTGATGCTCCTGAGTTCCCCAACTGGGCAGACTTGCTTAGGCGTGATGTACCTATCTTTGATCTTGACTATGACGCAATTCTTGCTGCTATGTATACATTGTCTGTTAGTGCTGAGGGTGACTGCTACTTGTGTGTGCCGCCGGATCCTGGTATAACCCCTGGCCGGCAGCGTGTGGCGATTTGCACGTGCTCCCAGACTGGTCGCCACCTGGCCACGTTCGCTCGTGCGCCAGGGTCCAGTCTGTACACCCTCACCACTGCGTCGCGCTCCGCCCCTTTGTCTCCCCTGTTGCACGCGTCTGCTCAGGTAGCTACACAGTGTGAGTGTCGCCGGCTGTCGCACGACACTCTCCTGTGGCACCACCGCCTTGGTCACCCCTCCCTGCCTCGCCTGCGCAGCATGCACTCCCGCTTCCTGGTTTCTGGTCTTCCCAGGTCTCTGCCTCCCCTCCCTCCCTCGCCTGCGCCGCCCTGCATTCCTTGCGTCGAGGGGCGGCAACGCGCCGCTCCTCACTCCTCCTCGTTCCCTCCCACAGAGGCTCCACTGCAGACTCTCCACCTGGACGTGTGGGGCCCAGCCCGCGTCCGTGGACAGGGCCACGAGCGGTACTTCCTGCTGGTTGTCGACGACTACACGCGTTACACCACGGTCTTCCCCTTGCAGCGCAATGGGGATGTCCCTGATATTTTGATCCCCTCGATCCGCGCTACTCGTCTCCAGCTCCGCGAGCGGTTCCAGTCGGACTTTCCTGTCCTGCGTCTGCACTCTGACAGAGGTGGTGAGTTCTCCTCAGACCTCTTGGCAGCCTTCTGTGCGGAGCACGGCATCCGCCAGACTTTCACGCTTCCGGCCTCTCCGCAGCAGAATGGGGTTGCTGAGCGCCGCATTGGCTTAGTCATGGAGGTCGCTCGTACCTCCATGATCCATGCGGCTGCCCCCCATTTTCTGTGGCCGTTTGCGGTCCGGTACGCCGCGCATCAGCTCAACCTCTGGCCCCGTGTCTCCTTGCCGGAGACCTCGCCCACACTGCTGTGGACGGGGAAGGTTGGCGACGCGTCGCGTTTCCGGGTCTCGGGTGCTCGTGCCTTTGTCCGCGATACCACCGCGGACAAGCTCTCCCCTCGCGCCATTCCCTGTGTCTTCCTTGGCTTTGTCCCTGACGCGCCTGGCTGGCAGTTTTACGACCCCACCTCGCGCCGTGTCTTTGCGTCTCAGGACGTCACCTTTGACGAGTCGGTCCCCTTTTACCGCCTCTTCCCCTACCGCACTGCTCCTCGCCCCCCCCCGCCGCTCTTTCTCGCCCCAGGTCCTCCCCAGGTAGACCCCCTCCCCGCGCCAGGTCCTGCTCCTTCAGGTGTCTCTCAGGTAGACCCCCCCGCGCCTGCGCCTGTTGAGGTCACTGGTGACTCTGGTCCTGCTGGGAGTGGTGATGTCCTTGGGGGTGCGGAGCTTTGGGGTGCTGAGTCTGGGGGCGCTGAGCGTGTGGAGCCTGGAGGTGCTGCGTCTGGGGGTGCTGCGTCTGGAGGTGCTGCGTCTGGAGGTGCTGCGTCTGGGGGTGCTGAGCCTGCGTGTACGGAGCCTGGAGGTGCTGAGTCTGGGGGTGAGTCACCTGAGGGTTCTGAGACTGCTGTTACGCGGTCTCCTTGGAGTAGCCGTCTTCGTCCGCGTGTGCCCCTCACCTCCCAGCAGCTGCACGACTGGTATGGTCGCCGTCAGCGTCGAACTTCTGCACCTCATGGCTCTACTGCTGGGGGTTCTTCTACAGGAGTCGCTGGTCCCGGAGGTGCTCGTACTGGGGGTTCTGGAGCTGCTGGGGCTGGCGGTGTTGCTGCTGGAGGTACTGGAGCTGCTGGAGGTGCTGGAGGTTCTGGCGCTGCTGCGGGTACTGGGGCTGCTGGCGGTGCTGGACCTGCTGAGGGTGCTGGAGCTACTGGTGGTGCTGGTGCTGCTGAGGGTACTGGAGCTGCTGGAGGTGTTGGAGCTGCTGGAGGTGCTGGCGCTACTGGAGGTCCTGGATCTGCTAGTGCTGGTGGCACTGCTCAGCCGCGTCTGTTCTTCACTCCGCCGTCTCCGTCGTCTCAGCCACCACCTGACTCTGCACTTCGCCAGGTTCTCAGTCTTCCCTCGTCTACTGGTCTTCCGTTACCGCCTGGCTCACCGCTGCCTGCTCCTTCTCCGTACACAGAGCAGACTGGGGGCCTTGCAGAGCGTCGTTAGCCTGCTCCGCGTCCTGTCTCACCTGTCTGTTCCGGTCGTCGTGTTCCTCGTTCAAGCCAGCCGGCTGTCTCCGGCCCTCCCCTTGTTGTTCGTCGTCCTTCCTCTCCTCCGTCGCGTGTTCCTCTGCGTCTCCGCCTGCGTCCTCTCTGCCTGTCGTTGCTGACCCTGCGTCTGACCAGTTTCGTGCTGAGCACTCTACTGCCACGCGTCTGCTTGCCACTGTTGTCACTGACCCGTCGTTTGAGTCTGCTGCTGCGTCTGCCTTAGTCGCTGAGCTTGTTGACTTTGCTGCTCACTGTCGTCTAGACTACGCCGCCAGTCTTGTTGCTGAGTCTGGGTCTGTCTGTCCTCCGTCCGTCGGAGGTGAGTGTGCTCTTGGCACGGACGTCCTTGAGGACGGGCAGGAGGACCTTGAATGTCTTGCAGCCGCTGCGCCTCATCTCGTGTCCATGCTGCTTTCCCCTGAGGGAGACCCGGATGCACCAGACATCCCTACCCCGCGCTCTTACGCTGAGGCGATCGCTGGTGAGTACTCCTCTCAGTGGCAGACAGCCATGGACGCAGAGATGGCATCCTGGAAGTCCACAGGCTCCTACGTCGACGAGGTTCCCCCTCCTGGGGCGAACATTGTCAGTGGCATGTGGATTTTCAGGGTGAAGCGGCCTCCAGGTTCTCCGCCTGTCTTCAAGGCTCGTTACGTGGCTCGAGGCTTCAGTCAGCGAGAGGGAGTTGACTTCTTCCAGACCTTCTCCCCCACCCCGAAGATGACCACTCTTCGGGTGCTGCTGCATGTTGCCGCTCAGCGTGACTACGAGCTTCACTCTCTTGACTTCAGCACAGCCTTCTTACAGGGCAGCTTGCACGAGGAGATCGGGCTGCGCCGCCCTCCTGGCTTCACTGGGTCGTTCCCTCCTGGTACCCAGTGGAGCCTCCGGTGGCCGGTCTACGGTCTCCGCCAGGCACCACGTGAGTGGCACGACACACTGAGGACGACACTTGCGGCTCTTGGGTTTGCTCCGTCGACTGTTGACCCGTCACTGTTTCTGCGCACCGACACTTCGCTGCCGCCGTTCTACATCCTCGTGTACGTCGACAACTTGGTCTTTGCCACTGCTGACACTGAGGCTCTCGCCCTGGTGAAGTCGGAGCTACAGAAGAGACACACGTGCACATACCTGGGTGAACTGCACAGCTATCTTGGCTTGCAGATCACCCGGGACAGAGCACGCCGCACCATCACACTGACTCAGTCACACATGGTGCAGCAGGTCCTTCAGCGCTTCGGCTTCACCTGGTCCTCAGCACAGGCCACTCCTCTGGCTACAGGTCACTCCCTCTCAGCTCCACCTTCGGACGAGTCCGTAGAGCCGAGTGGTCCTTACCCAGAGCTAGTGGGCTGCCTCATGTACCTGATGACCTGCACTTGTCCTGACCTTGCATACCCTCTTGGCCTTCTGACTCGCTACGTGGCTCCTGGTCGGCACCGAAAGGTGCACATGGATGCTGCTAAGAGGGTACTACGCTACTTGTGCAGTACATCGGGCATGGGGCTCGTGCTTGGAGGACGGGGTGACGTTGTCCTCACTGGTCACTCGGACGCCTCTTGGGTTGACGACCAGGCTACGCAGCGGTCGTCATAGGGTTACACCTTCAGCCTTGGTTCTGGTTCAGTTTCCTGGCGTTCTACACGTTCGTCTTCAGTTCTCGGCTCTAGCTGTGAGGCCGAGATCTACGCCACAGCCATGGCTGCACAGGAGCTACGCTGGCTCACCTACCTGCTGACCGACTTGGGAGAGCGGCCTCGTTCTCCTCCAGTTCTGTACGTCGACAACAAGGCCGCCATTGCCTTGTGTCAGGAGCACAGACTGGAGCACAGAACAAAGCACATCGCTCTCCGTTACTTCCTTGCTCGAGAGCTGCAGCAGCGTGGCCAGCTTCGTCTTACTTACGTGGCCACTCGGGCCAACACTGCTGATATATTCACCAAGGCGCTTCCGCCTGGTGATCATCAGCGTTTCTGCACTTTGTTAGGCCTTGTGCCTACGCTTCCTCACTTGCAATAGGCTTTGTTTGTACTGTGATATCGCTATGCTGTTGTTGTTACATATATATCTCTGCATGTGAACTGGCCTTGTGGCCTTTTGCTTGTGCTCAGACTGCGTGGTGACGTTGTGATCCACCCTGAGCTTGCTTTGCACTTCCTACCTAGCCTTGTGACCCTCTGTTCTCCCCCACTTTGCCTATGGGGGTGTGTCAAACACATATTTATATGTTGTAGTTTAGATAGGCTTTAGTGGGGTACTCACTGTGGGGTACAACCCCTTAGGTTTCACTTTTGTACAAACACTCTCGACATTCAATACCACTTTGCCTAGTAACAGATAGAGTGTCCGGGTGAGGCAGTGGCTGCTGTTGTCCACCCCTAGACGCTGCTACGACCGTGATAGTGGCCATGACAGGCAGTGGCAGTCAATTACTAGCGGCGTAAGGGCGGTAGTAGCGACTGCTGTAGCTGCAGCTGGAGCAATAGCGGTGACCAAGGCTGAAGGTGTAACCCTGTGACGACCGCTGCGTAGCCTGGTCGTCAACCCATGAGGCGTCCGAGTGACCAGTGAGGACAACGTCACCCCGTCCTCCAAGCACGAGCCCCATGCCCGATGTACTGCACAAGTAGCGTAGTACCCTCTTAGCAGCATCCATGTGCACCTTTCGGTGCCGACCAGGAGCCACGTAGCGAGCCAGAAGGCCAAGAGGGTATGCAAGGTCAGGACGAGTGCAGGTCATCAGGTACATGAGGCAGCCCACTAGCTCTGGGTAAGGACCACTCGGCTCTACGGACTCGTCCGAAGGTGGAGCTGAGAGGGAGTGACCTGTAGCCAGAGGAGTGGCCTGTGCTGAGGACCAGGTGAAGCCGAAGCGCTGAAGGACCTGCTGCACCATGTGTGTCTGAGTCAGTGTGATGGTGCGGCGTGCTCTGTCCCGGGTGATCTGCAAGCCAAGATAGCTGTGCAGTTCACCCAGGTCTGTGCACGTGTGTCTCTTCTGCAGCTCCGACTTCACCAGGGCGAGAGCCTCAGTGTCAGCAGTGGCAAAGACCAAGTCGTCGACGTACACGAGGATGTAGAACGGCGGCAGCGAAGTGTCGGTGCGCAGAAACAGTGACGGGTCAACAGTCGACGGAGCAAACCCAAGAGCCGCAAGTGTCGTCCTCAGTGTGTCATGCCACTCACGTGGCGCCTGGCGGAGACCGTAGACCGGCCACCGGAGGCTCCACTGGGTACCAGGAGGGAACGACCCAGTGAAGCCAGGAGGGCGGCGCAGCCAGATCTCCTCGTGCAAGCTGCCCTGTAAGAAGGTTGTGCTGAAGTCAAGAGAGTGAAGCTCGTAGTCACGCTGAGCGGCAACATGCAGCAGCACCCGAAGAGTGGTCATCTTCGGGGTGGGGGAGAAGGTCTAGAAGAAGTCAACTCCCTCTCGCTGACTGAAGCCTCGAGCCACGTAACGAGCCTTGAAGACAGGCGGAGAACCTGGAGGCCGCTTCACCCTGAAAATCCACATGCCACTGACTATGTTCGCCCCAGGAGGGGGAACCTCGTCGACGTAGGAGCCTGTGGACTTCCAGGATGCCATCTCTGCGTCCATGGCTGTCTGCCACTGAGAGGAGTACTCACCAGCGATCGCCTCAGCGTAAGAGCGCGGGGTAGGGATGTCTGGTGCATCCGGGTCTCCCTCAGGGGCAAGCAGCATGGACACGAGATGAGGCGTAGCGGCTGAAGACACTCAAGGTCCTCCTGCCTGTCCTCAAGGACGTTCGTGCCAAGAGCACACTCACCCCCGACGGACGGAGGACAGACAGACCCAGACTCAGCAACAAGACTGGTGGCGTAGTCTAGACGACAGTGAGCAGCAAAGTCAACAAGCTCAGCGACTAAGGCAGACGCAGCAGCAGACTCAAACGACGGGTCAGTGACAACAGTGGCAAGCAGACGCGTGGCAGTAGAGTGCTCAGCACGAAACTGGTCAGACGCAGGGTCAGCAACGACAGGCAGAGACGACGCAGGCGGAGACGGCAGAGGAACACGCGACGGAGGAGAGGAAGGACGACGAACAACAAGGGGAGGGCCGGAGACAGCCGGCTGGCTCGGACGAGGAACACGACGACCGGAACGGACAGGTGAGACAGGACGCGGAGCAGGCTCACGACGCTCTGCAAGGCCCCCAGTCTGCTCTGTGTACGGAGAAGGAGCAGGCAGCGGTGAGCCAGGCGGTAACGGAAGACCAGTAGACAAGGGAAGACTGAGAACCTGGCGAAGTGCAGAGTCAGGTGGTGGCTGAGACGACGGAGACGGCGGAGTGAAGAACAGACGCGGCTGAGCAGTGCCACCAGCACCAGCAGATCCAGGACCTCCTGTAGCGCCGGCACCTCCAGCAGCTCCAACACCTCCAGCAGCTCCAGTACCCTCAGCAGCACCAGCACCACCAGTAGCTCCAGCACCCTCAGCAGGTCCAGCACCGCCAGCAGCCCCAGTACCCGCAGCAGCGCCAGAACCTCCAGCACCTCCAGCAGCAACACCGCCAGCCCCAGCAGCTCTTGAACCCCCAGTACGAGCACCTCCGGGACCAGCGGCACCAGTAGAAGAACCCCCAGCAGTAGAGCCCTGAGGTGCAGAAGTGCGACGCTGACGGCAACCGTACCAGTCGTGCAGCTGCTGGGAGGTGAGGGGCACACGCGGACGAAGACGGCTACTCGAAGGAGACCGCGTAACAGCAGTCTCAGAACCCTCAGGTGACTCACCCCCAGACTCAGCACCTCCAGGCTCCGTACACGCAGGCTCAGCACCCCCAGACGCAGCACCTCCAGACGCAGCACCTCCAGACGTAGCGCCCCCAGACGCAGCACCTCCAGGCTCCACACGCTCAGCGCCCCCAGACTCAGCACCCCAAAGCTCCGCACCCTCAGGGACAGCACCACTCCCAGCAGGACTAGAGTTACCAGTGACCTCAACAGGCGCAGGCGCGGGGGGGTCTACCTGAGAGACACCTGAAGGAGCAGGACCTGGCGCGGGGAGGGGGTCTACCTGGGGAGGACCTGGGGCGAGAAAGAGCGGCGGGGGGGGGGGCGAGGAGCAGTGCGGTAGGGGAAGAGGCGGTAAAAGGGGACCGACTCGTCAAAGGTGACATCCTGAGACGCAAAGACACGGCGCGAGGCGGGGTCGTAAAACTGTCAGCCAGGCGCGTCAGGGACAAAGCCAAGGAAGACACAGGGAATGGCGCGAGGGGAGAGCTTGTCCGCGGTGGTATCGCAGACAAAGGCACGAGCACCCCAGACCTGGAAACGCGACGCGTTGCCAACCTTCCCCGTCCACAGCAGTGTGGGCGAGGTCTCCGGCAAGGAGACACGGGGCCAAAGGTTGAGCTGATGCGCGGCGTACCGGACCGCAAACGGCCACAGAAAATGGGGGCCAAAGGTACGAGCGACCTCCATGACTAAGCCAATGCGGCGCTCAGCAACCCCATTCTGCTGCGGAGAGGCCGGAAGCGTGAAAGTCTGGCGGATGCCGTGCTCCGCACAGAAGGCTGCCAAGAGGTCTGAGGAGAACTCACCACCTCTGTCAAAGTGCAGACGCAGGACAGGAAAGTCCGACTGGAACCGCTCGCGGAGCTGGAGACGAATAGCGCGGATCCAGGGGATCAAAACATCAGGGACATCCCCCTTGCGCTGCAAGGGGAAGACCGTGGTGTAACGCGTGTAGTCGTCGACAACCAGCAGGAAGTACCGCTCGTGGCCCTGTCCACGGACGCGGGCTGGGCCCCACACGTCCAGGTGGAGAGTCTGCAGTGGAGCCTCTGTGGGGGGGAACGAGGAGGAGTGAGGAGCGGCGCGCTGCCGCCCCTCGACGCAAGGAATGCAGGGTGGCGCAGGCGAGGGAGGGAGGGGAGGCAAAGACCTGGGAAGACCAGAAACCAGGAAGCGGGAGTGCATGCTGCGCAGGCGAGGCTGGGAGGGGTGACCAAGGCGGTGGTGCCACAGGAGAGTGTCGTGCGACAGCCGGCGACACTCACACTGTGTAGCTACCTGAGCAGACGCGTGCAACTGGGGAGACAAAGGGGCGGAGCGCGACGCAGTGGTGAGGGTGTACAGACTGGACCCTGGCGCACGAGCGAACGTGGCCAGGTGGCGACCAGTCTGGGAGCACGTGCAAATTGCCACACGCTGCCGGCCAGGGGTGAAGGTGTCAACCCCCGCATCCTGGAGGACAGCGGTACTCACCAAGTTCGTAGAGAACGAGGGGAGGTGGAGACCAGATAGCTCACCAGACGGGACCGCCGGACACGGAAGCACAGTGGAAGACCGTGCAAGCACTGGGCCCCAGAGGGGTCAGCCAGTGAGACAGGAACAGGTGCAGGGAGGGGAGTGACTGTGGTACTGTCACGAAAGAAACAGCGGGAAGCACCAGAGTCAAGCGTAAAGGTGTGCAAGGCCTGTGCAGGCGCAGGACCAGGGGGAGCAGACTCACAAGCACCTAGTGCAGCAGGGGCTATACCAGGGGTTATACCAGGATCCGGTGGCACACACAAGTAGCAGTCACCCTCAGCACTAACAGACAATGAATACATAGCAGCAAGAATTGCGTCATAGTCAAGATCAAAGATAGGTACATCACGCCTAAGCAAGTCTGCCCAGTTGGGGAACTCAGGAGCATCAGGAAACTTGGCGCGTCAGGCGTCGCTAAGCCGAGCGAAGCTGCGCTGCTCAGTGTGAAAACCTGTGCACTGGCGACCAGCGCGGGGACCTGTGTGGATGATATAGGGGCAGCGACCAGGACCCCCAGAAGCCCCACGCCCGGCATACCAGTCAAGAAGCTGCTGGGAAGTGGGGGTCTTGCGCTGGCGCTGCTGCTGCTGCTGCTGCTGCTGCTGCTGCGGCTGCTGCTGGCCTTGACCACCACTGCCACCACCGCTCCCTCCTCCCCCACTGCCGCTGCTGCCCCCTCCACCGCTCTCAGTGCCTCCGCCGCCCCCACCACCACCTCCACCGCCTCCACCCCCACGACCACCCCCACCACCTCCACCTCCCCCGCCGCCTGCACCACCGTCACCTCCACCGCCACCCCCACCGCCCCTGCCACCCCTGCTTCCCCTGCCGCTGCGACGCTTCCCACTAGGAGCGGAAGCAGCTCCGACCCCCTCAGCTCCAAGGTAGTCGTGAGCAGCAGCTGCGGAGGCGTAGGAGGGGGTGAGAGGGGAGGGGGAGCACCCCTCAAAGAGGGGAGAGCGAGGAGTGCCACGAGCAGCACCTACAGCGACGATGTTCTTCTCTGCTGCGAGGAGGTGCTTCTCGAAGTCGTCGACATTGAGAGTGGTGGGGTCTAGCGCTAGGAAGTGGTCCCTGACAGAGCTAAGAGTGTCAGGGAGGCGGGTGACGAGGAAATAGAGAGTGAAGTACATCAGGGGGGGGGTTGCGGCGCAGAACTCGGCTGAAAGGGTGGCACGAAAGCGAGAGTCAGTAGCGCGCAGGTGAGAAACTAGGTCCTCAGCAGTGGTGAACGAGGAAAGATCGGGGAACAGGTATGGTAGCATGAGTCGACTGATGGCTGCAGTGGCCGGGGAGGAGTAGCGCGCAACTACAGCGTCGTACAGTGTCTTAGCAGTTCTGTGCTGGCTGAAATGCGCTCGCTCAGTAATCGGCAGGTGGTTCCTAATAGCTAGGCGTGCAGCAGCATCACGAGTCTGCCACTGGGAACGTTCTAGAGCGGGAGCATCAGCAGCAGGAGTAACGGCAGTGCTAGAGACGTAATCAAACAGGGAAACACCCTCTTTGGCATCAGTCAGAAGGAACAGCTGGAGATCGTCTAACCACACAGCGAACTCGATGGGACGACCGTCAGGCTCGAACGCTAGAACGTTAGGCGTCGCCATATTGGCTTAAGGCAGGAGGCAGCAGGCAGCAAGCAGAGGCAGCAGGCAGCAGACAGGAGGCAGTAGGCACCAGGTAGGAGGCAGGCAGCAGAGGCAGTAGGCAGGAGCAGCAAGCAGCAGGCAGGTGGCAGCAGGCAGCAGGCAGGCAGTAGGCAGGCGGCAGGCAGGCAGCAGCAGGCAGCTAGCAGGCAGGCAGGCAGCAGGCAGGCAGCAGGCAGGCGGCAGCAGGCAGCAAGCAGGTAGGTAGGCAGCAGGCAGCAGGCAGGTAGGCAGGCAGCAGGCAGGCAGCAGGCAGGTAGGCAGGCAGCAGGCAGCAGGCAGGCAGCAGGCAGGCGGCAGGCAGGCGGCAGCAGGCAGCAGGCAGGTAGGTAGGCAGCAGGCAGCAGGCAGGTAGGCAGGCAACAGGCAGGTAGGCAGGCAGCAGGCAGCAGGCAGGCGGCAGGCAGGCGGCAGGCAGGCGACAGCAGGCAGCTGGCAGGTAGGTAGGCAGCAGGCAGGCAGCAGGCAGGCGGCAGCAGGTAGCAAGCAGCAGGCTGCGCGTGGCTACTGGCAGCGCGTGCGGCCGCAGGCTGCGTGCGACGACGGGCTGCGCGGGCTGCGGGCTGCTTGCAGTTGCGGGCTGCGCGTGGCGGCAGGCAGCATGCGCGGCTGTAAGTTGCGTGCGGCTGCGGGCTGCGCTAGGCGACGGGCCGCACGTGCGCGGCTGCGGGCTGGCCGCTAAGCTGCGGGCTGCGCTGGGCGACGGGCCGCGCTGGCGTGGCCTAACTAGGTTGCGCGCGGGCGGCTTAAGGGGCGCACAGGCGGGGCCGAAACGGGCTGCGTGGGCTGCTGAAGTGGCGCACGTGGGAAAAAAAAAAAAAAGGAACGCCCAAGGCGCGCGCGGGCACTAGACAAGGCAGGCAGGTACGGTGGGCCCTAATCCTAGGTCACAAGGACCTATGCTCTAGATGCCATGTTAGAATCCTAGGCAAAAGTCGTATTGGATGTCGAGAGTGTTTGTACAAAACTGAAACCTAAGGGGTTGTACCCCACAGTGAGTACCCCACTAAAGCCTATCTAAACTACAACATATAAACATATGTTTGACACTTTTCTCTCTTTCCCTGCCTCACCCTGCTTGTCAATCCGATTCCTCCCCCAAACCCTGCCCCTGCAACTTCAACGTGTATGTGTCGCAAGCAGAAGTGAAGCCGGGGTGTGTGTGTCAAAAAGCACTATCACGTACTGGTGTCCCAACCCAAGCTGAGGAGGAGAGAGAAGAACCAAAGGCTAAGGGCAGTGATGATAGCACGGCTGGTGATGATTCATGAGCAGGGCTGACTATTCAAAGAAATCCAGTCTGATGTTCTGGGGGCTCTGAAAATTTTTAGTCTGAGGCATATTTCCCAGAGAATGGCCACTCTGATTTTTCATGTTCCGCAAAAACACAAGTCTGAAGTACTCAGAACACACTACAACCACTGCAGTACAGTACTGCCACAAATGTAGCACGTGGGGCGCAACGCTAACCAGTTTCCCTCGCTGACACCGCGTAGCTGCAGTGATGGTCCCGCGTGAGTGGAAGAGTGAGCCAAGTTGGCAGATTTCTAAGGGAAAAGGGTGGCAAAAGTTGCCAAGGACAGATTCTGCGCGTGACAGCGCCATGAAGTGTGTTCGTACACTGGCAACATATGACGTAGCGGAATGTACGTAGAAATCACAGATCCGCATTTCAGGATCCGTACTCCCTGTAGTATGAAGACCCATTATCGGCTAAGTCAGTACTCTGAAAATCTCAGGATCCAAAACCAAGTAAGTCTGAGGCACTCATGTTTGAAAATCTTACAGGTCTGAAAAATCAGGATCCGTAGGAAAATACCCTGAGATTTCAGACAATCAGACTATTTTAGTCCGATAAAGTCAGCCCTGTTCATGAGGCATGTTAGCTTAGCAATGTTTCGGAAGGCTGCTACTGACTTAGTACATAAAATAGAGATTTGTAATTATAACAGCCTTTTATATTATTGAGCACTGATGCATCAGCCTTTATTCACAGGCAGCGCTGATATTGCAGGCTTTTTTTTTAGTAACACTGTCAATCAGGGTTTCTACTTAAGGGTACCCTGATGGGTTGACGACCCTAAAAGTGAATCTAAGGCCCTGCTTCTATCCGAGGGCTTACAGTATCATGTTGAGATAGGAAAACAGGAATGATGAATGCAACAGGGACATACCTACAAGTATCAAACCCTAATTGGGGTTGTACCTTAAACTGAGCATCTCACTGTTCCTTAGCAGAACTAAGAACATACAAATATGTTTTGACAGACATGTTCTCCCGGAAATTCCTTTAGTCTACTAGCATGTTTCGGTATCAGATGAAACATTGAATAAATTTCTGATGAAATATTTAATATAATGATTCTGAATGATCAATCTTTTTTTTGAAGACACTCAGAAATTGCAGCTTTTTTTGTATACCAACTCTGAGAGTTTCAGACTAAAACTGTGTACTAGTCTGACGAATAAGACAGGCCAAAAGCGAATCTGGGGGCCTGAATACCGGGAACCTAGAACCTCTGGCCAATGAACAATGCCAAACCAGGGAGTAAATAACAGCGGACAATGAATGCAGAGGAGAGCATGCAAGGCACTTTGGCACCTTTGGTCGCATGGGGCAAGGTTCACTTCATTCTAAGGTCTCTGAGGGCAGGGTCAGGGTGGGGCGCTGTGTGTTGAGAGGAATGAGAGGGGAAGGTAGAAGATGTGGTGCATGTCCATGTCAGAATATGAGGATGCATTGTTGCAGGAAGTAGGGAGCGAGAGAGCAACATATGGGTGAATGGATGAAGGGGTATGTGTATGAGGGGAGAGTGCGGATGAGGGATGAGGAGGGGGAAGGGAGTCAGGGAGAGGGAGGGCGGAATCTGGAGGGGGTGGTGCGAAGGAAACTGACAAGGGAGGGAGGGGCGGAGGGAGGGAGAGAGAGAGAGAGAGAGAGAGAGAGAGAGAGAGAGAGAGAGAAAGAGAGAGAGAGAGAGAGAAAGAGAGAGAGAGAGAGAGAAAGAAAGAGAGAGAGAGAGGAATGGGGGAGGAAGGGGGCATGAAGCATGGGCTGTGGGGCCAGGAGGGGGGATGGGCTGGTGGAATGGAAGGCTGAGGTGTAGGGAGTTATGGCCAGAGTCACAAGAAAGGGGGGAATCGAGAAATAAGGGTTGAACTGCGCCCAAGGGAGCTGCCGCAGCAGCGCGCAACTCCCTGTCGCAATGTGGCTGTCTGCATCAGAGGAACTCCCACCATGGCTCCGTTACCTGTTTACAACGACTACCATCCTAGTAACCAGCCCTGGTAACCAGTGTTAGCGACACGCGCCGGTCCAGCACAGGCGGTTTGGACCCGAACCTTAGACGCGCGCTTCCGCTATGAACGGGCTAAGGTCAATTTCCTTGAGGTGATACATGTGCATGTTGGTTCTTTAACGTTCGTGTTCACTGCAATGTGTGGTGATAACACAATGCGGTGACTCACTTGACGCGCGCGAGAGGAAGGGAGAGGAGGGGAGGGGTTGAGCGGGGAGATAGGGAAGGGGAGAAAGGGGGGAGATGGAGGGGGGTGGTCAGGGTATGGTTGTGAAGGGGACGGGAACGAATTACGGACCACCGTCAACGAGGTAGTTTGAATATAAAGAGAAAATGTTACAGCAGCGAAATAATGTGCGAATTGAGGAGCCGAGAGGCGTGATTTCACACGGGACAAACACTTGCCAGGTATGTCGCCACGTGTCGCCCAATCCTCTCCCCTCCCCTCCCCTCCCCTCCCATCCCCGCGGTTCCAGCCCCTCACTTATCGGACTGAGACGAGAACACGTCCTTGACAGCCGACGCGGCGGTGAGATAATTAAGCGTGCTTCTTAGCGTCTCCTTCTCGCGCTGGAGCCGCTCCGCCGTGTCTTCTAATTCCAGCAGCGCTTGCTGCTCCGCCGGCGCGCCTTCGAACGTCGACGCGACCCAGAAGGAGAAAGGCGTGGGGAAGGACGACTTGCGCAGATCCGGAACTTCCTCGTCGCTTCCGCGCATCTTATTCGACATCCGGATGACGTCATGCATAATGCTCGCGACCTCGTTCGCGAGCGAGTCGATGTCGACCGGCTGTTCTGACGGCTTGTCCTCCAGCCACCGCACGCGGCCGACTAGGTACGGCCGGCTGCGGACGATATCCACCACGCGAAACCGCTCTTCACCGCGACAGATTAGAAAGTAGCGGTTGTCGGGAAATCTTTCGTGCCGGATCACCTGACCGACGCAACCGACGGCGGCGGCCGTGGCGGCGTCTTTAACGGTGTAGATAATACCGAAGCGCATGTCGGTTTGCAACAGCGTTTGCATCATGATGCGATAGCGGAACTCGAAGATTTGCAGCGGGAGCGCG
Organism: Closterium sp. Naga37s-1; assembly: GCA_947471745.1. Lineage (NCBI taxonomy): Eukaryota > Viridiplantae > Streptophyta > Zygnematophyceae > Desmidiales > Closteriaceae > Closterium > Closterium sp. Naga37s-1. Next base: position 3,556,770 of record CANJKZ010000163.1, on the reverse strand, counting down.
GTTCCGGGAAAGAGCACCAGCGGCAGCGGGAAAAGCGGTAGCTCCACAAGATCGTCGTCGCGAGGATTGAACCTCCCGCCGCTGCTGCCGCTGCTGCTGCTGCCGCCTTCCCCGCGAAACACGCTCGTTCGGAAATCGGGCCCCGCGCGGGACGCATACGACCCGTCCGGAATTGATCGGGCGGAACGACTCGTGGCGACGCTAGAGACGTCACGAATCCAGGAAGCGCCAGAGGCGGGCGCGGAGTGGGTTGGTAGCGCTCTGCCGGGAACTTGAGACGACGACGCGGGGAAAGTTGCGGGAAATGCTTGCGCGCGCGCGGATCTGTTCGCTCTGCTGCGGAGGGGCAGCTGTTCGGATGCTTGTCGGCCGGCGACAACGCGCTCCGAGGAGTCAAGGAATCTTAGAGAGAGCTTTGAGGTAAATGACGAGGGATGGGAGGAAAGCACAAAACTGCCTCCTCCCAGAGAAAGGTCTAAAAGCATCGTGCAGCCCTGTGCGCTAGGCAGGGAGGAATAATTACTCCGAGGGAGAGCGCGCCCGACCCGAAGGAGTAAATTTAAACCCGCCTGTAAGTAACTGGTGCTGCGAATAGCCAGAACCCGCCTTTCCGTCGATTGCGACTGTTACGTGAAATTCGGTTAAGAACTTGAAAACAAAATGATGCGAGCAGTCAGTCAGGCAGGCAGTAGAGCAAAAGAAGGGCACATGAGTGGAAGGATGAGGAAAGTGGTATGCGCTGCGGTGAGTGCGATGGTAGCTGTGCGACCAGTGACGACCGGATTGTTTGAGTGTGCGACTGCGAAAGCCGCGCAATACGGGGTGGGGGGGGAAAGTGGGGGTGAGTGGGGCTGAATGAGGAGGCTGGGGGCTGGATGGGGGAATGTGGCGGGGGTCAGAGTGGGCAAGGCATCAAAATTTGGCACATGCATGCTCGAGGAGTTGCTTGTCATGAGGGGCTGCGTTGCGTACAGCCTGGATGATTTACCGAATGTGAGAGAGCCACGTGGAGGAGGTTGGGCAGAAACCTCTTGCAAGAATCGCCAAGAGGGAGTTCAATCAGTGCCCGTTGAACACTTCCAAAAAATGTGGATCCCATCCCATACCCATTCTGTCGAGCTCGTATGTTATGGCACGTCGTAGGAGTTACCGAGTGAGGTTAGTCCACGCAAGCAGGATACCACGTGGACACAAGGATTAACTCGAGCCTTGCAGACAGAGATCCACCTTGCCAACAATTACAATGCAGTTTCGAGCTTGACATGTAGGATGGAGAATGCTGCTGTACTCTTCAAGAAAACCCTTTCGTTTAGTTTGGTCCGAGAACTATAATCAAACCTTGTAAAAAACAATTTCTCAACGGGATTGTATTGCATCGAGTGTAGCACGAACTCTTGGAAGTGCAGGCTCTGCCGATATTGTCAACACCGAGCCTACTTCAAATCACCTTCAGGGTTTCATTTGCCCAACCTCCCCAAGGTTTCAGCCTAGAAAATTCTCTTATAAATTTGTCTTATCATTTTCACTGTATTGTCGATTCATTTGGCCACCGCTTTGTTAGTTGTTATTCCTGCAGTCAGTTTGACAAAGAAATTGTTGGAAACCCGAATACTGTATACCAATGCTGTTTGGTTTTAGTGTAGTCCCCTTTATAAGCCTACATGTTAAGGGGGGGGGGGGGGGGGGGGGGGGGGGTTTATTGTGTTGGGCTGAGAAAAGCCCTTAGGATCTTTGCTGGACTAAATTATGAGTAGGACAATGTAATAGCGGAAGCGTTAAATAAGAACTTTGTGAACCACCTTGCGCTAGTATGTGAGGGCAAAGTAGATTAATTAAAAACAAAGGGATACAAGCTTTTATAAGAATACAAGGAATACGAAGAGATACAGTTAATAACCGTTTTGTTGTTGCTGTTGCGGTTCGATACAGTGACGACTCGGGCAACTGCTCAATAGCGAGTCAGTTGTTTGTCATTGCTGTCGCGCTGTATTTGTCAGGTCAAAAGTCGCTGACCTTAGACATTCGCATAACCTCCAGCAGTTGTTCAACCTCCGAGGGTTGACTCGCTAATGCTTCGATATGTTTCGCTTCGCTTCTGACTTGGTGTTTCGACACGACAGAGGCGCTAAATCAATAGTTTCCAACACTCCCCTTCGCTTCTGGAGTGTCGCAGCTGGTGACGTGGCTTTGTCCAGTCAGCAGCATGCAGTACTCGAACTTCTGCTTCCCGAGCTTCTTGGTCAAGTAATCAGCTGCCATCTCGGACGTGGGACAGTAAGACAGCTCAAGTCTCCCCTTCTCGATCTCGTCCTTTACGAAGAAATATCGCAGGGCGATATGCTTCGTCCTGTTCGCGAATCCGTTTTTGTTGGCTATGCGAATTGCCGACTGGTTGTCGCAGAACAAGGAGAAGCTGGGTAACTGAGCCAGCTTCGCCTCCTCCAGAAGTTCGCGAAGATACAGTCCTTCCTTGGTGGCTGAGCAGAGTGCGATATATTCAGCTTCAGCTGAAGAGAGAGCGATTAATTCCTGCTTGCTCGACTGCCAGGAGATGGGTCCGATAGGCTCGAGGCGATAGATGTAGCCGGTGCGTGAGCGTCTGTTGTCGGAGTCGCCGGCGTGATCGGCGTCGACGTAGCCGATTAGTTTAGGTGTCGTAGTCCCGTTCTTGTGGTAGGTTAGACCGACGGTTGAAGTGCTGACGAGGTAGTGGAGAGCACGGTCGAGTTCCGCCATGTGTTCAGCTTCAGGTTTCTTGAGATAGGTCGCGAGATGACTTGCGGAGTACGATAGGTCCGGACGGCAAGTGACAGCTGCGAAGAGGAGGCATCCCAGCTTTCTCTGGTAGTCGCGTATGCCGGCGGGTTTTAGTGGAGCGGATCCTTCCTTGTTATTTCCTGCCGTGTAGCGGTATGGCGTAGAGATGGTGGTCGGCGTGAGTGCGAAGCGTTTGGCGATGGTGTCGGCGTATTTTGCGGCGTTGAGGTAGATCGCGCCTTCTTCTTCCTGGATGTTGAGGCCGAGATACTGCGTGACAGTGGACGAGACTGTGAGCGTGAGATCCTTCTGTAGTTCCCCTTCGAACCAGGTGGTGACGTTGTTGGTCGAGCCGATGTAGAGTAAATCGTCCACGTAGACGATCAGTAGGATGTAGTCGGTGCCCTTTGTGAGCCGATACATGCCCTGGTCGTGAGGTAGTTGGTGGAATCCAATGCGTATAAGTCTTGCGTGCAGATACTGCTGCCACAGCCTTGGAGCTTGTTTGATGCCGTACAGGGATTTTTGCAGCTGACAGACTTGGTTAGGTTCTCCGTAGGAGCCGTGTGGGAGTTCGAAGAAGATTTCGGCGTCAACAGGTGCGTAGAGGAATGCGTTGGCGACGTGGATTTGCCGCAATTTCTTTTTCTTCATGGCGGCGATCGCGAGGAGAATTCGTAGTGAGGTGTGTCGGCTGACCGGGGCGAATGTCTCGGTGAAGTCGCGTCCGTGCTCTTGGTCGAAGCCGCGTACGACCCAGCGCGCCTTAAACTTGTCGATGGTGCCGTCTGCGTTTGTCTTCACACGGAAGACCCACTTCCCGGTGAGTACTGTCTTGTTTCGTGCCACGCCGATAGGGACGACTTTCCAGGTGTTGCGTTCCTCCAGTGCTTTCAGCTCCTTGTCCATGGCTTCACGCCATTTTTCCCTATGCTCCCCCCCCAGAGCCTGCTGAACTGTGGCAGGCTCCTTAGGAATCTCCGTGCCGTGGACCGCGGTGACTAGGCCGAGTATCTGGAGGCCACTTTGTGTGTAGCGGGGGAGAGTTGTGTCCGCGGGATAAGCTGTTTCGTCACCTGTTTCTGGGTCAGGTATGAAGTTGGGTCCTATGCGCTCTACTTTGTTGGTGTTGACTTCTGCAGGTGTAACGTAACCGGTGTCGGCGAAGTCGAAATAAGTTTCGGCGTTGACGCTTTCGCGAGGATTTTCGTCGTCCATCGGGATAGGCACGGAGCAGTATGGGAGTGGTCCTGCTTCTTCCGAGGCGTTATCCATGTTCTGCTCGTCCCAGTCAGCTTCGTCTGCGGCCGAGGCGAAGGCTCGATCACCACGGAAGCCACCTGTGGGGTCCCGATCTTCTTCCAGGTTGGCAAGATACGTCGGAAGGGTGAGTCGTTCGTAGAAAATGACATCACGTGCTGCTACTGTTTCTTTGGAGTGGACGTCGAAAATCTTCCACGCGTTGTAATTTCTTTCGATGCCCAGGTGTAGTCCCCACTGTGCGCGTTGGGAAAATCGGCCGGCTCGTGCAGATGGGGGTCGGTACTGTACCATGTAGCCGAAAACTCTTAACATTTTTGTGCTGCCCTTTTTTCCGTCCACATCAGATGCGGTGATGCGTTGTTCGGGAGCGATGATGACGAGAGCAAGTTGTGCAGCATGGCAGCGTGGTCCATTGCTTCGGGCCACTGGTGGTTGGGCAGTCGCATGCCTTGTAGCAGCTTGCGCATGGTGTTATGGAGAGTCCTGTTCATCCTTTCTGCTACGCCTTGCTGCTGGTGAGCGTAGGGAAGAGAGATGAGCCTCTTGATACCTCTTTCTGCCAAGTACTGCTTGAACCTCTGTGAGGTGTATTCTCCTCCTCCGTCTGACTGGAAGCTTTTTAGTTTCACGCCTGATTCTCGTTCTGCTACTGGGAGCCAAGCGACGAAGGCCTCGAAAGCCATGTCCTTGCTCGGAAGGTTAAGGTGCCAAACGTAACGCGTAGCGGCATCGATGAACATGATGGTGTAGCTGTATGCTCCTTGTCCAGGTTCGCGATTGTACAGGATGTCGCTGTACACTTTCTCAAGTGGTGCGTAAGTTGGTGCGCTGGGGTTGTGGTGAGAAGTGAATGGGCGATGTGGTAAGTCAGCTTCGGGGCAGGTAAAGCACGTTCCACGAGCTCGTCGAAGTTCGCTTCCATCGGTTAGGAGCAGTGAATCTTTGTCGAGTACTCCTGCTCTGATTGCGTTGTTTAACACCGTGTTGCTTGGATGTCCCATTCGTGCGTGCCAGATGTCTTCGCCAGCTCGATGTCCGGGTGAGCAATGGTACAAGTCGGAGTTGGAGTAGAAGCTTGTGGTGAAGTTTGCGCTTCGATGTACTTCTCGTGGTGTTGGGTTAAGCTGCTGCGCAGGAGTCGGTGGAGTGTCGTCGATTGGAGCCGATGCAGTTGAAGGACTAGCGATTGGTGTCGATGTTGCCGCTGCTGCTGCCGTTGTTTCTGCTACTGCCGATGTTGTCTCTGCTACTGCCGATGTTGTCTCTGCTGCTGCCGATGTTGTCGCTGCTGCTGCTGATGTTGTCGATGCTGCTGCCGGTGTTGGTTCTGCTGCTCCCGAGTGTTGAATTGTTGCTAATGCTCTTGTTCGTTCTGCCTCAGGGATGGTGAGCGAGTACCAGAAGCCTTCTGGACTGAAGTCGGGGTCGAGATCCGGTGGATGTGTCCAGGAGGTGAAAGTGACAATCCCGTCGCTGTCAGCGGTGCCAAGATCTGGGACGAAGTCGAGGACAAAGACGTTGTTTTTCAGGACCGCCTTCCCGATGTAGAGACCGCCCTTCCCGTGGTATAACTTGAACTCCCGAGTGGTGCTATCTGCTTCGAGGTGTATGCCCTTCGCCATCAGTTGACTGACGCTCAGTAGGTTGTAACCAAGCCCTTCTGCTATTAAAACCTTCGACATCTGCAGTATGACGTTTGTCTCTCGTGACTGAAGTTGCACTACGCCTTGTCGTCGTGTGTGCAGGTTCTGATTGTTGGCGACGGTGATGACGACCTTGCGTTGAAGTTTGTGTTCGCGTTGAACAAAGCGTCCTGAAGAGCACATGTGTTGTCCGCAGCAACTGTCCAAGAACCAGGTATCCTTCCCAGACGGTTCGCTTTGGGCGATGGCTGCGTACGTTGGGTTCGGTTGCAGCGATTCTCGACGTGGAGTCCTTTCGTCGAGTTGTTCTTCTGGTGAGTAGTGCGGCGGCGATTCAGTGATGCAGGAGTCGGTCAATCTTGCCATGCCGCTGACGATGTCCCTTGTTCCTTGTGCAGGTTGTCCCGTCGACGTTGTTGATGTTTGAACTTGAGTGGGAGCGGTACTCACCAAGTGGACTTGGTGAGTACGCATCGCCAACCTTCCCCGTCCAACGCAGTGTGGGCGAGGTCTCTGGCAAGGAGACACGGGGCCAGAGGTTGAGCTGGTGTGCAGTTTACCGGACCGCAAATGGCAATAGAAAATGGGGAGCAGCTGCATGGATCATGGAGGTACGAGCGACCTCCATGACTAAGCCAATGCGGCGCTCAGCAATCCCATTTTGCTGAGGGGAGTCCGGAAGCGTGAACGACTGGGTGATGCCCTCCCCACGACAAAAGTCGCGCAAGAGGTCGAAGGAGAACTCACCACCTCTGTCAGAGTGCAGACGCAGGACAGGAAGGTCCTGGCCGAACCGCTCGCTCAGCTGGAGACGGACTGTGCGGATCCAAGGGATCAAGACAGCAGAGACCTCACCCTTGCTGCGCAAGGGGAAGACTGTGGTGTACCACGTGTAGTCGTCAACTACCAGCAGAAAGTAGCGCTCACGGCCCTGTCCACTGACGCGGGCTGGGCCCCACACGTCCATGTGGAGGGTCTGCAGGGGAGCAGTCGTCGGGGGGAACGAGGAGGAGTGAGGAGTGGCGCGCTGCCGCCCCTCGACGCAAGGAAGACAGGTCGGTGCAGGCGAGGGCGGTAAGGGAGGCAGAGACCTGGGGAGACCAGAGACAAGGAGACGGGAGTGCATGCCATGAAGGCGTGGCAGGGAGGGGTGACCCAGGCGGTGGTGCCAAAGAAGAGTCTGGTGCGACAGGAGGCAACACGAGCAAGAGGCGGCTACCTGACCTGACGCGGACACCTGAGCAGACGCAACGACCTGAGGAGGCTCGGTAGCCAGCGTATACAGACTCGACCCTGGCCGACGAGTGAACGTAGCCAGGTGACGCCCCGTCCGTGTGCACGTGCAGATCGACACACGCTGACCCCCAGGAGTGGTGGTAGTGACCATCGCGTCCTGAAGGGCAGCGGTACTCACCAAGTTCGTAGAGAACGAGGGGAGGTGAAGACCTGACAGTGAGCCGGACGGAACCGCCGGACACGGGAGGACAGTGGAGGAACTGGCAACGTCCGGGCCCCCAGAGGGGTCAGCCAGTCTGACCGGAACAGGTGCAGGAAGAGGAGTGAGAGTGGTGCTGTCACGAAAGAAACAGCGCGAGGCGTCGGAGTCCAACGTGAAGGTGTGCAGGGCCTCAGCAGGCGCAGTAGCAGGGGGAGTACCAGACGCACTAGCACCTAGAGCAGCAGCGGCTATACCTGGGTCAGGCGGCACACACCGGTAACAGTCACCCTCAGCACTAAAAGACAAAGCATACATGGCAGAGATAATAACATCAAAGTCTAGGTCAAAGTTATCAACTCCTGACTGAAGCAACTGCGCCCAGCGAGGGCGCTCGACGTCATCACCAAACTCAGTACGCCAGGCATCGTCAAGGCGAGCAAAGCAGCGGCGCTCAGTGTGAAACCTCCCGCACGTCCGGCCCGCACGGGCACCCGTGCGAATGACATACGGGCAGGTCTCACTACCCTCACCCGCCCCACGCTGAACCAACCACTCACGGAGCTGCTGGGGCGTCTGGGTCTCGCTCCGACGCTGCTGCTGCTGGCCCCGACCACCACCAGGGCCTCCACGCTGAGGTCCAGACCGACCACCACTGGTCCCACCGCCTCCACTGCCGCCAGTCCCTCCGCTGCCTCCTCCGCCGCCACCAGAGCCTCCACCTCCGCCACCGGTCCCACTGCCGCCACCACCTCCACCGCCTCCACCTCCTCTACTGCTGCCCCCACTACCGCTCCCACTGCCACCTCCACCACCACCGCTGCCTCCTCCACTACCCCGGCCACCCTTGCCCTTGCTGTTGCGGCGCTTCGCACTAGTCGAAGCAGCACCAACGTCCTCAGGAACAGAGACGTCTGTAGCAGCAGCAGAGGCGAAGGAGGAGGAAAGGGGGGAGGGGGAGCACCCCTCAAAGAAGGGTGAGCGCGGAGTGCCACGAGCAGCACCTACAGCAACTGCACTAGTCTCAGCTGCGAGGAGATGCTGCTCGAGTAGGTCAACAGTGAGGGAGTTGGGGTCGAGGGTGAGGAAGTGGTCCCTGATAGAGCGAAGGGAGTCAGAGAGGCGAGTGACTATGAAGTAGAGGGTGATGAACATGGGGGGCTGGTTCGTGGGAAGGAACTCAGCAGGGACGGTAGCGCGGTAGCGAGCGTCGCTAGTGTGCAGGTGGGTAACCAGGTCCGCTACTGTGGCAAAAGCCGACAGCTCAGGGAACAGGTAGGGCAGTAGCAGCCTGCCAATAGCAGCAGTGGCAGGGGAGGAGTAGCGAGCAACGACAGCGTCGTACAGGGCCTGTGCTGTCCTGTGCTCTCCAAAGTGAGCACATTCGGTCGCAGGCAGGTGGTTGCGAATGGCTAAGCGGGCAGTAGCGTCACGAGACAACCACTGGGAATGAGTCGAAACGTCAGCTATGGCGGGAGGGGCTTGAGCGGCACCGGACACGTGGTCAAACAGTGAGACACTGGCTAGGGGGGGGCCTAGGGGGGGCTGAGGGGCCAAACATACGGGGCCGAGGGGCCAAACAAGGGGCCGGGCGCAGGGCTCTGAATTGGGGCCGAGGGGCCTAGGGGCCGAGGGGCCAAACAAGGGGCCGGGGGGCCTAGGGGGCCGAGGGGCCGAACAAGGGGCCGGGCGCAGGGCTCTGAATTGGGGCCGAGGAGCCTAGGGGCCGAGGGGCCAAACAAGGGGCCGGGGGGCCTAGGGGGCCGAGGGGCCAAACACACGGGGCCGAGGGGCGGGGCCGAGGGGCCAAACAAGGGGCCGGGCGCCGGGCTAGGTACGGGGCCGGGCGCCGGGCTAGGTACGGGGCCGGACGCGGGCTAGGTACGGGATCGGGCGCTGGGCAGGTACAAGGCCGGGCGCTGGGCTCTGTATTGGGGCCGAGGGGCCTAGGAGCCGAGGGGCCAAACAAGGGGCCGTGGGGCCTAGGGGGGCAAAGGGGCCAAACACACGAGGCCGAGGGGCGGGGCCGAGGGGCCAAACAAGGGGCCGGGCGCAGGGCTAGGAACGGGGCTGGGCGCTGGGCAGGTACGGGGCCGGGCGCTGGGCCTGAATTTGGGCCGAGGGGCCTAGGGGGCCGAGGGGCCAAACACACGGGGCCGAGGGGCCAAACAAGGGGCCGGGCGTGGGTGTTGACGGGCCGGGGCTAGGTACGGGGCCGGGCGCTGGGCGAGGGACTGAGCCGGGCGCGGGCGTCGACGGGCGCGGGCTAGGGAAGGGGGCCGGGCGCGGAGCTAGGTACGGGGCCGGGCGCTGGGCTAGGAACGGGGCCTAGCGCGGGCTAGGTACGGGGCCGGGCGCGGGTGTCGACGGGGTGCTGGCTAGGTACGGGGCCGGGCACGGGTGTCGACAGGGCGCGGGCTAGGTAAGGGGCCGGGTCGCAGGCTAGGTACGGGCTGGTCGCGGGCGTCGACGGGGCGCGGGCTAGGTACGGGGCCGGGCGCGGGTGTCGACTGGGCGATCGCGAGCTAGGTACAGGGCCGGGTCACGGGCTAGGTACGGGCCGGTCGCGGGCGTCGACGGTGCGCGGGCTAGGTACGGGGCCGGGCGCGGGTGTCGACGGGGCGATCGCGGGCTAGGTACGGGCCGGGCACGGGCGTGAGAAAGGGCCGAGCGCGGGCTAGGTACGGGCCTATCGCGGGCTAGGTACGGGCCAGGCGCGGGCAGGAGATTGGGCCGGGCGCAGGCTAGGTACGGGCCTATCGCGGGCGCGGTACGGGCGGGGCACGGGGCTAGGAACGAAGTAGCAGGTGGTGGGCCCAATAGTAATCTACTCTAATACCATGTTAGAATCAGTGACGAGAATGATTGATTAGGAGAAAGGGGGGGGTACAAGTAGAATGTCGAGAAGATTTGTGTACCCCCTAAAGCTAGCCCCCATACTGTTAAGAATGAGGAATGAATGAATTAGGAAACAGGTGGGTACAAATAGGAAAACCTAGAAGTGTTGTACCCCATATTGTCTACCCCACTACAGCCTACAAAGACTATAGCATATAAGTTTGACACACCCCCATAGGCAAAGTGGGGGAGAACAAGAGGTCACAAGACCAGTCAAGCAAAGCAAAGCAAGCTCAGGGTGGATCACAATGTCACCACACAATCCGAGCACAAGAGCAAGGCCAAAAGGCCAGTTCACATGCAAGATCATATATAAACGTAAACAGGCAAGTGCAGGTACAGAAAGATCACAGTACAAGCAAGGTCAAGAAGTTAGCAAGTGAGGCCAAGTAGGCACAAGACCTAGCATCGTACAGAAGCGCTGATGATCACCAGGCGGAAGTGCCTTGGTAAAGATATCAGCAGTGTTGGCCTCAGAGGCCACGTAAGCAAGGCGCAGCTGACCACGCTGCTGCAGCTCACGAGCAAGGAAGTAGCGAAGAGCAATGTGCTTCGTTCTGTGCTCCAGTCTGTGCTCCCGACACAAGGCCAGCATGGCCTTGTTGTCTACGTACAGAACTGGAGGAGAACGAGGAGGCTCTCCTAGGTCAGTCAGCAGGTAGGTGAGCCAGCGGAGCTCCTGTGCAGCCATGGCCCCCGCGTAGATCTCAGCCTCACAGCTGGAGCCGAGAACAGAGGACGAGCGGGTAGACCGCCACGAAACAGAACCGGAGCCAAGGCTGAAGGTGTAACCCTGTGACGACCGCTGCGTAGCCTGGTCGTCACCCCAAGAAGCGTCTGCGTGACCTGTGAGGACCACTCGACGTCGCCCTCCAAGCACTAGCCCCATGCCCGACGTCGCTGCAGCCATGTGCTCTGGTCGGTGTCTCCCAGGAGCAACATAGCGTGCCAAGATGCTAAGAGGGTATGCAAGGTCAGGTCGTGTGCAGGTCATCAGGTACATGAGGCAGCCAACAAGCTCTGGGTACGGGCCACTCGGCTCTACGGACTCATCCAAAGGCAGAGCTGAGAGCGAGTGGCGAGTAGACAGAGGAGTGGCCTGAGGCGAGGAGTACGTGAAGTCGAAGCGCTGAAGGACCTGCTGCACCATGTGTGACTGAGTCAGGGTAATGGTGCGCTGTGCTCTGTCCCGGGTGATCTGCAAGCCAAGGTAGCTGCGCAGTTCACCCAGGTCTGTGCACGTGTGTCTCTTCTGCAGCTCGGACTTCACGTGGGCGAGTCCAGCAGTGTCAGCTGTGGCAAAGACCAAGTCGTCGACGTAAACGAGGATGTAGAACGGCGGCAGAGAGGTGTCGGTGCGCAGAAACAGCGACGGGTCGGCTGTAGAAGGAGCAAACCCAAGAGCCGCAAGAGTAGTCCTCAGTGTGTTGTGCCACTCACGGGGCGCCTGGCGGAGACCGTAGACTGGCCGCCGGAGGCTCCATTGGGTACCAGGAGGAAACGACCCAGTGAAGCCAGGTGGGCGGCGCAGCCAGATCTCCTCGTGCAGGCTGCCCTGTAGGAAGGCTGTGCTGAAGTCAAGCGAGTGGAGCTCGTAGTCACGCTGAGCAGCAACGTGCAGCAGTACCCGAAGAGTGGTCATCTTCGGGGTAGGGGAGAAGGTCTGAAAGAAGTCAACTCCCTGTCGCTGACTGAAGCCACGTGCAACGTAACGCGCCTTGAAGGCAGGCGGAGAACCCGGCGGCCGCTTCACCCTGAAGATCCACATGCCACTGACGATGTTCGCCCCAGGTGGGGGAACCTCGTCGACGTAGGTGCCTGTGGACTTCCAGGAAGCCATCTCTGCGTCCATGGCTGTCTGCCACTGAGAGGAGTAGGGACCCTCGATCGCCTCAGCGTACGATCGAGGAGTCGGGATGTCTGGTGCATCCGGGTCTCCCTCAGGGGCAAGCAGCGTGGACACGAGATGAGGTAAAGCAGCAGCAAAACACTGGAACTCCTCCTGTCGGTCCTCAAGGACGTCCGTGCTAAGAGCACACTCACCCCCGACGGACGGAGGACAGACAGACGCAGACTCAGCAACAAGACAGGCAGCGTAGTCTAGACGATAGCGAGCAGCAAAGTCGACAAGCTCAGCAACTAGGGCCGACGCAGCAGTGGACTCAAAGGAAGGGTCACTGACAACAGTAGTCAGGAGACGCGTGACAGTAGGACTGGCAGCACGAAGAGAGTCAGACGCCGGGTCAGCAAGAACAGGAAGAGAGGACTCTGGAGGAGACGGCAACGGGACACGCAGAGGAGCAGTGGAAGGACGCAGTGCCATCTGGTGTGTGCCTGGGACCGCAGGAGGACGCGGACGCGGAGCGCGACCACTAGTGCGAGCAGCACGAACAGGCGACGCAGGACGAGACGCAGGCTCACGACGCTCAGCAAGACCTCCAGTAGGACCAGTGTAGGGAGAGGGAGCAGGTAGGGGAGAGGCGGGCTGTAACTGTGACTGCGACTAGACAGGCTGTGGACACTCTAAGGGAGGATTAGGACCAGTAGAGGGCGGGAGACCAAGAACCTGCTCAAGGAGCGGAACAAGTACGGCCTCGGCCGCGCAGCGCCTCCAGAACCAGCAGGGACAGCACCAGTACCCCCAGCGGCAGCACCAGCGCCAGCAGCACCTCCAGCTCCAACAGCGCCAACTCCAGCACCCTCAGACGCACCAGCGCCAGCAGAACCACCAGCGCCAGCACCCCCAGTAGCTCCAGCTCCAGCAGCTCTAGCAGCCCCAGCAGCACCAACTCCAGCAGGACCAGCAGCTCCAGCACCGCCAGCAGCTCCAGCAGTACCTCCAGCAGGACCAACTCCAGCAGCCCCAGCAGCACCTGAAGTCCCAGCAGCTCCAGTACCGCCAGTACGAGCACCTCCGGGACCAGCAGCAACAGTAGTACCTCTAGCTCCAGCAGCACGGCTCCAGCACCGGGCAAACCACTCACGCAGCTCCTGCGGAGAGAGTAGCTCCCGCCTCGACGAAGCACCGTGAGAGGCCACACGAGCAGACCGAGCACCCCCAGGCTCCGCACCCCCAGGCTCCGCACCCCCAGGCTCAGCACCCCCAGACTCAGCACCCCCAGGCTCAGCACCCCCAGGCTCCGCCCCCCTGGGGGGGAAGCCAAGGAAGACGCAGGGAACAGCACGGGGGGACAGCTTGTCCGCAGACAAGTCGCGGACAAACGCCCGAGATCCCCAGACCCGAAACGCAGACGCATCGCCAACCTTCCCGGTCCACCGCAAAGTGGGGGAGGTCTCTGGCAAGGAGACCCGGGGCTGAAGGTTGAGCTGATGCGCTGCGTACTGAACCGCAAACGGCCACAGAAAATGGGGGGCAGCCGCATGGATCATGGACGTACTAGCGACGTCCATGACCATGCCAATGCGGCGCTCAGCAATCCCATTTTGCTGTGGAGAGGCCGGAAGCGTGAAGGTCAGGCGGATACCCTGTGCACGACAGAAGGCTCCCAGACGGGCAGAGGAAAACTCCCCGCCTCTGTCAGAGTGCAGACGCAGAACAGGAAAGTCCGAGCCGAAACTCTCTCTGAGCTGGAGACGAGCTGCGCGGATCCAGTCGATCAACACCTCAGGGACGTCACCCTTGCTGCGTAAGGGGAACACCGTGGTGTAACGCGAGTAGTCGTCAACCACCAACAGGAAGTAACGCTCGTGACCCTGGCCACGGACGCGGGCGGGGCCCCACACGTCCATGTGAAGAGTCTGCAGTGGAGCCTCTGTCGGAGGAAACTCGGAGGAGTGAGGGGCGGCGCGCTGTCGCCCCTCGACGCAGGGGACGCAGGTAGGGGCAGGCCCCTGAGGTAGGGGAGGTAGGGACCGGGGGAGACCAGAGACAAGGACACGGGAGGCCATGCCTCGGAGACGAGGCAGGGAGGGGTGACCAAGGCGGTGGTGCCAGAGGAGAGTCTGGTGGGACAGGAGGCGACACGAGCAGGGGGCAGACTCAGGACCAGACCTGGACGCTGCAGCAAACACCTGACTCGACGCAGCTACCTGACCAGACTCAGTAACCGGAGGAGACTCAGTAGTCAGTGTGTACAGGCTCGACCCCGGCCGACGGGTAAACGTGGCCAAGTGTCGGCCCGTCCGAGCACACGTGCAGTGGGTCACCCGCTGACTCGCAGGAGTGAACTGGTCAACCCCCTTATCCTGTAGATCAGCTCCACTCACCAAGTTCGTAGAGAACGAGGGGAGGTAGAGACCTGACAGGGTGCCAGAGGGGGCTGCCGGGCACGGTAAGACAGTGGAGAAGCTAGCAAGGACAGGACCCCCAGAGGGGTCCGCCAGGGAGACCGCAACCGGCCGACTAAGCGGCGTAAGCGTGGCGCGGTCTCGAAAGAAGGAGCGGGAAGCACTCGAGTCAAGGGTGAAGGTGTGGAAGGCCTGAGCCGACGTGGTACCTGAGAGAGCAGACTCACCAGCACCTGGAGCAGCATACGCACTAGCACCTAGAGCAGCAGTCTCACCAGCACCTAGAGCAGCAGCCTCAATGCCCGGGTCAGGCGGAAGACACAGGTAACAGTCACCCTCATCACTAGTAGACACAGCATACATGGCAGCAAGAATAGCATCATAATCAAGATCAAAGATAGCAACCCCCGCCCGAGACAGCTCTCCCCAGCGAGGGATCTCAGTGGCGTCAGGGAACTGGTGACGCCACGCGTCCGTCAGGCGGCCAAAGCAGCGCTGGGTGGAGTGCGGGCCCCCGCACTGCTCACCAGCGCGGTCGCCGGTACGGAGGACGTAGGTGCAGGGACCAGTACCCCCACCTCGCTGACGCCCAGCGTACCACTCACGAAGCTGCTGGGGGGACGGGGTCTCACGACTGCGCTGCTGCTGCTGGCGTTGACCACCACCGGAGCCACTCCTCTGCGCAAAGCCGTGACCAGCTCCACCGCTGCCTCCGCCGCCTCCGCCACCTCCGCCGCCTCCGCCACCTCCGCCGCCTCCGCTCCCTCCGCCACCGCCGCCGCCTCCTCCGCCTCCACTGCTGCTGCCGACACCTCCACCCCCGCCACCACTCCCACCACCACCCCCACCCCCTCCACTGCCTCCACCACCACCTCCACCGCCCCCGCCAGCCCCTCCAGCGCCCTTGCCCCCCTTGCCCTTGCCGGTGCGGCGTCTCCCGCTAGGGGCAGACGCAGCGCCGACCGACTCGAAACCACCGAGGTCGGCCGCAGCAGCAGAAGCAACAGAGGGCAAGAGGGGGGAGGGGGAACACCCCTCAAAGACGGGGGTGCGAGGGTCACCACGAGAGGCTCCTACAGCGACTATGCTCTTCTCTGCTGCTAGGAGGCGCTCCTCGAGGAGGTCAACGGTGAGTGTGGTGGGGCAAACTGAGAGGAAGTGGTCCCTGACTAAGCGAAGGGAGTCAGGGAGCCGGGTGACTATGTAGTAGAGGGTGATGTACATGGGGGGGGGGTTCTTGGCACAGAACTCAGCAGGAAGCGCAGCGCGGTAGCGAGTGTCACTAGTGCGAAGGTGCGTAATGAGGTCAGCGACTGTGGGAAAGGCAGCAAGGTCAGGGAACAGGTACGGCAGCATGAGGCGGCTAAGCGCAGCAGTGGCAGGGGAGGAGTAGCGTGCAACTACAGCGTCGTACAAGGTCTGAGCACTCTTGTACTGGCTAAAGTGCGCACGCTCAGTGGTCGGTAAGTGTCGACGCACAGCAAGACGGGCAGCAGCATCGCGTGTGGCCCACTGTGAGCGAACAGTGCTGTCAGCAGCAGCAGGCGGGGCAGGAGAGGCACCAGAGGTGAGATCGAACATGGAGAGCCCGTCAGCCCTATCGCACTGGAGGAACAGCTGGAGGTCATCTACCCAGACCTCAAAGTCAACAGCACGACCCTCAGCATCAAAGGTAAGGACACTGGGGGTAGCCATGACTGCAGTGGCCTAGCAGGGAGGGATCTCACCAGTCCGAGTAAGTAGGGCCGGGGCGCGCCGGTAGGAACAGTAGCAGCTCAGCGGCAGGGCGGCTCGGCGGCTAGGCTGCTGGGCGGCTCGGCTGCTGGGCGGCTCGGCAGCTCGGCTCGGCGGCTCGGCTGCTGGGCGGCTCGGCGGCTCGGCGACTCGGCTGCTGGGCGGCTCGGCGGCTCGGCTGCTGGGCGGCTCGGCAGCTCGGTTGCTGGGCGGCTCAGCGGCTCGGCGGCTCGGCTGCTGGGCGGCTCGGCTGCTGGGTGGTTCGGCTGCTCAGCTGCTGGGCGGCTCAGCGGTGAAGGGGCCGGTAGAGGCGACGATGGGGCCGCTAGGGGCGGCCACGGGGCCGCTAAGGGCGACGAGGTGGCCGCGAAGGGCGGCGACGGGGCCTCCAGGGGCGGCGACGGGGCCGCTGGGGGCGGCGACGGGGCCGCAGAGGGGCCGCAAGGGGCCTAGAGGGGCGGCGACGAGGCCGCGAAGGGGCCGTAAGGGGCCTAGAGGGGGCGGCGACGGGGCCGGAAGTGGCGGCGACGGGGCCGCGAGGGGCCTAGAGGGGCGGCGACGGGGCCGCTAGGAGCGGCGACGGGGCCGTGAAGGGGCCGCGAGGGGCCTATAGGGGCGGCGACGGGGCCTAGAGCGGCGGCGACGAGGCCGTGAAGGGGCCGTGAGGGGCCTAGAGCGGCGGCGACGGGGCCTAGAGCGGCGGCGACGGGGCCGTGAAGGGGCCGCGAGGGGCCTAGAGGGGCGGCGACGGGGTCGCTAAGGACGGTGACGGGGCCGCTAAGGGTGGCGCGAGGGGCCTCTAGGAGGGCGCGACGTGAGGGCGGCCTACGGGGCACGCCTCGGGCAGAAAAAAAGATCGAGTTAGGTGGTGGGCCCTGAGAAGCGTTCCCACGAGGGAACCTGCTCTATACCATGTTAAGAATGAGGAATGAATGAATTAGGAAACAGGTGGGTACAAGTAGGAAAACCTAAAAGTGTTGTACCCCATATTGTCTACCCCACTACAGCCTACAAAGACTATAGCATATAAGTTTGACACATACAACCTAGATGCAACTAAGCCTAGATACAACTAAGCATATATGTTTGACACGTATTACCCCGGATAGAAGCGCACCTGCGCTTATGATAAAGCACGGATTTTTAGGGGGGTGCGCTTCCAATTGAGTCATTTTTATAAGCGCATGCGCTTATATAATGACAGATACAGATATATAATTTTATAGCATCAAAATGTACATCTCAGTCGTACCATTCCAAACGAAGGGAAATTTTATAGCGCCAGGAATCAGAATCGCTCGCTACCGATTTTTTTCCAACACACAGGGGCAAAGACACGTCAGATTGCCCCTGTGCCAGCACATCTTGACCTTACGCGCAGCTTCTAAGGTCTTGGCGAGTCAAACGAAGCAATTAAGAAATTAGGCTCGCTTCAATTTTGAATCTCGTTACTGTGTTTAGCAGGCTTTAAATAAAAAATTATGCATGCGCTTATAATAAAAAAGGGTCTTACAGGGGGTGCGCTTATAATTGAGGATCGGCCATAAGCGCATTGCTCCAGATATAAGCGCATGCGCTTTTAATAGGCCTGCGCTCATATCCGGGGCGATACGGTAACCCTGATTGGGTTGTACCCCTTATGGGCTACCCCACTATAGCCTACACAAATGTAAGCACTATAACATTCTGACACACCCCCCTAGGCAAAGTGGGGGAGAACAAGTGGTCACAAGACCAGACAATAAAAGCAAAGCAAGCTCAGGGTGGATCACAAAGTCACCACACAGTCTGAGCACAAACAAAGGGCCATAAGGCCAGTTCACATGCAGAGTTATATAAAAGAGAACAAACAATACAGTGATCATATCCTAGCAAGTGTAAGCATGCCGGTATATATATAGATCACAGTACAAGCAGAGTCACGCAGTGAGCAAGTGAGGCAAAGTAGGCACTAGGCCTAGCACAGTAGAGAAGCGCTGATGATCACCAGGCGGAAGTGCCTTGGTGAATATATCAGCAGTGTTGGCCCTAGTGGCCACGTACGCAAGACGAAGCTGGCCACGCTGCTGCAACTCTCGAGCAAGGAAGTATCGCAGAGCGATGTGCTTCGTTTTGTGCTCCAGTCTGTGCTCCTGACACAAGGCAATCATGGCCTTGTTGTCTACGTACAGAACTGGAGGTGAACGAGGCTGCTCTCCCAAGTTAGTCAGCAGGTAGGTGAGCCAGCGTAACTCCTGTGCAGCCATGGCCCCGGCGTAGATCTCAGCCTCACAACTGGAGCTATGAACCAAAGACAAGCGGGTAGACCGCCAGGAAACAGAGCCGGAACCGAGGCTGAGTCGTCAACCCAAGAAGCGTCTGCGTGACCAGTGAGGACAACTGGACCCCGTCCTCCAAGCACAAGCCCCATGCCCGACGTACTGCACAAGTAACGCAGTACCCTCTTCGCAAAATCCTAGTGCACCTTTCGGTGCCTACCGGGAGCCACGTAGCGAGCCAGGAGGCTGAGAGGGTACGCGAGGTCAGGTCGTGTGCACGTCATCAGGTACATAAGGCAACCCACAATCTCTGGGTACGGACCACTCGGCTCTATGGACTGATCCGAAGGTGGAGCTGAGAGCGAGTGGCTGGTAGGCAGAGGAGTGGGCTATTGCAAGGAGAACTGGAATCTGAAGCGCTGAAGGACTTGGTGCACCATGTGTGAATGAGTCAGTATGATGGTGCGCCGTGCTCTGTCCCGGGTGATCTACAAGCCAAGATAGCTGCACAACTTACCCAGGTCATTGCAGATGTGTCTCTTCTGCAGCTCGGACTTCACAAGGATCAGTGTCAGAAGTGGCAAAGACGAGGTCGTCGACATACACGAGGACGTAGAACGGCGGCAGCGACGTGTCGGTGCGTAGAAACAGCGACGGGTCAGCAGAAGAAGGAGTAAACCCCAGAGCTGCAAGTGTAGTCCTCAGTGTGTCGTGCCACTCACGAGGCGCTTGGCGGAGACTGTAGACTGGCCGACGGAGGCTCCACTAGGTACTTGCAGGAAACGACCCTGTGAAGCTAGGTGGGCGGCGCAGCCAGATCTCCTCGTGCAGGCTGCCCTGTAAGAAAGCTGTGCTGAAGTCCAGAGAGTGCAGCTCGTAGTCACGCTGAGCAGCGACGTGCAGCAACACCCGAAGAGTAGTCATCTTCGGGGTGGGGGAGAAGGTCTAGAAGTAGTCGACCCTCTGTCGCTGACTGAAGCCTCGAGCAACGTAACGCGCCTTGAAGGCAGGCGGAGAACCCGGCGGCCGCTTCACCCTGAAAATCCACACGCCATCGACTATGTTCACCCAAGACGGGGGAACTGCGTCGACGTAGGTGCCTGGAATTCCAGGATGCCATCTCGGCATCCATGGCTGCCTGCCACTGAGAGGAGTAAGGACCCGTAATCGCCTCTGCGTATGAGCGCAGGGTCGGGATGTCTGGTGCATCCGGGTCTCCCTCAGGGGCAAGCAGCATGGAAGCAAAACGAGGCACAGCAGCTGCAAGACACTCAAAGTCCTCTTGCTTGTCCTCAAGGACGTCCGTGCCCAGAGCACACTCAACCCCAGCGGACGAAGGACTGGGAGACTCAGACCCAGCAAGAAGAGCAGTGGCGTAGTCTAGACGACAGGCAATAGCAAAGTCAACCAGCTCAGCAACGAGGGCAGACGCAAACAGTGGACTCAAACAAGGGGTCAGTGACAACAGTGGCAAGAAGACGAGAGACAATGGGACTGGCAGCACGAGCGCCGTCGGACTCAGGGTTAGGGACGGCAGGAAGAGGGACTCAGGAAGAGCAGGCAGAGGAACACGCAGTGGAACAGAGGAAGGACGAAGTGCCATAGCGTGGGTGCCAGGGACAGGAGGAGGACACGGACGAGGAAAGCGACGACCAGTGCGAACAGGGGAGGCAGGACGAGACACAGGCACATGACGCACTGTAAGACCGCCGACCTGCTTAGTGTAAGGAGAAAGAGCAGGTAGTGCGGAGGCTGGCTATAACAGTGGCTTCCACTCGTCAGGCGGTGGACACAGTAAGAGAGGAGTAAGGCCAGGAGAAGACGGGACATCAAGTACCTTGTGAAGCAGGGGAACGAAGTACAGTTGCGACCGCACAGTGCCTCCAGCACCTCTAGCTCCAGGGTCAACAGCTCCAGCTCCTACTGCTCCAGCGCCTCCCACGCCAGTGCCTCAAGCTCCAGAGCCCACAGCTCAAGCTCCTCCAGCCCCAGCAGCTCCAGGCTCCATAGGGTCTCCAGCTACAGCTCCCCTAACACCACCAGATCTGGCAGCTCCAGTACCCCTAGTACGAGCACCTCCAGGACCAACAGATGCAGCACCTCCGGTACCACCAGCTCCAGCAGTAACTCCAGCACCTCCAGCTCCAGTGTCTCCAGCGGCAGAGTCTCCAGCTCCTACAGCTCCACTCCAAAGGCGTGTGCGCTGAGCAAACCACTCGCACTGCTGCTGCAGGGAGAGAGGCTCCGGCAGGGGAGACAGTCGTGGCGAAGCACCCGCAGGACCTCCAGAAGAAGCAGTACCCCTCGGCGCAGCACCCCAAGACTCCGCACCCTCAGACTCAGCACCCCTCAGGCTCCACACCCTCACGCTCAGCACCCCAAGGCTCCACACCCGCAGGCTCCGAACCCCAGGCTCCGCACCCCCAGTCTCAGTACCCCCAGACCCGGCACCCTCAGACTCAGCACCCCTAGGCTCCGCACACCCAGACGCAGCACCCCCAGACGCAGCACCTCGAGCAGCACCTGAGCCGACAGCTACCTCAACAGGCGCAGTACCAGGGAGAGGGTCTACCTGAGACACACCTGAGGGAGCAGGACCCTGGGGGGTGAGGGGGTCTACCGGAGGGGGACTTGGAGCAAGGAAGAGCGGCGGGGGTGGGGGAGGGGCAGAGCAATAGGGGAAGAGACGGTAAAAGGGAACCGACTCGTCAAACGTGACGTCATGAGAGGGGAAGACACGGCGTGAGGTGGGGTGGTAAAACTGCCAGCCAGGCGCGTCAAGGGAAAAGCCAAGGAAGACGCAGGGAATAGCGCGGGCGGAGAGCTTGTCCGCGGACGTATCGCGAACAAAGGCACGAGAACCCTTTACCCGGAACACTGATGCATAGCCAACCTTCCCCGTCCAACGTAGTGTAGGCGAAGTCTCCGACAAGGAGACACAGGGCCAGAGGTTGAGCTGATGTGCCGTGTACCGGACCACAAACGGCCACTGAAAATGGGAAGCTGCCGCATGGATCAAGGAGGTACGAGCGACCTCCATGACTAAGCCAATGCGGCGCTCAGCAATCCCATTTTCCTTAGGGGAGTCCGGAAGCGTGAATAACTGGAGAATGCCCTCCCCACGACAGAAGTCCTGTAAGAGGTCGGAGGAGAACTCACCACCTCTGTTAGAGTGCAGACGCAGGACAGGATGGTCCGCACGGAACCACTCGCGGAGCTGGAGACGGACTGCGCGGATCCAAGGGATCAAGACATCAGGGACCCCCCCCTTGCTGCACAAGGGGAAGAGCGTGGTGTACCGCGTGTAGTCGTCAACAACCAGCAGAAAGTAGCGCTCGCGGCCCTGTCCACTGACGCGGGCTGGGCCCCACATGTCCATGTGGAGAGTCTGCAGGGGAGCAGTCGTCGGGGGAAACGAGGAGGAGTGAGGAGCGGCTCGCTGCCGCCCCTCGACGCAAGGAAGGCAGGGCGGGGCAGGCGAGGGCGGGAGGGGAGGCAGAGACCTTGGAAGACCAGAGACAAGGAGGCGGGAATGCATGCCACGAAGGCGTGGCAGGGAGGGGTGACCCAGACGGTGGTGCCACAGAAAAGTCTGGTGCGATAGGAGGCGACACGAGCAAGGGGGTGCTACCTGACCTGACGCGGACACCTGGACAGACGCAGCTACCTGAGGAGGCTCGGTAGCGAGTGTGTATAGACTCGACCCTGGTCGACGAGTGAACGTGGCCAGGTGACGGCCCGTCCGTGTACACGTGCAGATCGACACACGCTGACCCCCAGGAGTGGTGGTAGTGACCATCGCGTCCTGGAGGGCAGCGGTACTCACCAAGTTCGTAGAGAACGAGGGGAGGTGAAGGCCTGACAGTGAATCGGACGAAACCGCCGGACACGGGAGCACGGTGGAGGAACGGGCGAGGACTGGTCCCCCGGAGGGGTCAGCCAACCTGACCGGTACACGTGCAGAGAGAGGAGTGAGGGTGGTGCTGTCGCAAAAGAAACAGCGTGAGGCACCTGAGTCAAGTCTGAAGGTGTGTAAGGCCTGAGCAGGCACAGTACCAGGGAGAACAGACTCACTAGCACCTAGAGCAGCAGCCTCTATACCTGGGTCAGGCGGCACACACAGGTAACAGTCACCCTCAGCACTAAAATACAAAGCATACATAGCAGCAAAGATAACATCATAGTCTAGGTCAAAGATAGCAACTCCAGACCTAAGCAGCTCTGCCCAGCGGGGGCGCTCGGCCTCGTCACCAAACTCTGCGCGCCAAGCGTCGTCGAGGCGGGAGAAGCAGCGGTGCTGAATGTGAGGCTTCCCGCATGCCTGACCAGCACGGTCACCCGTGCGAATGACATACGGGCAGCTACCACTACCCCTAGACGCCCCACGCTGAGCAAACCACTCACGAAGCTGCTGGGGCGATGGGGTCTCGCTCCGACGCTGCTGCTGCTGCCTTTGGCCTCCTAAAGAACCTCCACGCTGAGCTCCAGTCCGACCGCCACCACTCCTACCGCCGCCACTACCGCCACTCCTACCGCTGCCACCACCGCCGCCACCAAAGCCCCCACTCCCGCCACCAATCCAACCTCTGCCACCACCTCCACTGCCTCCACCACCTTCACTGCTGCCCCCACCACCACCCCCGGTGCCACCGCCACCACCCCTGCCACCCTTGCTCTTGCTGCTGCGGCGCTTCGCACTAGCAGAAGTAGCCCCAACGTCCTCAGCACCAGGGACGTCGACAGCAGTACTAGAGGCTTAGGAGGGGGCAAGGGGGGAGGGGGAACACCCCTCAAAGAAGGGTGTGCGCGGAGTGCCACGAGCAGCACCTACAGTGACTACACTAGTCTCAGCTGCAAGGAGGTGCTGCTCGAGGAGGTCAATAGTGAGGCCTGTGGGGTTGAGGGAGAGAAAGTGGTCCCTGTCAGAGCGAAGAGAGTCAGGGAGGCGTGTGACTATAAAATAGAGAGTGATGTACATCGGGGGCGGGTTCCTGTCAAGGAACTCTGCTGGGAGGGCAGCGCGGTAGCGAGCATCGCTAGTGCGAAGGTGGGAAACCAGGTCCTCTACCGTGGCAAAGGCGGACAGCTCGGGAAACAGGTAGGGCAGGAGAAGACGGCCTAGAGCAGCAGTGGCCGGCAAGGAGTAACGGGCGACAACAGCGTCGTACAGGGCCTGTGCTGTCCTGTGCTGTCCGAAGTGAGCGCATTCGGCTAACGGCAGGTGGTTGCGAATGGCTAAGCGAGCAGTGTCAAACATATATGCTTAGTTATATCTAGGCTTAGTTCATGTGTTTACATTTGTCTAGGCTATAGTGGGTTTAGCCTTAGGGGGTACACAATTCTCTCGACATTCTACTTGTACCCTTCCTTGCTTCCTAGTCAACCATTCTCACCTAAGAATCTAACATGGTATCAGAGCAACTAAGTCTTAGGACCTAGTCTCAATGGGCCCACCACCTACTGCACTACCCGTACCTAGCCCGTCGACATTGTCGCCCGCGCCCGGCCAGTACCTAGCCCGTCGCCCGGCCCGTACCTAGCTCGTCGCCTCGGCTCCGCTGGCCCCGTCGACTTTGTCGCCCGCGACCGGCCCGTACCTAGCTCGTCGCCAGGCCCGTACGTAGCCCGTCGCCTCGGCCCCGCTGGCCCCGCCGTCTTTGTCGCCCGCGCCCGGCCCGTACCTAGCTTGTCGCCCGGCCCGTTCCTAACTCGTCGCCAGGCCCGTACGTAGCCCGTCGCCTCGGCCCCGCTGGCCCCGCCGTCTTCGTCGCCCGCGCCAGGCCCGTACCTAGCCCGTCGCCCGGCCAGTACCTAGCCCGTCGCCCGGCCCGTACCTAACCCGTCGCCCGGCCCGTACCTAGCCCGTCGCCTCGGCCCAGCTGGCCCCGTCAACTTCGACGCCTGCGCCCGGCCCGTACCTAGCCCGTCGCCCGGCCTGTACCTAGCCCGTCGCTCGGCCCTGTACCTGTTTGGCCCCTCGGCCCCCTTGGCCCCTCGGCCCCTAGTTTGGCCCCGCGGCCCCTAGGCCCCCCGGCCCCTACCTTGGGCCCCTACTTTGGCCCATCGGCCCCCAAGGCCCCTTGTTTGGCCCCTCGGCCCCCCTAGGCCCCTCGGCCCCCCTAAGCCCCCCCCGGCCCCTACTTTGGCCCCTCGGCCCCCTAGGCCCCTCGGACCCTCCTCAGAGACTTGCACCAGGCCCCCCGGCCCCTTGTTTGGCCCCTCGGCCCCCTAGGCCCCTCGGCCCCCTGTTTGGCCCCGCGGCCCCCATGCTCCTCTGCCCCTATGGCGTTGCTTCGAGTTCTCCCGTTCGACCCGGAGGGCAGACCTGTAGCATTTGACACGTGGCACGACGATCTGCAACTGTACCTACTGAGCGACAGTCGGGACAGTGTCTCGCTGTTTGGCCTCGTGTCCGGTGCCGCTCCAGCCCCTCCCGCCACAGCTGACGTTTCGACTCGTTCCCAGTGGCTCTCTCGTGATGCTACTGCCCGCTTGGCCATTCGCAACCACCTGCCCGCAACAGAATGTGCTCACTTTGGCGAGCACAGGACAGCACAGACCTTGTACGACGCTGTCGTTGCTCGCTACTCCTCCCCTGCCACTGCTGCTCTTGGCAGACTGCTACTGCCCTACCTTTTCCCTGAACTATCGGCTTTTAACACAGTAACGAACCTGGTTACCCACCTGCGCACTAGCGACGCCCGCTACCGCGCTGCCGTTCCTGCTGAGTTCCTTCCCACGAACCAGCCCCCCATGTTCATCACCCTCTACTTCATAGTCACTCGCCTCCCTGACTCCCTTCGCTCTGTCAGGGACCACTTCCTCACCCTCGACCCCACTTCCCTCACTGTTGACCTCCTCGAGCAGCATCTCCTCGCAGCTGAGACTAGTGCAGTTGCTGTGGGTGCTGCTCGTGGCACCCCGCGCTCACCCTTCTTTGAGGGGTGCTCCCCCTCCCACCTTTCCTCCTCCTTCGCCTCTGCTGCTACTGCAGACGTCTCTGTTCCTGAGGACGTCGGTGCTGCTTCGACTAGTACGAAGCGCCGCAACAGCAAGGGCAAGGGTGGCCGGGGTAGTGGAGGAGGCAGCGGTGGTGGTCGAGGTGGCGGTGGGCGTGGCAGTGGGGGCAGCGGTAGAGGAGGCGGAGGCGGTGGAGGTGGTGGCGGCGGTGGGACCGGTGGCGGAGGTGGAGGCTCTGGTGGCGGCGGTGGAGGCGGCGGAGGGGGTGGCGGCAGTGGAGGCGGTGGGACCAGTGGTAGTCGTTCTGGACCTCAGCGTGGCGGCCCTGGTGGCGGTCGGGGCCAGCAGCAGCAGCGTCGGAGCGAGACTCAGACGCCTCAGCAGCTCCGTGAGTGGTTGTTTCGGCGTGGGGCGGGCGAGGGTAGTGAGACCTGCCTGTATGTCATTCGCACGGGTGCCCGTGCGGGCCGGACATGCGGGAGGTTTCACATTGAGCGCTGCTGTTTTGCCCGCCTTGACGACGCCTGGCGCACTGAGTTTGGTGATGACGTCGAGTGCCCTCGCTGGGCGGAGTTGCTTAGGTCGGGAGTTGCTATCTTTGACCTAGACTTTGATGTTATTATCTCTGCCATGTATGCTTTGTCTTTTAGTGCTGAGGGTGACTGTTACTGGTGTGTGCCGCCTGACCCAGGTATAGCCGCTGCTGCTCTAGGTGCTAGTGCGTCTGGTACTCCCCCTGGTACTGCGCCTGCTGAGGCCCTGCACACCTTCACGTTAGACTCCGGCGCCTCGCGCTGTTTCTTTCGTGACAGCACCACTCTCACTCCTCTTCCTGCACCTGTTCCGGTCAGACTGGCTGATCCCTCTGGGGGCCCGGTCGTTGCCAGTTCCTCCACTGTCCTCCCGTGTCCGGCGGTTCCGTCAGGCTCACTGTCAGGTCTTCACCTCCCCTCGTTCTCTACGAACTTGGTGAGTACCGCTGCCCTTCAGGATGCGATGGTCAGTACCACCACTCCTGGGGGTCAGCGTGTGTCGATCTGCACGTGCACGCGGACGGGGCGTCACCTAGCTACGTTCACTCATCGGCCAGGGTCGAGTCTGTACACACTGGCTACCGAGCCTCCTCAGGTCGCTGCGTCTGCTCGGGTGTCCGCGTCAGGACAGGTAGCCGCCTCTTGCTCGTGTCACCTCCTGTCGCACCAGAATCTTCCTTGGCACCACCGCCTGGGTCACCCCTCCCTGCCACGCCTTCATGGCATGCACTCCCGTCTCCTTGTCTCTAGTCTCCCCAGGTCTCTGCCTCCCCTGCCGCCCTCGCCTGCCCCGCCCTGTCTTCCTTGCGTCGAGGGACGGCAGCGCGCCGCTCGTCACTCCTCCTCGTTTCCCCCGACGACTGCTCCCCTGCAGACCCTCCACATGGACGTGTGGGGCCCAGCCCGCGTCGGTGGACAGGGCCGCGAGCGCTACTTTCTGCTGGTAGTTGACGACTACACGCGATACACCACGGTCTTCCCCTTGCGCAGCAAGGGTGAAGTCTCTGCTGTCTTGATCCCTTGGATCCGCACAGTCCGTCTCCAGCTGCGTGCGCGTTTCGGCCAGGACCTTCCTGTCCTGCGTCTGCACTCTGACAGAGGTGGTGAGTTCTCCTCCGACCTCTTGCGGGACTTTTGTCGTGGAGAGGGCATCACCCAGTCGTTCACGCTTCCGAACTCCCCTCAGCAAAATGGGATTGCTGAGCGCCGCATTGGCTTAGTCATGGAGGTCGCTCGTACCTCCATGATTCATGCGGCAGCTCCCCATTTTCTGTGGCCGTTTGCGGTCCGGTACGCTGCGCATCAGCTCAACCTTTGGCCCCATGTCTCCTTGCCAAAGACCTCGCCTACACTGCGTTGGACGGGGAAGGTTGGCGATGCGTCGGTGTTCCGGGTCTGGGGTTCTCGTGCCTTTGTTCGCGATACGTCCACGGACAAGCTCTCCGCCCGCGCTATTCCCTGCGTCTTCCTTGGCTTTGTGCCTGATGCACCTGGTTGGCAGTTTTACCACCCCACCTCGCGCCGTGTCCTCCCTTCTCAGGACGTCACGTTCGACGAGTCGGTTCCCTTCTACCGTCTCTTCCCCTACCGCTGTGCCCCTTCCCCGCCCCCGCCGCTCTTCCTTGCTCCCGGTCCGCCTCCGGTAGACCCCCTCCCGCCCCAGGGTCCTGCTCCCTCGGGAGTGTCTCAGGTAGACCCTCTCCCTGGTACTGCGCCTGTTCAGGTAGCTGTCGTCTCAGGTGCTGCTCCAGGTGCTGCGTCTGGGGGTGCTGCGTCTGGGGGTGCGGAGCCGGGGGGTGCGGGGTCTGAGGGTGCTGGGTCTGGGGGTGCTGAGCCTGAGGGTGTTGAGCTTGGGGGTGCTGAGTCGGAGGGTGCGGAGCCTGAGGGTGCTGAGTCCGAGGGTGCGGAGTCTGGGGGTGCTGAGCCTCGGGGTGCTACTTCGTCTGGAGGTCCTGCTGGTGCTTCACCGCGACTGTCCTCGCAGCAGCTGCGTGAGTGGCTTGTTCAGCGCGCACACCGTCGGAGTGGGGCTCCCGGAGCTGGCGAGCCTGGAGGCGCTGGAGCTGGAGGTGCTGCTGTTACTACTGGAGTTGGAGACCCTACGGAGCCTGGAGCAGCTGGCGCTGGAGGCGCTGGAGCTGGAGTAGCTGGAGTTGGAGGCCCTGGCGCAGGAGGCGCTGGAGTTGCAGGAGCTGGAGCTGCTGACCCTGGTACTGGAGGTGCTGGAGGCACTGAGCGGCCGCGCCCGTACTTCGTTCCCCTGCTTGAGCAGGTTCTTGGTGTCCCGTCTTCTATTGGTCTTCCTCCTCCCTTCCTGTGTCCACCGCCTAACCAGTCGCAGCCGCCGTTACAGCCAGCCTCCCCACTGCCTGTTCCCTCTCCTTACACTGAGCAGTCCGGAGGTCTTACAGAGCGTTGTGAGCCTGCGTCTCGTCCTGTCTCACCTGTTCGCACTGCTCGTCGCGCTCCTCATTCGCGTCCTCCCCCTGTCCCAGGCACGCACACCATGGCACTCCGTCCTTCCTCTGTTCAACTGCGTGTTCCTCTGCCTGCTCCTCCTGAGTCCTCTCTTCCTGAGGTCCCTGACCCTGAGTCTGACCGAGCTCGTGCTGCCAGTCCCACTGTCGCTCGTCTCCTTGCCACTGCTGCCACTGACCCGTCCTTTGAGTCTGCTGCTGCTTCTGCTCTCGTTGCTGAGCTATTTGACTTTGCTGCTGCCTGCCGTCTCGACTACGCCTCTGCTCTAGTTGCTGAGTCTGTGCCTGCCAGTCCTCCGTCCGTCGGGGGTGAGTGTGCTCTTGGCACGGACGTTCTTGAGGACAGGCAGGAGGACTTTGAGTGTCTTGCAGCTGCTGTACCTCGTTTCGCCTCCTTGCTGCTTGCCCCTGAGGGAGACCCGGATGCTCCTGACATCCCGACCCCGCGCTCTTACGCAGAGGCGATTACGTGTCCTTACTCCTCTCAGTGGCAGGCAGCTATGGATGCCGAGATGGCATCCTGGAAGTCCATAGGCACTTACGTCGACGAGGTTCCCCCACCTGGGGTGAACATAGTCGATGGCATGTGGATCTTCAGGGTGAAGCGGCCGCCGGGTTCTCCGCCTGCCTCCAAGGCGCGTTACGTTGCTCGAGGTTTCAGTCAGCGACAGGGAGTTGACTACTTCCAGACCTTCTCCCCCACCCCGAAGATGACTACTCTTCGGGTGTTGCTGCACGTAGCTGCTCAGCGTGACTACGAGTTACACTCCCTAGACTTCAGTACTGCCTTTCTGCAGGGCAGCCAGCACGAGGAGATCTGGCTGCGCCGACCACCTGGTTTCACTGGGTCGTTTCCTACAGGTACCCCAGTGGAGCCTCCGCAGGCCAGTCTACGGTCTCCGCCAGGCGCCTCGCGAGTGGCACGACACACTCAGGACTACGCTTGCGGCTCTTGGGTTTGTTCCTTCTACAGTAGACCCGTCGCTGTTCCTACGCACCGACACCTCGCTGCCGCCCTTCTACGTCCTAGTGTACGTCGACGACCTCGTCTTTGCCACGGCTGACACTGAGGCACTGACCCTAGTGAAGTCCGAGCTGCAGAAGAGACATACCTGCACTGACCTGGGTGAACTGCGCAGCTACCTTGGCCTGCAGATCACCCGGGACAGAGCACGGCGCACCATCACACTGACTCAGTCACACATGGTGCACCAGGTCCTTCAGCGCTTCGGCTTCCAGTACTCCTCGCCACAGCTCACTCCTCTGTCTACCAGCCACTCGCTCTCACCTCCACCTTCGGACGAGTCCGTAGAGCCGAGTGGTCCGTACCCAGAGCTTGTGGGTTGCCTCATGTACCTGATGACTTGCACACGACCAGACCTCGCGTACCCTCTCAGCCTTCTGGCTCGCTACGTGGCTCCCGGTAGGCACCGAAAGGTGCACTGGGATGCTGCGAAGAGGGTACTGCGTTACCTGTGCAGTACGTCAGGCATGAGACTTGTGCTTGGAGGACGGGGTCCTGTTGTCCTCACTGGTCACGCAGACGCCTCCTGGGTTGACGACTCAGCTACGCAGCGGTCGTCGCAGGGTTACACCTTCAGCCTTGGGTCCGGCTCGGTTTCTTGGCGGTCTACCCGCTCTTCTTCAGTTCTCAGCTCCAGCTGTGAGGCTGAGATCTACGCTGGAGCCATGGCTGCTCAGGAGCTACGCTGGCTCACCTACTTGCTGACCGACCTGGGAGAGCAGCCTCGTTCGCCTCCAGTCCTGTACGTAGACAACAAGGCCATGATAGCCTTGTGTCAGGAGCACAGACTGGAGCACAGAACGAAGCACATAGCTCTGCGATACTTCCTTGCTCGAGAGTTGCAGCAGCGTGGTCAGCTTCGTCTTGCGTACGTGGCCACTCGGGCCAACACTGCTGATGTCTTCACCGAGGCACTTCCGCTTGTTGACCATCAGCGCTTTGTTACTGTGTTAGGCCTTGTGCCTACTTTGCCTCACTTACTTACTGCCTGACTCTGCCTGTACTGTGATCTATCTATATACCTGCATGCTTGCACTTGTTAGAGTATGATCACTGTATTGTTTGTTCACTGTATATAACTCTGCATGTGAACTGGCCTTTTGGCCCTTTGCTTGTGCTCGGACTGTGTGGTGACTTTGTGATCCACCCTGAGCTTGCTTTGCTTTTCTTGACTGGTCTTGTGACCATTACTTGTTCTGGCTATCCCCCACTTCGCCTATGGGGGTGTGTCAAACATATATGCTTAGTTATATCTAGGCTTAGTTCATGTGTTTACATTTGTCTAGGCTATAGTGGGTTTAGCCTTAGGGGGTACACAATTCTCTCGACATTCTACTTGTACCCTTCCTTGCTTTCTAGTCAACCATTCTCACCTAAGAATCTAACAAGCAGCAGTGTCACGAGTAAGCCACTGTGAGCGAGTGGCATAGTCAGCCGTGGTGGGAGGGGCGGGAGCAGCACCAGACGTGTGGTCAAACATCGAAACGCTGTCCCTAGAGTCGCTCAGTAGGTACGGCCGCAGGTCGTCAAGCCACGTGTCAAACTGGATCAGGCGGCCCTCATGATCAATCGCGAGAACGCGGAGAGAAGCCATAGCGGCGCAGCACGCAGGGCGGGCAGAGGCCGGCAGCGCATGGAACAGGGCAGGCAGCAGAGAGGGGCGGCAAGCTGGGCAGCAGCGGCTGCGAGAGGGCCTCAAGGGGCGGCTAGCAGGGCAGCAGGGGCGGCTAGGGGGCCACCAGGGGCGGCGCGCGGGGCTGCAAGGGCGGCTCGCGGGCTGCAGAGGCGAAGGGGCGGGCCGCAAGAGGCGGCGCGCGGGGCCTGGGGTCGACTGGCTGGCCGGGACCAAGGGGCGACGGGCGCGAGTCGGGGTTAAGGGCGACAGGCCGGGGCCTAGGGGCGACGGGCGCGAGTCGGGGCTAGGGGCGACGGGCCGGGGCCTAGGGGGGCGACAGGCGATGGGCCTAGGTTAGGGGGCAACGGGTGACAGGCCGGGGTTAGGGGCGACGGGCTGGGGCCGGGGCCTAGGGGCGACGGGCGACAGGCAGGGGTTGGGGAGACGGGCCTAGGAGCGACAGGCGTCGAGCTGGGGTCCTAAGGGCGACTGGCGACGGGCCGGGGCGGCGGGCCTAGGGGCAACGGGCCTAAGGGGGGGGGGGGGGGGGGGGGGGCAACGGGCCGGGGCGACGGGGCCTAGGGGCGACGAGCCGTGGCGACAGGCCTAGGGGCGACGGGCCGGGGCTAGGGGCGACGGGCCGACGGTCGACGGGCCGGGGCGACGGGCCGGGGCGACGGGCCGGGGCGCCGGGCCTAGGGGGACGGGCCGGGGCGACGGGCCTAGGGGCGACGGGCCGAGGCTAGGGGCGACGGGCCTACGATCAACGGGCCGGGGCGACGGGCCAGGGCGACGGGCCTAGGGGCGACGGGCCGGGGCAACGGGCCTATGGGCGATGGGCCGGGGCTAGGGGCGACGGGCCTAGTCGATGGGCCAAGGCGACGGGCTACGGGCCGGGGCAACAGGCCTAGGGGCGACAGGCCGAGGCGACGGGCCTAGGGGCGACGGGCCGAGGCAAGGGGCGATGGGCCTAGGGGCGACGGGCCGGGGCCTAGGGGCGACGGGCAGGCCGCACGAGGGCGGCTCTAGGGGCAGTAGGTGCGACACGAGGGTCGCTAGGGGCAGCTAGTGGGGCAGCGCTGTGGTGGGCAAAAAAAAAACGGTCCTAGCGGAGGACCTGCTCTGAAACCATGTCAGAATAATGAGCAAGAATGAATGAACTATGAAAGAGTTGGGTACAAGTACTAACCCTGATTGGGTTGTACCCCTTATGGGCTACCCCACTATAGCCTACACAAATGTAAGCACTATAACATTCTGACAGATCTTGCATGCTATATCAACCTTCATCGTATTCCCCAAGATAATCAATTATCAATCCGTTGTCAAAATAACGAACGAGAATGAATCAACTACGAATGAGTTGGGTACAAGTACTAACCCTAATTGGGTTGTACCCCTTATGGGCTACCCCACTATAGCCTACACAAAGTAAGCAATATAACATTTTGACACACCCCCATAAACAAAGTGGGGGAGAACAAGTGGTCACAAGACTAGTCAAGAAAAACAAAGCAAGCTTAGGGTGGATCACGAAGTCACCACACATTCCGAGCACAAGCAAAGGCCACAAGGCCAATTCACATGCAGAGTTATATAAAAAGAGAACAAATAGTTCAATGATCATACCCTAGCAAGTGTAAGCATGCAGGTATACATATAGATCACAGTACAAGCAAAGTCACGCAGAGAGCAAGTGAGGCAAAGTAGGTACAAGGCCTAAAATAGTACAGAAACGCTGATGATCACCAGAATGAAGTGCCTTGGTGAATACATCAGCAGTGTTGGCCCTAGTGGCCACGTAAGCAAGACGAAGGTGACCACGCTGCTGCAACTCTCGAGCAAGGAATTAACGCAGAGCAATGTTCTTCGTTCTGTGCTCCAGTTTGTGCTCCTGACACAAGGCAATCATGGCCTTGTTGTCTACGTACAGCACTGGAGAAGAACGAGGCCGCTCTCCTAAGTCGGTCAGCAGGTAGGTGAGCCATCGTAACTCCTGTGCAGCCATGGCCCCTGCGTAGATCTCAGCCTCACAACTGGAACTGAGAACAGAAGACGAGCGGGTAGACCGCCAAGAAACAGAGCCGGAGCCAAGGCTGAAAGTGTAACCAAGTGACGACCGCTCCTTAGCCAAGTCGTCAACCCAAGAAGCGTCTGCGTGACCAGTGAGGACAACTGGAACCCGTCCTCCAAGCACAAGCCCCATGCCCGACGTACTGCACAAGTAGCGCAACACCCTCTTAGCGGCCTCCCAGTGCTCTGGTCGGTGTCTCCCGGGCGCAACGTAGCGTGCCAGGATGCTAAGAGGGTAGGCAAGGTCAGGTCGAGTGCAGGTCATCAGGTACATGAGGCAGCTCACAAGCTCTGGATACGGGCCACTCGGCTCTACGGACTCGTCCGAAGGTGGAGCTGAGAGCGAGTGACCGGTAGGCAGAGGAGTGGACTGTGGCGAGGAGTACTGGAAGCCGAAGCGCTGAAGGACCTGGTGCACCATGTGTGACTGAGTCAGGGTAATGGTGCGCCATGCTTTGTCCTGGTTGATTTGCAAGCCAAGATAGCTGCGCAACTCACCCAGGTCTGTGCAGGTGTGTCTCTTCTGCAGCTGCGAACTCACAAGGGCCAGTGTCCAGTGTCAGCAGTGGCAAAGATGAGGTCGTCGACATACACGAGGACGTAGAACGGAGGCAGCGAAGTGTCGGTGTGTAGAAACAACGATGGGTGAGTAGTAGAAGGAGCAAACCTAAGAGCCGCAAGCGTCGTCCCCAGTGTGTCGTGCCACTCGCGAGGTGCCTGGCGGAGACCGTAGACTGGCCGCTGGAGGCTCCACTGGGTACCTGCAGGAAACGACCCAGTGAAGCCAGATGGGCGGCGCAGCCAGATCTCCTCGTGCAGGCTGCCCTGCAAGAAAGCTGTGCTGAAGTCAAGAGAGTGCAGCTCGTAGTCACGCTGAGCTGCGACGTGTAGCAACACCCGAAGAGTGGTCATCTTTGAGGTAGGGGAGAAGGTATAGAAGAAGTCAACTCCCTGTCGCTGACTGAAGCCTCGTGCAACGTAACGAGCCTTGAAGACAGATGGAGAACCTGGCGGCCGCTTCACCCTGAACCTCCACATGCCATCGACTATGTTCGCCCCAAAAGGGGGAATTGCGTCGACGTAGGTGCCTGTGGACTTCCAAGATGCCATCTCTGCATCCATCGTTGTCTGCCACTGAGAGGAGTAGGGACTCGTAATCGCCTCTGCGTAAGAGCGTGGGTTCGGGATGTCTGGTGCATCCGGGTCTCCCTCAGGGGCAATTAGCATGGCCACGAGATGAGGTACAGTGGCGCCAGGCACTCAAAGTCCTCCTGCCTGTCCTCAGGGACATCTGTGCCAAGAGCACACTCACCCCTGACGGACGGAGGACAGTCAGACTCAGACTCAGCAACAAGACTAGTGGCGTAGTCAAGACGTCAGGCAGCAGCTAAGTCAACAAGCTCAGCAACTAGGGCAGACGCAGCAGTGGACTCAAAAGAAGGGTCAGTGACAATAGTGGCAAGAAGACGAGTGACAGTAGGAGTGGCAGCACGAGCTAGGTCAGACTCAGGGTCAGGAACGATAGGAAGAGAGGACTCAGGAGGAGGCGGCAGAGGAACACGCAGTGGAACAGAGGAAGGACGAAGTGCCATAACGTGAGTGCCGGGGACAGGAGGAGGACGCGGACGAGGAACCCTACGACCAGTGCGTTCAGCGCGAACAGGCGAGGCAGGACGAGAATCAGGCTCACAACGCTCTGTAAACGAGTCTGTCTACTCAGCGTAAGGAGAAGGAGCAGGCAGTGGGAAGTCTGGCTTTAACTGTGGCTGCGACTGGCGAGGTGGTGGACTCAGTAAGCTAGGAGGAAGGCCAGTAGAAGACGGGAGACTAAGAACCTGGCGAAGGACCGAGTCAGGTGGCGGCAGAGACGACGGTGGCGGCGGAACAAAAAACGGGCGCCGCTGCACAGTGCCTCCAGCACCAGCACCGCCAGACGCAGCACCCCTAGCGCCAGCACCTCCAGCTCCAGGGTCAACAGCTCCAACGCCTCCTGCGCCAGGGTCTCCAGCTCCAGCTCCTCCAGCTCCAGCTCCTCCAGCTCTAGCGTCGCCAGCGCCATTGCCTCCAGCGCCAAGGTTGCCAACTCCAGTGCCTCCA
This sequence comes from Closterium sp. Naga37s-1, assembly GCA_947471745.1. Taxonomy (NCBI): domain Eukaryota; kingdom Viridiplantae; phylum Streptophyta; class Zygnematophyceae; order Desmidiales; family Closteriaceae; genus Closterium; species Closterium sp. Naga37s-1. The sequence goes on along the minus strand of CANJKZ010000163.1, from coordinate 3,521,755 downwards.
GCTCCATTGCCTCGAGACGCAGCACCCCCAGCGCCAGCAACTCCAGCTCCAGGGTCAACAGCTCCAGCGCCTCCAGCTCCAGTGTCTCAAGCTCCAGCTCCTCCAGCTCCAGCGCCGCCAGCGTCAGTGCCGCCAGCTCCAGTGCCTCCAGCTCCAGCGCCTCCAACGCCAGGGTCTCCAACTCCAACGCCTCCAGCTCCACCACCTCCAACACCACCAGCCCCAGCAGCTCCAGTACCTCTAGTACGAGCACCTCCAGGACCAGCAGCTCCAGCACCTCCAAGACTAGTAGCTCCAGCACCTCCAGCTCCTCTCCGAAGGGGCGTGCGCTGAGCAAACCACTTGCGCAGTTGCTGCGGTGAGAGAGGCTCCCGCCGACGAGACAGGCGCGGCGAAGCACCCGCAGGACCTCCAACAGACGCAGTACCCCTAGGCTCAGCACCCCCAGATGTCAGAACATTATAGCTTTTACATTTGTGTAGGCTATAGTGGGGTAGACCATAAGGGGTACAACCCAATTAGGGTTAGTACTTGTGCCCAACTCTTTCATAGTTCATTCATTCTCGTTCATTACTTTCAACATGGTTTCAGAGCAGGTCCCTCGCTAGGACCGCTTTTCTTTCCTTGGGCCCACCACCTCCTGCCCTTCGAGTAGCCCCTTGGCCCCAGCCCGTAGCCTCGGCCCCTTCGCCCCTAGGCCCCGGCCCCTTGGCCCCGGCCCCGTTGCTCGTCACTTGCACTCGGCGCCCCTAGGCCCCGGTTCCTGCCCGTCGCGCTCCTAGGCCCGTCGTGCCCCTAGGCCCCGGTCCCGGCCCGTCGCTCTCCTAGGCCCGTCGCGCCCCCCGAGCCCCGGTTCCTGCCCGTCGCGCTCCTAGGCCCGCCGCGCCCCTAGGCCCCGGTTCCTGCCCGTCGCGCCCCAAGGCCCCGGTTTTGGCCCGTCGCGCTCCTAGGCCTGTCGCGCCCCAAGGCCCCGGTTCCGGCCCGTCGCGCTCCTAGTCCCTTCGCGCCCCTAGGCCCGGTCCCGGCCCGTCGCTCTCCTAGGCCCGTCGCGCCCCCCCTAGGCCCCGGTTCCTGCCCGTCGTGCTCCTAGGCCCGTCGCGCCCCTAGGCCCCGGTTCCTGCCCGTCGTGCCCCTAGGCCCGTCGCGCCCCAAGGCCCCGGTTCCGGCCTGTCGCGCTCCTAGGCCCGTCGTGCCCCTAGGCCCAGGTCCCGGCCCGCCGCTCCCCTAGGCCCTTCGCGCCCCTAGGCCCCGGTCCCGGCCCGTCACTCCCCTAGGCCCGTCGCGCCCCTAGGCCCCGGTCCCGGCCCGTCGCTCCCCTTTTGCCCGTCGCGCCCCTAGGCCCCTTGGCCTCTTCGTACCTCGGCCCCTCGACCCCTTGCCCTCTTCGTACCTCGGCCCCTAGGCCCCAGTCCCCTCGGCCCCTTGGCCCCTCGGCCCCTAGGCCCCCCCCCCCTTTTGTGTTTGGCCCCTCGGCCCCTAGGCCCCTCGGTCCCGCCCCTCGGCCCCTCGGCCCCTAGGCCCCTTGGCCCCTCGGCCCCTAGGCCCCCCCTTTCGTGTTTGGCCCCTCGGCCCCGCCCCTCGACCCCTCGACCCCTAGGCCCCTAGGCCCCTTGGCCCCTCGGCCCCTAGGCCCCCCCCCCCCCCCCCCCCCATTCATGTTTGGCCCCTCAGCCCCTAGGCCCCTCGGCCCAGCCCCTCGGCCCCTCGGCCCCTAGGCCCCAGGCCCCTTGGCCCCTCGGCCCCTTGGCCCCTCGGCCCCTTGGCCCCTCGGCCCCTCGGCCCCTTGGCCCCTCGGCCCCTAGGCCCCCCCCTTCGTGTTTGGCCCATCGGCCCCTAGGCCCCTCGGCCCCACCCCTCGGACCCTCGGCCCATAGGCCCCAGGCCCCTAGGCCCCAGGCCCCTCGGCCCCTTGGCCTCTCTGTCCCTGCTGCTACTACTTCTGCTACTGCTACATCTGCTACTGCTGCTGCTACTGCTGCTACTGCTGCTCCTGCGTGCTGCACAGCTATGGCTTCGCTTAGGGTTCGCGCGTTCGATCATGAGGGCAGACCGGGGGATAGTGATAGTGATAGCTGCCCGTATGTCATTCGCACGGGTGTTCGTGCTGGTCAAACATGCGGGAAGCTTCACACTCAGCACCGCTGCTTCTCCCGCCTCGACGACGCTTGGCGTGCTGAGTTTGGTGACGACGTCGAGCTCCCTCGCTGGGCAGATCTGCTTAGGTCTAGGATTGCTATCTTTGACCTAGACTTTGATGCTATTTTTCTGCTATGTATGCTTTGTCTGTTAGTGCTGAGGGTGACTGTTACCGGTGTGTGCCGACTGACCCAGGTATAGCTGCTGCTGCTGCTGGTGAGTCTGGTACTCTCCCTGGTACCGCGCGTGCTCAGGCCTAGCACACCTTCACGTTGGACTCAGGCGCCTCGCGCTGTTTCTTTCGTGACAGCACCACTCTCACTCCTCTCCCTGCACCTGTCCCGGTCAGACTGGCTGACCCCTCTGGGGGCCCGGTCGTTGCCCGTTCCTCCACTGTCCTCCCGTGTCCGGCGGTTTCGTCCGGCTCACTGTCAGATCTTCACCTCCCCTCGTTCTCTACTAACTTGGTGAGTACCGCTGCCCTCCAGGATGCGATGGTCACTACCACCACTCCTGGGGGTCAGCGTGTGTCAATCTGCACGTGCACACGGACGGGGCGTCACCTGGCCATGTTCACTCGTCGGCCAGGGTCGAGTCTGTACACACTCACTACCGAGCCTCCTCAGGTAGCAGCGTCTGCTCAGGTGTCCGCATCAGGTCAGGTAGCCGCCTCTTGCTCGTGTCACCTCCTGTCGCACCAGAATCTTCTTAGGCACCACCGCTTGGGAGGGAACGAGGAGGAGTGAGGAGCGGGGGGCTGCCGCCCCCAACTGTGGGAGGGAACGAGGAGGAGTGAGGAGCGGCGCGCTGCCGCCCCTCGACGCAAGGAATGCAGGGCGGCGCAGGCGAGGGAGGGAGGGGAGGCAGAGACCTGGGAAGACTAGAAACCAGGAAGCGGGAGTGCATGCTGCGCAGGCGAGGCAGGGAGGGGTGACCAAGGCGGTGGTGCCACAGGAGAGTGTCGTGCGACAGCCGGCGACACTCACACTGTGTAGCTACCTGAGCAGACGCGTGCAACTGGGGAGACAAAGGGGCGGAGCGCGACGCAGTGGTGAGGGTGTACAGACTGGACCCTGGCGCACGAGCGAACGTGGCCAGGTGGCGACCAGTCTGGGAGCACGTGCAAATCGCCACACGTTGCCGGCCAGGGGTGAAGGTGTCAACCCTCGCATCCTGGAGGACAGCGGTACTCACCAAGTTCGTAGAGAACGAGGGGAGGTGGAGACCAGACAACTCACCAGACGGGACCGCCGGACACGGAAGCACAGTGGAAGACCGTGCAAGTACTGGGCCCCCCAGAGGGGTCAGCCAGTGAGACAGGAACAGGTGCAGGGAGGGGAGTGACTGTGGTACTGTCACGAAAGAAACAGCGGGAAGCACCAGAGTCAAGCGTAAAGGTGTGCAAGGCATGTGCAGGCGCAGGACCAGGGGGAGCAGACTCACAAGCACCTGGTGCAGCAGGGGCTATACCAGGGGTTATACCAGGATCCGGCGGCACACACTAGTAGTAGTCACCCTCAGCACTAACAGACAATGCATACATAGCAGCAAGAATTGCGTCATAGTCAAGATCAAAGATAGGTACATCACGCCTAAGTAAGTCTGCCCAGTTGGGGAACTCAGGAGCATCAGGAAACTTGGCGCGCCAGGCGTCGCTAAGCCGAGCGAAGCAGCGCTACTCAGTGTGAAAACCTGTGCACTGGCGACCAGCGCGGGGACCTGTGCGGATGATATAGGGGCAGCGACCAGGACCCCCAGAAGCCCCACGCCCGGCATACCAGTCAAGAAGCTGCTGGGAAGTGGGGGTCTGGCGCTGGCGCTGATGGTGCTGCTGCTGCTGCTGCGGCTGCTGCTGGCCCTGACCACCACTGCCACCACCGCTCCCTCCTCCCCCACTGCCGCTGCTGCCCCCTCCACCGCTCCCAGTGCCTCCGCCGCCCACACCACCACCTCCACCGCCTCCACCCCCACGACCACCCCCACCACCTCCACCTCCCCCGCCGCCTGCACCACCGCCACCTCCACCGCCACCCCCACCGCCCCTGCCACCCCTGCTGCCCCTGCCGCTGCGACGCTTCCCACTAGGAGCGGAAGCAGCTCCGACCCCCTCAGCTCCAAGGTAGTCGTGAGCAGCAGCTGCGGAGGCGTAGGAGGGGGTGAGAGGGGAGGGGGAGCACCCTTCAAAGAGGGGAGAGCGAGGAGTGCCACGAGCAGCACCTACAGCGAGGATGTTCTTCTCTGCTGCGAGTAGCAAACACAAAAGTGTTGTACCCTCTAAGAACTACCCCACTACAGCCTAAAGAGACTATAGCATATATAAGTTTGACACATCCCCATAGGCAAAGTGGGGGAGAACAAGAGGTCACAAGACCAGTCAAGAAAGGCAAAGCAAGCTCAGGGTGGATCACAAAGTCACCACGCAGTCTGAGCACAAGCAAATGGCCACAAGGCCAGTTCACATGCAGAGTTATATAAAGGAGAACAAACAATACAGTGAACACAACCTAGCAAGTGTAAGCATGCAGGTATATGTATAAAGAGTACAGTACAGGCAGAGTCAAGAAGAAAGCAAGTGAGGCACAGTAGGTACAAGGCCTAACACAGTACAGAAACGCTGATGATCACAAGGCTGAAGTGCCTTGGTGAAAACATCAGCAGTGTTGGCCTGAGAGGCCACGTAAGCAAGATGAAGCTAGCCACGCTGCTGCAACTCTCGAACAAGGAAGTAGCGCAGAGCAATGTGCTTCGTTCTGTGCTCCAGTCTGTGCTCCTGACACAAGGCCAGCATGGCCTTGTTGTCGACGTACAGAACTGGAGGAGAACGAGGCGCCTCTCCCAAGTCGGTCAGCAGGTAGGTGAGCCAGCGTAGCTCCTGTGCAGCCATGGCCCCAGCGTAGATCTCAGCCTCACAACTGGAGCTGAGAACAGAAGAAGAGCGGGTAGACCGCCAAGAGACAGAACCGGAGCCAAGACTGAAGGTGTAACCCTGTGACGACCGCTGCGTAGCCAAGTCGTCAACCCAGGAGGCGTCAGCGTGACCAGTGAGGACAACTCGAGCCCGTCCTCCAAGCACAAGCCCCATGCCCGATGTACTGCACAAGTATCGCAACACCCTCTTCGCAGCATCCCAGTGCACCTTTCGGTGCCTGCCGGGAGCCACGTAGCGAGCCAGAAGGCTGAGAGGGTATGCGAGGTCAGGTCGTGTGCAAGTCATCAGGTACATAAGGCAGCCCACAAGCTCTGGATATGGGCCACTCGGCTCTACGGACTCGTCCGAAGGTGGAGCTGAGAGCGAGTGACCGGTAGGCAGAGGAGTGGACTGTGGCGAGGAGTACGTGAAGCCGAAGCGATGAAGGACCTGCAGAACCATGTGTGACTGAGTCAAGGTAATGGTGCGCTGTGCTCTGTCCCGGGTGATCCGCAAGCCAAGATAGCTTGTGAGCTCACCCAGGTCTGTGCACGTGTGTCTCTTCTGCAGCTCGGACTTCACGTGGGCGAGTGCCTCAGTGTCAGCAGTAGCAAAGACGAGAACGTCTACGTACACGAGAACGTAGAACGGCGGCAGAGTGGTGTTAGTGCGTAGAAACAGAGAAGGGTCAGAAGTGGAAGGAGCAAAACCAAGAGCAGCAAGAGTCGTCCTAAGTGTGTCGTGCCACTCACGGGGTGCCTGGCGGAGACCGTAGACTGGCCGCCGGAGGCTCCACTGGGTACCAGCTGGAAACGACCCAGTGAAGCCAGGTGGGCGGCGCAGCCAGATCTCCTCGTGCAGGCTGCCCTGGAGGAAGGTTGTGCTGAAGTCAAGCGAGTGGAGCTTGTAGTCACGCTGAGCAGCAACGTGCAGCAGTACCCGAAGAGTGGTCATCTTCGGGGTAGGGGAGAAGGTCTGAAAGAAGTCAACTCCCTGTCGCTGACTGAAACCACGTGCAACGTAACGCGCCTTGAAGGCATGCGGAGAACCAGGCGGCCGCTTCACCCTGAAGATCCACATGCCACTGATGATGTTCGCCCCAGGTGGGGGAACCTCGTCGACGTAGGTGCCAGTGGACTTCCAGGAAGCCATCTCGGCGTCCATGGCTGCCTGCCACTGAGAGGAGTAGGGACCCTCTATCGCCTCTGCGTAAGAGCGCGGGGTCGGGATGTCTGGTGCATCCGGGTCTCCCTCAGGGGCAATCAGCATGGACACGAGATGAGGTACAGCAGCGGCAAAGCACTTAAACTTCTCCTATTTGTCCTCAAGAACGTCCGTGCCAAGAGCACACTCACCCCCGACGGACGGAGGACAGACAGACGCAGACGCAGACTCAGCAACAAGACTAGTGGCGTAGTCTAGGCAACAGGCTGCAGCAAAGTCAACAAGCTCAGTAACAAGAGCAGACGCAGCAGTGGACTCAAACAAAGGGTCAGTGACAGCAGTGGCCAGAAAGCGCGTGGCAGTAGGACTAGCAGCACGAAGGGAGTCAGACTCCGGGTCCGGACCGTCAGGAAGGGAGGACGCAGGAGGAGACGGCAGAGGGACACGCTGTGGAGCAGAGGAAGGACGCAGAGTCATAGAGTGAGTGCCAGGGACAGGAGGAGAACGCGGACGCGAAACACGACCAGCGCGAGCAGTGCGGACAGGCGACGCAGGACGAGACTCAGGCGACACAGGACGAGACTCAGGCTCACGACGCTCCGTAAGACCTCTAGTCGGTCCAGAGTATGGAGAAGGACCAGGCAGTGGAGAGGCCGGCTGCAACTGCGACTGGGACTGGACAGGCGGTGGACTCAGGAAAGGAGGAGGAGGACCAGGAGAAGGAGGGGAGCCAAGAACCTGCTGAAGGAGCGGAACGTAGTACGGCCGCGGTCGCGCAGCGCCTCCAGAAACAGCAGAGACAGAACCGGTACCCTCAGCCCCAGGGTCTCCAGGCCCAGCAGCACCTCCAGCAGCTCCAGCAGCTCCAGCACCAGCAGCACCTCCAGCAGCACCAGTAGCTCCAGCACCAGCAGCACCTCCAGCAGCTCCAGCAGCTCTTGCACCAGCAGCACCTCCAGCAGCGCCAGCACCAGCAGCACCTCCAGCACCAGCAGCACCTCCAGCAGCGCCAGCACCAGCAGCACCTCCAGAAGCTCCAGCAGCACCTCCAGCACTAGCAGCACCTCCAGCAGCTCTAGCAGCTCCACCAGTAGCAGCAGCACCTCGAAAGCGCCGAGAGTACCACTCACGAAGCTACTGTGGAGAGAGAGGCTCCCTCCGCGACGGGACACCTAGAGCACCTCCAGACTCAGCACGCACAGGCTCAGCACGCCCAGACTGAGCACCCCCAGAGTCAGCACCCCCAGACTCCACACGCTCAGGCTCAGCACCCCCAGTCCCCGCACCCCCAGTCCCCGCACCCGCAGGCTCAGCACCCCTAGCAGCACCTGAGTCGACAGCTACCTCGACCGGCTCGGCAGGGTCTACCTGGGACACACCTGAGGGGGCAGGACCCTGGGGGGGGAGGGGGTCTACCGGGGGAGTACCTGGTGCTAGGAAGAGCGGCGGGGGGGGGGGGGGGGAGAGGCAGTGCGGTAGGGAAAGAGACGGTAGTACGACACCGACTCGTCAAACGTGACGTCCTGAGAGGACAGTACACGACACGAGGTGGGGTGGTAGAACTGCCACCCGGGTGCGTCAGGAGGGAAGCCAAGGAAGACACAGGGAACGGCATGGGAGGACAGCTTGTCCGCTGTAGTATCGCAGACAAAAGCTCGAGATCCCTAGACACGGAACGCGGACGCATCGCCAACCTTCCCCGTCCACCGCAGAGTAGGTGTGGTCTCCGGCAAGGAGACACGAGGCTGGAGGTTGATCTGATGCACAGCGTACTGAACCGCGAACGGCCACAGAAAATGGGGAGCAGCCGCATGGATCATGGACGTACGAGCGACGTCCATGACCATGCCAATGCGTCGCTCAGCAATCCCATTTTGCTGCGGGGAGGCCGGAAGCGTGAACGTCTGGCGGATGCCCTCCGAACGACAGAAGGCCCTCAGGAGGTCGGAGGAAAACTCCCCACCTCTGTCTGAGTGCAGACGCAGAAAAGGAAGGTCCGAGCCAAAACTCTCACAGAGCTGGCGACGAGCACCGCGGATCCAGTCGATCAACACCTCAGGGACCTCACCCTTGCTGCGCAAGGGGAAGACTGTGGTGTAACGCGAGTAGTCGTCAACGACCAGCAGGAAGTAACGCTCGTGACCCTGTCCACGGACGCGGGCTGGGCCCCACACGTCCAAGTGAAGAGTCTGCAGAGGAGCCTCAGTCGGAGGGAACGAGGAGGAGTGAGGAGCGGCGCGCTGCCGGCCCTCGACACAGGGAACACAGGTGGGGGCAGGCCCCGGAGGAAGGGGAGGGAGGGACCTGGGGAGACCAGAGACAACGGCACGGGAGGCCATACCTCGAAGACAAGGCAGGGAGGGGTGACCAAGGCGGTGGTGCCAAAGGAGAGTCTCGTGCGACAGAGGACGACACGAGCAGGGGGCAGACGCAGGACTAGACCTGGACGCGGCAGCAAACACCTGACTAGACACAGCTACCTGACTAGACGCAGGGACCGGAGGAGGCGCAGTAGTCAGTGTGTACAGACTCGACCCTGGCCGACGGGTGAACGTGGCCAGGTGGCGGCCCGTCCGAGAGCAAGTGCAGTGGGTCACACGCTGACCTCCAGGGGTGAACTGGTCAACCCACGCGTCCTGGAGGTCAGCTCCACTCACCAAGTTCGTAGAGAACGTGGGGAGGTGGAGTCCCGACAGCAGGCCCGACGGGGCCACAGGACACGGTAGAACCGTGGAGGAGTGTGCAAGGACTGGGCCCCCTGAGGGGTCAGCAAGGGAGACCGCAACAGGCCGACGGAGCGGCGTGAGCGTGGTGCTGTCTCTAAAGAAAGAGCGCGAAGCACCAGAGTCAAGTGTGAAAGTGTGCAAGGACTCAGTAGGTGCAGTACCAGAGAGAGCAGACGCACCAGCACCAAGAGCACCAGACGCACTAGCACCTAGAGCAACAGACGTACTAGCACCTAGAGCAGCAGCCGCAATGCCCGGGTCGGGCGGGACACTCAGGTAACAGTCACCCTCAGCACTATCAGCAAGAGCATACATGGCAGCAAGGATAGCATCAAAGTCAAGATCAAAGATAGGCACATTCTGCAGAAGCAGATCATGCCAGCGAGGGAGCTCAACGGCGTCAGGAAACTGGGTACACCAAGCGTCAGTCAAGCGACCGAAGCAGCGCTGCGTAGTGTGTGGGAGCCCACACACCTCCCCACTACGAGTGCCGGTGCGAAGAACGTAAGTGCAGGGACCTGCACCCCCAGACCTCCCACGCCCAGCGTACCACTCACGAAGCTGCTGGACCGACGGGGTCTCACGGGATCGCAGCTGCTGCTGGCGTTGGCTGCCACCAAAGCCTCCACGCTGCGTGGCTGCACCTCGACCAGTACCACCGCCACCGCCACCTCCACCACCGCTGCCGCTGCCTCCACCACCTCCGCCACCGCCACCACTACCTCCACCGCCGCCACTGACGCCCCCACTCCCAGGACCACCTCCACCGCCACCTCCCCCGCCTCCTCCACCTCCGCCACTGCTGCCCCCGCCGCCCCCTCCACCACCCTTGCTCCCCTTGCCCCTGCTGTTGTGGCGTCTCCCACTAGGGGCAGACGCAGCTCCGACCTCCTCAGTGCCAACGAGGTCGACAGCAGCAGCAGAAGCAACAGAGGGGAGAAGGGGGACAGGGGAACACCCCTCAAAGAAGGGGGTGCGACGGTCGCCGCGAGAAGCACCTACAGCTAAGATACTCTTCTCAGCCGCAGCAAGGCGCTCCTTTAGCAGGTCGACAGTCAGCTCGGTGGGGCAAAGGGAGGAGAAGTGATCCCTGACTGGGTAGGTAGTAAAGGGTGATGTACATGGGGGGGGGGGTTCTTGGCACAGAACTCAGTGGGAAGGGCAGCGCGGTAGCGGGCGTCACTAGTGCGAAGGTGAGCAACTAGGTCAGTAACTGTGGCAAAGGCGGCAAGGTCAGGAAAAAGGTACGGTAGCATGAGGCGGCTGAGGGCAGCAGTGGCAGGGGAGGAGTAGCGTGCAACTACAGCATCGTACAAAGACTGAGCAGTCTTGTACTGGCCAAAATGCGCGCGCTCAGCAGGCGGCAGGTGACTACGAACAGCAAGACGAGCAACGGCGTCACGAGTGGTCCACTGCGAGCGAACTGTACTGTCAACAGTGGCAGCAGGTGCAGTGAAAACACCGGACGTGTGATCGAAAAGGGATACCCCATCCCTAGAATCACACTGAAGAAAAAGCTGTAGGTCATCAACCCACACGTCGAAGTCAACTGCACGTCCCTCAGCATCAAAGGTGAGAACGGTAGGACTAGCCATAGCAGCAGTAGGAGCAAGTAGCAAGAGTAGCAGCAGTAGCAGCAGTAGCAGGGCGACAGCAGCAGCAGTAGCAGCGCGACTCGGCAGGGCGGGGCAGCGCAGGTGCAGCAGCAAGCAGGTGTGGCGGTGCACTTACCAGCGGCGGACGAGGTGGGCCGCTACTGGTGGGGCTGGGCCGGGGCGCGTCAGGCAGGGCGGCTGCAGGCTTGTCAGCGGCAGCAGGGCCACTACGGTGGCAGCTGCTGCTGCAGTAGGGACGGCGACGGCAGCTGCTGCAGGGGGTGGCGACGAGGCAGGGGCTACGTCGCGGGCAGAGACGACGCCTCGGGCAGGGGCGACGCCGCGGGAAGGGGCGACGCCGCCGGCAGGGGGCGACGCCGCGAGCAGGGGCGACGCCGCGCGGGCAGGGGCGACGTCGCGGGCAGGGGCGACTCCGCGGGCAGGGGCGACGCCGCGAGTAGGGGCGACGCCGCGCGGGTCCCGCAGGGGCGTCGCGACGAGGCAGGGTGGCGACGGGGCGGGGCCACGACCGGTGACGGGACGGGGCCGCCGCGGGCGACGGGGCGAGGCCGAGAAGGGGCCGCGAATGGGCCGCTGAGGGGCCACGAAGGGGCCGCTAAGGGGCCGCGAGGGGGCCGCGAGGGGGCCGCTAAGGGGCCGCGAAGGGGCCGCGAGGGGGCCGGGCAGGCCGCGAGGGAAGCCGCTAAGGGGCCGCGAGGGGGCCGGGCCGCTAAGGGGCCGCTAAGGGGCCGCAAAGGGGCCGGGCAGGCCGCTAGGGGGCCGCGAGGGGGCCGCTAAGGGGCCGCGAAGGGGCCGCTAAGGGGCCGCGAGGGGGCCGGGCAGGCCGCTAAGGGGCCGCGAAAGCTTAGGGCAGGGCAGAGCGCGAAGCGCGCTTCGGGCAGGTTAGGAATAAAAAAAATGTAACGTGGTGGGCCCTTAGGAAGAAACGGTCCCACTAGGGAACCCGCTCTATACCATGTGAGAATAAACGAGAGGAATAAAAGAACTAGAAAGAAGGTGGGTACAAGTAGCAAACACAAAAGTATTGTACCCTCTAAGGACTACCCCACTACAGCCTAAAGAGACTATAGCATATATAAGTTTGACCACCCCGTCGTACTTAAATCGCGATAGCGATCGGCCTAGATCTTGGTTGAAAGCGGGCGTTACCATTCTGGAAATTAGAGATTAAGAAGTTTCCAATGCGTACCTGCTCATAGTTTAAGGTTACGTGAGCTGCGCGTAATGTTCCGTCGAAGTCGGCGGACTTAATCTCATGTACGCTCTCCAGATTCACGCGCTTTCCATCAGTGGTATCAGAGCTGGTTAGGCCTGCGACATTCCCTCTTTTCATCAAATTTCGAATTTTTCTAAGGACCTCCAGATCTAGGGTTGTTCATGGCCCAGAAATTAGATGGCCCTCCTAGGTTCACCGGCTCGGATTTTTCGCTATGGCGGTTCCAGTTTACGCTTTGGCTAGGTATCAAAGACCTAGAAGGCGTTTTGGAGGGATCGGAGCGAAGACCTGGAGCTAATGAAGCAGAGGCATCTTCTGGAGTGTCTGGCCAAGAGGGAGCAGGGGATGGGGGAGCCTCTAGCTCATCTATAAGTGAGGGAGGTGGAGGTGGATGAGCAGCATCGCGAACCGGAAGGCACCGACTTAGTGCGGAGGAGCTACTTAAGGCACAGGAAGCATGGGACCGCAAGGACAAGCAAGCGTTTCAGTACCTGTGTTGGGCTTTGGAAGGCCAACTAGAGCACCTAAAGATGCTGATTGACGTGAAGGGGAAGCAAGGAGCAGCTGCCCAAGCATGGAAGAGAGTTCAAGATCGACATTTGCGAAAAGGGTTGCTAAGCATACTCACCTGGAGGAAGCGGTTCTACACCATGGAACGCAACTATGGTGATGGAGAGACCATGGTGCAGTATCTCCAGGGGTGGATGAGTATGTCAGGGCCTTGGAGGAGTTGAACTACAAAGTAGATGAGAAGGAGATCATCTACACCGCACTCCAGGGGCTGGACCAAGAGGCGAACGAGGCCCTACTGCAGTACCTTCACCTTGAGCAGCAGAAATGGACCAAGGCCTGGATATGGGAGGTTTTGGTTTCTGATGAGGCTCGCAAACGTGATGTTGGAAGAGGAATTGAAGGGGGAATGGGGGCAGGTGATAGGGCTGCCTCCAAGAAGTACCAGCAGCGGCAAGGAGGTGGGGGGAAGAAGAAGGAGCTCGACAAGTGCCTCGTCCCTGGATGCAACCGGAAGCACTCTTGGAAGGAGTGTTGGAGCCGACCAGATGGGTGGAAGCCTCAAGGGTACCCAGGAGAGGCTCTACCTGTCACTAGGCCTGAGTGGGTGGAGAGGAAGATGAAACAAGAAGGGCAGCAAAGAGAAAGAGGCAGCAACGGCGGCAAACGAGGATAAGAAGGGAAAGGAGGACTCATCGGATGATGGTTTCTCCTTCTTATCCTTGGAGAAGGAGACGGCGCTTGCTGGTCGTGTGTTGGCTGACCCCAATCAGCTCATTCTAGACTCTGGGGCAACCTGTGGAATGGTACCTCGACGCGACCTCTTCACCACCTATCACTCCCTCCCACCTAACTCCAGAAATGTGATTGTGGGGAGCGGAGATACGCTGCAAGCAATCGGCGTCGGCACCATCACCGTCAAGGGGAAGGAGGGGGAGGTGCTGAATGTGAAGGGTGTGCTTCATGTTCCTGGATTGGCAGCCAAACTTCTCTCATGCTCTCAGCTTGCGAGACAAGAATACATATGCACCTTCACCATTGGAGGGTGCACGGTTCGCAAGGGTGGAGCTGTGGTGATGGAGGCCAAGTTAGAGAAGGGTTTATACCTTGTTCCACTGTGTGTGCCTCACGTGGAGAAGGCACATGGGGTTGAAGCTGAGGATGCCGCTTGCAGCACCCGTTGGAGGGACGTGGAGCAGGTGACGGCAGATTTGCTGCACCTACGCATGGGGCATGCGGGAAGGCAGCAACTTGTGGAGTGTGTGAAGAAGGGGGAGCTGAAGGGTGTGGAGATCAAGGAGGGTGGTGGGCAGCCAAGCAAGTGCCCTGATTGCATGACCGGGAAGCTGCCAAGGACCTCTTTCCCTACCTCCACCACTAGAGCCTCCGCACCTCTTGAGTTGGTGCACACGGATGTGTGTGGCCCCATGCAAACACCGGATAGGGAGAAGGGCAGCAAATACTTCATCACCTTCTTGGATGACTTCAGCCGCCTAAGTTGGGTTACCTTGGTGAAAACCAAGGATGAGGTGGCCAAGGTCTTCAAGCGTTGGATACGCTATGCGGAGAGGGAAGCCGGGGCCAAGGTGAAAATACTTAGATCTGATCGGGGTGGGGAGTACATGGGGAAGGATCTGGATTCTTTCCTTGAAGACAAGGGCATCACCCACCAGCTTTCAGTTGCCTACACGCCGCAGCAAAATGGGGCAGCGGAGAGGCTAAACCGGACCCTCATTGACCTTGCCCGAGCCATGCTTGCTCATGCGCAGCTGGACCATACTTGGTGGGGGGCAGCAGTGCAATATGCCAACTGGGTTAAGAACCGGATGGGCAGCAAGGGGCTAGAGGGCTAAGAGCCCATACTTCATGTGGACCAGGAAGGTGCCTAGTGTGTCGATGGCACGAGTGTGGGGGTGCATGGCGCAGTACAAAGTGCCCGACCAGCAACGGAGGAAGCTGGATCCTAAGGCACAATGGGGCATTTTCCTTGGGGTGTCGGAGAGGAGCAAAGCTTGGATGTTGTGGAGTGTGGCGGTTCAGCGGGTGGTGGAAAGCCGAGATGTGGTTTTCCACGAGGGGCTGAGCTACAAGGGGTGGAAGAAGCATGGTGCTAGTACAGTTGGGAGCTCCTTCCAGGATCCCTACACCTCTTCCATCTTTGAGGGGGCATGGGAGGACCCTGGAGAGGAGGTACAGGAGCAGCAAGAGGAACAAAAGGCAGCTGCACCTCACCATGAGGAGTCACCAACTGCTGGTTCTACCCCTGACCCTAACGCACCAGCCCATGACCCGGAGCAGCCACAGGGGCAGCAGCAGCAACAAGAGAAGCCGCAGCAGCCACCACAGCAGCATACACCGCCTGTTCCTGTGGGTAGGTGGCAGCAACAACTGCAGCAGCAGCTGTCCAAGTCACCACGGTCCCCCATGAAGAGAGTGACTTGGAGGGAGAAGCTGCTGAGTTTGGAGCAGGGGGAGGCATCACCTCTGCGCCGCACCACACGCATCTCCCGGCCACCTGAGAGGTTCACACCAAGTGCACAGTATGCTTGCATGCATGATCATGAGGTGCATGATTTGGAGGAGTGCATGCTTGTGGATGCTGATGGGGGTGCGCATGGACTTGATTTTTGTCTTATGGGTCAGGTACATGAGCCTAAGTCAGTCAAGGAGGCCTTGTCCCGTCCTGAGTGGGTCGAGTCCATGCGTGAGGAGCTTGAGTCTCATAAGGTGAACGAATCCTTTGAGCTGGTTGATCCAGCTTGTGTGCCACCTGGTATGGAGGTCTTGAGGTGTCAGTGGGTGTGGAAGTACAAACACAAGGCTGATGGTAGCATTGAGAGGCCTAAGTCCAGGTTGGTGGCCATGGGGAACACTCAAACACGGGGTGTTCACTATGACCAGGTGTTTACCCCGGTGGGTAAGCCTACTACCCTGAGAGGCTCCCTTGGGATGGCAGTCTCCTCGGGGTTTCACATCCATCACATGGATGTGACCACTGCCTATCTTCATGGGGTCTTGAAGGAGGAGCTTTACATGAGGCAGCCCCCTGGTTTTGATGATGGGTCCGGCAGAGTTTGCCGGCTCAGAAAATCAATCTATGGGCTTAAGCAAGCTCCAAGGCAGTGGTACCTCAAGTTTGATGAGGCGCTGATGGATTTTGGCTTTGAGAGGTCTGAGTGTGACCCTGCCTTGTACCACTTGGTGAGGGATGAGGGCAGGTTGTCCCTTTACCTCTATGTGGATGACATTCTGCTCATGTCTTCGAGGATGGTCTTGCTGGATGAGGTGAAGAGTCTCTTGTCCTCTCGTTTCCGCATGAAGGACTTAGGGGAGGCTAAGTACTATTTGGGGGTGCAGATTGAGCGTGATGAGAGTGGCATCTTGATTCATCAGGAGAGGTACATTCTCAACATGCTTGAGTCCTTTGGCCTTTCTGAGGCTAACTCCGTGCGTACCCCTCTCCCTACAGGGTTCGACGTGCATGCACATGCTGAGGAGCCCTTGCTGAGAGATGAGCTGGTCCAGCTCTATCAAAGCATTGTGGGATCTCTCATGTATGCAAGCACGACCACACAGCCCCAGATTGCTTATGCCGTGTCACAGCTGTCCAAGGTGGTGTCTTGTCCTAAGGCATTTCACGTACAGGTTGCTAAGAGAGTGCTAAGGTACCTGAAAGGTTGTGTCAAGTCAGGTATCTTCTATCCCGCACACAGCAAGCCTCAAGTTGAGTTGGTGGGCTTTAGTGATGCTGATTATGCTGGAGATTCAGCTGATCGCAAGAGTCACACTGGCTATGTCTATTGCCTTAATGGTGCAGCCATCTCTTGGCAGAGCAAGAGGCAGCCGGTGGTTGCATTGTCCACCACTGAGAGTGAGTACATCAGTCTGTGTCAGTGCATTCAAGAAGGTGTGTGGCTGAAGCGTTTGTTTGGGGAGTTCGGGCATGAGTTTGATGGTGGTGTGCCTGTGTTTGTGGACAACCAGTCTGCCATTGCCCTTGCACAGAATGCATGCTTGCATGGCCGCACCAAGCACATGCAGGTTCGGTGGCATTTCATCAGGGAGATGGTGGCAAGCGGCGACGTGATCCTCCGGTGGTGCTCAACCAACCGTCAAGCAGTAGACATACTCACCAAACCCCTTCCTTTTGAGCGGCATGGTGTGTGCATGTCCTTGATGGGGATGCAGCCCCATGTTGGCATGGTGCTTGAGCAGGATGTGGGAGGGCTGGTGCTTCTCTGCCTTAACGACATCATGCTGTGGATGGCGCCCCTCCCTGGGCAAGGGGGAGTGGAGTGAAGGTTTTTGCCCAGTGGTGTTCAGCCACCTCCAGCACGAGCAAGGGGGAGTGTTGATTGTGTAGGTGGTTGTGGTATTTTTCTCTAGCTGGTTGTGGGCTAAGGGTTTGGGCAAAATATGATTGCTAGACTTGTTACGGGCTGGATTTGATCTCGCACCAAACAAGCACCATCAAACCTTTGCTACCCACTACAACACCTTTGGTGTTGCTAGTTTGGCACTTTGGGTTTTTGGGGATTGTTGTATGGCGAGGGTTGGGATGGTAGGGTTTGTCAAACTCGTCACTGATCAGATCTGAACTCTAGCTTAAGCCATTCCTATATCTAATCCATGGCTGCCAAGTAATTCCGCCAGGACACCCCGTCGCTCTTAAATCGCGATAGCGATCGGCCTAAATCTTGGTACCCTTTTACCGTCTCTTCCCCTACCTCTCTGCCTCTCCCCCGCCCCCGCCGCTCTTCCTTGCTCCCGGTCCCCCTCCGGTAGACCCCCTCTCGCCTCAGGGTCCTGCTCCCTCACGTGTGTCTCATGTAGACCCTCTCCCTCGTCCTGCGCCTATTGAGGTAGTTGTCGGCTCAGGTGCTGCGTCTGGGGGTGCTGCGTCTGGGGGTGCGGAGCCGGAGGGTGCGGGGTCTGAGGGTGCTGGGTCTGAGGGTGAGGAGCCTGGGGGTGCTGAGCCTGTGGGTGAGGAGCCTGGGGGTGCTGAGCCTGAGGGTGTGGAGCCTGAGGGTGCAGAGTCTGGGGGTGCTGAGCCTCGGGGTGCTGCTTCGTCTGGAGGTCCTGCAGGTGCTTCGCCGCGACTGTCTCTGTAGCAGCTAGGTGAGTGGTTTGTTCGGCGCGCCCGCCCTCGGAGTGGAGCTACCGGTGCTGGAGACGCTCGAGCTGGAGGTGCTGGAACTACTGCTGGAGCTGGTGGTACTGGAGGCACTGCAGCTACTGGTCCTAGAGGTGCTCGTACCAGGGGTACTGGAGCTGCCGGGGCTGGTGGTGTTGAGGGCGCTGGAGCTGGAGTCCCTACGGAGCCTGGAGATGCTGGACCTGGAGGCCCTGGCGCTGGTGGCGCTCGAGCTGGAGGCGCTGGAGCTGCAGGAGATGGAGCTGTTGACCCTGGAGCTCGAGGTGCTGGAAACACTGTGCGGCCGCGACCATACTTCGTTCCCCTACTTCAACAGGTTCTTGGTGTCCCGTCTTCTACTAACCTTACTCCTCCCCTCCTGTGTCCACCGCCTGACCAGTTGCAGCTGCCGTTGCAGCCGACCTCTCCACTGCCTGCTCCCTCTACTTACACAGAGCTGTCCGCCGGTCTTACAGAGCGTCGTGAGCCTGCGTCTCGTCCTGTCTCGGCTGCTTGCACTGCTCGTCGCGTTCCTCGTTCGCGTCCTCCTCCTGTCCCCGGCACACACGGTATGGCACTCCGTCCTTCCTCTGTTCCACTGCGTGATCCTCTGCCTGCTCCTCCTGAGTCCTCTCTTCTTGAGGTCCCTGACGCAGAGTCTGACCGTGCTCGTGCTGCCAGTCCCACTGTCGCTCGTCTCCTCGCCACTGCAGTCACTGACCCTTCCTTTGAGTCTGCTGCTGCGTCTGCTCTCGTTGCTGAGCTGCTCGACTTTGCTGCTGCCTATCGTCTAGACTACGCCACTGCTCTTGTTGCTGAGTCTGAGTCTGCCAGTCCTCCGTCCGTCCGGGGTGAGTGTGCTCTTGGCACGGACGTCCTTGAGGACAGGCGGGAGGACTTTGAGTGTCTTGCAGCTGCTGTACCTCGTTTTGCTTCCATGCTGCTTGCCCCTGAGGGAGACCCGGATGCACCAGATATCCCGACCCCGCGCTCTTACGCAGAGGCGATTACGGGTCCTTACTCCTCTCAGTGGCAGGCAGCCATGGATGCCGAGATGGCATCCTGGAAGTCCACAGGCACCTACGTCGACGAGGTTCCCCCACCTGGGGCGAACATAGTCGATGGCATGTGGATTTTCAGGGTGAAGCGGCCGCCGGATTCTCCACCTGTCTTCAAGGCGCGTTACGTTGCTCGAGGCTTCAGTCAGCGATAGGGAGTTGACTACTTCCAGACCTTCTCCCCCACCCCAAAGATAACTACTCTTCGGGTGTTGCTGCACGTCGCTGCTCAGCGTGACTACGAGTTGCATTCTCTGGACTTCAGCACAGCTTTCCTGCAGGGCAGCCTGCATGAGGAGATCTGGCTGTGCCGCCCACCTGGCTTCACTGAGTCGTTTCCTGCAGGTACTCAGTGGAGCCTCCGGCGGCCAGTCTACGGTCTCTGCCAGGTGCCTCGCGAGTGGCACGACACACTGAGGACTACACTTGCGGCTCTTGGGTTTGCTCCTGCTACTGCTGACCCGTCGCTGTTTCTACGCACCGACACCTTGCTGTCGCCGTTCTACGTCCTCGTCTACGTCAACGACCTCGTCTTTGCCACTGCTGACACTGAGGCACTGACCCTTGTGAAGTCGGAGCTGCAGAAGAGACACACCTGCACTGACCTGGGTGAACTGCGCAGCCATCTTGGCTTGCTGATCACCCGGGACAGAGCACGGCGCACCATCACCCTAACTCAGTCACACATGGTGCACCAGGTCCTTCAGCGCTTCGGCTTCCAGTTCTCCTCGCCACAGCCCACTCCTCTGTCTACCAGCCACTCGCTCTCAGCTCCACCTTCGGACGAGTCGGTAGAGCCGAGTGGTCCGTACCCAGAGCTTGTGGGTTGCCTCATGTACCTGATGACGTGCACACAACCTGACCTTGCATACCCTCTCAGCCTTCTGGCTCGCTACGTGGCTCCCGGCAGGCACCGAAAGGTGCACTGGGATGCTGCGAAGAGGGTACTGCGTTACTTGTGCAGTACGTCGGGCATGGGGCTCGTGCTTGGAGGACGGGGTCCAGTTGTCCTCACCGGTCACTGTTGGTGCAACCCTACGGTTTGCACTCGGCTTGTTGTCCGTGTGCGTGAATGTGTGTATGTATGGAATGGTATGAGGGCATGGGATAATATATATTTCATGCTTATAATTGTGTGTGAATGTTGAGTCATGATGTCGAGTGTGTGTGTCGAGTCAATAGCGAGTTATCGCTAGACGCGTGTTACGCGGTCGTTTGTGTCTCGCGCGCGGTTTCTATTTTGTCGTGCGCGGTTTCTATTTTGTCCTGTGTCGAACGTTCGGCGTGTCGCAGGTGTGTGCAGCAGACCCATCAAGAACTCAAGGATGAGTTTGTGATGAAGAGCCCGAGCCTTGGTGTCAAGCCTCAAGTGATTTCGAAGCTTGCCAAAAGGGTACACCTCAAGATATTGAAGATAGTTACATTACTTTGTGTAGTGTAACATTTCACTTGGTGTAGGCCCTAGTGAAGGGTAGTTTCGAGACCCTTCGTGGTTGGGGACAGTGTGGCACTGTTCCACATCACTGTACCTCGGCTCTTGGGGTTTGTAGGAGCTGGGAGTCATTCCCAACTCGTAACTCTTCCTATCTTGTGTTCTAAGACTATAGTGGCTGCCATAGTACCGTTCGTTCAAACCAACGCTGTGTCGTCAATTCTTTATCAAATCGTGCAATCTAAATTGCTAATTGTAGAGACGTGAAGACGCTCCAGATCCAATTTGAATCAAGTCATTTTCAGCTGTGAGAAGAACGCTATGAACGTTTGAAGCCGCTGTGCAGAAATCCGTCTGTGCTCTCTATCTTTCGTTTTAGGCACATTCAAGGCTATTGTGACTATAACAAGTGGTATCAGAGCCCCTTGGAGCAGTTTCGACAATGTCTGGACCTGAGGAAAGGGGTGGCAGAGGTGCTGGTGGCAGTGGAGAAGCTCAAGCTCAAGGCCAACCCCGTGATTCAGCCATGGCGCCCATGCAACCAAGTCTTGGCCCACCTAGGGATGAGCCTAGGGTGTTTGGGCTTGACAAGTTCAACGGTGACAACTTTGCTGAATGGTCCTTCAAGATGGAGAACATCTTTGACCACTGTGACCTGCTGGAGGTGATGGAAGGAACGGAGAAGCGCCCCGAGAACGACCCGGAGAAGAGCCCGTGGGTGCGGAAGAGCGCACAAGGCTATCTCTTACTTGGGCAAGCGTTGGGGAGCAGTCAGATCCGTCACATCAAGCCATTCCAGCGTGAACCAGAGAAAGGACCAAAGGCATGGGCTGCTCTCAAGGGTGTACATGCTCCTGCAACAGCGGCGGTAGCGGTGGTGTTGGAACGGCAAATGGCGGCACTACGAATTGAAGAAGACGAAGCGGTTGAAGAAGGGGTGCAGAAATTCTTCGACTTGTTGACGCGGCTTGAGGGAGCTGATTTGAACTACAGTGAGCTCCAAAAGAAGACCAAGTTGCTGGCCTTACTCCCAGAGTCATGGTCCTCGCTCATCATCAACCTTAATCGCGACTTGCCCCGCCTCTCGCTTGAAGACGTGAAGCGAGCTATCCTTCAAGAAGATTTCCGCCGCCGTGAGTTGGCGAGTGCGGATGGCGCTAGGGCAGCGAGCATCGGCCGTGGATATGGTCGAGGAAGAGGCAGAGGACGAGGGGGAGGAAGGTTTGGTGGCAGCAACTTCGGCGGAGGCCGCAGGAGTGGCGGTTACGGCAGCGACGACAAGAGCTACGGACGCGGTCGCGGCCGATTCGACGGCGAGTGTCACTATTGCCACAAGAGCGGACACATGTGGCGCGACTGCTACAAACTCCCTGATGGTTGGACCCCTGCTCAAGGCCAAGAGGGTAGAGGAGCAGGAGGAGGGAGAGGACGAGGCCGTGGAGGCCGTGGCGGTCGCGGTGGCGGAGCTGCAAACATGAAGAGCGGAGACAACGACAAGGACCCGAGCGACGATCGATACCCGGGTCTATTCTACTTCGTGTCGACGCAAGTACCGGCTGGTCCAGAGAAGGATGAAGGCTTTGAGGAGCCAGCAGCTGTGGGGAAGGTGACCCTACACCCCCTGGACTATTGGGTGATTGATAGTGGCGCTACCTATAGCATGACACCTCGCCCGGACTTGCTCACCGAACTCGAGCCGTCACCGGTGAAGCATGTCACATCGGCTTTGGGGCAGCGAGCAGAGGTGAAAGGCATGGGCAAGGCCATGTTCAAGGGTGCTGATGGGAAGATGGTGGGCCTCAAGAACGTGCTTTGGGTGCCCAGCCTTGCTGCAAACCTGATTTCCGTGCGGCGGTTGGCAAAGGCCGGCATGGACACGAACTCGAAGGGAGCCAAGACCTACACCGCAAGGCTTGGCGATCGAATTCTTTGGGACCTTCATGAGGACAGGGATGTCTACAACGAGATGTGGCAGATCCCAGTGGTCCCTATGCCTAAGGAGAGGCAAGTGGCAGCAAGCATCAGCACCAAGGATGGAGCGGTCGGTAGCGACGATGGCGCGAACGGTCGCGCTAAGGAGAATGAGCTCAAGAAGAGCAAACCTGGAGGGACCAGCAAGTTCAGTGAACCTAAGGAGAGTGGTGCAGCAACCAAGGAGCAGCAAAAGGGTGAGGAGAACCCAGAGGCAGCAGCGGAGGAGGACTACGGAGAGAGTATGTGGGGCGCTATTGCGAGCGCGGCATTCTCCAATCCAACTTCGGCTACGGGGGAGTGTGATTGGCTCACCTTGCATCAGCGCATGGGGCATGTGGCCCTGCCCATCTTGCAGCAGCTAGTGAAGAATGAGATGGTTGCTGGCATACGTGTGAAGGGGGAGCCCGATGAGGTGCTTGGCTGCCCGGCGTGCATTCAAGCCAAGTTCACCCGGTTTCCGTTCCCTAGTTCGGAGGCAACGGCAAAGGCACCGCTTGATGAGGTGGTGATGGACGTGGTGGGCCCCCTGAAGCTTGGAGCTGTTGGAGCTGAGTATTTTCTCACCATTGTCGACGTCTACACCCGCATGACTTGGGTGTACGTGCTGGCCAAGAAGAGCGACGTGGCTGAAACGTTGAAGACGGATTGGTTCCCGATGGTGGAGCGGCAACAAGACCGTCTAGTCAAGTCAATCCGCACCGATCGAGGGGGAGAGTTCCTGAGCAAGGAGTTTGGGTTGTGGCTGAAGAAGAATGGTATTCGGCACTCCCTCACCATGCCATACTCCCCTGCAATGAACGGCATCGCCGAGCGAGCGAACCGCACAATCACGGAGGCGGCACGCGGGTTGCTCATTGAAGCCGGGCTACCCGACTATTTCTGGCCTGATGCGGTGCGGAGCGCGTGTGTGGCCAAGAACAGAGCCTTGACTCATGTGGGAGCAGACAAATGGGTGCCCTATGTGGAGTGGCTAGGAAGGAAGCCAAAGGTGGATATGCTTCGGGTGTTCGGGTGCATGTGCATGGCGCTCGTGCCTAAGCATCTTCGGCACAACAAGCTTGGTGCCAAGGCGGTGTGGGCCGTGCACTTGGTCATGGCTCAAAACAGCAAGGGATGGCTTCTTTGGGACCCATTCACCAAGAAGTTCTTGGTGAGCAGGGACTGCAAGTTCATGGAGAACTTCATGTACAAGGATTGGAAGGCAGAGAATGAGGCGAAGATAGGCGTGCGGTTTGGGGAGGTGAAGAGTTCCGGTTTGGAGCATGTGGAGCTGCCTTTGGAGCTGAGCAGCGGCAGCACAACCACAAGGCAATCCTCCCTTGTGAATGGGGGAGAGGAGGCCAATGATGCAGAGGAAGAAGAGGAGGAGGTGCAGCAAGTGAGCGAGCGTGCACCGTCACTCCCTTCCCGTACTACGAGTGCTCCACGGATTCGAGCCACACCGCAGCAACGCCAAGGCCTTCAAGTCCCTGCAGCTGAGGAGGAAGGAAGGGGGAAGAGGAGAGTTCAACCCCCTAATAGGCTGACCTATGATGCGCCGGGAAAGCAGGGAAAGACAGCCTTGGCCGGAGCGGCAATGATGGTCGGAGACGACGAGGAGAGTGACTACGAGGAGTGTGCCTTCGCGTTCTTCTCTCCGGTGGAGATGCCGGGAGAACCAGCAACTCTCAAGGAGGCTTTGGAGAGTAGTGATGCTGAGGAGTGGAAGAAGGCCATGGAGAGTGAGCTGAAGGGCATCGAGGAGAATGACACGTTTGAATTGGTGGAGCTACCGGAGGGGCGTACGGCGATAACGTCCAAGTGGCTCTTCAAAATCAAGTCGGATGCCGACGGCAAGATCGAGCGCTACAAGTCTAGGCTTGTAGCCAAGGGGTACCAGCAGAAGGAGAAGGTGGACTTCAAGGAGCTGTTTGCCCCTGTGGTGAAGCCGACGACGCTGCGAACCCTATTCGCGGGAGCCGCCATCAAAGGATGGGTAGTAAAGCAAATGGACATCGTAACGGCATTCCTTAACGGCATCCTTGAGGAGGAGATTTTTATGGCGCAGCCAGAGGGGTTTGATGATGGTAGTGGCAGAGTGTGGAAGCTGAAGAAGGCCCTCTATGGGTTGAAGCAGGCCCCTAGGCAATGGTACATGAAGCTGCGCGAAGTGTTGGAGGGGATCGGCTTCACTCCCTCAACGGCCGATCACTCCTTGTTCATGCTTGGCGAGGGGGAGCAGAGGAGTTTCATGGTGGTTTATGTGGATGACATCCTCATTTTCTCACCCTCTTCTGACCTTGTGAAGGAGGTGATGCTGAAGCTTCAAGACAAGTTCAAGTGCAAGGCCCTTGGTGACGTGAGCTTCTACCTTGGGCTCCACATCGAACGAGATGTGGAGAAGCGGTGCATGCGGGTGCATCAACGAAAGTACCTGGAGGCATTGGCTGCCAACTTTGGGCAGAGTGAAGGCCATGTGGCTACACCCTTTCCCTCTGGGTTCAAGTGTGTGAAGGGACCAGAGGAGGAGAGCGTTGGTGAAGAGGAGAGGCGCCGATTTCACTCGTTGGTGGGCAGCCTCATGTATGCGGCGGTAAACACCCGACCGGACGTCGCGTTTGCTACCGGGCAGCTGGCTAGGGTTGTGCAATGCCCTAATGAGGAGCAGGTAGCAGCTGGAATGAGGGTGGCCAAGTATCTTGGCCAAACACCGACCGTTGGGCTGCAATACTCGGCGGCGGCACAAAGGCGCCAAAAGGGCGCGGATGGTGTTGAACCCGGGCGTTTGTTCCTCACCGCCTACTCGGATGCTTCATATGCATCAGAACCAGAGGACATGACAAGTGTGGGAGGCTTCATATGCTGTGTTGGTGGAGGCCCAACTGCTTGGGAGAGCAAGAAGCAGGTTGACCAAGCTTTGAGCTCGGTGGAGTCCGAGTACATGGCACTCTTCCGTGCCGTACGGGAGATTGTGTGGCAGCGGCGTTTGTTGGCTGAATTGGGGGAGGAGCAGCAAGGACCTACCCCACTGTACTGTGACAGCCAGGGTGCCATTGCTCTTGCTAAGAACCCTGTGTTGCATGGACTCACGAAGCACATGAGGGTGAAGTGGCATTGGACGAGGAGCATGGTAACCGCGGGTGAAGTTGAGTTGCGCTACGTGAAGACCACGGGGCAGCCGGCTGACATGATGACCAAGAGGCTGGTGGAGCAGCAGCATTGGAAGTGTTGCAAGCTGGCTGGGATGGCTCTGAACTGAGAGAGCAACATATCCTAAGGCCAACAATCCGAGGGGGAGTTTGTTGGTGCAACCCTACGGTTTGCACTCGGCTTGTTGTCCGTGTGCGTGAATGTGTGTGTGTATGGAATGGTATGAGGGCATGGGATAATATATATTTCATGCTTATAATTGTGTGTGAATGTTGAGTCATGATGTCGAGTGTGTGTGTCGAGTCAATAGCGAGTTATCGCTAGACGCGTGTTACGCGGTCGTTTGTGTCTCGCGCGCGGTTTCTATTTTGTCGTGCGCGGTTTCTATTTTGTCCTGTGTCGAACGTTCGGCGTGTCGCAGGTGTGTGCAGCAGACCCATCAAGAACTCAAGGATGAGTTTGTGATGAAGAGCCCGAGCCTTGGTGTCAAGCCTCAAGTGATTTCGAAGTTTGCCAAAAGGGTACACCTCAAGATATTGAAGATAGTTACATTACTTTGTGTAGTGTAACATTTCACTTGGTGTAGGCCCTAGTGAAGGGTAGTTTCGAGACCCTTCGTGGTTGGGGACAGTGTGGCACTGTTCCACATCACTGTACCTCGGCTCTTGGGGTTTGTAGGAGCTGGGAGTCATTCCCAACTCGTAACTCTTCCTGTCTTGTGTTCTAAGACTATAGTGGCTGCCATAGTACCGTTCGTTCAAACCGACGCTGTGTCGTCAATTCTTTATCAAATCGTGCAATCTAAATTGCTAATTGTAGACGACGTGAAGACGCTCCAGATCCAATTTGAATCAAGTCATTTGCAGCTGTGAGCAGAACGCTATCAACGTTTGAAGCCGCTGTGCAGAAATCCGTCTGTGCTCTCTATCTTTCGTTTTAGGCACATTCAAGGCTATTGTGACTATAACAGTCATGCAGACGCTTCCTAGGTTGACGACTCAGCTACGCAGCGGTCGTCACAGCGTTACACCTTCAACCTTGGCTCTGGCTCTGTCTCCTGGCGGTCTACCCGCTCGTCTTTGGTGCTTAGCTCCAGTTGTGAGGCTGAGATCTACGCCGGAGCCATGGCTGCATAGGAGCTACGCTGGCTCACCTACCTGTGACTGACTTGGGAGAGCAGCCTCGTTCGCCTCCAGTTCTGTACGTAGACAACAAGGCCATGATTGCCTTGTGTCCGGAGCACATGCTGGAGCACAGAACGAAGCACATCGCTCTGCGATACTTCCTTGCTCGAGAGTTGCAGCAGCGTGGCCAGCTTCGTTTTGCGTACGTGGCCACTAGGGCCAACACTGCTGATATATTCACCAAGGCACTTCCGCCTGGTGATCATCAGCGCTTCTCTATTGTGTTAGGCCTTGTGCCTACTTTGCCTCACTTGCTCACTGCATGAATTTGCTTGTATTGTGATCTACATATATATCTGCATGCTTGCACTTGCTAGGATATGATCACTGTATTGTTTGTTCTCTTTATATCACTCTGCATGTGAACTGGCCTTGTGGCCCTTTGTTTTTGCTCGGACTGCGTGGTGACTTTGTGATCCACCCTGAGTTTTCTTTGCTTTTCTTGACTGGTCTTGTGACCGCTTGTTCTCCCCCACTTTGCCTATGGGGGTGTGTCAGAACATTATAGCTTTTACATTTGTGTAGGCTATAGTGGGGTAGCCCATAAGGGGTACAACCCAATTAGGGTTAGTGTCAGAGGTCCACTGGTGATCCTTGATTGATCCTAGGGAAGGGTTACAGGCTCGTTGTCCTGGGGGGTTATGGGCGCACTGACCCGCTACTTAACAAGCCCTTTTATCCCAATGGTCTAGTGGTTGGGATTCTGACATGTTATCAGAGCGAAGGTCTCGGGTTCGAATCCCAGTGTGTGCACTTCGGGCATCCCAGTGCGGGGGGGTGTCAGAGGTCCACTGGTGATCCCTGATTGATCCTAGGGAAGGGTTACAGGCTCGTTGTCCTGGGGGGTTATGGGCGCACTGACCCGCTATAACAAGCCCTTTTATCCCAATGGTCTAGTGGTTGGGATTCTGACAGTTAGTACTTGTACCCAACTCATTTCTAGTTCATTCATTCTCGTTCGTTACTTTGACAGGTATGGTGAACGGGAGACAGGTTTTGCACCTGGCTCTTTCACGTTCTCGTGTTCATGGGTTCGCGCTGGAGGCACTCTTGTAGGCAGATCGTCCGGCATGATATCTTTGTACCCCTCCAAGACTTTCTGTACTGCTGCAGGTAGTTCTGGTTTCAGCTTCTCCTCCTCTGCTGTCATTACTGCCTCTGGAATATCCCTTGTATACGTCCAACTTCGCAGCTCCACACGCTTTCCATTGTTGTATTTGCAAACTTTTTGGTTGACCCATTCGATCTCGTGGTTGAACCGTTTCAGAAAATCTCTCCCAAACATAAGATATAATCCCTTCATGTTCCTGACTGGTAGCCTCGCCTTCCACCTCTATGCACCTATCTGCAGTTGTAGAGTTGACTCGGCGTGGATCGGTAGCTTGTAGGAGTCCACCATCATTCTCATGATCTGGGTCTCCTCTATGGACTCCCCAATTTTCTCCAACGTCCCGCGGTCGCACACCGAGTGGGACGCTCCACTATCCACCATCGCCTGGAGGCATCTCCCTTTATAGTGCACCTCAAGGAGTAGTGGCTGCTGCCGCTCCGAGTAGCCAAAGATGGTCTCATTATTAGGGTCATAGGGTACATCAGATTAATAATTTTCCCTATTTCCTACACCCAAAGCTGCACTTTCTACTTCCAACTTCACCTGGGGGGTAAAAGGATTTTCCTGAGGCTGGTACAGCTTCTCCTGGGCCTGGAACCTTCCCCTAAGCCTTTGCAGCTGTGTCGCCTTCACCTATGGGGAATGGGGAGCCTTCACAGTATGTTGTTGGGAGAGAATATTAACTCGGCAGGGTCAACTTTGTCGATATCCATCGGGTTGGCAGCCATGGGGGGTGCCGATCGCTCTGTGCCGAAATTCCTGATCGGCATGTTGCGTCGTTTTTCGTGTTGACCCTTGGTCAATGCGCCAAACCGTTCGGCGGCACATACCATGTCCTTGTAGCTGCTGTAATTCGCCGTGCTGACGTCTCGGTGAACTTCATTTTTCAGCCCAGCAGTGTACGCCAGATTTTTTTTCTCCCTCTGTTAAATCGTCGATGCGATTAAAAAATGACTCCATCTGCTGCGTGTACTGCGCCACACTGCCAAATTTTTGGTATCGGTGAAATTGTTGCCGCGCCATGTAGGATGAATTTATTGGCTCGAATCGTTGAATCAGGGCTGCTCGAAACTGTGCCCACGGCCCTTCGCCTCGGATTTCACTACCGTAGATCCACTCCGGTGCCGGGTCTCGTAACAGTGTTGCTGCGAACCGAATCCGCATCGCGTCGTGAATCGGGGTCGTGCATCCAACGGCCTTGGAAGTAAATTTCGAGTGTAGCAATGCATCAACGGAGCCGTTCGTGCAAGGATCAAACGCCTCCGACAGCCTCGGTTGCGCTGCTTCGAGATTCACTGTAGGTGTTGAAATGTCGGTGTCGCTGCCACTGCTGCTACCATCGCCGATGTGCTCGCTGCTGTTGTGGCGGTTGCTGGCTGGTTCGTGAGCAACGCCTCAATTCGTTGAAGCGTCGCACGAGTCTGCTCCTGTTCGGCACGAAGTGCGGCGATTTCCTGTACGAAATTGTCGCCTTGCCCCTCCATGCCTGACATGCCTATTCGGAATCTGAATTCGAGGCCAGCAAATTGGCGAGTTTGTCGTCGCCCCCGCAGTTTTTAAAATGCTGGGTTTTAGCAGTTGAAGAAATTCGCGTGCAAACGTGCTCTGATTACCAAGTGTGAGGATCAAAGGATCGAGTTCATAATTTAATAATGAATCCTAGGTACAACTACGGGGCTATATATAGGCATGATGCAAGGCCAGTAACCAGGATGTTATTGGGTTCATGAAGCATCCGGAATGGGACCTTCCAAATTCTGTAGAATCAATTTGGTGGAATTATGTGGTACGCAAATGCAGGCGAAATAAACCGCAATGATGCAGAATCCAATGCACGCAACCTAACGCGGTGCTATATTTATGATAAATATTGTCAAGCGACAATTCTAAGAAAACGAGCATAAGCAAGCACAAGAGACTAGAAATAAGCAAGATAAAGTAAATTTGTGTAAGCGTAGCCGCTGTACTTTCACATATTGGCTAGGAACCAACTTAGGAGATTAGCTAGCGGAAGCGATCTAACCTAGCGAGAGATACCATGTCGAGAGCAAAGAGTTGTTGAATAGGGTGAGATTAAGGGTACAAACATACAAGTGTTATCCTCTCTAGAAACTTACCCTAGTGTAGCCTATGACTATATATAAAATATACAAATGTACAGTTTGACAACCATGACTCGACCGGATATCGCCTTCGCGTGCAGCAAGTTGGGTACCCGCTTGACGATTTGAAGTGACCAGCATTGGCGCGAGGTCGATTGCTGCCTCGCCTACTTGGCCGAAATGCGTGACGCTGCCCTGGAGTTTGGCGGCAGGCCTGAGACTCTGCGTCTAGTCGGCTACGCGGACGCTGACGACGTCGGCGACAAGCAGATGCGCAACAGCACGAACGACTTTGTTTTTGTCTTCGGCAACGCAACTGTCTCTTGGACGAGCCAGCACATCAAGTGCGTGACGCTGTCGTCGACGGAGTCGGGGTACATCGCGGCCACCAAAGTCACCAAGGAGGCATGCCGACTTTGCTTCCTCCTCGCCGAGTTTCAGCTGCTCGACGCTGGGACGCCGGCCGTCCTCAACGTGGATTACTAGTTGGCCATCGCGGCCGCTGAGGGCTTGGGGCTCAAGGGCAACCTCAAGCACATGGGGCGATGCTACATCTGGGCGCAAGAAGATCGTGCCGCAGTTCATCCCGACCATCGAGCAACCGGCAGTCTTCCTCACAAAGGCGTTGCCCTTCCCGGCCTTCAACTGGTGCTCTGTCGCGATCGGCAAAGTTCGTCTAGCCGGCGTCGGCGACGGCGACGAGAATGTGCAGCAGTTTGCGGCATGTCCTTCAACATGGCTGGTGCGTTGTACAAGGTGTTGGGTGTGCATGCCGAAAAATTATCCCCCTTGTACTCTATTACGTAGGTTCTGGTTGGATCTTGTGTGTGTGTGGGTGCCCAAGCTTGAGCTGGGCTGGGGAGTGTTGACGAAAGAAGTCCTCGCCCTCGCTTGGGCGAAGCCAGCTTCATTGTCTGGCGTGCAAGGTGTGCAGTCGGCTGGCTTCGTGGTCAGTGCCGACTTGAAGGAGCAAGTCGGCTTGGTTAGCCAACTTCAGCGGAGCCGACTTCAAGACATCTCCTGGCGTATGGCGTCAAGCAACTGCTCGAGGCTCCTGTAGAACCACGGATCGAGAAATTCCACCCCCTAAGAAGTGCTAAGGTAGCCGGTGAATTTTGCCTTCTCTCTTGCTAGTCCCAACCGAGCCACGTCGCGCGCCGACTGCACCCATCCACAGGCGTAGGAGAGGAGGCTCAATTATGTCACAGCCCCTACCCCAAATTAGGTGCACAAGTAGGCGAGCCAGCCTAGACGGGCAAGGGTCGTGCTCCCAAGTGCCGAAGGGGAATGACTGCTCAAAACATTCCTCTAGGCTATTGTTGCACTGCCTAATAACCTCCACCACCTCTGGGCAGAACCGTATGAGAAATGTACACAGGTCGCGCCAAGTTTGCAAAGACCAGAAGGTGTGCGCCCAACTGGGGATGCTCGAGCAAGGGGAGCCACGGGAGAGGCGCATGCAGTTGCTAAAACTCATCTCGTAACTAGTCCTCATGTTTAATACGCATACTGACAACTGCCAGCCCCTCATCCGCCCGCTGCATACCCGATGGTAGCTGCTGCTCTAGATATGCTGCCCCTTGCTGTCAGAATACGAGCTAGAACTTAGTAGGCTTAGAAGCCATAGCGCGAGTGGCGAGAGTAGTGTGAGAGAAGAGTTGAGAGAAGAGTTGAGAGAAGAGTTGAGAGGAGAGGGTTTCAATATTGCAAGAGATGCAAGATATGGAAGGGAAAGGTGGCAAAGGCACCAATAGACAAGAAATCTAATAAGGTACTACACTTCTAGTTTATATGCTGTTATATCAGAATGTAATTCTAACATCCCCCCTTAACTGTATGCAGGACGAGATAGTGAGAAGTAGTCACCCATAGGGGAGCAGTCACCGAGCAGCAGCTGGGACCACCGTGGTTGACTCCCACGGCAGGTGCCCGCCTCCCGTTTAACCCCCGCAGCGGGTGCCCGAAGTGCACATAGGGGAGTGAACATGCCCAGAAACGGCGGAGCTAAAGGGAGGCGACGACTTGTTGTGCGATGGTCACGAGAGAAAACAGAGGAGGAGGAGAAGGAGAACAGGTGCAGCGGAAGGAAGAGGAGGAGGGGTGGTTTCCTTGAAGACCCGCCACCCCCACACCCTCTCCCCTCTCCCCTTCCACAATGTGGCACCTAGCAGTTGTTGCTGCAGCGATGGAGGAGGTAAAGGGAGGGGCGAGGGGTTCAAGGGGGATTTAGTACCCCCGTGGTCACGACCTCCAGCCCTGCCACCTCCCCCCGCAACGTCCACCGCAGTATGGCGCGGTAGCAGGTGCGGAGGCGGGGAGCGGGGTGGCGTTGAAGGTCGTTGCAGGCGCTAGCGCCGGCGACCGTCCCTGGCGCTGGCACTGGCGGATGTCACTGGCGATGGCGATGGCGCACGCGACTGTTGCTGGCGCTGGCACTGGCGCTCGCGACGGTCGTTGGTGCATGTCGTTGGCGCTGGCAGTGGCGACCGCGACGAAATTTGCGTAGGGGCATGGTCTCGCGTGGGGCGGGCAGTGCGGGACGGGGCAGCCAGCGCGCGACGTGCTGAAGGGCTGCGCAATAGGTGGGCCCATGAATTATTATTATTATTATTATTATTATTATTATATTATTTTTTTGAAGGAAGGTCCTAAGAAGGACCTGCTATGAAACCATGCCAGAATACGAGCTAAGAGTTAGTAGGCTTATAAGCCATAGCATGAGTGGCGAGAGTAGCGTGAGATAAGGGTTGAGAAGAGTTGAGAGAAGAGGGTTTCAATATTACAAGAGATACAATATATAGAAGGGAAAGGTGTCAGAGTTATATGACATAGCTACTGTAGGCTATAGTGGGGTAGCACATATGGGGTACAGTTGCCTAGGGTTTGCCTTTTGTACCCAACTTTCACTTAGTCATTTCATTCCTGTTTTCTTGATTCACATGGTATAGAGCGGGTTCCTACATGGGACCGTTCCTTCCTAAGGGCCCACCATAAGAATTTTTTTTTTAGCTGCCCGCGCACATTGCGCCCTTCCCTAATTTTTTTTTTTAGCGGCCCCTACGCTGCCCCTACGCGGCCCCTACGCCGCCTCCCACGCGCCCCCTATGCGGCCCCTGGCGGCGCCCTGACGAGGCCCCTGCCGGCGCCTTATCGCGGCCCCTGACGCGCCCCCTGGTGGCGCCCTGACGCGGCCCTGACGCGGCCTGACGCGGCCCCTGGCGGCGCCCTGACGCGGCCCTGCCGTGGCCCCTGACGCGGCCCTGACGCGGCCTGCCGCGGCCCCTGCCGCGGCCCTGAAGTGGCCCCTGACGCGGCCCTGACACGGCTCTGCCGCGGCCCTGACGCGGCCCTGACGCGGCCCTGCCGCGGCCCCTGGCGGCGCCCTGACGCGGCCCCTGACGCGGCGCCCTGACGCGGCCCCTGCCGCGGCCCTGACGCGGCCCTGCCGCGGCCCCTGACGCGGCCCTGACGCGGCCTGCTGCGGCCCCTGCCGCGGCCCTGAAGCGGCCCCTGACGCGGCCCTGACGCGGCTCTGCCGCGGCCCTGACGCGGCCCTGACGCGGCCCCTACCGCGGCCCCTGGCGGCGCCCTGACGCGGCCCCTGACGCGGCGCCCTGACGCGGCCCTGCCGCGGCCCCTGACGCGGCCCCTGCCGCGGCCCCTGACGCGGCCCCTGACGCGGCCCCTGTCGCGGCCCCTGACGCGGCCCCGCCACCTACCTTTCCGGCCACGCCGCCTCCTCTCAGCGGCCCCGCCGCCTCCTCCCAGCGGCCCCGGACGCCGCCCTCTCAGCGGCCCCGCCGAGCCGCCCAGCAGCCTAGCCGCCCAGCAGCTGAGCCACCGAGCCGCCCAGCAGCCGAGCCGCCGAGCCGCCCAGCAGCCGAGCCGCCCAGCAGCAGAGCCGCCGAGCCGCCCAGCAGCCGAGCCGCTGAGCCGCCCAGCCGCCGAGCCGCCCAGCAGCCGAGCCGCCCAGCAGCCGAGTCGCCGAGCCGCCCTGCAACCGAGCCGCCCGAGCCGCCCTGTCCGGTAAGAGCAGCGCCTCTCTCACAGCACTGCCCTCACCCCACTGTTTGCGCTGCTAGTCTACTGCTGTCATGGCTACCCCTAGTGTCCTCGCTTTTGACGCTGAGGGTCGGGCCATTGACTTTGACGTCTGGATAGATGACCTGCAGCTTTTCTTACAGTGCGATAGGGCAGACGGCCTCTCCCTCTTTGACCTCACTTCTGGTGCCTCTCCTGCCCCCGCCACTGATGCTGACGCAACTGTTCGCTCCCAGTGGGCCACGCGCGATGCTGCTGCACGTCTTGCTGTGCGTCGCCACCTGCCTACCTCTGAGCGTGCGCACTTTAGCCAGTACAAGAGTGCTCAGACCTTGTACGACGCTGTAGTTGCACGCTACTCCTCCCCTGCCACTGCTGCACTGAGTCGCCTCATGCTACCGTACCTCTTCCTTGACCTTGCTGCCTTTCCCACAGTCGCTGACCTCATTACGCACCTACGCACTAGTGACACTCGCTACCGCGCTGCGCTTCCTGCTGAGTTCTGCGCCAAGAACCCCCCCCCCATGTACATCACCCTCTACTACATAGTCACCCGGCTCCCTGACTCCCTTCGCGTAGTCAGGGACCACTTCCTCTCAGTTTGCCCCACCACTCTCACCGTTGACCTCCTCGAGAAGTCCCTCCTAGCAGCAGAGAAGAGCATAGTAGCTGTAGGAGCCTCTCGTGGTGACCCTCGCACCCCCATCTTTGAGGGGTGTTCCCCCTCCCCCCTTTTGCCCTCTGTTGCCTCTGCTGCTGCGGCCGACCTCGTTGGGCTTGAGTCGGTCGGTGCGGCGTCTACCCCTAGCGGGAGACGCCGCCCTGGCAAGGGCAAGGGGGGCAGGGGCGCTGGAGGAGCTAGCGGGGGCGGTGGAGGCGGCAGTGGAGGCGGTGGAGGAGGTGGGGGTGGCGGTGGGGGTGGTGGCGGGGGTGGAGGTGTCGGTGGCGGCAGTGGAGGCGGAGGCGGCAGCGGCAGTGGCGAAGGGAGCGGAGGTGGCGGCGGTGGAGGAGGAGGCGGCGGAGGAGGTGGAGCTGGTCGGGGTGGCGCTGCGCAGAGGGTCGGCTCCGGTGGTGGTCAGCGCCAGCAGCAGCAGCAGCACCAGCAGCGCACTCGTGACATCCCCTCCCCTCAGCAGCTCCGTGAGTGGTACACTGCACGCCAGAGGGGTGGGGGTACTGGTCCGTGCACCTACGTCCTCCGCACCGGCGACCGCGCGGGTGAGCAGTGCGGGGGTGCGCACTCCACCCAGCGCTGCTTTGGCCGCCTGACGGACGCTTGGCGTCACCAGTTCCCTGAGGCCACTGAGATCCCCCGCTGGGGTGAGCTGTCTAGGGCGGGTGTGGCTGTCTTTGACCTTGACTTTGATGCTATTCTTGCTGCCATGTATACTGTGACTATTAGTGATGAGGGTGACTGTTACCGGTGTTTTCCGCCCGACCCGGGCATTGAGACTGCTGCTCTAGGTACTGGTGAGGCTGCTGCTCTAGGTGCTAGCGAGGCTGCTGCTCTAGGTGCGTCTGCTCCCTCAGGTGCTGGTGAGTCTACTCTCTCAGGTTCTGCGTCGGCTTCGGCCTCCCACACCTTCACCCTTGACTCGGGGGCTTCTCGCTCCTTCTTTCGAGACCGCACCACACTCACGCCGCTTAGCCGGCCAGTTGCAGTCTCTCTGGCAGACCCCTCTGGGGGTCCTGTCCTTGCTCACTTCTCCACTGTCCTCCCGTGTCCGGCGGCCCCCTCTGGCACCCTGTCTGGTCTTTACCTTCCCTCGTTCTCTACGAACTTGGTGAGTGGTGCTGACCTACAGGATGCGGGGGTTCACCAGTTCACTCCTGCGAGTCGGCGGGTGACCCACTGCACGGACGCTCGGACAGGCCGACACCTGGCCACGTTTACCCGTCGGCCGGGGTCGAGCCTGTACACCCTGACCACTGCGTCTCCTCCAGTCACTGCGTCTGGTCAGGTAGCTGCGTCGGGTCAGGTGTTTGCTGCAGCGTCCAGGTCTGGTCCTGAGTCTGCCCCCTGTTCGTGTCGCCTCCTGTCTCACGAGACTCTCCTCTGGCACCACTGCCTTGGTCACCCCTCCCTGCTTCGTCTCCGAAGCATGACCTCCCGTGTCCTTGTCTCTGGTCTTCCCCGGTCCCTCCCTCCCCTTCCTCCGGGGCCTGGCCCTACCTGCGTCCCCTGTGTCGAGGGGCGGCAGCGGGCTGCCCCTCACTCCTCCCAGTTTCCTCCGACAGAGGCCCCGCTGCAGACGCTTCACATGGACGTGTGGGGCCCGGCCCGCGTCCGTGGACAGGGTCACGAGCGCTACTTCCTGCTGGTGGTTGACGACTACTCGCGTTACACCACAGTCTTCCCCTTGCGCAGCAAGGGTGATGTCACTGAGGTGTTGATCGACTGGATCCGCGCAGCTCGTCTCCAGCTCAGGTAGAGCTTCGGCTCGGACTTTCCTGTTCAGCGTCTGCACTCTGACAGAGGTGGAGAGTTCTCCTCTGGCCTTCTGCGAGCCTACTGTCGTGCACGAGGCATCCGCCAGACCTTCACGCTTCCGGACTCTCCACAGCAAAATGGGATTGCTGAGCGCCGCATTGGCATGGTCATGGACGTCGCCCGTACGTCCATGATGCATGCGGCTGCCCCCCATTTTCTGTGGCCGTTTGCGGTTCGGTACGCGGCGCATCAGATCAACCTTCACCCCAGGGTCTCCATGCCGGAGACCTCCCCAGCTTTGCTGTGGACAGGGAAGGTTGGCGATGCGTCTGCGTTCCGTGTCTGGGGATCTCGGGCGTTTGTCCGCGACTTGTCTGCGGACAAGCTGTCCCCTCGTGCTGCTCCTTGCGTCTTCCTTGGCTTCCCCCCTGACGCGCCAGGGTGGCAGTTCTACCACCCCACCTCTCGCCGTGTCCTGTCCTCCCAGGACGTCACGTTTGACGAGTCGGTCCCCTACTACCGCCTCTTCCCCTACCGCACTCCGTCCCTCCCCCCGCCACCGCTCTTCCTTGTCCCAGGTCCCCCCCCGGTAGACCCCCTCCCCCCTCAGGGTCCTGCCCCTTCAGGTGTGTCCCAGGTAGACGCAGTCGAGCCTGTCGAGGTTACTGGTGACTCTGGTGCTGCTGAGGGTGCTGAGCCTGGGGGTGCTGACTCTGGGGGTACTGAGCGTGTGGGTGCTACGCCTGGGGGTGCTGAGCCTAAGGGTGCTACTACTGGGGGTGCTGAGCCTGAGGGTGCTGAGCCTGGGGGTGCTACTACTGGGGGTGCTGAGCCTGGGGGTGCTGAGCCTGGGAGTGCTACGCCTGGGGGTGCTACGCCTGGAGGTGCTGAGCCTGGGGGTGCGGAGCCTGAGGGAGCTGGGCCTGCTCGTGTGGCGTCTGGCGGTGCTGAGCCTGGAGGTTCTCCGGGTGCTTCGTCTCGGCGGGAGCCACTCTCTCCACAGGAGCTGCGCGAGTGGTTTGCCCGGCGCTGGAGGCGTGCTGCTGGAGCTGGAGGTTCTTCGGCTGCTGAGGGTGCTGGTGCCGCGGGTCCCGGAGGTGCTCGTCCTGGGAGTACTGGAGCTGCTGGGCCTGCGGGTACGACTGGAGCTGGAGCTGCTGAGGGTGTTGGCGCTGAGGCTACTGCTGTCGGTCCTGGAGGCGGTCCTGCTGGGGGTGCTACTGGTGCTGCTGGAGGTACTGGAGCTGGAGTTGCTGCTGGCGCTGGTGCTGCCGCTGGGGGTACTGGTGCTGTCCCTGCTGTGTCTGGAGTCGCCGCGCGGCCTCGGCCGTACTTCGTTCCGCTCCTTCAGCAGGTTCTTGGTCTCCCGCCTTCTACTGGTCCTCCTCCTCCCTTAGCGTGTCCACAGCCTGTCCCGTCACAGTTACAGTTACAGCCGGCCTCCCCACTGCCCGCTCCTTCTCCCTACACTGGTCCTACTGGAGGTCTTGCTGAGCGTCGTGAGCCTGCGTCTCGCCCTGCGTCGCCTGTCCGTGCTGCTCGCACTAGTGCTCGTGGTTCGCGTCAGCGTCCTCCTCCTGTCCCTGGCACGCACCGGATGTCTCTGCGTCCGTCCACTGCTCCTCTGCGTGCCCCTTTGCCTTCTCCTCCTGAGTCCTCTCTTCCTGCTCTTCCTGACCCGGAGTCGGACTCTCTTCGTGCTGCCAGTCCTACTGTCACGCGTCTCCTTGCTACTGTTGTCACTGACCCTTCCTTTGAGTCCACTGCTGCGTCTGCCCTAGTTACTGAGCTCGTCGACTTTGCTGCTCGCAGTCGTCTAGACTACGCTGCTAGTCTTGTTGCTGAGTCTGAGTCTGTCTGTCCTCCGTCCGTCGGAGGTGAGTGTGCCCTTGGCACGGACGTCCTTGAGGACAGGCAGGAGGAGTTCCAGTGTTTGGCTGCTGCTTCACCTCATCTCGTGTCCGTACTGCTTACCCCTGAGGGAGACCCGGATGCACTTGACATCCCGACTCCGCGCTCTTACGCGGAGGCGATAGAGGGTCCCTACTCCTCTCAGTGGCAGGCAGCTATGGACGCAGAGATGGCTTCCTGGAAGTCCACAGGCACCTACGTTGACGAGGTTCCCCCGCCTGGGGCGAACATCGTCAGTGGCATGTGGATTTTCAGGGTGAAGCGGCCGCCGGGTTCTCCGCCTGTCTTCAAGGCGCGTTACGTGGCTCGTGGCTTCAGTCAGCGGCAGGGAGTTGACTACTTTCAGACCTTCTCTCCCACCCCGAAGATGACCACTCTTCGGGTACTGCTGCACATAGCTGCTCACCGCGACTACGAGCTGCACTCTCTTGACTTCAGCACTGCTTTCTTGCAGGGCAGCCTGCACGAGGAGATCTGGCTGCGTCGCCCACCTGGCTTCACTGGGTCTTTTCCTCCTGGCACCCAGTGGAGCCTCTGGCGACCAGTCTACGGTCTCCGCCAGGCACCGCGTGAGTGGCACGACACACTGAGGACTACACTTGCGGCTCTTGGGTTTGCTCCCTCTACTGCCGACCCGTCGCTGTTTCTGCGCACCGACACTTCTTTGCAGCCGCTCTACATCCTCGTGTACGTCGACGACTTGGTCTTTGCCACAGCTGACACTGCTGGACTCGCCCACGTGAAGTCCGAGCTGCAGAAGAGACACGCGTGCACAGACCTGGGTGAACTGCGCAGCTACCTTGGCTTGCAGATCACCCGGGACAGAGCACGCCGCACCATTACCCTGACTCAGTCACACATGGTGCAGCAGGTCCTTCAGCGCTTCGGCTTCACGTACTCCTCGCCTCAGGCCACTCCTCTGCCTACTCGCCACTCGCTCTCAGCTCTGCCTTCGGATGAGTCCGTAGAGTCGAGTGGCCCGTACCCAGAGCTTGTTGGCTGCCTCATGTACCTGATGACCTGCACACGACCTGACCTTGCATACTCTCTTAGCATTCTTGCACGCTATGTTGCTCCTGGGAGACACAGACCGGAGCACATGGCTGCAGCGAAGAGGGTGTTGCGCTACTTGTGCAGTACGTCGGGCATGGGGCTTGTGCTTGGAGGGCAGAGTCCAGTGGTCCTCACTGGACACGCAGACGCTTCTTGGGCTGACGACCAGGCTACGCAGCGGTCGTCACAGGGTTACACCTTCAGCCTTGGTTCCGGCTCTGTTTCGTGGCGGGCTACTCGCTCGTCTTCTGTTCTCGGCTCCAGTTGTGAGGCTGAGATCTACGCCGGGGCCATGGCTGCACAGGAGCTTCGCTGGCTCACCTACCTGCTGACTGACCTCGGAGAGCCGCCTCGTTCTCCTCCAGTGCTCTACGTAGACAACAAGGCCATGCTGGCCTTGTGTCGAGAGCAGAGACTGGAGCACAGAACGAAGCACATTGCTCTTCGCTACTTCCTTGCTCGTGAGCTACAGCAGCGTGGTCAGCTGCGACTTGCGTACGTGGCCTCTGAGGCCAACACTGCTGATATCTTCACCAAGGCACTTGCGCCTTGTGATCATCAGCGCTTCTGTACTCAGCTGGGTCTTGTACCTACCTTGCCTCACTTGCTCACCTCTTGACCTTGTTTGTACTGTTGCATATATATATACTCCTGCTCTTACTTGTCTAGCCTTATATATATATGTAATCCTGCATGTGAACTGGCCTTGTGGCCTTGAACTTGTGCTCGGAATGTGTGGTGACTTTGTGATCCACCCTGAGCTTGCTTTGCTTTGCTTGACTGGTCTTGTGACCCCTTGTTCTCCCCCACTTTGCCTATGGGGGTGTGTCAGAGTTATATGACATAGCTACTGTAGGCTATAGTGGGGTAGCACATATGGGGTACAGTTGCCTAGGGTTTGCCTTTTGTACCCAACTTTCACTTAGTCATTTCATTCCTGTTTTCTTGATTCACAAAAGGTGGCAAATGGAGGTACACCACCAATACCCAAGAAACCTAACAAGGTACTACAATGCTAATTTATTATAATTTTCGAAAGTGTATTCACTTTCTAAAAAAATGTATTGTGAAAGTGAAGCGATTGCCAACGCAGCAAAGGCAGCGTCGAATCGCTACTCGCTCTCTTTTGGCTACAAAAGAGGGGTTGGAGGCCATTTGGCCTCACCTACGTTTTTCTTTTCATATTTCTAGTTTGAGTTCCCCACCCTCCCACCTTAGTAGTGAAATTTTATGTTGTAGACATTGGACGAGATTGATGTACTCCTACCCGGATGAAATGAAGCACGATGCCAGATGAAATGAAGCACTTGTCAGAAACTAGACGAGGGAATGATTGCATTGAGAAGAAAGTTGGTACAAGTACTAAACCTAATTGGGTTGTACCCCTTATGGGCTACCCAACTACAGACTACACAATGTAAACTATATATAAGTTTGACACACCCCCATACGCAAAGTGGGGGAGAACAGGGTATCACAAGACCAGTCAAGAAAAAGCAAAGCAAGCTCAGAGTGGATCACAAAGTCACCACACACTCTGAGCACAAGCAAATGGCCACAAGGCCAGTTCACATGCAGAATAATATAAACGAGAACAAACAGTACATTGATCATAACCTAGCAGGGGTAAGCATGCAGGTATATGTATATAGATCACAGTACAAGCAAAGTCACGCAGTAAGCAAGTGAGGCAAGGTAGGCACAAGGCCTAAAACAGTACAGAAACGCTGATCATCACAAGGCTGAAGTGCCTTGGTGAATATATCAGCAGTGTTGGCCCAAGTGGCCACGTAAGCAAGACGAAGCTGACCATGCTGCTGCAACTCTCGAGCAAGGAGGAACGCTGAGCGATGTGCTTCGTCCTGTGCTCCAGTCTGTGCTCCTGAGACAAGGCAATCATGGCCTTGTTGTCTACGTACAGAACTGGAGGAGAACGAGGCCGCTCTCCCAAGTCGGTCAGCAGGTAGGTGAGCCAGCGTAACTCCTGTGCAGCCATGGCCCCTGCGTAGATCTCAGCCTCACAACTGGAACTGAGAACAGAAGACGAGCGGGTAGACCGCCAAGAAACAGAGCCGGAGCCAAGGCTGAAAGTGTAACCCGGTGACGACCGCTGCATAGCCAAGTCGTCAACCCAAGACGCGTCTGCGTGTCCAGTGAGGACAACTGGACCCCGTCTTCCAAGCACGAGCCCCGTGCCTGATGTACTGCACAAGTAGCGCAACACCCTCTTAGCGGCCTCCCAGTGCTCTGGTCAGTGTCTCCCGGGCGCAACGTAGCGTGCCAGGATGCTAAGAGGGTAGGCAAGGTCAGGTCGAGTGCAGGTCATCAAGTACATGAGGCAGCCCACAAGCTCTGGATTCGGGCCACTCGGCTCCACCGACTTGTCTGAAGGTGGAGCTGAGAGTGAGTGACCAGTAGGCAGAGGAGTGGACTGTGGCGAGGATTATCGGAAGCCGAAGCGCTAAAGGACCTGGTTCACCATGTATGACTGAGTCAGGGTGATGGTGTGCCGTGCTCTGTCCTGGGTGATCTGCAAGCCAAGATAGTTGCGCAGCACACCCAGGTCAGTGCACATGTGTCTCTTCTGCAGCTCCGACTTCACAAGGGCCAGTGTTTGAGTGTCTGCAATGGCAAAAACCAAGTCGTCGACATACACGAGGATGTTGAACGGCGGCAGCGAAGTGTGAGTGCGCAGAAACAGCGACGGGTCAATAGTCGAAGGAGCAAAACCAAGAGCCGCAAGCGTCGCCGTCACTGTGTCGTGCCACTCGCGAGGCACCTGGCAGAGACTGTAGACTGGCCACCGGAGGCTCCACTGGGTACCTGCAGGAAACGACCCAGTGAAGCCAGGTGGGCGGCGCAGCCAGATCTCCTCGTGCAGGCTGCCCTGTAAGAAAGCTGTGCTGAAGTCAAGAGAGTGCAGCTCATAGTCACGCTGAGCGGCGACGTGCAGCAGCACCCGAAGAGTGGTCATTTTTGGGGTGGGGGAGAAGGTCTGAAAAAAGTCAACTCCCTGTCGCTGACTCAAGCCTCATACTCAGCAACAAGACTAGCGGCGTAGTCGAGACGACAGGCGGCAGCAAAGTCAACAAGCTCAGCAACTAGGGCAGACACAGCAGCGGACTCAAACGAAGGGTCAGTGATAACAGTGGCTAGAAGACGTGTGACAGTAGGACTGGCAGCACGAACTAAGTCAGACTTAGGGTCCTCACCGTCAGCAAGAGAGGATGCACAAGGAGATGGCAGAGGAACTCGCAGTGGAAATGAGGAAGGACAAAGTGCCATAATGTTAGTGCCGGGGACAGGAGGAGGACGCGGACAAGGAATACGACGACCAGTGCGAACAGCGCGAACAGGCGAGGCAGGACGAGACTCAGGCTCACGACGCTCTGTAAGAGAGTATGTCTGCTCCGCGTAAGGAGAAGGAGCAGGCAGTGGGGAGTCTTGCTGTAACTGTGGCTGCGTTTAGTGAGGCGGTGGACACAGTAAGCGAGGAGTAAGGACAGTACAAGACGGGAGACTAAGAACCTGGCGAAGGACCGAGACAGGTGGCGGCAGAGACGACGGCGGCGGCGGAACAAAAAGCGGTCGCCGCTGCACAGTGCCTCCAGCACCAGTACCGCCAGCTCCAGCACCCCAAGTGCCAGCACCTCCATCTCCAGTGTCTCCAGCTCCAGCGCCTCCAGCTCTAGTGCCTCCAGCTCCAGCTCCTCCAGCTCCAGCACCTCCAGTGCCTCCAGCTCCAGTGCCTCCAGCTTTAGCTCCTCCAGCTCCAGCGCCTCCAACGCCAGCGCCTCCTGCTCCAGGGTCTCCGGCTCCAGAACCTCCAGCTCCAGGGTCTCCAGCTCTAGTGCCTCCAGATCCAGCGCCTCCAGCTCCAGTGCCTCCAGCTCTAGGGTCTCCAGCTCCAGCGCCTCCAACACCACCAGCTCCGGCAGCTCCAGTACCTCTAGTACGAGCACCTCCAGGACCAGCAGCTCCAACACCTCCGGTACCTCGAGCTCCAGCACTAACTCCAACACCTCCAGGACTAGTAGCTCGAGCAGCTCCAGCTCCAGTGCCTCCAGCGGCATGGCCTCTAGCTCCTGCAGCGCCACTGCTAAGGCGTGTGCACCGAGCAAAGCACTCGCGCAGCTGCCGCGGTGAAAGAGGCTCCCGCCAGGGAGACTGTTGCGGCGAGGCACCCGCAGGACCTCCGGTAGACGCAGTACCCCTAGGCTCAGCAAGGGGGACTGGGTCTACCTGAGACACATCTGAGGGAGAAGGACCCTGAGGGGTGAGAGGGTCTACCAGACGGGGACCTGGAGCGAGAAAGATCGGCGGGGGGGAGAGAGGGGCAGTACGGTAGGGGAAGAGACGGTAAAAGGGAACCGGCTCGTCAAATGTGACGTCCTGAGAGGGCAGGACACATCGCGAGGTGGGGTGGTAAAACTGCCAGGCAGGCGCGTCAGTGGGAAAGCCAAGGAAGACGCAGGGAATAGCGCAGGCGGAGAGCTTGTCCGCGGACGTATCGCGAACAAAGGCACGAGAACCCCAGACCCGGAACAACGACGCATCGCCAAACTCCCCCGTCCAACGCAATGTTGGCGAAGTCTCCGGCAAGGAGACACGAGGCCAGAGGTTGAGCTGATGCGCAGCGTACCAGACCGCAAACGGCCACAGAAAATGGGGAGCAGCCGCATGGATCATGGAGGTACGAGCGACCTCCATGACTAAGCCAATGTGGCGCTCAGCAACCCCATTTTGCTGCGAGGAGGCCGGAAGCGTGAACGTCTCGAGGATGCCCTCCCCACGACAAAAGTCCCGCAAGAGGTCGGAGGAGAAATCACCACCTCTGTCTGAGTGCAGACGCAGGACAGGAAGGTCCTCGCGGAACCGCATGCGGAGCTGCAGCCAGGCTGCGCGGATCCAAGGGATCAAGACATCAGGGACCTCACCCTTGCTGCGCAAGGGGA
This sequence comes from Closterium sp. Naga37s-1, assembly GCA_947471745.1. Lineage (NCBI taxonomy): Eukaryota > Viridiplantae > Streptophyta > Zygnematophyceae > Desmidiales > Closteriaceae > Closterium > Closterium sp. Naga37s-1. Next base: position 3,477,964 of record CANJKZ010000163.1, on the reverse strand, counting down.
AGACCGTGGTGTAACGCGTGTAGTCCTCAACAACCAGCAGAAAGAAGCGCTCGCGGACCGGTCCACTGACGCGGGCTGGGCCCCACACGTCCATGTGGAGAGTCTGCAGGGGAGCAGTCGTCGGGGGAAACGAGTAGGAGTGAGGATCGGCGCGTTGCCGCCCCTCAACGCAAGGAAGGCAGGGCGGAGCAGGCGAGAACAAGAGGGGAGGTAGAGACCTAGGAAGACCAGAAACAAGGAGGCGGGAGTGCATGCCACGAAGGCGTGGCAAGGAGGGGTGACCAAGGCGGTGGTGCCAAAGGAGAGTCTGGTGCGACAGGAGGCGACACGAACAGGGGGCGACTACCTGACCTGACGCGGACACCTGACCAGAAGCAGCTACCTGAGTAGGCTCAGTAGTCAATGTGTACAGACTCGACCCAGGCTGACGGGTGAACGTGGCCAGGTGACGGCCCGTCCGTGTACACGTGCAGATTGCCACACGCTGACCCCAAGTAGTGGTGGTAGTGACCATCCCATCCTGGAGGGCAGCAGTACTCACCAAGTTCGTAGAGAACAAGGGGAGGTGAAGACCTGATAGTGAGCCAGACGGAACCGCCGGACACGGGAGAACAGTGGTGGAACGTGCAAGAACTGGGCCCCCTGAGGGGTCAGCCAGTCTGGCTGGAAAAGGTGCAGGGAGTGGAGTGAGTGTGGTACTGTCGCGAAAGAAACAGCGGGAAGCACCTGAGTCAAACGTGAAGGTGTGCAAGGCCTCAGCAGGCGCAGTACCAAGGAGAGCAGACTCACTAGCACCTAGAGCAGCAGCCTCTATACGAAGCTGCTGGGGCGTAGGGGTCTCGCTCGGACACTGCTGCTGCGGCCTTAGGCCACCGCCAGAACCTCCACTCTGAACAGCGCCACCCCGACCGCCACCACTACCGCCGCCACCACTCCCACTGCCGCCACCACCGCCACCACCACTCCCACTACTGCCACCACCACCGCCACCGAAGCCCCCACTCCCGCCACCACTCCCACTGCCACCTCCGCCACCTCCACCGCCTCCACCGCCTACACCACCACCACCCCCGCTGCCATCTCCACCACTCTTGCCTCCCTTGCCCTTGCCGCTGCGGCGCTTCCCACTAGGAGCAAAATCAGCCCCGACCTCCTCAGTACCAAGGATGTCAGCAGCAGCAGCAGCAGAAGCGTAGGAGGGGGCAAGGGGGAAGGGGGAACACCCCTCAAAGAAGGGTGTGCGAGGAGTGCCACGAGCAGCACCTACAGCGACTATGCTAGTCTTAGCTGCAAGGAAATGCTTCTCGAGCAGGTCGACAGTGAGGTCTGTGGGGTGAAGTGCGAGAAAGTGGTCCCTGACTGCGCGAAGAGAGTCAGGGAGGCGGTTGACTATGAAGTAGAGAGTGATGTACACCGGGGGTGGGTTCTTGTCTAGGAACTCGGCTTTGAGGGCAGCGCGGTAGCGAGTGTCGCTAGTGCGGTGGTGGGTGATGAGGTCCTTGACTATGGCAAAGGCTAACAGCTCAGGAAAAAGGTAGGGCAGTATAAGGCGGCCGAGAGCAGCAGTGGCAGGGGAAGAGTAACGAGCGACTACAGCATCGTACATGGCTTTAGCAGTCTTGTGCTGGCCAAAGTGAGCACGTTCGGCTAACGGCAGGTGATTGCGTACGGCTAAGCGAGCAGAAGCGTCACGGGTAAGCCACTGTGAGTGAATCGCACTGTCAACTGTGTCGGGAGGGGCGAGAGAGTCTCCGGACGTGTGGTCAAAGAACGAAACGTTGTCTCTAGAATCGCTCAGTAGGTACAGTTGTAAGTCATCGAGCCACGTCTCGAACTGGATTGGACGGCCCTCATGATCGAATGTGAGAATGCTGAGAGTAGCCATAGCGGGCAAAGCAGGGTGGCGCGTGATGAGCAGGGGGGCACGCAGGCAACAGGACGGCATGACGGGCAGGGCGGCGCGCGGGCACTAGGGAAGCGCGCGTGGGCAGATCAGGGCGATGCGGCGGCCAGCAAGGCCACTATGTGTCTCCAGCGCCTCCAGCTCCGGTAGCTCCAGTCCGCAAGAGTGCGCGCCGAACAAGCCACTCAAGCAGCTGCTGCGAAGACAGCCTCGGCGAAGCACCAGCAGGACCTCTAGACGAAGCAGCACCCCCAGACTCCACACCCACCGACTCAGCACCCCCAGGCTCAACACCCTCAGGCTCAGCACCCCCAGGATTCACACCCGCGGGCTCAGCACCCCCAGACCCAGCACCCTCAGACTCCGCACCCCCCGGCTTTGCACCCCCAGACGCAGCACCCCCAGACGCAGCACCTCGAGCAGCACCTAAGACGACAGCTACCTCGACAGGCGCAGTACCAGGGAGAGGGTCTACCTGAGACACACCTGAGGGAGCAAGACCCTGGGGCGGGAGGGGGTCTACCGGAGGGGGGCCGGGAGCAAGGAAGAGCGGCGGGGGTGGGGGAGGGGCAGAGCGGTAGGGGAAGAGACGGTAAAAGGGAACCGACTCGTCAAACGTGACGTCATGAGAAGACACGGCGCGAGGTAGGGTGGTAAAACTACCAGCCAGGCGTGTCAGGGACAAAGCCAAGGAAGACGCAGGGGATAGCACAGGCGGAGAGCTTGTCCGCGGACGTATCGCGAACAAAGGCACGAGAACCCCGGACCCGGAACACCGACGCATCGCCAACCTCCCCCCTCCAACGCAGTGTGGGCGAGGTCTCCGGCAAGGAGACACGGGGCCAGAGGTTGAGCTGATGCGCAGCGTACTGGACCGCAAACGACCACAGAAAATGGGGAGCTGTCGCATGGATAATGGAGGTACGAGCGACCTCCATGACTAAGCCAATGCAGCACTCAGCAATCCCATTTTGCTGAGGGGAGTCCGGAAGCGTGAACGACTGGAGAATGCCCTCCCCACAACAAAAGTCCCGCAAGAGGTCGGAGGAGAACTCACCACCTCTGTCAGAGTGCAGACGCAGGACAGGAAGGTCCTGGCGGAACCGCTCGCGGAGCTGGAGACGGACTGTGCGGATCCAAGGGATCAAGACATCAACGACCTCACCCTTGCTGTGCAAGGGGAAGACTGTGGTGTACCGCGTGTAGTCGTCAACAATGAGCAGAAAGTAGCGCTCGCGGCCCTGTCCATTGACGCGGGCTGGGCCCCACACGTCCATGTGGAGAGTGTGCAGGGGAGCAATCGTCGGGGGAAACGAGGAGGAGTGAGGAGCGGCGCGCTGCCGCCCCTCGACGCAAGGAAGGCAGGGCGGGGCAGGCAATGGCGGAAGGGGAGGCAGAGACCTGGGTAGACCAGAGACAAGAAGACGGGAGTGCATGCCACGAAGGCGTGGCAGGGAGGGGTGACCCAGGCGGTGGTGCCACAGAAGAGTCTGGTGCGACAGGAGGCGACACGAGCAAGAGGCGGCTACCTGACCTGACGCGGACACCTGAGCAGACGCAGCTACGTGAGGAGGCTCGGTAGCGAGTGTGTACAGACTCAACCCTGGCCGACAAGTGAACGTGGCCAGGTGACGCCCCGTCCGTGTGCACGTGCAGATCGACACACGCTGACCCCCAGGAGAGGTGGTAGTGACCATCGCATCCTGGAGGGCAACGGTACTCACCAAGTTTGTAGAGAACGAGGGGAAGTGAAGACCTTACAGTGAGACGGACAGAACCGCCGGACATGGGAGGACAGTGGAGGAACGGGCAACGACCGGACCCCCGGAGGGGTCAGCCAGTCAGACCAAGACAGGTGCAGGGAGAGGAGTGAGGGTGGTGCTGTCACGAAAGAAACAGCGCGAGGCGCCTGAGTCCAACGTGAAGGTGTGCAAGGCCTGAGCAGGCGCAGTACCAGGTAGAGTACCAGACTCACTAGCACCTAGAGCAGCAGCCGCTATATCTGGGTCAGGTGGCACACACCGGTAACAGTCACCCTCAGCACTAACAGACAAAGCATATATAGCAGAAAGGATAACCTCAAATTCTAGATCAAATATAGCAACTCCAGCCCTAAGCAGATCTGCCCAGCGAGGGCGCTCGACGTCGTCACCAAACTCAGCACGCCAAGCGTCGTCTAGCCGGGAGAAGAAGCGGTGCTGAGTGTGAAGCCTCCCGCATGTCTGACCAGCACGGTCACCCGTGCGAATGACATACGGGCAGCTATCACTACCCCGAGACGTCCCACGCTGAAACAACCACTCACGAAGCTGCTGGGGCGACTAGGTCCCGCTCCGACGCTACTGCTGCTGCCGCTGGCCACCGCCAGTGCCTCCACGCCGAGGTCCACTCCTACCGCCACCAGTCCCACCGCCGCCACTGCCGCCACCCCCACCGCTACCTCCACCACCGCCACCAGAGCCCCCACTCCCGCCACCAGTCCCACCGCCGCCACCACCTCCACTGCCTCCATCACCTCCACTGCTGCCCCCACCACCACTCCCGCTGCTACCTCCACCACCACCGCTGCCACCTCCACCACCCCTGCCACCCTTGCCCTTGCTACTGCGGCGCTTCGCACTGGCAGAAGCAGCCCCGACGTCCTCAGCAACAGGGACGTCTGCAGCAGCAGCAGAGGCGTAGGAGTGGGCAAGGGGGGAGGGGGAGCACCCCTCAAAGAAGGGCGGGCGCGGAGTGCCACGAGCAGCACCTACAGCAGCTGCACTAGTCTCAGCTGCGAGGAGATGTTGCTCGAGGAGGTCAACAGTGAGGGAGGTGGGGTCAAGGGAGAGAAAGTGGTCCCTGACAGAGCGAAGAGAGTCAGGGAGGCGAGTGACTATGAAGTAGAGTGTGATGAACATCGGGGGCTGGTTCCTGTCAAGGAACTCAGCAGGGGCGGTAGCACGGTAGCGAGCGTCGCTAGTGCGCAGGTGGGAAATCAGGTCCTCTACTGTGGCAAAAGCTGACAGCTCGGGGAACAGGTAGGGCAGTAGCAGTCGGCCTAGAGCAGCAGTGGCAGGCGAGGAGTAGCGAGCGACGACAGCGTCGTACATTGCCTGTGATGTCCTGTGCTCTCCAAAGTGAGCGCATTCGGCTAACGGCAGGTGGTTGCAAATGGCTAAGCGAGCAGCAACGTCGCGAGTAAGCCACTGTGAGCGAGTCGCACTGTCAGCTGTGGCGGGAGGGGCGGTAGCGGCACCTGACGCGAGGTCAAACAGCGAAACACTGTCCTTAGAATCGCTCTGTAGGTACAGCTGCAGGTCGTCGAGCCACGTGTCAAACTGAACCGGTCTGCCCTCATGATCGAACGCGAGAACTCAAAGCGAAGCCATAGTGGCGCAGCACACAGGAGCAGCAGTAGCAGCAGTAGCAGCAGCATTCGCAGCAGTAGCAGGAGCAGCAGTAGTAGCAGCAGTAGCAGCTGGGACCGAGGGGCCGGGAACGAAGGGGCCGAGGTGGGGGCCAGGGGCCTAGGGGCGTCGGGCCGCGGGGCCAGGAACGAAGGGGCTAAGGGAACAAGGGGCCGGGGGCCTAGGGGCGATGGGCCGTGGGGCCAGGAACGAAGGGGCCAAGGGGCCAAGGGACCAGGGGCCTAGGGTCGACGGGCCGCGGGGCTAGGAACGAAGGGGGCCGAGGGGCCAAGGGGCCGGGGGCCTAGGGGCGTCGGGCCACAGGGCCAGGAAGGAAGGGGGGCCGAGGGGCGACGAGCCTTGGGGCCAGGGGCAAAGGGGCCGAGGGACCGGGTGCCTAGGGGCGTTGGGCCGCGGGGCCAGGAACGAAGTGGGGCCGAGGAGCCGGGGGCCTAGGGGCGTCGGGCCGCGGGGCCAGGAACGAAGGGGGGGCCGAGGGGCGACGGGCCTTGGGGCCAGGGGCGAAGGGGCCGAGGGGCCGGGTGCCTAGGGGCGTCGGGCCGCGGGGCCAGGAACGAAGTGGGGCCGAGGGGCCGGGGCCTAGGGGCGACGGGCCGCGGAGGAACGAAGTGGGCCGAGGGGCCGGGTACGGAGGGGCCGAGGGGCCTTGGTCGACCGGGGGAGGGGGAGGGGGGGGGGGGGGCGTAGGGCCATGCCTAGGGGAGCGACGGGCGGCGGGGCCGATGGGGCCTAGGGGCGTTGCGCGACCGGGCGATGGGGCCGGGCCTAGGGGAGCGACGGGCGACGGGGCCGACGGGCCTAGGGGCGTTGCGCGACAGGCGACGGGCTGGAACCGGGGCCTAGGGGGCGTCGAGCGCGAGCAACGGGGCGATGGGGCCGGGCCTAGGGGAGCGATGGGCGACGGGGCGACGGGGCCGGGCCTAGGGGAGCGACGGGCGACAGGGCCGACGGGCCTAGAGGCGTTGCTCGACGGGTGACGGGCCGGAACCTGGGCCTAGGGGCGTCGGGCGCGAGCGACGGGGCCGAGGGGCCTTGGTCGACGGGGGGGGGGCAGAGATAGGCCGTGCCTAGGGGAGCGACGAGCGACGAGGCCAACGGGGCCTAGGGGCGTTGCGCGACGGGCGACGTGGCCGAGCCTAGGGGAGCCACGGGCGCGAGCGACGGGCCGGGGGGGCGAAGCCTAAGGGCGACGGGCCTAGGGGCTACGCGCGACGGGTGACGGGCCGGGACCGGGGCCTAGGGGCGTCGGGCGCGAGCAACGGGCGACGGGGCCGGGGCCTAGGGGCGACGGGCGCGAGGCTACGGGCCGGGGCCTAGGGTCGAGAGGAGGGCCACACGAGGGTGGCTAGCAGGGCAGCAGGTGGTGGGCCCAAAAAAAAAAAAGCGGTCCTAGGAAGGGACCTGCTCTGAAACCATGTCAGAAAGAACGAACGAGAATGAATGAACTAGCAAAGAGTTGGGTACAAATACTAACCCTAATTGGGTTGTACCCCTTATGGGCTACCCCACTACAGCCTACACAATATAAGCTATATATAAGTTTGACAACAGTTGCGAAGAGTAAGCATCCAAGTTTCCGCTGGTAGTCGCGTAGTTCGGCAGGTCTGAGCGGATTAGACTCTTCCTGGTGATTTTTGGAGGTGTAGCGGTAGGGCGTGGATATGACGGCTGGTGATAATCCGAAGCGTTTGGCGATTGTATCGGCGTATTTTGCGGCATTGAGGTAGATCGTGTTCTTTCCGTCGAGTATGTTGAGTCCCAGGTACTGAGTTAGGGTGGAAGAGACCGTGAGTGAGAGATCCCGTTGTAGCTCCCCTTCGAACTAGATGGTGATGTTGTCTGTAGAGCCTATGTAGAGCAGGTCATCTACGTATACGATCAGTAGAATGTATTCGGCTTCCTTCGTGTATCTGTACATGCCGTGGTCGTGTGGTAGTTGCTGAAATCCGCTCGCGCCCCCCCCCCCCCCGGGTCGCCACGTAAGGCGACGGGAAAAGGGGGGGGGGGCGGTGCACGGGCCCCTGGTTCGCCACGACCGGCATGAGGGCGGGGCCTGGGCAGGGTCGGGGCAGGGCCGCGACAGGGGGCCGCGACGGTGGGCCGCGACGGGGGGGGGGGCTGCGACGGGGGGGCCGCGACGGTGGGCCGCGACGGGGGGCCGAGACGGGGGCCTGCGACAGGGGGCCGCGACGGTGGGCCGCGACTGGGGGCTGCGACGGTGGGCCGCGACGAGGGGCCGCGACAGGGTCGGGGCAGGTCCGGGACGGGGCCGCGACAGGGTCGGGGCAGGTCCGGGACAGGCCGCGAAGGGGCCGCGACGGGCCTAACGGGCCGCGAAGGGGCCGCTACAGGTCGTAAAGGGGGCCGCGAAGGGGCCTAACTGGCCGCGAAGGGGCCGCGACGGAGGCCTAACAGGCCGCGAAAGGGGCCGCGACGGGCCTAACGGGCCGCGAAGGGGGGCCGCGAAGGGTCGTAAAGGGGGCCGCGAAGGGGCCTAACGGGCCGCGAAAGGGGCCGCGAAGGGTCGTAAAGGGGGCCGCGAAGGGGCCTAACGGGCCGCGAAGGGGCCGCGACGGGGGCCTAACGGGCCGCGAAAGGGGCCGCGACGGGCCTAACGGGCCGCGAAGGGGGCCTAACGGGCCGCGAAGGGGCCTAACGGGCCGCGAAGGGGCCGCGACGGGGGCCTAACGGGCCGCGAAAGGGGCCGCTACGGGCCGCAAGGGGGCCTCTACGGGCCGCAAGGGGGCCGCTACGGGCCGTGCAGGGGGCCGCTACGGGCCGCGAAGGGGTCTCGAAGGGCAGGCGCGACGCGCGCGGCAGGCAGGTGAGAAAAAAAAATTAGTGGTGGGCCCTTTGATCGAAATCGCTCTATACCATGTGAGAATCGAGAATGAAATGAGAAAGGATGATTGCACTAGAAAGCATTGGGATACATATAGAAAACCCTAACAGGGTTGTACTCACTACAGAGTACCCCACTGCAGACTAGAGAAACATAATATTCTGACACTGTTGTCAGAATGTCATAGTGCTTACATTTGTGTAGGCTATAGGGGGGTAGCCCATAAGGGGTACAACCCAATTAGGGTTAGTACTTGTACCCAACTCTTTCATAATTCATTCATTCTTGTTCGTTACTTCTGACATGGTTTCAGAGCAGGTCCTCCGTTAGGACCGAAGTTTTTTTTGGGCCCACCACTGAGCTGCCCTGCTAGCGACCCTTGTGCCGCCCCTGCTACTCCGCGCGCCGCCCTCGTGCGGCCTGCACGACGACCCCTAGCCCCGGCCTGTCGCCCGTCGCCCCCTAGGCCCGGCCCTTCACCTGTCGCCCCTAGGACCCGACCCGACGCCCCTGGCCCCGTGGCCCGTCGCTCGTCGTCCCCCCCCCCCCCTAGGCCCAGCCCGTAGCCCGTCGCCCCTGGCCCCGCGGCCCGTCGCCCCTAACCTAGGCTCGGCCCGTCGCCCATCGCCCGTCGCCCCTAACCTAGGCCCCGGCCCGTCGCTCCTGGCCCCGCAGCCCATCGTTCCTAGGCCCCGCGGCCCGTCGCCCCTAAGCCCCTGGCCCGTCGCCCCTGGCCCCGCGGCCCGTCGCCCCTAGGCCCCCGACCCGTCACTCCTGGCCCCGCGGCCCGTCGCCCCTAGGCCCCGCGGCCTGTCACCCCTAGGCCCCCGGCCCGACGCTCCCGGCCCTGCGGCCCGTCGCTCCTGGCCTCGCGGCCTGTCGCCCCTAGGCCCCCGGCCCGTCGCCCCCGGCCACACGACCCGTCGCTCCTGGCCCCACGGCCCGTCGCCCCTAGCCGCGGCCCATAACCCCTGGCCCCGCGGCCCGTCGCCCCTAGGCCCCGACCCGTCGCCCCTAGGCCCCGGCCCGTCGCCCCTGGCCCCGACACGTCGCCCCGCGGCCGCCCCTAGGCCCTTGAGCTGCCCCTCCTGCAGCCTGCTGCCTGCCCTTTTCCCTGCGCTGCCCGGCCTCTGCCCGCCCTGCGTGCTGCGCCATTATGGCTTCTCTCCATGTTCTAGCGCTCGATCATGAGGGTTGACCTATCCAGTTTCACACGTGGCTTGACGACTTGCAGCTGTACCTACTAAGCAACTCTAGGGACAGTGTTTGACCACATGTCTGGCGCCGCTCCCGCCCCTCCCGCCACAGCTGACAGTGCGACTCGCTCACAGTGGCTTACTCATGGCGCTGCTGCTTGCTTAGCCATTCGCAACCACCTTCCGTTGGCCGAATGCGCTCACTTCGGACAGCACAGGACAGCACAGGCACTGTACGATGTTGTCGTCGCCCGTTACTCCTTGCCTGCCACTACTGCTCTAGGCCGTCTTCTACTGCCCTACCTGTTTCCTGAGCTGTCCGCCTTTGCCACAGTAGAGGACCTCGTTTTCCACCTTCGCACTAGCGAGGCTCGTTACCGTGCTGCCCTCTTAGCAGAGTTCCTTGCCAAGAACCTGCCCCCGATGTACATCACTCTCTACTTTATAGTCACCCGCCTCCCTGACTCTCTTCGCGCAGTCAGGGACCACTTTCTCGCGCTCGACCCCACAGCCCTCATTGTTGACCTACTCGAGCAGGACCTCCTTGCAGCTGAGACTAGTGTAGTCACTGTAGGTGCTGCTCGTGGCACTCTTCGCACACCCTTCTTTGAGGGGTGTTCCCCCTCCCCCCTTGCCCCCTTCTACGCCTCTGCTACTGCTGTTGACGTCCTTGGTGCTGAGGATGTCGGGGCTGCTTCCGCTAGTGGGAAGCGCCACAGCAGCAAGGGCAAGGGTGGTAGGGGTGGTGGCGGTGGCAGCGGGGGTGGTGGTGGGGGCAGCAGTGGAGGTGGTGGAGGCAGTGGAGGTGGTGGCGGTAGTGGGAGTGGTGGCGGGGGTGGGGGCTTCGGTGGCGGTGGAGGTGGCAGCGGTGGGGGTCGAGGTAGTGGCGGCAGTGGGAGTGGTGGTGGCTGGGCTGAAGCTGCTCAGCGAGGAGGCTCTAATGGTGGCCAGAGGCAGCAGCAGCAGCGTCGGAGCAAGACCCCGTCGCCCCAGCAGCTTCGTGAGTGGTTGTGTCAACGTGGGGCGTCTGGGGGTAGTGGTAGCTGCCTGTATCTCATTCGCACGGGTGACCGTGCTGGTCAGACATGCGGGATGCGAAGAATCACTCTACAACGGTGGTGAGCTCGTCTACGGGGTTGGCACGAACTACTAGGAGTGAATCGTAGCTTTGCCTAGTTCCTTAGTGCTTGCACAATCACGGGAGAAATTGGCAAGAGTTTTCACTAGCAAAGTTAGAATTTCAGGAAAAGTTGTACATGCAATGACAACAATGACTACATCAGGCACCTAGCAACTCTGCAGCTAGCCTGGTCGACAGACAGCACAGCATGATCGACCGCCTGCCAGCGTTGCTTAGAGGAGCCGCGCCACCACTGCAGAAAGGCGACCTGCCAACACAGCAGGTCGAAGGTGTGCCAACGCTGCAGCAGAGCGACTGTCCAGCGTTGCCCCGAAAAAGACAGCAGTGCGCACGCTCGCAGATGCGCGCAGACGATTGGCCCGACTTGCACCATTGTGCATTTGTCGGCTGTTGTCTGCGCCTGACGAGCCACATCGACTTCGGGATACCAACCCGAAGTCGCCTTCGACATCGCGACCTCGACGACGTTTGCGTGCCTCCGCAGAACTCGCCGAGCAGGTTACCCAGTCGACCTGGACAACCCCAAGTGCCTCTTGTCGACCACGGCTCCCGTTGAGCTACCCCTTGGTCGACAGATCCCTTCCGTCGACGAGCTTCCCTCGTCGACCGCTGCTCACTTTCAGGTCGCCAAACTGCTCCGTCGACCTCCCGGTCGAACAGCCCCTCCTAGTCGACGGCCCACCCGTCGCCCAGACCAGTCTGTTGCAGCTGTCGAGCTCCCAGGTCGACAACAACACCACAGCGGTCCCCTGCAGCTCGACGAAGCCTGTCGAGTAGCTCTCCCACTGCGGATGGTCTGCTGCTACTCCCGTACATCCGACCAAGTCGTCGGCGTTGCCCAAGCGAGGGCGGGGCCAACACTTCACTCCCGTTAACACGGGAAGCCTCACATTCAGCACCGCTGCTTCTCCCACCTCGATGACGCTTGGCGCGCAGAGTTTGGTGACGAGGCTGAGCGCCCCCGCTGGGCAGAGCTGCTTAGGACTGGAGTTGCTATCTTTGACCTAGACTTCGATGCTATCTTTGCTGCTATGTATGCTTTGTCTGCTAGTACTGAGGGTGACTGTTACATGTGTGTGCCGCCTGACCCAAGTATAGAGGCTGCTGCTCTAGGTACTAGTGAGTCAGTTCTCCCTGGTACTGCGCCTGCTGAGGCCTTGCACACCTTCACACTTGACTCACGAGCCTCACGCTGTTTCTTTCGCGACAGCACCACCCTCACTCCTCTCTCTGCACCTGTACCGGTCAGGCTGGCTGACCCCTCCGGGGGCCCAGTCCTCGCCCGTTCCTCCAGTGTGCTCCCGTGTCCGGCGGTTCCGTCCGGTTCACTGTTAGGCCTTCACCTCCCTTCGTTCTCTACGAACTTGGTGAGTACCGCTACCCTCCAGGACGCGATGGTCACTACCACCACTCTTGGGGATCAGCGTGTGTCGATTTGCACGTGTACACGGACGGGCCGTCACCTGGCCACGTTCACTTGTCGGCCAGGGTCGAGTCTGTACACACTGGATACCGAGCCTTGTCACGTAGCGGCGTTTGCTCAGGTGTCCGCGTTAGGTCAGGTAGCAACCCCTTGCTCGTGTCGCCTCCTGTCGCACCAGACCCTTCTATGGCACCACCGCCTGGGTCACCCCTCCCTGCCACGCCTTCGTGGCATGCACTCCCGCCTCCTTGTCTCTGGTCTTCCCAAGTCTCTGCCTCCCCTCCCGCCCTCGCCTGCCCCGCCCTGCCTTCCCTGCGTCGAGGGGCGGCAGCGCGCCGCTCCTCACTCCTCCTCGTTTCCCCCGACGACTGCTCCCCTGAAGACTCTCCACATGGACGTGTGGGGCCCAGCCCGCGTCAGTGGACAGGGCCGAAGCGCTACTTTTTGCTGGTTGTTGACGACTTCACGCGGTACACCACGGTCTTCCCCTTGCGCAGCAAGGGTGAGGTTGTTGATGTCTTGATCCCTTGGATCCGCACTGTCTGTCTCCAGCTTCGCGAGCGGTTCTGTACGGACCTTCCTGTCCTACGTCTGCACTCTGACAGAGGTGGTGAGTTCTCCTCCGACCTCTTGGGGGACTTTTGTCGTGGGGAGGGCATTCTCCAGTCGTTCACGCTTCCGGACTCCCCTCAGCAAAATGGGATTGCTGAGCGCCGCATTGGCTTAATCATGGAGGTCGCTCGTACCTCCATGATCCATGCGGCTGCTCCCCATTTTCTGTGGCCGTTTGCGGTCCAGTACGCTGCGCATCAGCTCAACCTCTGGCCCCGTGTCTCCTTGCCGGAGACCTCGCCTAAATTGCGTTGGACGGGGAAGGTTGGCAATGCGTCGGTGTTCCGGGTCTGGGGTTTTCGTGCCTTTGTTCGCGATACGTCTGCGGACAGCTCTCCGCCCGCGCTATTCCCTGCGTCTTCCTTGGCTTTTCCCCTGACGCGCCTGGCTGGCAGTTTTACCACCCCACCTCGTGCCGTGTCTTCCCCTCTCAGGACGTCACTTTTGACGAGTCGGTTCCCTTCTACCATCTCTGCCCCTACCGCTCTTCTCCTCCCCCACCCCCACCACTCTTCCTTGCTCCAGGTCCCCCTCCGGTAGACCCCCTCCCCCCCCAGGGTCCTGCTCCCTCTGGTGTAACTCAGGTAGACCCTCTCCCTTGTACTGCGCCTGTTGAGGAAGCTGTCGGCTCAGGTGCTGCTCCAGGTGCTGCGTCTGGGGGTGCTGCGTCTGGGGGTGCGGAGCGTGGGGGTTTGGAGCCTAGGGGTGCGGGGTGTGAGGGTGCCGGGTCTAGGGGTGCGAAGCCTGAGGGTGCGGAATCTGAGGGTGCCGGGTCTGGGGGTGCTGAGCCTGGGGGTGTTGAGCCTGCGGGTGTGGAGCCTAGGGGTGCTGAGCTTGAGCGTGTGGATCCTGGGGGTACTGCGTCTGAGGGTGCGGAGTCTGGGGGTGCTGAACAGAGAGGTACTGCTTCTTCTAGAGGTCCTGCGGGTGCTCCACCACGACTGTCTCCTCGCCCGGAGCCTCTCTCCCAGCAGCAACTGCGCAAGTGGTTTGCTCAGTGCACCCGCCTTCGGAGTGGAGCTGCTGGAGCTGGGGTCTCTGCCGCTGGAGACACTGGAGCTGGAGGTGCTGGAGTTACTGCAAGAGTTGGTGGTACTGGAGGTACTTCAGCTGCTGGTCCTGGAGGTGCTCGTACCGGGGGTACTGGAGCTGCCGGGGCTGGTGGTGTTGGGGGAGCTGGAGCTGGAGACCCTACGAGGCCTGGAGCTACTGGAGCTGGAGGAGCTAGAGCTGTTGGCGCTAGTGCTGGAGGCACTGGTGCGGGACACGCTGGAGCTGGAGGAGCTGGAGCTGTTGACCCTGGAGCTGGAGGTGCTGGAGGCATTGTGCGGCCGCGACCGTACTTCGTTCCCCTGCTTCAGCAGGTTCTTGGTGTCCCGTCTTCTTGACCAGTCACAGCCGCCGTTACAGCCAGCCTCCCCACTGCCTGCTCCTTCTCCTTTTACTGAGCAGACCAGCAGTCTTACAGAGCGTCGTGAGCCTGCGTCTCGTCCTACCTCCCCTGTTCGCAGTGGTCGCCGCGTTCCTCGTCCGCATCCCCCTCCTGTCCCCGGCACACACGCTATGGCACTTCGTCCTTCCTCTGTTCCACTGCGTGTTCCTCTGCCGCCTCCTCTTGAGTCCTCTCTTCCTTCCCTCCCTGACCCTGACTCTGACTGCGCTCGTGCTGCCAGTCCCACTGTCTCTCGTCTCCTAGCCACTGCTGTCACATACCCTTCTTTTGAGTCTGCTGCTGGGCCTGCTCTTGTTGCTGAGCTGCTTGACTTTGCTGCTGCCTGCCGTCTAGACTACGCCTCTGCTCTTGTTGCTGAGTCTGCGTCGGCTAGTCCTCCATCCGTCGGGGGTGAGTGTGCTCTTGGCACGGACGTCCTTGAGGACAGGCAGGAGGACTTTGAGTCTCTTGCAGGTGCTGTACCTCGTTTCGCTTCCATGCTGCTTGCTCCTGAGGGAGACCCGGATGCTCCAGACATCCCGACCCCGCGCTCTTACGCAGATGCGATTACGGGTCCTTACTCCTCTCAGTGGCAGGCAGCCATGGATGCCGAGATGGCATCCTGGAAGTCCACAGGCACCTACGTCGACGAGGTTCCCCCACCTGGGGCGAACATAGTCAATGGCATGTGGATCGTAAGGGTGAAGCGGCCGCCGGGTTCTCCGCCTGCCTTCAAGGCGTGTTACGTTGCTAGAGGCTTCAGTCAGTGACAGGGAGTTGACTACTTCCAGACCTTCTCCCCCACCCCAAAGATGACTACTCTTCGGGTGTTGCTGCACGTTGCTGCTCAGCGTGACTACGAGTTGCACTCTCTGGACTTCAGCACAGCGTTCCTGCAGGGAAGCCTGCACGAGGAGATCTGGTTGCGTCGCCCACCTGGTTTCACTGAGTGTGTCCTGCAGGTACCCAGTGGAGACTTCAGCGGCCAGTCTACGGTCTCCGCCAGGCGCCTCGCGAGTGGCACGACACACTGAGGACTACACTTGCGGCTCTTGGGTTTGCTCCCGCTACTGCTGACCCGTCGCTGTTTCTACGCACCGACACCTCGCTGCCGCCGTTCTACGTCCTCGTCTACGTCGACGACCTCGTCTTTGCCACGGCTGACACTGAGGCACTGACTCTTGTGAAGTCGGAGCTGCAGAAGAGACACACCTGCAGTGACTTGGGTGAACTGCGCAGCTATCTTGGCTTGCAGATCACCCGGGACAGAGCACGGCGCACCATCACCCTGACTCAGTCACACATGGTGCACCAGGTCCTTCAGCGCTTCGACTTCCAGTTCTCCTCGCCACAGCCCACTCCTCTGTCTACCAGCCACTCGCTCTCAGCTCCACCTTCGGACGAGTCCGTAGAGCCGAGTGGTCCTTACCCAGAGCTTGTGGGTTGCCTCATGTACCTGAAGACACACGTCCGCCCCGTCCGCGTGCACGTCCACGTGCACGTGCAGATCGACACACGCTGACCCATCCGCGTGCACGTGCAGATCGACACACGCTGACCCCCAGGAGTGGTGGTAGTGACCATCGCATCCTGAAGGGCAGCGGTACTCACCAAGTTCGTAGAGAACGAGGGGAGGTGAAGACCTGACAGTGAGCCGGACGGAACCGCCGGACACGGGAGGACAGTGGAGGAACTGGCAACGACCGGGCCCCCAGAGGGGTCAGCCAGTCTGACCGAAACAGGTGCAGGAAGAGGAGTGAGAGTGGTGCTGTCACGAAAGAAACAGCGCGAGGCGCCGGAGTCCAACGTGAAGGTGTGCAGGGCCTCAGAAGGCGCAGTACCAGGGGGAGTACCAGACGCACTAGCACCTAGAGCAACAGCGGCTATACCTGGGTCAGGCAGCACACACCAGTAACAGTCACCCTCAGCACTAAAAGACAAAGCATACATGGCAGAGATAATAACATCAAACTCTAGGTCAAAGATAGCAACTCCCGACCTAAGCAACTCCGCCCAGCGAGGGCGCTCGACGTCATCACCAAACTCAGTACGCGAGGCGTCGTCAAGGCGGGCAAAGCAGCGGCGCTCAGTGTGAAACCTCCCGCATATCCGGCCCGCACGGGCACCCGTGCGAATGACATACGGGCAGGTCTCACTACCCTCACCCGCCCCACGCTGAACCAACCACGCACGGAGCTGCTGGGGCGTCTGGGTCTCGCTCCGACGCTGCTGCTGCTGGCCCCTACCACCACCAGGGCCTCCACGCTGGGGTCCAGACCGACCACCACTGGTCCCACTGCCTCCACTGCCGCCACTCCCTCCGCTGCCTCCACCGCTGCCATCAGAGCCTCCACCGCCGCCACCGGTCCCACTGCCGCCACCACCTCCACCGCCTCCGCCTCCTCTACCGCTGCCCCCACTACCACTCCCACTGCCACCTCCACCACCACCGCTGCCTCCTCCACTACCCCGGCCACCCTTGCCCTTGCTGTTGCGGCGCTTCGTACTAGTCGAAGCATCACCGACGTCCTCAGGAACAGAGACGTCTGCAGCAGCAGCAGAGGCGAAGGAGGAGGAAAGGGGGGAGGGGGAGCACCCCTCAAAGAAGGGTGAGCGCAGAGTGCCACGAGCAGCACCTACAGCAACTGCACTAGTCTCAGCTGCGAGGAGATGCTGCTCGAGGAGGTCAACAGTGAGGGAGGTGGGGTCGACGGTGAGGAAGTGGTCCCTGACAGAGCGAAGGGAGTCAGGGAGGCGAGTGAGAACATGGGGGGCTGGCTCGTGAGAAGGAACTCAGCAGGGGCGGCAGCGCGGTAGCGAGCGTCGCTAGTGCGCAGGTGGGTAACCAGGTCCGCTACTGTGGCAAAAGCCGACAGCTCAGGGAACAGGTAGGGCAGTAGCAGCCTGCCAATAGCAGCAGTGGCAGGGGAGGAGTAGCGAGCAACGACAGCGTCGTACAAGGTCTGTGCTGTCCTGTGCTTGCCAAAGTGAGCCCATTCAGTTGCGGGCAGGTGGTTGTGAATGGCCAAGTGGGCAGTAGCGTCACGAGACAGCCACTGGGAACGAGTCGAAACGTCAGCTGTGGCCGGAGGGGCTGGAGCGGCACCGGACACGTGGTCAAACAGTGAGACACTATCCCGACTATCGCTCAGTAGGTACAGTTGCAGATCATCGTGCCACATGTCAAATGCTACAGGTCTGCCCTCCGGGTCGAACGGGAGAACTCGAAGTGACGCAATAGTGGCACAGGACTGAGGAGCAGAAGTAGCAGGGGCTAAGGAGCGGAGCCGAGGGGCCTAGGGGCCGAGGGGCCGAGGAGCCTAGGGGGGGGGGGCGAGAGGCCTAGGGGGGGGGGGGGCGAGGGGTGAAACAAGAGGGCCGAGTGGTGGGGGCCGAGGGGCCAAACAAGGGGCTGGGGGGGGCTAGGGGGCCGATGGGCCTAGGTGGCCGAGGGGCCAAACAAGGGGCCGGGGGGCCGGGGGGGGCCTAGGGGGCCGAGGGGCCTAGGGGCCGCGGGGCCAAACAAGGCGCCGGGGGGCCTAGAGGGGGGCCGAGGGGCCAATCACACGGAGCCGAGGGGCGGGGCCGAGGGGCCAAACAGGGGGCCGGGCGCAGGGCTCTGAGGTGGGGCCGAGGGGCCTAGGGGCCGCGGGGCCAAACAAGGGGCCGGGGGGCCTAGGGGGGGGCCGAGGGGCCAATCACACGGGGCCGAGGGGCCAAACAAGGGGCCGGGCGTGGGTGTTGTTGGGCTGGGGCTAGGTACGGGGCTGGGCGCTGGGCGAGGGACTGGGCCGGGCGCGGGCGTTAGGTACGGGGCCGGGCGTTGGGCTAGGAACGGGGCCTAGCGCGGGCTAGGTACGGGGCCGGGCGCGGGTGTCGACGGGGTGTTGGCTAGGTACTGGGCCGGGCACGGGTGTCGACAGGGCGCGGGCTAGGTAAGGGGCCGGGTCACGGGCTAGGTACGGGCTGGTCCCGGGCGTCGACGGGGCGCGGGCTAGGTACGGGGCCGGGCGCGGGTGTCAACGGGGTGATCGCGAGCTAGGTACGGGGCCGGGTCGCGGGCTAGGTACGGGCCGGTCGCGGGCGTCGACGGGGCGCGAGCTAGGTACGGGGCCGGGCGCGGGTGTCGACGGGGCGATCGCAGGCTGGGGGCACGGGCGTGAGACAGGGCCGAGCGCGGACTCGGTACGGGCCTATCGCGGGCTAGGTACGGGCCAGGCGCGGGCAGGAGACTGGGCCGGGTGCAGGCTAGGTACGGGCCTATCGCGGGCGCGGTACCGGCGGGGCGCGGGGCTAGGAACGACGTAGTAGGTGGTGGGCCCAAGAGTAACCTACTCTAATACCATATTAGATAGTGGCGAGATTGACGAGAGAAAATGGTCGATTAGGAAAGAGGGGGGGGTACAAGTAGAATGTCGAGAAGAATTGTGTACCCCCTAAAGCTAGCCCCCATACAGCTTAGATGCAACTAAGCCTAGATACAACTAAGCATAAATATGTTTGACACACGCTTGTAGATGCGCGCAGACGATTGGCCCGACTTGCACCGTTGTGCATTCGTCGGCTGTTGTCTGCGCATGACGAGCCACATCGACTTCGGGATACTATCCCAAAGTCGCCTTCGCCATCGCAACCTCGACGATGTTTGCGTGCCTCCGCAGCACTCGCCGAGCAGGTTACCCGGTCGACCTGGACAACCCCAAGTGCCTCTGGTCAACCACAGCTCCCGTCGAGCTACCCCTTGGTCGACGGGCCCCTTCTGTCGACCAGAACTGTCAGCTGTTGTCGACGAGCTCCCCTCGTCGACCGCCGCTCACTTTCAAGTCGACGGACTGCTCCGTCAACCTCCCGGTCGAACTGCCCCTCCTGGTCAACGGCCCACCCGTCACCCAGACCAGTCAGCTGCAGCTGTCGAGCTCCCTGGTCAACAGCAACACCATAGAGGTCCCCTGTAGCTCGACGAAGCTTGTCGAACAGCTCTCCCACTGTGGACGGTCGGCTGCTACTTCCGTACATCCAACCAAGTCGTCGGCGTTGCCCAAGCGAGGGCGGGGCCAACACTTCACTCCCGTTAACACTCCCCTGCCGCGCTCACGCTTGGGCCCCCAGCCCACACGGCAGCACACTACAGAGAAAACTCGTCCTCGGCGTGCACCCCTCACACAGCACGCCGTCACCGCACCAGCCGTGCTGAAGGACACGGCACCTATTGCTGCACATCATCGTCGCCGTCGGCCAGACAAGCTTGGCCGATGGCGACAGAGCACCGATTGAAAGCCGGAAAATGCAGTGCCTTCGTCAGGAAGCCTGCCGGCTGCTCGGTGGTCAGGATGTACTTCAGTACGAACTTCCCGCGCCTCATCATGTGCTGCAGCCAGGCATAGCATCGCTCCATGTGCTTGAGGTTGCCCGTCAGCCCCAATTGCCGACTTGTTGTCGACGCGAAGGATGGTTGGCTTCCCAGCGTCGAGCAGCTTGAATTCCGCAAGAAGGAAACGAAGTCGGCGTCCCTCCTTGCCTGCATTTGTGGCCGCAACGTACTCCGACTCTGTCGACGACAATGTCGTGCACTTGATGCGCGAGCTCGACCATGAGACGGCGGCCCCTCCGTAGACGAACACGTAACCGCTCGTGCTCGTCCGCTTCTGCTTGTCGCCCGCGTCGTCGACGTCCACGTAGCCGATCAGCTCCAGCGACTCTGGTCCACCGCCGAACTCCAAGGCGGTGCCGCGGGTGTCAGCAAGGTAGGCGAGGCAGCAGTCGACCTCACGCCAATGCTGGTCGCTCCTCATCATGAGGCCGCTCCCCAGCTTGCTGCAGGCAAACGCGATGTCCGGCCTCGTCGTCGTCGCCACGAACTGCAGCGAGCCAACCTTCTGCCGGTACTTCTCCTCCTTGCGCTCCTGCGCCTTCTCGTTGTCGAATTTCAGATCGACGTAGGCATCGACCGACACCGGCGTCTTCGGGACTCGACCGCCCTGCTCCTCGTCGATGAAGCGCCTGTGCAGTTTGTCGGCGTAGCCTTGCTGGTGAAGCCACAGCTTCTTTGCTGGCCTGTCGCGCACGATCTCCAGCCCGAGGTACTTGACGACCGGCGAAATCTCGCGTAGCTCGAAGGCAGCCTCCAGCAGCTCCTTTAGCTCCTTCAGCATCGCGGGGCTACTGCTGGCGGCGAGCAGGTCGTCAACGTAGACCAGCACCCAGCAGGTTCCTCCAATGTCGCCGGCCTTGTACTAGAGCGCCTCAGCGACCTGGCTCTTCTTCCAGCCCGCGCCCAGCAGCACAGCGTCGAGTGCCCTGTACCACAGCAGCGGCGATTGCTTCAGCCCATAGAGGCTCTTCAGCAACTTACACACCCGGCCAGTCCCATCGTTGAAGTAGTCCGGTTGGTACATGTAGAGCACCCTGTCGAGCTTGCTCTGCAGGAAAGCGTTCTTCATGTCAAGCTGCATCAGGTTGAGGTCGATGACGGCGACGATGCTGAGGAAGATCTTCAACGTGACGTAGCTGCTCACCGGTGAGTACGTCTCGTCGTAGTCGGCACCGCACACCTGCATGAAGCCCTTCACGACCAGCCTCGCCTTCTCGCGCTCGATGGTGTCGTCGAGGCGGTACTTGGTCGTCAGCACCCACCGGTTCTTCATGATGTTCACCCCGCGTGGGCGTTCGACCAGCTCCCAAGTGCCCATGCCGACGAGGCTGCGGATCTCTTCTTCCATGGCGGCCTTCACCGCCTTACCCTTCCAGCTCGCCAGTGCCTCCTTTACCGTCATCGCGGCGATGTCCCAGCAGTGTTCGGGGTCTGTGTGCATGTCAGGGTCGAGCTCTGGCAGTTCTTCATCCTCCTTGGTGTCGTCGTACAACAAGTCATCGTCGACCTCGTCGTACACCGCTGGGAAGGCAGCTGGCGGTAGGCAGGCGTGGAAACTCAGCCGCTCCGGCGGCCGTCGAGCTCGACTAGTGCGTCGCAGCTCAGGCTTCATGATTGGCACCTCCACCACGTCGCTGTCGGTGGACTCTTCTCCTGCCGACAGCTCCCCTTCTTCGTCGACTGTCAAGTCGTCAACCAGCTGCTTCGAACCTTCGACCAACTCCTCACTTCCTGCTGACTTCGGCAGCTCCCCTGTCGACTGCACCCCTGTTGCTGCCTCTTGTTCGACCGGCTCCCCTGTCTGCTGCTCCCCTGTTGTCGACGTCTTCCCATCCTGGTCGACGAGCTTGGCGCCTTGTCGACCACCGGCGATGCCACTGGCCGGCGCCACAGGCGACGCCTCAAGGCTCCCCTCATCGCTGGTGGCTAACACAGGTGTCGACGCAGGCCGATCTGCGACGGGGAAGGGAGGAGCAAGAACCGGGGAAGGTGGAAGGACCTCCACAACATCCTCATCAGCAGGCTCATCGACGTGGGCGAGCAAAGGAACCGTCGCCGTCGAGGTGTCCGTCGGCGGGTGTGCCTGCGTCCGCCCCGATGCTGGCCCAGACTTCGCCTTCCACACCTCCAACGATAGCGTCTCGTAGAAGATCACCTCGACCGACGTGACCACCTTGTGGTCGGTCAGGTCGAGCACCTCCCAGCCCTTACTCTCCGGCGACACGCCCAGGTGAAGCCCCTAGCGAGCTTTCGGCACCAGCTTCCCACCGCGCTGCTGCTCAGGAACCATGAACTGCACCATGCAGCCCCACACCCGCGCCAGCGTGAGGTCGGGCTTCTTCCCGGTCAACAGCTGGTACGGAGTCGTCCCCGGCGGCGTCGTCGACCGCTCCAAGCAGTTGCGCACCCAGACAGCTTGTCGTAGAGCGAGGTGCCACCAGTGGTGCTGCACGTTCATGTGCAGCAGCATTGTCCTCACGGACTCGACGGCCGTGTGCATCTCCCGCTCAGCCATGCCGTTCTGCTGTGGAGTGTAAGGGCACGTCAGGTCGTGGACGATCCCCTTGCCGTCGACGAAGTCGGTGAACTCCTTCCCGAGGAACTCCCCTCCCCGGTCTGAGCGGAGCATCAGCACCGACTTCTTCGCCTGCCGTTCCACCAGCACCAGCCACTTCTTGAACTCCCGTAGCACGTCGCTCTTCTTAGCGACCGGCATCGCCCACACAAATCGAGTGTGGCGATCCTTCAGCAGCATGAAGAACAAGCTGCCATCCTTGGCAACAACCCGAAATGGCCCGCACAACTCAATGTGCACGACAGCCAACGCCTCCTCGGCATCCGAGCCTTTGTCGGGGAAGGTGTGCCAACCAGCTTTCCTCCGACGCACGAGACACATGGTGGGTCTGCTCCGGTCGACGGAGTGATGTCAAGCCCAGTAGCAACTTTATGTTTTGCCGAGCTCTTGATTGTGTCGACACTGACGTGCGCGAGTCTCGCATGCAACCGGTCAGGGGTCGACTTCGTCTCCGAGACGATCGTCCGCAGAGCCACTACCTCGGTCGACTGCAACCATGTCGAGCAGGGGTGAAGTTCGGTGCAGAGGACTCGTTCGTTGTAGCCTGCTCGGCCGAGCACCTTCCCGGTGGCAGTGACGAGAAGCATCTCGTCGCCGTCGCCCTGCAGCTGCACTCCACTCTCCTTCAGCTGGCCAGCAGATAGCAAGTGTCAAACATATGTGTTTATGTGTTTACAGTTATCTAGGCTACAGTGGGTTTAGCCTTAGGGGGTACACAATCTCTCTCGACATTGTACTTGTACCCTTCCTTGCTTCCTAGTAAACCATTCTCTCTCGTCATTCTCGCTACTATCTAACATGGTATTAGAGTAGGTTACTATTGGGCCCACCACCTGCTACTTCGTTCCTAGCCCCGTGCCCCGCCCGTACCGCACCCGCGATAGGCCCGTACCTAGCCCGCGCCCACGCTCGGCCCTTTCTCACGCCCGTGCCCGGCCCGTACCTAGCCCGCGATCGCCCCGTCGACACCCGCGCCCGGCCCCGTACCTAGCCCGCGCTAGGCCCCGTTCCTAGCCCGCGCCCCGTCGACGCCCGCGACCGGCCCGTACCTATGCCCGCGCCCTATCGACACCCGTGCCCGGCCCCGTACTTAGCCAGCACCCCGTCGACACCCGCGCCCGGCCCCGTATCTAGCCCGCGCTAGGCCCCGTTCCTAGCCCAGCGCCCGGCCCCGTACCTAACGCCCGCGCCCGGCCCAGTCCCTCGCCCAGCGCCCGGCCCCGTACCTAGGCCCCCTCGGCCCACATTCATGCCCAGCACCCGGCCCCGTACCTGCCCAGCGCCCGGCCCCGTTCTTAACCCGCGCCCGGCCCCGTACCTAGCCCTGCGCCCAGCCCCTTGTTTGGCCCCTCGGCCCAGTGTGTTTGGCCCCTTGGCCCCCCTAGGCCCCCCGGCCCCTTGTTTGGCCCCTCGGCCCCTAGGCCCCTCGGCCCCAACTCAGAGCCCTGCGCACGGCCCCTTGTCTAGCCCCTCGGCCCCACCCCTCGGCCCCGTGTGTTTGGCCCCTCGGCCCCCCTAGGCCCCCCGGCCCCTTATTTGGCCCCTCGGCCCCTAGGCCCCTCGGCCCCGATACAGAGCCCAGCGCCTGGCCCCGTACCTGCCCAGCGCCCGGTCCCGTACCTAGCCCGCGCCCGGCCCCGTACCTAGCCCTGCGCCCGGCCCCGTGTTTGGCCCCTCGGCCCCACCCCTCGGCCCCGTGTGTTTGGCCCCTCGGCCCCCTAGGCCCCTCGGCCCCAACTCAGAGCCCTGCTCCCGGCCCCTTGTCTGGCCCCTCGGCCCCGCCCCTCGGCCCCGTGTGTTTGGCCCCTCGGCCCCCCTAGGCCCCCCGGCCCCTTGTTTGGCCCCTCGGCCCCTAGGCCCCCCGGCCCCTTGTTTGGCCCCTCGACCCTTCGGCCCCGCCCCTCGGCCCCGTGTGTTTGGCCCCTCGGCCCCCTAGGCCCCCCGGCCCCTTGTTTGGCCCCTCGGCCCCTAGGCTCGGCCTCCTCGGCCCCCTAGGCTCCTCGGCCCCTAGGCCCTCGTGTTTGGCCCCTCGGCCCCTCGGCCCCTCGACTCCCCCCCTGCCACTATGGTGTCGCTTAGGGTTCTCCCATTCGACTCAGAGGGCAGACCTGTAGCATTTGACACGTGGCACGACGATCTGCAACTGTACCTACTGAGCGATAGTAAGGACAGTGTCTCACTGTTTGACCACGTGTCCGGTGCCGCTCCAACCCCTCCCGCCACAGCTGACGTTTCGACTCGTTCCCAGTGGCTGTCTCGTGACGCTACTGCCCGCTTGGCCATTCACAACCACCTGCCCGCGACCGAATGTGCTCACTTTGGCGAGCACAGGACAGCACAGGCCTTGTACGACGCTGCCGTTGCTCGCTACTCCTCCCCTGCCACTGCTGCTATTGGCAGGCTGCTACTGCCCTACCTGTTCCCTGAGCTGTCGGCTTTTGCCACAGTAGCGGACCTGGTTACCCACCTGCGCACTAGCGACGCTCGCTACCGCGCTACCGTCCCTGCTGAGTTCCTTCCCACGAACCAGCCCCCCATGTTCATCACCCTCTTCTTCATAGTCACTCGCCTCCCTGACTCCCTTCGCTCTGTCAGGGACCACTTCCTCACCCTCGACCCCACCTCCCTCACTGTTGACCTCCTCGAGCAGCATCTCCTCGCAGCTGAGACTAGTTCAGTTGCTGTAGGTGCTGCTCGTGGCACTCCGCGCTCACCCTTCTTTGAGGGGTGCTCCCCCTCCCCCCTTTCCTCCTCCTTCGCCTCTGCTGCTGCTGCAGACGTCTCTGTTCCTGAGGACGTCGGTGCTGCTTCGACTAGTGCGAAGCGCCGCAACAGCAACGGCAAGGGTGGCCGGGGTAGTGGAGGAGGCAGCGGTGGTGGTGGAGGTGGCAGTGGGAGTGGTAGTGGAGGCAGCGGTAGAGGAGGTGGAGGCGGTGGAGGCCTTGGTGGAGGCAGTGGGACTAGTGGCGGTGGTGGAGGCTCTGGTGGCGGCGGTGGCGGCTGCGGAGGGAGTGGCGGCAGTGGAGGCGGTGGGACCCATGGTGGTAGGTCTGGACCTCAGCGCACAGGCCCTGGTGGTGGTCGGGGCCAGCACCAGCAGCGTCGGAGCGAGACCCAGACGCCCCAGCAGCTCCGTGAGTGGTTGGTTCAGCGTGGGGTGGGTGAGGGTAGTGAGACCTGCCCGTATGTCATTCGCACGGGTGTCCATGCGGGCCAGACATGCTTTGCACCGCTGCTTTGCCCGCCTTGACGACGCCTGGCGTGCTGAGTTTGGTGACGACGTCGAGCGCCCTCACTGGGCGCAATTACTTCAGTCAGGAGTTGCTATCTTTGACCTAGACTATGATGTTATTATCTCTGCCATGTATGCTTTGTCTTTTAGTGCTGAGGGTGACTGTTACCGGTGTGTGCCGCCTGACCCAGGTATAGCCGCTGCTGCTCTAGGTGCTAGTGCGTTTTGTACTCCCCTGGGTACTGCGCCTGCTGAGGCCTTGCACAGTTTCACGTTGGACTCCGGCGCCTCGCGCTGTTTCTTTCGTGACAGCACCACTCTCACCCCTCTTCCTGCACCTGTTCCAGTCAGACTGGCTGACCCCTCTGGGGGCCCGGTCGTGGCCAGTTCCTCCACTGTCCTCCCGTGTCCGGCGGTTCCGTCCGGCTCACTGTCAGGTCTTCACCTCCCCTCGTTCTCTACGAACTTGGTGAGTACCGCTGCCCTTCAGGATGCGATGGTCACTACCACCACTCCTGGGGGTCAGCGTGTGTCGATCGGCACGTGCTCACGGACGGGGCGTCACCTGGCTACGTTCACTCGTCGGCCAGGGTCGAGTCTGTACACACTGGCTACTGAGCCTCCTCAGGTCGCTGCGTCTGCTCAGGTGTCCGCGTCAGGTCAGGTAGCCGCCTCTTGCTCGTGTCGCCTTCTGTCGCACCAGACTCTTCTTTGGCACCACCGCCTGGGTCACCCCTCCCTGCCACGCCTTCGTGGCATGCACTACCGTCTCCTTGTCTCTGGTCTTCCCAGGTCTCTGCCTCCCTTACCGCCCTCGCCTGCCCCGCCCTGTCTTCCTTGCGTCGAGGGGCGGCAGCGCGCCGCTCCTCACTCCTCCTCGTTTCCCCTGACGACTGCTCCCCTGCAGACCCTCCACATGGACGTGTGGGGCCCAGCCCGCGTTAGTGGACAGGGCCGCGAGCGCTACTTTCTGCTGGTAGTTGACGACTACACGCGGTACACCACAGTCTTCCCCTTGCGCAGCAAGGGTGAGGTCTCTACTGTCTTGATCCCTTGGATCCGCACAGTCCGTCTCCAGCTGCACGAGCGGTTCGGCCAGGACCTTCCTGTCCTGCGTCTGCACTCTGACAGAGGTGGTGAGTTCTCCTCTGACCTCTTGTGGGACTTTTGTCGTGGGGAGGGCATTCGCCAGTTGTTCACACTTCCGGACTCCCCTCAGCAAAATGGGATTGCTGAGCGCCGCATTGGCTTAGTCATGGAGGTCGCTCGTACCTCCATGATCCATGCGGTCGCTCCCCATTTTCTGTGGCCGTTTGCGGTCCGGTACGCTGCGCATCAGCTCAACCTTTGGCCCCGTGTCTCCTTGCCGGAGACCTCGCCCACATTGCGTTGGACGGGGAAGGTTGGCGATGCGTCTGTGTTCCGGGTCTGGGGTTCTCGTGCCTTTGTTCGCGATACGTCCGCGGACAAGCTCTCCGCCCGCGCCATTCCCTGCGTCTTCCTTGGCTTTGTCCCTGACGCGCCTTGCTGGCAGTTTTACCACCCCACCTCGCGCCGTGTCCTTACTTCTCAGGACGTCACGTTCGACGAGTCGGTTCCCTTCTACCGTCTCTTCCCCTACCGCTCTGCCCCTCCCCCGCCCCCGCCGCTCTTCCTTGCTCCCGGTCCGCCTCCGGTAGACCCCCTCCCGCCCCAGGGTCCTGCTCCCTCGGGAGTGTCTCACGTAGACCCTCTCCTTGGTACTGCACCTGTTCAGGTAGCTGCCGTCTCAGGTGCTGCTCCACGTGCTGCGTCTGGGGGTGCTGCGTTTGGGGGTGCGGAGCTGGGGGGTGTGGGGTCTGAGGGTGCTGGGTCTGGGGGTGCTGAGCCTGAGGGTGTTGAGCCTGGGGGTGCTGAGTCGGAGGGTGCGGAGCTTGGGGGTGCTGAGTCGGAGGGTGCTGAGTCTGGGGGTGCTGAGCCTCGGGGTGCTGCTTTGCCTGGAGGTCCTGCTGGTGCTTCACCGCGACTGTCCTCGCAGCAGCTGTGTGAGTGGCTTGTTCAGCGCGCACACCGTCGGAGAGGAGCTCCCGGAGCTGGCGAGCCTGGAGACACTGGAGCTGGAGGTGCTGCTGTTACTACTGGAGCTGGAGACCCTACGGAGCCTGGAGCAGCTGGCGCCGGAGGCGCTGGAGGTGCAGGAGCTGGAGCTGTTGACCCTGGAGCTGGAGGTACTGGAGGCACTGTGCGGCCGTGCCCGTACTTCGTTCCCCTGCTTCAGCAGGTTCTTGGTGTCCCGTCTTCTACTGGTCTTCCTCCTCCCTTCCTGTGTCCACCGCCTGACCAGTCGGAGCCGCCGTTACAGCCAGCCTCCCCACTGCCTGTTCCCTCTCCTTACACTGATCAGTCTGGAGGTCTTACAGAGCGTCGTGAGCCTGCGTCTCGTCCTGTCTCGCCTGTTCGCACTGCTCGTCGCGCTCCTAGTTCCCGTCCTCCTCCTGTCCCAGGCACGCACACTATGGCACTCCGTCCTTCCTCTGTTCCACCGCGTGTTCCTCTGCCTGCTCCTCCTGAGTCTTCTCTTCCTGAGGTCCCTGACCCTGAGTCTGACCGAGCGCGTGCTGCCAGTCCCACTGTCGCTCGTCTCCTTGCCACTGCTGTCACTGACCCGTCCTTTGAGTCTGCTGCTGCTTCTGCTCTCGTTGCTGAGTTGCTTGACTTTGCTGCTGCCTGCCGTCTCGACTACGCCTCTGCTCTAGTTGCAGAGTCTATGCCTGCCAGTCCTCCGTCCGTCGGGGGTGAGTGTGCTCTTGGCACGGACGTCTTTGAGGACAGGCAGGAGGACTTTGAGTGTCTTGCTGCTGCTGTACCTCGTTTCGCTTCCTTGCTGCTTGCCCCTGAGGGAGACCCGGATGCTCCAGACATCCCGACCCCGCGCTCTTACGCAGAGGCGATTACGAGTCCTTACTCCTCTCAGTGGCGGGCAGCTATGGATGCCGAGATGGCATCCTGGAAGTCCACAGGCACTTACGTCGACGAGGTTCCCCAACCTGGGGTGAACATAGTCGATGGCATGTGGATCTTCAGGGTGAAGCGGCCGCCGGGTTCTCCGCCTGCCTTCAAGGCGCGTTACGTTGCTCGAGGTTTCAGTCAGCGACAGGGAGTTGACTACTTCCAGACCTTCTCCCCCACCCCAAAGATGACTACTCTTCGGGTGTTGCTGCACGTAGCTGCTCAGCGTGACTACGAGTTACACTCCCTGGACTTCAGTACAGCCATCCTGCAGGGCAGCCTGCACGAGGAGATCTGGCTGCGCCGACCACCTGGTTTCACTGGGTCGTTTCCTACAGGTACCCAGTGGAGCCTCCGCCGGCCAGTCTACGGTCTCCGCCAGGCGCCTCGCAAGTGGCACGACACACTCAGGACTACACTTGCGGCTCTTGGGTTTGCTCCTTCTACAGCAGACCCGTCGCTGTTTCTACGCACCGACACCTCGCTGCCGCCGTTCTACGTCCTAGTGTACGTCGACGACCTCGTCTTTGCCACGGCTGACACTGAGGCACTGACCCTAGTGAAGTCCGAGCTGCAGAAGAGACATACCTGCACTGACCTGGGTGAACTGCGCAGCTATCTTGGCCTGCAGATCACCCGGGACAGAGCACGGCGCACCATCACACTGACTCAGTCACACATGGTGCACCAGGTCCTTCAGCGCTTCGCCTTCCAGTACTCCTCGCCACAGCTCACTCCTCTGTCTACCAGCCACTCGCTCTCAGCTCCACCTTCGGACGAGTCCGCAGAGCCGAGTGGTCCGTACCCAGAGCTTGTGGGTTGCCTCATGTACCTGATGACGTGCACACGACCTGACCTCGCGTACCCTCTTAGCCTTCTGGCTCGCTACGTGGCTCCCAGTAGGCACCAAAAGGTGCACTGGGATGCTGCGAAGAGGGTACTGCGTTACCTGTGCAGTACATCGGGCATGGGGCTTGTGCTTGGAGGACGGGGTCCAGTTGTCCTCACTGGTCACGCAGACGCCTCCTGGGTTGACGACTCAGCTACGCAGTGGTCGTCGCAGGGTTACACCTTCAGCCTTGGGTCCGGCTCGGTTTCTTGGCGGTCTACCCGCTCGTCTTCAGTTCTCAGCTCCAGCTGTGAGGCTGAGATCTACGCCGGAGCCATTGCTGCTCAGGAGCTACGCTTGCTCACCTACTAACTGACCGACTTGGGAGAGCAGCCTCGTTCGCCTCCAGTCCTGTACGTAGACAACAAGGCCATGATAGCCTTGTGTCAGGAGCACAGTCTGGAGCACAGAACGAAGCACATCGCTCTGCGATACTTCCTTGCTCGAGAGTTGCAGCAGCGTGGTCAGCTTCGTCTTGCGTACGTGGCCACTCGGGCCAACACTGCTGATGTATTCACCAAGGCACTTCCGCCTGGTGATCATCAGCGCTTTGTTACTGTGTTAGGCCTTGTGCCTACTTTACCTCACTTACTTACTGCCTGACTCTGCCTGTACTGTGATCTATATATATATATACCTGCATGCTTGCACTTGCTAGGGTATGATCACTGTATTGTTTGTTCTCTTTATATAACTCTGCATGTGAACTGGCCTTGTGGCCCTTTGCTTGTGCTCGGACTATGTGGTGACTTTGTGATCCACCCTGAGCTTGCTTTGCTTTACTTCTTCTCTTGACTGGTCTTGTAACCATTGCTTGCTCTGGCTATCCCCCACTTCGCCTATGGGGGTGTGTCAAACATATGTTTTTATGTGTTTACAGTTGCCTAGGCTATAGTGGGTTTAGCCTTAGGGGGTATACAATTTCTCTCGACATTGTACTTGTACCCTTCACCCCTTCCTAGTAAATCATTCTCGTCATTCTCGCTACTATCTAACAATTGACCCTTTTGAAGTCCGAGCTGCAAAAGAGACATACCTGCACTGACCTGGGTGAACTGCGCAGCTATCTTGGCCTGCAGATCACCTGGGACAGAGCACGGCGCACCATCACACTGACTCAGTCACACATTGTGCACCAGGTCCTTCAGCGCTTCGGCTTCCAGTACTCCTCGCCACAGCTCACTCCTCTGTCTACCAGCCACTCGCTCTCAACTCCACCTTCGGACGAGTCCGCAGAGCCGAGTGGTCCGTACCCAGAGCGTGTGGGTTGCCTAATGTACCTGATGACCTCGCGTACCCTCTCAGCCTTCTGCCTCGCTACGTGGCTCCCGGTAGGCACCGAAAGGTGCACTGGGATGCTGCGAAGAGGGTACTGCGTTACCTGTGCAGTACGTCGGGCTTGGGGCTTGTGCTTGGAGGACGGGGTCCAGTTGTCCTCACTGGTCACGCAGACGCCTCCTGGGTTGACGACTCAGCTACGCAGCGGTCCTCACAAGGTTACACCTTCAGCCTTGGTTCCGGCTCAGTTTCTTGGCAGTCTACCCGCTCGTCTTCAGTTCTCAGCTCCAGTTGTGAGGCTGAGATCTACGCCGGATCCATGGCTGCTCAGGAGCTACGCTGGCTCACCTACTTGCTGACCGAGTTGGGAGAGCAGCCTCGTTCGCCTCCAGTTCTGTACGTAGACAACAAGGCCATGATAGCCTTGTGTCAGGAGCACAAACTGGAGCACAGAACGAAGCACATCGCTCTGCGATACTTCCTTGCTCGAGAGTTGCAGCAGCGTGGTCAGCTTCGCCTTGCGTACGTGGCCACTCGGGCCAACACTGCTGATGTCTTCACCAAGGCACTTCTGCCTGGTGATCATCAGCGCTTTGTTACTGTGTTAGGCCTTGTGCCTACTTTGCCTCACTTACTTACTGCCTGACTCTGCCTGTACTGTGATCTATATATATACCTGCATGCTTGCACTTGCTAGGGTATGATCACTGTATTGTTTGTTCTCTTTATATAACTCTGCATGTGAACTGGCCTTGTGGCCCTTTGCTTGTGCTCGGACTGTGTGGTGACTTTGTGATCCACCCTGAGCTTACTTTGCTTCTTCTCTTGATTGGTCTTGTGACCATTGCTTGCTCTTGCTATCCCCCACTTCGCCTATGGGGGTGTGTCAAACATATGTGTTTATGTTTCTACAGTTATCTAGGCTATAGTGGGTTTAGCCTTAGGGGGTACACAATCTCTCTCGGCATTGTACTTGTACCCTTCCTTGCTTCCTAGTAAAACATTCTCTCTCGTCATTCTCGCTACTATCTAACAGCAGGTTCGCCTGTATGCCCGGAACGTAGAGCACGTCGGGGATGAGGACCAGCTTCCCGGCCTCCCCTTGCAGAGCGACGGTTCCGCGACCCTCAACAGGCTGTAGTGCCCCGTTGAATCCACGCACATGTTTCACGCCGTCGCTCGGCGCCATGTCGACGAAGACCGTCTTCGTCCCCATCAGGTGGTAGGAGCAGCCGCTATCGAGCAGCACCGCCATCGGGTTGGCTTGCACAGCTGCCGCCACCGCCTAAAAGTCCTCGCCAGCCTCCGGCGCCAGCGAGACCGTCGGCTCCGCTATGTCGACCATCGAGCACGACGCCTCCCCGTCGCCTCGGCTCTTGCCGCTGGAGTTGTCGACGTCCTTCGTCGACGACGTCTTCTTCGACGTCTGCTTCTCCTTGCGCGGCTTCGCATCTCGACGTGGGCGACGGCTGGACGATCGACCGTGGCCTCCCTTGGTGTCGTCCTCGTCGCTGTCATCACGGTCGGGACACTCGTAGGAAAGGTGGTTGGCTCCGCCCACCTCCGCTTGGCTTCCTGCGCTGCCCTTGCTGCTGATTCAGCTTCATCGGTGCAGCGTAGTTTACCTGAGGAAAGAGCTCTGTGGGCTGTTCGGCCTCCTGCATCGCCTCGTCTTGAAGGATGTAGCTGGTGATGGAGTCCTCGTCGAGGGACTCACGCGTCCCAGGTGCCATCTTCATGAGGTTGTAGCCGCACGGCAGGCCCTTAACGATGTGGGAGATGTAGGACGCCTACGTATTCGGCGCCCGCCATCCGCATCTCAGCCAGGATCCGTCGAGCACGGTTGCAGTAGTCCGTTGCCGACTCCTGCTCGCCCATTCGAATGTGGGTCATCTTCTCCTCTAGCTGTGCGATGTACAGGTCGTCCCTGACCTGGTACGTCGACAGGATGAAGTGCCATGCCAGGTGACCAGCATCCAGTCGCTCTCGACAGCTCCTGAGCGCAGGCTGTACCACCGACGAGCAGCACCTCAAGATGACCATGAAGGTGAGCAAGTGAGCCGCACGAAACTCCCCGCGTAGCCCGACATCGTCCGCGGGTGGAATTGGCACTGTACCGTCGGTGAAGCCCTTCAGCCCGGTGACCTCCAGCTGAGGTTCTATCAACTCCCTCCAGGTGATGAGGTCCCGTCGACCTGGTAGTGGTGTGACGGTGATCCGGTCCGACGAGAACTTGAAGTAGCCATACGCCGGTGCGATCCCGCCCGCCATCACATGCGTCGTCGCCGAGAGCCCTCCACCGCTTCGTAGAGGAGAGCGACGTCGACCATCGATGTCGGCACGCGAGCTGCCTGCAGCCGCCGTCGACCGCTGTACTCGCACTTGACTCCTGTCGACGCCACCTTCGACATTGATCACTCCTCTCTGCTTCGTGCCATTGTTGCCGCTGACTTGTGCACCGCCGTGGACCTCGTCGTCGACACCACCTTCGTTTCGCACCGGTCGAGGAGAAACAGGACGGGATGGGTGTTCCGTCGCCCACTGCGACCGGATACCCAACTCGACGATCAGCAAAGGGATCGTCCCGAACTCGCCATCCGCATGGCGTTTCCTCGCATCAGCCAAGCGTGCCTCCAAGGTGTCTGCTACGCCCGCATTAGCTACGGGGTCTGTTAACGGGAGTGAAGTGTTGGCCCCGCCCTCGCTTGGGCAACGCCGACGACTTGGTCGGATGTACAGGAGTAGCAGCCGACCATCCGCAGTGGGAGAGCTGCTCGACACGCTTTGTCGAGCTGCAGGGGACCGCTGTGGTGTTGCTGTTGACCAGGGAGCTCGACAACTGCAACTGACTGGTCTGGGCGACGGGTGGGTCGTCGACCAGGAGGGGCTGTTCGACCGGGAGGTCGACGGAGCAGTCCGTTGACCTGAGAAGTAAGCAGCGGTCGACGAGGGGAGCTCGTCGACAACAGTAGACAGTTCTGGTCGACGGAAGGGGTCTGTCGACCAAGGGGTAGCTCGACGGGAGCTGTGGTCGACCAGGGGCACCTGGTGGTCGACCAGGTCGACCGGGTAACCTACTCGGCGAGTTCTGCGGAGGCACGCAAACGTCGTCGAGGTCGCGATGGCGAAGGTGGCTTTGGATTGGTATTCCGAAGTCGATGTGGTTCGTCAGGCTCAGACAACAGCCGACGGATGCACAACGGTGCAGGTCGGGCCAATCGTCTGCGCACACCTGTGAACGTGCGCACTGCTGTCTTCTGTGGGGCAACGCTGGACAGCCGTTCTGCTGCAGCGTTGGCACACCGTCGACCTGCTGTGTTGGCAGGTCGCCTTTCTGCAGTGCTGGCACGGCTCTTCTACGCTGCGCTGGCAGGCGGTCGACCATGCTGTGCTGTCAGTCGACCAGGCTAGCTGCAGAGTTGCTAGGTGCCTGATGTAGTCATTCTTGTCATTGCCTGTTTGAACAATTCTGTAATTCTAACTTTGCTAGTAAAACCCTTGCCGATTTCTCCCGTGATTCTGCAAGCACTAAGGAACTAGGCAAAGCTACGATCACTCCTAGTAGTTCGTGCCAACCCCGTAGTCTAGCTCACCACCGTTGTAGAGCCAATCTCCGCAGGGTCGACCATGGTGACTATCGCTGCTGCCGGCCTACGAACGACTTAGTAGGTGCAAAATTCGGCTCCTATCTGAAGGTAATCTGCGGGGCCGTCCACGCTCACCGCACCATGCGGAGATTCACTCTACAACGGTGGTGAGCTAGACTATGGGGTTGGCGCGAACTACTGGGAGTGATCGAATCTTTGCCTAGTTCCTTAGTGCTTGCACAATCACGAGAGAAATTGGCAAGAGTTTCCACTAGCAAAGTTGGAATTACACAATTGTTGTACAAGCAATGACAAGAATGACTACATCAGGCACCTAGCAACTCTGCAGCTAGCCTGGTCGACAGACAGCACAGCATGGTCGACCGCCTGCCAGCCTTGCGTAGAGGAGCCGCGCCAGCACTGCAGAAAGGCGACCTGCCAACACTGCAGGTCGACGGTGTGCCAACGCTGCAGCAGAGCAACTGTCCAGCGTTGCCCCGTAGAAGACAGCAGTGCACACGCTTGCAGATGCGCACAGACGATTGGCCCGACTTGCACTGTTGTGCATTCGTCGGCTGTTGTCTGCGCCTGACGAGCCACATCGACTTCGGGATACTATCCCAAATTCGCCTTCGCCATCGCGACCTCGACAATGTTTGCGTGCCTCCGCAGCACTCGCCGAGCAGGTTACCCGGTCGACCTGGACAACCCCAAGTGCCTCTGGTCGACCACAGCTCCCGTCAAGCTACCCCTTAGTCGACGGGCCCCTTCCGTCGACCAGAACTGTCAGCTGTTGTCGACGAGCTCCCCTCGTCGACCGTTGCTCACTTTCAGGTCGACGGACTGCTCCGTCGACCTCCCGGTCGAATTGCCCCTCCTGGTCGACGGCCCACCCGTCGCCCAGACCAGTCAGTTGCAGCTGTCGAGCTCCCTGGTCGACAGCAACACCATAGAGGTCCCCTGTAGCTCGACGAAGCCTGTCGAGCAGCTCTCCCACTGTGGACGGTCGGCTGCTACTTCCGTACATCCGACCAAGTCGTCGGCGTTGCCCAAGCGAGGGCGGGGCCAACACTTCACTCCTGTTAACAACCAGATCTCCCAGCCGCGTCTCCCAAAGCCCCTTCGCATCCTTTTGTCCCCCCACCGAGTTCGTGCCGTTCAACAGCAGCTTCCGATTGAACACGATCCTTTCTTGCGCCACCTCTTCTCTGCTGCAAGACTTCCCGGAGTCAGCGATTGGGGAGTTCATGAAAGTCTCGCATGTCCGCTTCCAACGCTCGTTTTCCCTTGGCCAATGCTTCAGCGGCCGTTCATGAGCCAGAAAAGTATCCTCCCCGAGAGGTAGCCCTGCCGCTGTAAGCATAATCTCTTTCTTTTTCCCGTTCTCCTCCAGCAGCAGACAGCCGATTCTCCTCGCGGCAAGACAGGCAAGTGAGATCTCCGGGTCCAGAACGCCGAGACCACCGTCAGCCTTTGGCGTGGTGAGCAACCCCCAGTTCCACAGCACGAAACCCTTCTCTGCCGTTGCGTTGTTACCCGCTAGGAAGTTGTGAATCAGCTTCATGAGCTTCTTCCAAATCTCCTCTGTTGGAGGATACACTGGTGCCTGGTATGCTATCCTCGGTGTGATGTAGCAGTTGATAATCACCACCCTCGCTGCGATTGTGAGGAAAAGCGCCTTCCATTTTATCAGCTCCACGATTATTTTTTCAAAAGCCCGCTTCCAGGTCGGCTCGCTACTTCAGGAGGGAGTGACCCAGACGCCCAGAACTCTCTCTGCTTCGTCCGCCTTAGCCCATTTGAAGCCTCCCAGCGTACCCGGCCTCCGCCCTATGTTGTGGCCAGTCGGAAGAATCACCGACTTTCTCTTGTTCGTCTGCAGCCCCGACAACCCGGCGAAGTAATTCAGTAGCTTCTCAGCCCTGGCAATTTGTCTTTTCCCGTCTAAGAAAAGTGTTGTGTCGTCAGCATAGCCAACATAGGCTAACCGCCGGTTTGCCTTGTTGCAGAGACCAAGCTTCCACCGGATTGCTTCCTGTGCCAGAGGTTCCACCGCACAGAGGAACAGGTAAGGAGCAAGCGGGCAGCCCTGCCTCACCCTCGACTTCACTTCCACTGCTTCACCCAGCCAACCATTAATAAGTAACCTCGTTCTGGTGACACGGCGCAGTTGCCCGCGTAGCGGTCAAACCAGGATCAAAATTAGTTGCCCCTGGTTTGACGCCTCACCTTCCCCTCATATTCCTAAAGGCGTGTACAAAGTGAACGTCTGAGGTAGTCGATGAATGTTGACCCTCGGATCAATGGTTTCAACCGTCAGGACTCGCCGAATCACTCGACGTCTAGTTTTTGCAGCACTTTGTACACGCCATATCATTTTGCTTCTCCCTGGTTGCCGAACTGGTCCTTGGTGTTCCAACCTCGTGTTCAAGAACAGCAGATGACTGACAGCATGACATGACATGAACAAGCTGGAATTCAATTTTCGGGCAGGCCCCTTCGTCCCGCCAAAACAATCTGAAAATTTTATGTTTCCCTGCGGATTCTGATATCCGATGGCCTGCAGAACCACACCCAGGAGTTTCGGTATCTTTGCATCAGAAAGCAGCTGAGTTTCCAGGTTGCAATGTAGCACAACCCAGCAACTCAGGTCAGGTGTTGGTGAGGGCAAATCCGGCCTGATCGCAGTCACTCCACCCAGGTTTTCCAGGAACCAAATTCTGCACCAGGAACCAAATTCTCCGGTTCACACTTCTGTTGCATGCAGACGAGTTTTTGTCGACTTGTGTGAGAGCAATGCCATGGCAAGGCAGGTGAATCTGTCCACATTTTTCAACGCGCACAGACGAATGTGAACCTCCAGTTGGCTGAACGACCTGACCAAAATTATGTAACACAATGACGTCTTAGTTCCTGAATCCTGACCAGGACCTTCCCGTCCTCGCCAGCTTACGCTGAACGAAAAGCACTACACCTGTTGTCCTTATCGGGCCCCCTTCATTTGTTCAGAGAGTGCTTCTCGTCATACGTATTTATTGCCAATTAGCAACCACAAAGCCAGTTTGTTTGGAATAATTAATATGTGCTTGTGTGTACAATACATGAAGTTTGTAAGTGCCAAAACAAAAATGTTTCTCTAAGTATGCACACCATTCCACATTGTCAAATGTATATGCCTTAGCCTACATAGGCTGTAGTGGGGTAGACACTAAGGGGTACAGGTTTTATATTTGTATCTCACACTTTCCTAGTTCATTCATTCCTGTTTAATTCTTCACATGGTATAGAGCGGGTTCCCTCATGGGACCGTTCCTTCCTAAGGGCCCACCATAAGCAACTTTTTTTTAGCTGCCCGAAGCGCGTCTCGCGCCCTGCCCTAAAATTTTTTTTTCGCGACCCCCTAGCGGCCCCTAACGGCCCCTACGCGGCCCCTACGCGATCCCTACGCCGCACCTAAACGGCCCCGTCGCGGCCCCGTACCTGACGCGGCCCCGTCCCTTACGCGGCCCCGCCCCTACCCGGCCCCTACGCAGCCCCTACGCGGCCCTTACGCGGCCCCTACGCGGCCCCTACGCGGCCCCTACGCGGCCCCTACGCGGCCCCTACCCGGCCCCTACGCGGCCCCTACGCGGCCCCTACCCGGCCCCTACGCGGCCCCCTGCGCGGCCCCCTACGCGGCCCCTCAGCGGCCCCTACGCCGCCCCTACACGGCCTGACCCGGCCCCGTCCCTGACGCGGCCCCTACGCGGCCCCTACGCCGCCCCTACGCGGCTCCTACGCGGCCCCTAAACGGCCCGACCCGGCCCCGTACTTGACGCGGCCCCTACGCCGCCCCTAAAAGGCCCCGTCCCGGCCCTACCCCGGCCCCGTCTCGGCCCCGTCCCGGACCTGCCCCGGCCTCGACTCCGTCCCGGACCTGCCTTGGCCCCGACCCCGTCCCGGACCTGCCCCGGCCCCGACCCTGTCCCGGCCCTACCTCGGCCCCGTCCCGGACCTGCCCCGGCCCCGACCCCGTCCCGGACCTGCCCCGGCCCCGACCCTGTCCCGGCCCCGTTGCTGCCCCGTCCCGGACCCTGCTCGGCCCCGACCCTGTCCCGGACCTGCCCCGCCCCTGACCCTGTCCCAGCCCCGTTGCTGCCCCGTCCTGGACCCTGCTCGGCCCCGACCCTGTCCCGGCCCTGTCACGGCCCCGACCCAGTCCCGGACCTGTCGGCTCCGCCTCTGGTAAGAGCCTAGCCGGGCCGAGCCGCGCGGCCGAGCCGCACTGCTTTGCCGAGTCGCCCTGCCGAGTCGCACTGTCCTGCCTCGCTCAGTTGCACTACTGCCACTGCTAGTCTGCTGCTGCTCCTATCATGGCTAGTCCTAGTCTTCTCACCTTTGATGCTGAGGGTCGAGCAGTTGACTTTGATGTCTGGCTAGATGATCTACAGCTTTTCCTTCAGTGCGATAGCAAGGATGGTCTCTCCCTGTTTGATCTTACGTCGGGCGCCTCTACTGCCCCTGCTGCTGATGCTGACAGTACCGTTCGCTCGCAGTGGCTCACGCGCGATGTTGCTGCCCGCCTTGCTGTGCGTAGTCACCTACCGTCTACTGAGCGCGCGCACTTTAGTCAGTACAAGAGTGCTAAGACTCTGTACGACGTAGTAGTTGCACGTTACTCTTCCCCTGCCTTTGCTGCGCTTAGCCGCCTCATGCTACCGTACCTGTTCCCTGACCTCGCTACTTTTGCCGCAGTCACTGACCTCATTACGCACCTCCGCACTAGTGACACTCGCTACCGCGCTGCGCTTCCTGCTGAGTTCTGCGCCCAGAACCCCCCCCCCATGTACATCACCCTCTACTACCTAGTCACTCGACTCCCTGACACTCTCCGCTCGGTCAGGGACCACTTCCTCTCTCTTTGCCCTACCACCCTCACTGTCGACCTCCTCGAGGAGCGCCTCCTTGCAGCAGAGACTAGTATCACCGCTGTAGGCGCCTCTCGTGGTGACCCCCGTACCCCTTTCTTTGAGGGGTGCTCCCCCGTTCCTCTTTTGCCCTCTGTTGCCTCTGCTGCTGCTGTCGACCTTGTTGGCACCGAGTCGGTCAGCGCTGCGTCTGCTCCAAGTGAGAGGCGCCGCATCAGCAAGGGCAAGCGGGGCAAGGGAGCTGGAGGAGGTGGTGGGGGCGGCGGTAGTGGCGGTGGAGGCGGAGGAGGGGGTGGGGGTGGGGGTGGTGGTAGAGGTGGGGGCTTCGGTGGCGGCGGTGGAGGTGGAGGCGGCGGTGGCGGTGGCGGGAGGGGTGGAGGAGGCGGAGGTGGCGGCGGCGGAGGTGGAGCTGGCAGAGGCGGAGCTGTGCAGCGGGGACCCCAGCAGCACCAGCGCTCTCGTGAGACCCCTTCGCCCCAGCAGCTTCGTGAGTGGTACGCGGGGCGCCAGGGGTCTGGGGGTGCTGGTCCCTGTACTTACGTCCTGCGCACCGGTGACCGCACTGGAGAGCAGTGTGGCGGCCTGCACGCCACCCAGCGCTGCTTCGGTCGCCTGACGGACGCCTGGCGTGCCCAGTTCCCGGACGCCACTGAGATCCCTCGTTGGGGAGATCTGCTCAGGTCGGGGGTAGCTATCTTTGATCTTGACTTTGATGCTATTCTTGCTGCCATGTATGCTGTGTCTATTAGTGTTGAGGGTGACTGTTACGTGTGTGTTCCGCCTGACCCTGGTATTGAGGCTGCTGCTCTAGGTGCTAGTGAGTCTGCTGCTCCAGGTACTCGTGAGTCTGCTGCTCTAGGTGCTGGTGAGTCTGCTCTCTCAGGTACCGAGTCGGCTCAGGTCCTTCACACCTTCACCCTCGACTCGGGTGCTTCCCGCTCCTTCTTTCGAGACCGCACCACCCTTACGCCGCTCAGTCGGCCGGTTGCGGTCTCCCTGGCAGACCCCTCTGGGGGTCCTGTCCTTGCTCGCTACTCCACTGTCCTCCCGTGTCCGGCGGCCCCGTCAGGCTCCCTGTCTGGTCTCTACCTCCCCTCGTT
The DNA here is from genome assembly GCA_947471745.1 of Closterium sp. Naga37s-1. Taxonomy (NCBI): domain Eukaryota; kingdom Viridiplantae; phylum Streptophyta; class Zygnematophyceae; order Desmidiales; family Closteriaceae; genus Closterium; species Closterium sp. Naga37s-1. The sequence continues at coordinate 3,438,078 of CANJKZ010000163.1, read as the reverse complement.
CTCCACGAACTTGGTGAGTGGTGCTGACCTTCAGGATGCCGGAGTTGACCAGTTCACTCCTGCAGGTCAGCGAGTGACCCACTGCACGTGTGCTCAGACGGGCCGCCACTTGGCCTCGTTTACCCGTCGACCGGGGTCGAGCCTGTACACAATGACCACAGAGTCTCCTCCGGTTGCTGCGTCTGGTCAGGTAGCTGCGTCGAGTCAGGTGTTTGCTGCAGCGTCTCGGTCAGGTCCTGAGTCAGCCCCCTGCTCGTGTCGCCTCCTGTCCCACCAGACCCTCCTCTGGCACCACCGCCTTGGTCACCCCTCCTTGCCTCGTCTCCGAGGCATGGCCTCCCGTGTCCTTGTCTCTGGTCTCCCCCGGTCCCTCCCTCCCCTTCCCCCGGGGCCTGCCCCTACCTGCGTTCTTTGCGTCGAGGGGCGGCAGCGCGCCGCTCCTCACTCCTCCGAGTTTCCCCCGACAGAGGCTCCGCTGCAGACTCTTCACATGGACGTGTGGGGCCCAGCCCGCGTCCGTGGACAGGGTCACGAGCGTTACTTCCTGCTGGTGGTTGACGACTACTCGCGTTACACCACTGTCTTCCCCTTGCGCAGCAAGGGTGAGGTCACTGAGGTGTTGATCGACTGGATCCGCGTTGCTCGTCTCCAGCTCAGAGAGCGTTTCGGCTCGGACTTTCCTGTTCTGCGTCTGCACTCCGACAGAGGCGGAGAGTTTTCCTCCGACCTTCTGCGAGCCTTCTGTCGTGCGGAGGGCATCCGCCAGACGTTCACGCTTCCGGCCTCCCCACAGCAAAATGGGATTGCTGAGCGCCGCATTGGCATGGTCATGGATGTCGCTCGTACGTCCATGATCCATGCGGCTGCTCCCCATTTTCTGTGGCCGTTCGCGGTTCAGTACGCGGCGCATCAGATCAACCTTCAGCCCCGGGTCTCCCTGCCGGAGACCTCCCCTACTCTGCGATGGACGGGGAAGGTTGGTGATGCGTCTGGGTTCCGTGTCTGGGGATCTCGAGCTTTCGTCCGAGACTTGTCTGCGGACAAGCTGTCCTCCCGTGCTGTTCCTTGCGTCTTCCTCGGCTTTCCCCCTGACGCGCCTGGTTGGCAGTTTTACCACCCCACCTCGCGTCGTGTTCTGTCCTCCCAGGACGTCACGTTTGACGAGTCGGTTCCGTACTACCGTCTCTTCCCCTACCGCACTGCCCCCCTCCCCCCCCCCGCCGCTCTTCCTCGCTCCCGGTCCCCCCCCGGTAGACCCCCTCCCCCCTTAGGGTCCTGCCCCCTCAGGTGTGTCCCAGGTAGATGCAGTCGAGCCTGTCGAGGTAGCTGCTGACTCTGGTGCGTCTGGGGGTGCTGAGCCTGAGCGTGCGGAGCCTGGGGGTGATGGGTCTGGGGGTGCTGAGCCTGAGCGTGCGGAGCCTGGGGGTGCTGGGTCTGGGGGTGCTGAGCCTGAGCGTGCGGGGCCTGGGGGTGCTGCTTCTGGGGGTGCTGAGCCTGGGGCTGCTGGGAGTGGGGGTGTGGAGCCTGTCGGTGCTGGACCTGGCGGTCCTTTGGGTGCTTTGTCCCGGCGGGAGCTTCCCTCTCCACAGGAGCTGCGCGAGTGGTTTGCTCGCCGCTGGAGCCGTGCTGCTGGAGCTGGAGGTGCTGCCGGTGCTGGAGGTTCTGCTGCTGCTGGAGGTTCTGGAGCTGGAGGTGCTGCTGGAGCCGGTACTGGAGGTTCTGCTCGTACTGGAGGTACTGGAGCTGCTGGGCCTGGTGGTGCTCCTGTTGCTGGAGCTACTGGTGGAGCTGGAGCTGGTGGTGCTGCTGGAGTGGGTGCTACTGGAGGTACTGGAGCCGGAGCGGCTGTGTCTGCTGGTGGTCCTGCTGGAGCTGGAGCTGCTGGAGGTACTGGAGCTGGTGGTGCTGCTGGAGTTGGAGCTGACGCTGGGGGTACTGGTGTTGTCCCTACTGGTTCTGGAGGTGCTGCGCGGCCGCGGCCGTACTTCGTTCCGCTCCTTGAGCAGGTTCTTGGTCTTCCGCCTTCTCCTAGTCCTGCTCCTTCCTTAGAGTGTCCTCCGCCTGTCCAGTCCGAGTCACAGTTACAGCTGGTCTCCCCTCTGCCTGCTCCTTCTCCCTACGCTGGTCCTACTGGAGGTCTTGCTGAGCGTCGTGACCCTGAGTCGTGTCCTGCGTCGCCTGTTCGCACTGCTCGCACTAGTCATCGTGTTCCACGTCCGCGTCCTCCTGCAGTCCCGGGCACGCATCAGATGGCACTGCGTCCTTCCACTGCGCCACAGCGTGTCCCTTTGCCGTCTCCTCCAGCGTCCTCTCTTCCTGCTCTTGCTGACCCGGCGTCTGACTCCCTTCGTGCTGCCAGTCCTACTGTCACGCGTTTCCTAGCCACTGTTGTCACTGACCCTTCCTTTGAGTCCACTGCTGCGTCTGCCTTAGTTACCGAGCTTGTCGACTTCGCTGCTCACTGTCGTCTAGACTACGCCGCTAGTCTTGTTGCTGAGTCAGCGTCTGTGTCTGTCTGTCCTCCGTCCGTCGGGGGTGAGTGTGCTCTTAGCACGGACGTCCTTGAGGACCGACAGGAGGAGTTCCAGTGTTTTGCTGCTACTTTACCTCATCTCGTGTCCACGCTGCTTGCCCCTGAGGGAGACCCGGATGCACCAGACATCCCGACCCCGCGCTCTTACGTAGAGGCGATAGAGGGTCCTTACTCCTCTCAGTGGCAGGCAGACATGGATGCAGAGATGGCTTCCTGGAAGTCCACAGGCACCTACGTCGACGAGGTTCCCCCACCTGGGGCGAACATCGTCAGTGGCATGTGGATTTTCAGGGTGAAGCGGCCGCCGGGTTCTCCGCCTGTCTTCAAGGCGCGTTACGTGGCTCGAGGCTTCAGTCAGCGGCAGGGAGTTGACTACTTTCAGACCTTCTCCCCGACCCCGAAGATGACCACTCTTCGGGTTCTGCTGCACGTTGCTGCTCAGCGTGATTACGAGCTTCACTCCCTTGACTTCAGCACTGCTTTCCTACAGGGCAGTCTGCACGAGGAGATCTGGCTGCGCCGCCCACCTGGCTTCACTGGGTCGTTTCCTCCTGGTACCCAGTGGAGCCTCAGGCGGCCAGTCTACGGTCTCCGCCAGGCGCCACGTGAGTGGCACGACACACTGAGGACTACGCTTGCGGCTCTTGGGTTTGCTCCTTCCACTGCTGACCCGTCGCTGTTTCTTCGCACCGACACTTTGCAGCCGCCGTTCTACATCCTCGTGTACGTCGACGACTTGGTGTTTGCTACAGCTGACACTACTGGACTCGCCCACGTGAAGTCCGAGCTGCAGAAGAGACACACGTGCACAGACCTGGGTGAACTGCGCAGCTATCTTGGCTTGCAGATCACCCGGGACAGAGCACAGCGCACCATTACTCTGACTCAGTCACACATGGTGCAGCAGGTCCTTCAGCGCTTTGACTTCACGTACTCCTTGCCTCAGGCCACTCCTCTGTCTACTCGCCACTCGCTCTCAGCTCTGCCTTCGGATGAGTCCGTAGAGCCGAGTGGCCCGTACCCAGAGCTTGTTGGCTGCCTCACGTACCTGATGACCTGCACTCGACCTGACCTGGCATACCCTCTTAGCATCTTGGCACGCTATGTTGCTCCTGGGAGACACCGACCAGAGCACATGGCTGCAGCGAAGAGGGTGTTGCGCTACTTGTGCAGTACTTCGGGCTTGGGGCTAGTGCTTGGAGGGCGGAGTCCAGTGGTCCTCACTGGTCACGCAGACGCGTCTTGGGTTGACGACCTGGCTACTCAGCGGTCGTCACAGGGTTACACCTTCAGCCTTGGTTCCGGCTCTGTTTCGTGGCGGTCTACTCGCTCGTCTTCTGTTCTCAGCTCCAGCTGTGAGGCTGAGATCTACGCAGGGGCCATGGCTGCACAGGAGTTACGCTGGCTCACCTACTTGCTGACTGACCTGGGAGAGCCGCCTCGTTCTCCTCCAGTTCTGTACGTAGACAACAAGGCTATGCTGGCCTTGTGTCGGGAGCACAGACTGGAGCACAGAACGAAGCACATTGCTCTTCGCTATTTCCTTGCTCGTGAGCTGCAGCAGCGTGGTCAGCTGCGCCTTGCTTACGTGGCCTCTCAGGCCAACACTGCTGATATCTTTACCAAGGCACTTCAGCCTTGTGATCATCAGCGCTTCTGTACTATGCTAGGTCTTGTGCCTACTTGGCCTCACTTGCTTACCTCTTGACTTTCCTTGTACTGTGATCTATATATACCTGCACTTGCTTGTTTACCTTTATATATATGAACTTGCATGTGAACTGGCCTTGTGGCCTTTGAACCGGTGCTCAGACTGTGTGGTGACGTTGTGATCCACCCTGAGCTTGCTTTGCTTTGCTTTGCTTGACTGGTCTTGTGACCCCTAGTTCTCCCCCACTTTGCCTATGGGGGTGTGTCAAATGTATATGCCTTAGCCTATATAGGCTGTAGTGGGGTAGACACTAAGGGGTACAGGTTTTATATTTGTATCTCACAATTTCCTAGTTCATTCATTCCTGTTTAATTCTTCACACACATCTGGATATTCTACCATCTATGGTTAGAGATAATCTCTTTTGAATTCGAGCATGTTCTATCTTCTGAATATGGTACTTGCATAAACATTTTATAAGCATGAACCAAGACCCTCGCAAATGCATCATGGAATTTATTTCGTCCAATCAGTTATACCATCTCAAAGGCAAAGTATAAACTGTGATTTTATAACACGAGGTACCCCCAGTTGTGTCGAATTTAATTACCATACGTGTTAACCTAAAAGTTTCAAAGAGATATGATAATGTTTCAAGAGCAATCTTACGTCTCCCAGTTAACGCTTTTCAATGTGAAATGGCCTAGCTAATTAGCTGTGTCGGTTTCGAATGATTAAATTTCGGGATAAAAACCTTGTGCTTACGTTTTTTTCAGCACCCTAGATGTGGGCTCGTATGTGATCATATTGGAGTGGATATTTTAACCTCATTTGTCTAGTGATGGTTGTAAGTGATTGGGGAAGCGAAGTACGATTGAAATTCGGATGTAGGTCAAACTTTGTCTGTGATATGGATCTTATGCAATAAAATATAAATTGGTGCGTTTGGGACCCAAACAATGTCTTGCGGGACTCCCGATTTTCTACGAGATCTATGACCGGTTTTCTACAAGTCAGTAGGGGGCTTGCTAATAGGAATTATCTATATGTTCTCTTCAACTTAGATTTGGTATTATTTTTTCATATGTGCTATACACATCCTCTTTTTCGACCTTCACACTGGCGCAAGCACTGGCTACACTGTTTGGATATAGCGGGCTGGTGACCTAAAGCGATTGCGGGCGAAGCTATTCGAGGCGACAAACATGCACTTGTGGGGGGGGGGGTAAAAATTCGTCAATGCTGAATACATCCCCCAACCATTTCTACACACGGATATACCGTCTATAGCGCATCACAACATTCCTAACCATTTTGTGATGAATCTTGACTATTCTGCATGTGATAGCACCTTCTTGGGTGCGTTGGGTTTGTTCAAACCGTATACAATGTCATTTTAGCGAGAAATTGGGTGTACACGTAGTGTTTGGCACAGAAAGTAGGCCTTCCAACTGCTGGTCTCATCGCTCATTCTCCTTGATTTTTATGGCCGAGCCATGATAGCGACAGTGAGTTGCACGGCATCTTTCGCTCTGTGCCACACAAAAATTAGAAGCCATTTGAATCCTAAACCCTGACAAATTCAGAAAGTCTCCGTACAGTACGTACCTTCTGTACTGCCGGCTCCGCCGAATCGGTACGCTGATACGTGATGCTGCGTGATAGGTGTTCAAAAGAGAAGGCCCATCCTGTAACACGACGAAAGGTGCAGCATTCGCAACAGCCACTCCCACTTTCACGGCACTACGAAATCTTACACTCTCCGACAGTCTGAACATATCTTACAAATATTTGTAAAAACTGAGAAACGCACAATTTCTCATTCCATCACTCCGAGCCTCTTGACAACCGTAGTCATACTCGTTCTCCTACTGAAACTTACACCTCACCGCCAATGGCCGCTACTCCTTTGCTGCTCCGTTCTATCTTCATCGCGGGTGAGGGTCGCAGCGACGTTGCTCTCCTCGTTTGCCCTGGTGGTGGCCTCGCTCGCTACAGTGTGTGCGAATGCAGTGAACCTGCAGTGAAGTCCATCCTGCTCTGCGTCTCCTCCATCCACGTCTCGTTAACGCCCGTTTCTTATGTCTCTCTCTCCTCCCCGCCCCTCTTCACCGCGATGCCTGACCCTGTCAGCTGTGGTGCTGTCCTTTGGATGCATGATTCGCCCTTCCCAGGCTCTCCAGAGCATCACCAACGACACTCGATACTGTGAGTCCGCCGTCACTCGCTATGCGCGCGCATCCTCGCGACTCGTTAAAGTCTCGCCACAGAGAGTAGAACATCTCCCTGCGCGCAACCCAACACACAAGCCATTGCTCCCCATAGTTTGACTCCATGCCTGGCGTCTCAGGTGGTTCTCCGTTATTTAATTATCCCTTTGCAGTCCTCACCAGCTACCGCTCCTCTTCTCGCATTTGCACGCACACGTGAACAGACGCTCACCAATATACTGCCACTGACGCTCACCTAAATACTGTGTGAATTGTGCAGACTTTGTTTCGACCAAGACAAAGGGTGTTTCCCCTTCGCCCTACACTGGCTCCTTTCAAGTTTCTGTCAAGATGTAAGCCCCACACTTCTGCTGCTTGTTTCTAACTTGTTGCTTGCACACATTCTCACGAATCAAGACATGATGTGACTTGCCTGTAACTGTCGGGTCTTGAAATGCCTTAAGAGTGATGCAGACTTATGTTCTTTCCTACGGCCTTGCAATGCCTCCATATTCCCTCTGCTCAATTCAGGACTGAATTCACTCAGCTAGTGGGGTACACTCTTCGGGTGTTTGCCCTGCCCCACAACCCCCAACCCACCTTTTCCGACGTCGGGATATTCAAAGGGAAGGAGGGCGCCAAAGGAACTTCAGTAACGTCCTTCCCCTGCAGGATGCTTCCTGTCGGGACTGGATGGGTCTGTTATGGCGAAGCCCGCACGACCCTGGATAAATCATGGACTCCCAAGCTCAAAGCAGCCGATCTTCTCAAAGCTGGCGTGTATGACACCCCTGTGAACTTCTATGTCAATGTGACATATAGCGGAGCTACCACGGCCTCTGGCGGATCTAGTGGTACTATTAGAGGACAGTTAGTGGGCTGATGATTGGGATGGCGTTTGTGCTCTGTGTGTACTTGTATCGTGTACCTTTCCCCCCCTAAATCACTACTAAACCAGCAGCACAACTGGATTGGACTTTCCTTGCCATTCTAGGCTGATGAAAGGACTCCCTGTACCGTAATAACGTGGCCCATACTTCACCCTTTTTTGTCAACGTACACAACTATTTGCATGTGTTTTTTGTAGGTTAGGATGAGTTGTACTATAGAGGGTATGAGATGTTAGATATACACCCTTTGGTTGTACTCATCACTAATTCATTCCGTTTCTAACATGGTACGTTATCACGAGTAGGTTAGGTTGTTGAGATAGGTAGGAAGGAAAATGGGATGGATTAGGGCAAGGAGGCTAAACCAGGGCCTCAGATTGGTTTCGGGCTAGGCTGAAAGATCAGAGTTGGTACAAAATTCCATGCTGAAAAACAGAGAAATCAGCCCATTTTATGTCATTTTACACTACAAATATAGTAAAAAATCATGTTTCTTCCCAAAAAAATGCTGAAAATTCAGCCTCAATTCTGAAAAAGGTCTGAAATCTCTGCCTTTTTTACCTAAATCAGCCTTTTTTCGCTGACTTCTGAGGCCCTGGGCTAAACCCACTATAGCCTAGTTAGCAGTAAACATATAATTTGACACACCCCCATAGGCGAAGTGGGGGATAGCAAACACAACAAGCGGTCACAAGACCAGTCAAGAGAAGAAACAAAGCAAAGCAAGCTCAGGGTGGATCTCAAGATCACCACGCACTCTGAGCACTAGCAAGCGGCCACAAGGCCCGTTCACATGCAGTTTAATAATAAAGCAAGCAGTACAATGATTACAACCTAGCAACTAGCAAGCAGTGTTGGCCCATGTGGCCACGTACAAAGGCGAAGCTGGGAACGCTGCTGCAACACTCGCACGGCAAAGGAACGAAGTGCAAAGTGCTACGTTCTGCTCGCTAGTCTGACTAGGTAGCGCAGCACCCTCCTAGCAGCCCGCCAATGCGCAGGGTGTGTCTCCCGGGCGCAACGTAGCGAGTCTGGATGCTGAGAGGGTACGGCAGGTACTCTAGCTCGAACTGCCTGTCCTCAAGGACGTCACAGCCAAGGGCAAGCTCACCCCCGACGGACGGAGGGCACGAAGAGGCAGAAACGAGACCAGCAAGGTAGGCACGGCGACAAGTAGTGGCAAAGCCTGCGAGCTCAGCTACTAAGGCACAAGCAGCAGTAGGCGAAGAAGCAGGTGCAGTCACAAGCGCGGCTAGACAACAAGGGATAGTCGGGCGAGCAGCACGAGCAAGGTCAGACACAGGGTCAGGAACAGCAGGAAGAGAAGACAGGGGAGGTAACGGCAGGACAACAGGCTCCCGAGTAACACGAGAGGGAGCAGGGGAGGCGGCACAAGACACAGGCTCCCGACGCCCAGTCAGGGAGACGGACAACGGGACGTATCGAGCAGGAGCAGGCAGTGGGGAGTCAGGCGGCGGAAACAACAAAGGAGGCGTAGTACAAGTGGGCGTCGTCTCGGGTAGCGACGACGACGGCTGCTCCAAGAAGATAGGCCGCCGCGGCAGTGACTGCAACGCACCCCCAGACCCAGCACCTCCAGCGCCAGCACCTCCAGCGCCAGTACCTCCAACTCCACCAACACGAGGACTCCTGGCACCCCCAGAGGTAGCAACCCCATAACCAGCACCCCCAGCGTCACCACCCCCAACAACACCTGGGCCCCCGAAGTCCACAGCGACAGGCTGCAGAGGAGGCGAAGACGTCCGAGGCGGAAAACCCGGAGGTGTCTCCAAGCGCGGCGAGCGGCGAGAGGTCGCTGTGTCGGCAGCAGAAGGGTCACCCCCCTCGGTCGAGCCAGAGGAGGCAGACGGGACTACGAGACACGAGAGAACAATGGAGGGGTGCGCATAGACTGTGCTAGTAGGCGCACAAGCAGCGACACACGAAGGCTCTAACTCCTGGTGCCCGCCCCCGCCACTCCCGCCAGCTCTACTACGACCACCCTCGTTAGCTACAGTGATGAGGTTTGACAGCGCAGGAAGGGTAAGAGGCAGCGCAAGACAGCCTAGGACTGCAGGAGGGGGGGGGGGGGGGGGGGGGGGGGGGGGGCGGAGTAGCGCCTAACCACAGCGGAATACATAGCATGGGCCGACGGCACCCGGCGAAAGTTGGCTCTCTGGTCGAACGAGAGGTGAAGGCGGACTGCAAGTGTGGCGGCGGCGTCTCGCGCCATCCACCGCTTGTAGGAAATGTGAGCTGCGCGGAACTGCGTCCGCACCTCCTCCCCAACGTCAGCAGCAGGCTCAGCAGGAGCCTTGGGGGCCTGAAGAGACCCCGACGTGTGCTCGAACAGTGAGAGGTCGTCGCGAGTGACACTATGGAGGTACAGGTGCAGCCCCTCTAGCCAGGAGTCGAACCCTAGAGGGTGCCCCACTGTGTCAAAGGCTAGAACAGTGGGAGTCGCCATAGCAGTAGGAACGAGAACAAGCAGCAGGAGCGGCAGTTACGGCAGCAGCGGCAGCACAGGTGGCAGCAGCAGCGCAGGTGGCAGCAGCAGCTCAGACGGCAGCAGCAGCCTAACAGCAGCAGCAGCAGCAGCGCAGGCAAGAGCAGCAGCTTAGCAGCAGCACCAGCGCAGCAGCAGCAGCACAGGTGGCAGCAACAGTGCAGGCGGCAGCAACAGTGCAGGCGGCAGCAACAGCTTAGGCGGCAGCAGCAGCCTAGCAACAGCAGCACAGGTGGCAGCACCAACAGCGCAGCAGTAGCATCACAGGTGGCAGCAGCAGAGCAGGCAGCAGCAGCAGCTTTGGCCGCAGCAGCAGCCTAGCAGCAGCAGCAGTAGCAGCAGCAGCAGCAGCAGCACAGACGGGAGCAGCAGCACCAGCACAAGTGGCAGCAGCAGCGCAAGCGGCAGCAGCAGCCTAGCAGCAGCAGCAGCTGAGCAGTAGCAGCAGCGCAGGCGGCAGCAGAAGCAGCAGTGCAAGCGGCAGCAGTAGTAGCAGCAGCGCAGCAGCAGCAGCACAGGTGACAGCAACAGCTGAGCAGCAGCAGCAGCAGCGTAGCAGTAGCAGCACAGGTGGTAGCAGCAGCAGCGTAGCAGTAGCAGCACAAGTTGCAGCAGCAGCACAAGCGGCAGCAGCAGCGCAGGCGGCAGCAGCAGCGCAGGCGGCAGCAGCAGCTCAGGCGGCAGCAGCAGCAGCTGAGCAGCAGTAGCAGCGCAGCATTAGCAGCACAAATGGCAGCAGCAGCGCAGGCGGCAGTAGCAAGTCAGGCGGCAGTCGCAGCCTAGCAGTAGCAGCAGCCTAGCAACAGCAGCAGCAGAGCAGTAGCAGCAGCGCAGCAGTAGCAGCAGCGCAGGTGGCAGCAGCAGTGCAGCAGCCCACGGCAGGGCAGGGCACGCTCGAGGCAAGCGGCAGCAGTAGCTTATCAGCAGCTGCAGCGCAGGCAAGGCGCGCGCAGGCGGGGCAGGGCAGCGCGTAGGGCAGGGCAGGAATAGCGCGGGTGCGAGTCACTGGCAGAGCGCAGGGCAGGCGCTCGGGGGCGGCGCAGGATAGCGTGAAGGGCAGGGCAGAACAGCCGCGCGCGGGCAGGGCAGGGCAGCGTGTGGGTGGCGTTTGCAGGGCAGGCGCGCACTGGAAGGGCAGGAAAATCAACGCGCCTACTGGCGCGATACGGGCAGAAATTCATCGTGCCTAAGTGTCAGAATGTTATAGTGCTTACATTTGTGTAGGCTATAGTGGGGTAGCCCATAAAGGGTACAACCCAATTAGGGTTAGTACTTGTACCTAACTCTTTCATAGTTCATTCATTCTCGTTCATTCCTTTGACATGGTATCAGAGAAGGTCCTTTGTTAGGACCGGTTTTTTTTTAGGGCCCACCACAGCGCTGCCCCACCAGCCGCTCTCTGCAGCCCTCGTGTTGCACCTGCTGCCCCGCGCGCCGCCTTTTTGCGCCCCGCCACCCCTAGGCCCCGCGAGCCAACCCCTTGCGGCCCGCCCGACGACCCTAGGTCCGGCCCGCCCGTCGCCCCTGCTGCCTCGCGCGCCGCCCCTTGCGGCCCGCCCGTCGACCCCAGGCCCCGCGAGCCGCCCCTTCCGGCCCGCTCGTCGACCCTAGGCCCCGCGCGCAGCCCCTTGCGGCCCGCCCCTAGCCCCTGCAGCCCGCGAGCCGCCCTTGCAGCCCCGCGTGCCGCCCCTGGTGGCCCTCTCACCGCCCCTGCTGCCCTGCCCGCCGCCCCTTGCGGCCCTCTCGCAGCCCCTGCAGCCTAGCGCGCCGCCCCTTGCGACCCGCGCGCCGCCCCTAGGCCCGCCGGCCGCCCCTAGGCCCCCAAGCTGCCCCTCTTGCAGCCTGCACGCCGCCACTTGCAGCCTGCTTGCCGCCCCTTGCTGCTGCCGGCCCATTTTCATGCGCTGCCAGGCTCCTGCCCGGCCTGCGTGCTACGCCACTATGGCTTCTCTCCGCATTCTCGTGTTCGATCATGAGGGCCGCCCGATCCAGTTCGACACGTGGCTCGACGACCTGCAGCTGTACCTACTGAGCGACTCTAGAGACAGCGTTTCGTTGCTTGACCACACGTCTGGCACCTCTCCCGCCCCTCCCGCCACAGCTGACAGTGGGACTCGCTCACAGTGGCTTACTCGTGACGCTGCTGCTCGCTTAGCCATTCGCAACCACCTGCCGTTAGCCGAATGCGCTCACTTCGGACAGCATAGGACCGCACAGGCATTGTACGACGCTGTAGTCGCCCGTTACTCCTCGCCTGCCACTGCTGCTCAAGGCCGTCTTCTACTGCCCTACCTGTTTCTCGAGCTGTCCGCCTTTGCCACAGTAGAGGACCTGGTTTCCCACCTTCACACTAGCGACGCTCGCTACCGTGCTGCCGTCCCAGCAAAGTTCCTTGACAGGAACCAGCCCCCGATGTTCATCACTCTCTACTTTATAGTCACCCGCCTCCCTGACTCTCTTCGCTCGGTCAGGGACCACTTTCTCGCAATTGACCCCACAGTCCTCACTGTTGACCTACTCGAGCAGCACCTCCTTGCAGCTGAGACTAGTGTAGTCGCTGTAGGTGCTGCTTGTGGCACTCCTCGAACGCCCTTCTTTGAGGGGTGTTCCCCCTCTCCCCTTTCCCCCTCCTACGCCTCTGCTGTTGCTGTTGACGTCCTTGGTGCTGAGGACTTCGGGGCTGCTTCTGCTAGTGGGCAGCGCCGCAGCAGCAAGGGCAAGGGTGGCAGGGGTGGTGGCGGTGGCAGCGGGGGTGTTGGTGGGGGCAGTAGTGGAGGTGTGGAGGCAGTGGAGGTGGTGGCGGTAGTGGGAGTGGTGGCAGGAGTGGGGGATTTGGTGGCAGCGTTGGTGGCAGTGGTGGGAGTGTCGGTAGTGGCGGCAGTGGGAGTGGTGGCGGTCGGGCTGGAGCTAGTCAGCGTGGAGGTTCTGGAGGTGGCCAGGGGCAGCAGCAGCAGCGTCGGAGCGAGACCCCGTCGCCCCAGCAGCTTCGTGAGTGGTTAGCTCAGCGTGGGGCGTTTGGGGGTAGTGGTAGCTGCCCGTATGTCATTCGCACAGGTGACCGCGCTGGTCAGACATGCGGGAAGCCTCACACTCAGCACCGCTGCTTCTCGTGCCTCGACGACACTTGGCGCGCAGAGTTTGGTGACGAGGCCGAGTGCCCCCGCTAGGCAGAGCTACTTAGGTCTGGAGTTGCTATCTTTGACCTAGACTATGATGCTATCCTTGCTGCTATGTATGCTTTGTCTGTTAGTGCTGAGGGTGACTGTTACCTGTGTGTGCCGCCTGACCCAGGTATAGAGGCTGCTGCTCTAGGTGCTAGTGAGTCTGCTCACCCTGGTACTGTGCCTGCTGAGGCCTTGCACACCTTTACACTTGACTCAGGTGCTTCACGCTGTTTCTTTCGCGACAGCACCACCCTCACTCCTCTCTCTGCACCTGTACTGGTCAGACTCGCTGACTCCTCCGGGGGCCAAGTCCTTGCCCGTTCCTCCACTGTTCTCCCGTTTCTGGCAGTTCCGTCCGACTCACTATCAGGCCTTCACCTCCCCTCGTTCTCTACGAACTTGGTGAGTACCGCTGCCCTCCAGGACGCGATGGTCACTACCACCACTCCTGGGGGTCAGCGTGTGTCGATCTGCACGTGTACACGGATGGGCCACCGGCCATATTCACTCGTCGGCCGGGGTCGAGTCTGTACACATGGGCTACTGAGCCTCCTCAGGTAGCTGCGTCTGCCCAGGTGTCCGCGTCAGGTCCGGTAGTACCCCCTTGCTCGTGTCCCCTTCTGTCACACCAGACTCTCCCGTGGCACCACCGCTTTGGTCACCCCTCCCTGCCACGCCTTTGTGGCATGCACTCCCGCTTCCTTGTCTCTGGTCTTCCTAGGTCTCTGCCTCCCCTCCCGCCCTCGCCTGCCCCGCCCTGCCTTCCTTGCGTAGAGGGCCGGCAGCGCGCCGCTCCTCACTCCTTCTCGTTTCCCCCGACGACTGCTCCCCTGCAGACTCTCCACTAGGACGTGTGGGGCCCAGCCCGCATCAGTGGACAGGGCCACGAGCGCTACTTTCTGCTGGTTGTTGACGACTACACGCGTTACAGCATAGTCTTCCACTTGCGCAGCAAGGATGAGGTCCCTGATGTCTTGATCCCTTGGATCTGCGCAGTCCGTCTCCAGCTTCGCGAGCGGTTCCGTGAGGACCTTCCTGTCCTGCGTCTGCACTCTGACAGAGGTGGTGAGTTCTCCTTCGACCTCTTGCGTGACTTTTGTCGTGGGGAGGGCATTCTCTAGTCGTTCACGCTTGCGGCCTCCCCTCAGCAAAATGGGATTGCTGAGCGCCGCATTGGCTTAGTCATGGAGGTCGCTCGTACCTCCATGATCCATGCGGCTGCTCCCCACATTCTGTGGCCGTTTGCGGTCTGGTACGCTGCGCATCAGCTCAACATCTGGCTTCGTGTCTCCTTGCCGGAGACCTCGCCTACACTGCGTTGGACGGGGGAGGTTGGCGATGCATCAGTGTTCCGGGCCTGGGGCTCTCGTGCCTTTGTTCGCAATACGTCCGCGGACAAGCTCTCCGCCCGCGCTATTCCCTGCGTCTTCCTTGGCTTTCCCCCTGACGCGCCTGGCTGGCAGTTTTACCACCCCACCTCGCGCCGTGTCTTCCCCTCTCAGGACGTCACGTTTGACAAGTCAATTCCCTTTTACCGTCTCTTCCCCTACCGCTCTGCCCCTCCCCCACCCCCGCCGCTCTTCCTTGCTCCAGGTCCCCCTCTGGTAGACCCCCTCCCCCCCCCGGTTCGTGCTCCCTCAGGTGTGTCTCAAGTAGACCCTCTCCCTGGGACTGTGCCTGTTGAGGTAGCTGTCGACTCAGGTGCTGCTCAAGGTGTTGCGTCTGGGGGTACTGCGTCTGGGGGTGCAGAGCCTGTGGGTGCGGAGCCTGGGGGTGCGGAGTCTGAGGGTGCTGAGCCTGGGGGTGTTGAGCTTGGGGGTGCTGAGCCTGCGGGTGTGGAGTCTGGGGGTGCTGAGCCTGAGGGTGTTGAGCCTGGGGGTGCTGAGCCTCGGGGTACTGCGTCTTCTGGATATCCTGCGGGTACTTTGCCACGACTGTCTCCCAGGCCGGAGCCTCTCTCCCCGCAGCAGTTGCGTGAGTGGTTTACTCAGCCCACACACCTTCTGAGAGGAGCTGCAGGAGCTGGAGACTCTGCCGCTGGAGACACTGGAGCTGGAGGTGCTGGAGTTACTGCTAGAGCTGGTGGTACCGGAGGTACTGCAGCTGCTGGTCCTGGAGGTGCTCGTACCAGGGGTACTGGAGCTGCCGGGACTGGTGGTGTTGGGGGCGCTGGAGCTGGAGACCCTACGGAGCCTGGACCTGTTGAGGTTGGAGGCGCTGGAGCTGGAGGCACTGGCGCTGGTGGCGCTGGAGCTGGAGGAGCTGGAGCTGTTGGCGCTGGAGCTAGAGGCACTGGCGAGGGAGACACTGGAGCTGGAGGAGCTAGA
The DNA here is from genome assembly GCA_947471745.1 of Closterium sp. Naga37s-1. Lineage (NCBI taxonomy): Eukaryota > Viridiplantae > Streptophyta > Zygnematophyceae > Desmidiales > Closteriaceae > Closterium > Closterium sp. Naga37s-1. Next base: position 3,422,797 of record CANJKZ010000163.1, on the reverse strand, counting down.
GCTGTTGACCCTGGAGCTGGAGGTGCTGGAGCTGGGGGTGTTGTGTCTGGTGGTATTGGTGCTGGAGGCACTCTGCGGCCGCGACCGTACTTAGTAGTGAAATTGTATGTTGTAGACGTTGGACGAGATTGATGTACTCCTACCCGGATGAAGTGAAACACGATGCCAGATGAAATGAAGCACTTGTCAGAAACTAGACGAGGGAATGATTGCATCGAGAAGAAAGTTGGTACAAGTACAACCCTAATTGGGTTGTACCCCTTATGGGCTACACAATATAAACATTATAACAGTTTGACAGTCACGACCTAGCCGCGGCCCCGTCGAGGCCCCGTTGCGGCCCTGCCTGGCCCCGCTGCCACGTCTGCAGCTGCTGCTCGCTGTCACGCCTGCTGTTGCTTGACGCCGCCGTGCCTGCCGTTGATGCCTGCCTCGGTTTCTATAGCTGCTGCCCTCCATCACACCTGCAGCTACTGGCCGCCGCCGCACCTGCTGCTGCTTGGCTCCGCCATCCCTGTAGCTGTGTCCCTACTACCGCCATGCCGAGGTCTCGTAGCTGCACCGCCTGCTAGGCCGCCCACTGTCTGCCTGCCTAAATCTGACTGCCTCCTCCTCCGGATATGGCTGTCCCCTCTCATCCGTTGCACCTGTACCCTTGCTCATTCCTGTCATGCTGTTTGAGGTTGCACTGCAGCTCGATGTAGAGGGGCGCGTGGTTACTCGATGTTAAGCTTCACCTGCGGAGCAAGCGCCAAAACGACGTATTTCTGTACGCGCATGTGCCGCGTGAGCTACCTGCCCCCCAGAATCCTGCTGCCCTTACTACTAAGCCCAAGTAGGAGGAGCGGGAGGCTCATTGCGTGGCCCGGCTTGCAAACTCTGCTTGGGAGTCGCTTGACGTTGCTGGGTGCCTTGCTCGTAGTTGCCTCTTACTACTGACAGAGTGGGTGCACTTTCGCCAGGGCGAGACGGCAAAGGCATGTCTTGATATTATTGTTGCTCATGACTCCACCAACTCCTCTACTACTCTGGGGCGCCTCCTCATGCCCTCATGCCCTCGCATCAGCGTTGGGCAGAACATTGTGAAGCATGTTTCCAAGGTAGAAGATTCCAGGCACGTCGCGTCCTCAGGAGATTGATAATAACTTTCACGAAAATCGCAGCCGTCAAAGCTCGGAAAGTAGGTAAGCAAGGGCAGCACGAGGCACAACAAAGGCGGGATTTGCAAGAAGCTCATCTTCTGGATTGCATAAAAAACAAGGATACCAAGCGCTGGTAGTGGAAGGCCAGCTTTGCTGCATTATGGGATGCCCTAAGGCTGGTTTACAACCCACCGTAGAGCCCCACCAAGGCAAGATGGAAGGTTCCCTGCCTCCACGTACAGTTACGCCTGTCTTCATCTATACACTAGCATCATTGGTGTATAATTTAAATAAATATATGCATATAATATATATTATATATAAGGAAATGACCTGCCGGGACAAGGCAAAGCTGTGTGCAGAACCGTAGTTGATTACGAGGTCGGAATGCATTGGTAAATCTATCAGCGATGTTGGCCCCGGATGTCACGTACACTACATGGGCCTGACCGCGCTGCTGCACAAAGTACCGCAGATGGATGTGCTTTGATCTGCCTTCCATGCTAGGTTCCCGACACAAGAGGATCGTGGCCTTCTTATCAGCGAACAAGACCGGGGCGGAGCTGGGCGGTTCTCCTAAATTTGTGAGCAAGAAAATCAGCCAGCGGAGCTCCTGAATAGCCATAGCACGAGCGTAAAACTCTGCCTCACGGCTAGACGAAGCTACCAACGACAAGCAAGTCGACCTCCACGAGACAACGCCTACTTCAAGGCTGAAGCAGTATCCATGAGAAGACTTGGGAGTCTCGGCGCTGTCTGCCCACGACGCGTCAGTGTGACCGTGAGTCTAACTAGCGATCGTTCTACAAGCATAAGCCCCATGCCTGATGTACTCGCCAGGTAGCGCAATACCCAATTAGCGGCCGACAACCGGTGTCTCCAACTCACAACAAGGCGTGCTGTCAAAGTAGTAGATAGTAGGAAGGTGGGAACCATGTTAGGGTTGGGTGTCGAGAGAGATTAGGCAAGGGGAAAATCGAGAAAGGAGGGGCTTCACTATAGAAAGTTGGAAACATATAGGAAAAGAAAAGAGAGGTGCACCACCAAACAAGTTTAGAACTACATTAAGTCTACACTATAGGCAGTTATAATATAATGCATGTAATTATATTCCGACACACCCCCTAACTGCCTGCAGTGAAGAACCATGTGCAGAACACCCCCTGAAGGGGTACACTAGGCGCAGCGGAGGAAGGAGAGGGCAAGTGAAGAGGAGGGACCATGAGAGGAGAGGAGGTGGTGGGTGGCGGCTGAAGCTGCTGGCACACAGGCAACTGGAGCAACTGGCACACTGGCAAATGGAGCAAATGGCACACGGGCAACTGGAGTAACTGGCTCCGCGGCTAAGCGAGCGGCAGGAGCAACTGACTCACGGGCGACAGGAGCAACGGGCTCACGGGTAACTGGCGCAACGGTCTCACGGGCGACTGGAGCTGCTGGTTTCACGGCGTCCACCCCCCTTCAACCTCCCTTTCACACCCCTCCGCATCCCTACCGCCACTCCCTCATCTCCCCCACACCCTCCCCCTCCCCCCCCCCCCCCCCAGCGGCATGTGCAGCAGTGGGAGAGAGAGGAGGAGAGGCGGCAGCACTTCACTCACACCCGCCACCCCAATACCCTCCCCCCACTGCTGCATCCGTAGCAGGGGGATGGAGGAGAAGGGGGGGCGGGGGGGGGGGTTGGTGCTGCAGATCCCCTCCCCCCCACTGCTGCACCCGCAGCAGGGGGATGGAGGAGAAGGGGGGGGCAGGGGGGCTGGAGCTGCAGATCCCTTCCTGCCACCCCGTTAACCTCCAAGCTCCCCCCCTTCTCCCGACACAGCGACGAGTGTGGCAGGGAGAGAGAGGAGGAGGTGGTGGGCGGCTGACTACTCACACCCGCCACCCCCATACCCTCCCCCCCACTGCTGCACGCGTAGCAGGGGGATGGAGGAGAAAGGGGGGCGTGGGGGGGGCGGTGTAGAAGCTGCTCGGGCGAAAGCAGGGCGCGCGACGGGCAGGAACCCGTCGTGCGCCACCCCCGCCACCCCCATACCCTCCCCCCCCTGCTGCACGATCAGCATGGGGACGGAGGAGAAGGGGGGGGGGGGGGGGGGGGGGGGGGGGGCTGCGCGGGCGACAGCAGGTCGCACGACGAGCAGTAAACCGTCATGCGCCACGGGCGCACGACAGGCACGAAAGCGACGCACGCCTGGGGCGCACGACGGGCAGAAAATCGACGGGCGCCAGCGAGGCGGACGCCATGCGAGGATTAAAATGCGGCGGGCCCATTAGGTCATAACCACTCTAATACCATGTCAAACTAGTAGATAGTAGGAAGGTAGGAACCATGCTAGGGTTGGGTGTCGAGAGAGTTTAGGCAAGGGGAAAATCGAGAAAGGAGGGGCTTCACTATAGAAAGTTGGAAACATATAGGAAAAGAAAAGAGAGGTGCACCACCAAATAAGTTTAGAACTACATTAAGTCTACACTACATGCAGTTATAATATAATGCATGCAATTATATTCCGACACGTGCAAGGATGCTAAGAGGATATTCATAATCTGGACAAGTATAGGCCATCAGGTACATGAGGCACCCCAACAACCCTGCGTATGGACCACTAGGCTTAGTATGCTCGTTAGGCACAAGAGCAGAGAGTTCATGGTGTACAGCAAGAGGAGTGGGCTGTGCAGAAGAGAACTAAAAACTAAACCGCTTAAGGGTCTGTTGCACCATGTGTGACTGAGTAAGAGTGATGGTGTGTACTGCTCTATCCCTAGTGATCTGCAAGCCAAGATAGCGACGCAACTCACTCAGATCAGTGCAGGTGTGTGTCTCCTCTGCAACTCGACCTTCGCTGAGGCAAGTGAAGCCCTGTCGGGAGTAGCGAAGACCAGGTCATTGACGTAGACAAGGATGTAGGAAGGAGTCTTGCTAGAACGAACGAATAGAGAAGGGCCAACAGAAGACAGAAAGGAGCTTAGGGCAGAAAGAGTAGTACGTAACGTCTCGTGCCACTCATGTGGAGCCTGACACAAACCGTAGAGTGGTCGATGAAGATTCCAGTATGTCCAATTGAAACCAGGTGGACGGCGAAGCCAGATCTGCTTGTGCAAGCTGCCATCATGAAAGGCAGTGGAGAAGTCATGTGAGTGGAACTCGTAGTCGCGTTGTGCTGCGATGTGCGATGCGTACTTCGAGTGTGGTCATCTTCGGAGTGGGGAAGGAGGTGTGAAAGAAGTCTATCCCCTCTCGTTGATTGAAGCCTCTCGCCACATAGTGCTCATTGAAGGCAGGCGGCGCTCCAGGTGGCCGCTTTACCCTGACGATCCTTATGCCATTAACTATGTTCGTCCCATGAGGGGGAGCGGCGTCAAAGTAGGTGCACGTGGACCTCCCAAGTTGTCGTCTTTGCGCCCAGCGTCCCCACAACGTAGGTGCGAGGTTTCGGCATGTCAAAGGAGTCTGGGTTACCAAGGCTAGCAGCATGGCACAGAGGTGAGGAGCAGCGGTCGCAAGGAAAGCCACCTCGAACTGCCTACCCTCTAGGACGTCACTGTCAAGGGCAGGTGGCGTAGTCAAGGCTTTCGCTAAAGGCAAAGTCAACGACAGCGGCAACAAGAGCAGAGACAGACAACGAAAAAATAGTGGGGTCGGTAACGAGAGAGGAAAGGACACGGGAGACCATAGGGCGAGCGGCACAGAGGAAGTTAGAGAAGAAACGACTAAGAAGTTGATAGGAGAACTGGAGGCGGAACACGACGGGGAAGAGAACAGAGGCCCATAGAGTAAAAACGGGGAACATGAGACGAGGGATGAGCACAAAGGGGACGACGAGGCCATGCGGACGAGACAAGAGACAGGTCAAGGAAGGAGGGAAAGACAACTGAGAATGAGGAGGAAAACGAGCCGGAGATGGGCCCGGGAGAGGCGGTGGTGAGGAGGAGGTAGGAAGACTGTCGGTTGAAGGGTAAAGAAGACCAAGAAGGCGAAAGGCAGTCACAGGCGGCGACCACTACTGTTGCGGCGGCGGTTGTTGCTGTGGCTGTTGATAATGCTGCAATTACTACGGCTACTGCCGCTGCTGCCTCGTCGAACGTCACGGGCCTGCGGCACTCCCAGGGTCCAAACCTCCCACGGCAACTCCATCAGAGCCAGTACCTTCATCGTCAACCGCCAGATTCAGCACCTCTAGAGCCAGCACTTCTAGCATCAGCACCCCCAGAACCAGCATCCCCACAGCCATTACCTCCAGCACCTACAGAGCTGGCACCCCTAGAGCCAGCACCCACCGCAGCTGCACCCCCTGAACCTGCACCCCCAGAGTCCATAGTGACTGGCCGATGTGGCAACAACTGGTGCGGCTCCGACGAAGACTACTGCTTTGACTGCGAGTACAAGGCCCGGGACGGCGGTGACTGCGGGGTGACGTACGACACACCAAAAGAGACACCATGTGAACAACACGTGCACATGTGTCACATTATATGCGTTGACGTGGGTGTGGCCTACTGGCTAGATCCTGTTTTTATTCAGCACATTACGAGTTGTGCAATGCTGGGTGTAATTGTTACAACATTGTATGAACATTGATTTTGGCAACTGGTTGCAAGAAAGATCGGCTTGTAACATGGTTCATCATTATCAAACAATACCCGCTAACCACCGAATCGTTTCTAGCGCCAAACCTGTAAACCCACTCGGCACGTACAGTCCCGTTGTTCCCCTGGTGAAACGAACGAAAGCGCATGAGATACAAAGCTAACTTCAGTCCCCTACCCTCACAAAAGATGGTGTGACTGTAATGGGCCGTCACGAGAGTAGGTGGAAACTGAGGTTTGGATGTGCTGGCAAATAATGCCAGGAGAACGCAGCCTTTGTATGTACCAGTAGGCTGTGTTGTGCAGTGTTCAGCAAAGAAGAACAGCCCATGCCGCTCCATTTGCGTGGCTTGTCTCGTCGTCACTCATGCTCTTGATTTTATGGCATTGCCTTACATTCCGTGCCACACAAAAAGTAGGAGCAGTCGAACCCCTAAACTCTGGCAAATACAGAAAAGTATCCGTACCTTCGGCATTTTTCTGGCGGCGCCGTCGAATCAGTTCGCTGATATATGCGTGAAAGGTGCTGAAAGAATTCGGAACAGCTTCACCCACTTCTCTCGCCTTCACTACGCTCCGTAATCGTGCTCTCCGTGACAGTCTGAACTGTTGTAAAAACTGAGAGACGCACTTCTTCATTCCGTCACTACGGGCCTCTGAGAAACGCCGCCATACTCAGTGGTGTCGTCGCCAAGTCATACCTACCGTGAGACGTACAACTCACCGCCAATGGCGGCTACTACTGCACAGGTCATCGGTTGTTTCTCTCCTGGAGCCTCTCCTTCGCTGCTCTGTCCAATCTTCGTCGCGGGTGAGGGTCGCAGAGGCGGCGTTTCTCACCGGATTCCTTCGCTCGTATGACCTCCGCTGGTGGTCGCCTTCCTTGCTTCAGTGTGCAGAGAAATTGCAGAAAACTGCAGGGCAATCCGTCCTGCTCTGCGTCTGTACTTGCCACGTCCTCGTTAACATCCTTTCTTATGTCTCTCTCTCCTCTCTGCTCCTCTTCACGCGATGCCTGCCCCTGTCAGCTGTGGTGCTGTCCTTTGGATGCATGATTAGCCCTACCCAGGCTCTCCAGAGCATTACCATCAGCTCCAGATACTGTGAGTCCGCCATTACTCGCTACAAACAACCCCGGGACTCGTTATAGCCGCTCATCGAACAATGATGAGCGCACAGGCGTTACCCCATGTCTGGCTGCTATGGTGTTTCTCCGTTGCGAAAGCTCCTCACAATCGACCACCGAGCTTCTCCCATTCGCTGTTACCTTATGAAATTCCTCACTCTCCACCCCACCCTGCTCCGTTGTCCTCACTCAACACGAGCACACAGGCACGCACACACGCACACACACACGCACCCCCACACGCACCCCCACACAGACACCCACGCACGCACTGACCCGCACCTGAATATTCTGTACCTTGTGCAGACTACGTTTCGTCCAAGACAAAGGGTGTTTCCCCTTCACCCTACACTGGTTCCTTTCAAGTTTCCGTCAAGATGTAAGCCTCACACCTTTGCTGTTTGTCCCTATCTGTTGCATGCACTCGCACATTATTACGAGATCAAGACACCATGCGAACTGCCTGTGCCTGCCGATAACCATTGGATGTTGCAACGCCTCAAGAAACATGGTAGTTGCGTTTTTTCTCTCCCCTCCCCACTCCTTCCCCCTAATCCCCCCGCCCCCCACCTCCCCTGCAATGAATCCATACTCTCTCTTGCTCAATCCAGGACTGAATTCACTCAACTGGTTGGGTACACTCTTCGTGTGTTTGCCCTGCCCCACAAACCCAAAGCCAACTTTTCTGATGTCGGGATTTTCAAGGGGAAGGAGGGCGCCACGGGTCCTTTAGTGACGTCCTTCCCCTGCAGGATGCACACTGTGGGGACTGGATATGTCTGCTTTGGCGAAGCCCGTACGACCCTGGATAAATCATGGACCCCTAAGCTCAAAGCAGCCGATCTGATTAAAGCTGGCGCATATGACACCCCTGGTAACTTCTATGTTAATGTGACATATTGCGGAGCTACCACTGCCTCTGGCGGATCTAGTGGTATCATTAGGGGACAGTTAGTGGGCTGATCATTGGGTTGGTGCTTGTGCTCTGTGGCCTCAGTGCCCTCTCAATCCATTCAGGTTGTTTACGTTTACATTTCTCTAAACCACTACCACATCCATCACAGCTGTGGAGATTTCCTACCTGTTAGATGACTGGAGGAGGAGGAAAACAAGTACCGTAGGCTACAAATCAGGAACTTGAGTTTTCTCAGGCCTGTATGTCAGTGTATTGAGTCGCATCCTCGTTATTCTATTCGCACAACTCGTAATAGTAGCGAAGCATCAATTATGGGACACTGCACAGATGATGATAAGGCACCACGTCATCCACGAACTGATGAGCGATGGGCACGTTCTGCCAAAGCTCTCCACTAGCTTAGGCGAATATCTGGAGGTTAGGCATGGCTTGGTCGGCGTCCCTGCTCCCAGACCTGGACAGCACCCGAAGCTTGAGTATCATCGAGAGAATACTTCGGGCTCACACACCTCCGCGAAACCAGTACACCAACCAAGCCTCCAGTCTAGTCCCTGTTAGCTGATCCCCAAGCCCAAAAAGGTCAAGGCTGATTTATGAAAAACTTACAAGGTGTAGCATTGGCGCTTCGCTTTTCGTCTGGGTTCTCGCACGAAATACGCCCTACGAACCTCAGCTCCTGTTCAAACTTTTGGCAAGGTGGGAGAAGGCCCCACTGGTTTTGCCTCATCCATGAAGGTTGGTTACAGTTTCACGTCCCCTGAAGTTTTTCACAAATCATCCTTGACCGTTTTTGGCTTTAGGGATCAAACATTCAGGAACTAAAGGCTACTCGTGACATTGCTGAGTGTCGATCTCGCGAAACCATCACGCAGTGGCTGCAGCACATAGACCGAATTTTCCGCTGCGACCCTGTTTTTTGTTTTCCTTCTGACTCTTGTGGGTCATCTCGAACATTTTATTCCATAAAACCTAAGCTGTCCGAATTACCCCCGATTTCGGGTAAACCAGAAAGGATTGCTCAGGGGTGTGAAATTGGCGGGATTGAAATTGGCGAGAGTTTTGCTCCAAACCCGGGTTTAAAGATTCAGTGTCGCACACGTGGCCTCTATTGGCTCGCGTGGTTCGACAATTGACCGATAATTGCTCGAGTGGCCTTGCCAGGGAATCCCCGCAGCCTATTTTTTACCCAGCACAATACCCTACAAAGGTTTTTATCCCCGAAAGTCTTTGATCGCGCTCATATTGGTTACTGCGCAATCTTTTATAGCCGAAATTTATGTCCTTGACCATATGTGACCGCGCCTGATTGGACGCGCACTGCCAAAAAAGGCTCCGCGTATATAATCGACCAGTCATGCGCGGTCATTAAGGGTGTCGCGCATTGTTGCTCGGGCATTGAAGTTTATGATCACGAATATATATAATCGAGCGCTCATTGGTCACGCATTGTACCGAAAATGAGCGCGCAATTACTGTAATTGACAAAAAAAAGGCACCGCGTATATAATCGACCAATCAGGCGCGGTCATATAGGGTCACGAACATAAATTTCGGATATATAAGATCGCAAAAGTTTCGGGGATAAATATCATTGTAGGGTAATGTTTCGGGTAAAACAAAGACTGCGGGAATCCCCAGGCAAGACCACTCGAGCAATTATCGGCTAAATGTTGAACCACGCGAGCAAATAAAGACCATTCTCGCAAAATCCAATCTCTAAACACGGGTTTGGAGCAAATCTCTCAATTGGCGAGCGTGTGTACTGGACATTAGGTTATGTCATCGTACCGCCACCTGCCCAAAAAAACAAGCCCTATAAAGTTGCAACTTGCAAGCATGCGGCCTTCTGGGGGCTCCTAAACCCGAGCACCGATTCGTACCGACCGAACCTACACAGCCTCGAGGAAATCAAGACTACAGTGATGCCTGCAACATTTCCCCCCCCCGGTCGGGTGAGTCAGCAGCAGCAGCAGCAGCACCAGTCGTCTGCCCCCTCCCTCCCTCCTCACCTCGCTCCCCCTTGTGAAGCACCCACAATCGCCTTGTCCTTAAGGCTCTCTAAAAATAATTTGGTGAGTCTGTGTTGTGGTGGTTAGGCTGATTTCCTCTCTTGCACCAGATTGTGCATTCTGCATAATCTCTTCCTGTCTACTCCGCCAGAGCTGTGGAAGTCAACATTTTTCTGCGTCACATTCTTTTGTTCGCCTCGTCGAACAACAGCGACGCTGATTGCTCGTAGCCAAAGGAGCCAAATTGAGACCAAGCGCAGTAATCACATAACTTGCGTCTGTCTTATAAACCGGCTTTAAAAGCTACCACTTCGCGGCTCCTTTTTATTTCGTCCCATTACCGTTCGTCCGCATAATTTCGTCCCCCCTTCGTTTCCGCAATGGGAGCTCAACAATCCGCCTCCAAGGGCGTCAAGCTGCGTCGCCGTTCTGCTATGGCTGGAGCTGTTACCGCGGATGAGCTTAACGAAGCAGGCGTCGACCTCGCCAAGGCCGTCGCGCAGTCCACCAAGATCCAGGAGCTCGCGCGCGCACAGGCTGGCGCACAGGCTGGCGCGGCCGTCGCCGCCGGTCCCGCCAGACCCGCCGCTGGCGGCGCAGGTCCAGATGCGCGGAAGAAGAGTTCGCGCGGCGCTGGGACGCTCGACTTACCGCCATGGGAGGTGGTCGCCAGCTTGACGGAGGCTGACTGGGTGGCGCTTCGCGCATGGATCGAGGCTGGATGGCGGTACGTTCGCTCGTTATTGACCAATGTCGATCCGTTTGTCTCCCCCGCCTTTTTTACTCCCAAGATTATCCTTAAAGCCGTTGTCTTTCGCTCATTGTTGTTGACTCAGTCGAAGCTATTAAAGAGTAGACGCTGTTTGCAGCTCTCGGTCGGACTCGGTAGCCTGTTTTTCTCGCCTTTCTTGGCTTTCCCGCTGCATTACATCATTGTTTATTCATTTTTGTTATAAGCAATGAAGCGGCTGTCGAGTGTGCCGATCTCACCGAAATCCTCTTGCTATATAAACAATCAGTAGTAATTATCGTGTCTATTCAATAACCACCTAATTACGTAATAATATATAATAATAATCACATTTGTGCCCACGTGCCTCTCACCCCCGTAGTTGCCGCAAGTGCTCTCACGTCCGCGACGACGCCAACGAGCATCCCAAGGCGGCGCAGCTGCTGCAGCGCTGCGGCATCCACCTCCCCAAGCCCGGCACAGCTGGCGGCGGGCGCGCGGGCGGCGCCGTCGGGTCCAGCGCCGGCTCTCCTGCTGTCAGCGGCCGCACGACCCCGTCTACTGTCGCTAGCGGAATGCATGTTATCGAGTACGCGTCCGCGTCCCCGGACAATCAGGTCGGTTACCTTTCCGACACCTCGTCTCCGACCACCTCCCGCACGGGTTCCCCGCAGCGGGACTCGCGAGCGCGGAGGAGCGTGGCTGGCTCCGACGTGTCGCACGACGCGTCCCCGCGCTTCCACGCCGGGTCCCCGTTCGGGGGATCCGACGGGGGAGGAGCGCCGGGCGGGGCGGGCGCGGGGGGAGGTCAGGGAACGACCTCGGCAAATGTGCTGGGGATAGAGGCGTGTCCGCACATGCAGGGGAAAATGATTGCGGGGAGCGACAGGGCGAGCGAGATCGACAGCCTTAATTCGAGCTTCCGGGAGGACACGGGGAGCACGCGCGGCACGGGGGGGGTTCCGCCCGCAGGCGGCGCGCAGAAGGGCGGCGGAGCGGCTTCCGGGGATGCGCTGCATCGGAAGCTGCTGTCCGCGATTGCGCGCGCGCACCAAGTGTACTTCATAGATAAGGTGAGGCGCGCCGAGTATGTTTCGTGAATGAGCCGAGGCATCTGCTACTGAAAGGGGCCTAGACCGTGCGAGCATCAGTAGGCGTGTAACACACGTGCAACGGGTCAGCCAGTATCACAAGTTGCTGCGGTTCGACACGGTTCGAAACGGTGCTTCGGAACGGAAGAGGCTTGAGGGGGGCGGGATGAGACAAAAACAGCAGAAGGCGAGGAATAAAGAGAAGGTGGGTGGGTGGGGCAGGGGCTGGGGGGAAGGGGAGGGATGCTGGGAAGCAGTGATGGTTGTGTAGTTCAGGCGAAAAGGCGGCGGTCGGATGGGGGAAGGGTAGCGCTGATGGGGCAATGGTAGTGTGGATGGGGGAACGTGGAGATTGAGTGTGGGGGGAGGGGAGGAGCCGCATAGGGCAGAGGTCTAGTCTCGAGTGGCCTCGACAGTAGTCACAGCAGCTTCAGAAGCCGTAGGTGTAAATTCCGGGGTGGGTTCTGTCTTGAACCGTATGGCTCTTCCACTCCCCTCCCCACCCCTCATCTCCTCCTCCCCCTCCCTCGTCAACCTTCCCCCATCTCTTCCCCACCTCCTCCCCCTTTTTGTTTATTTTCACAGGAGCCGAACGGCACGTTGGTGTTTGATTTCCTGCTGTCGGCGCTGCTAGACGTGACCTCGTCCGGCTTTGGGTTCATCTCTTCTGCGCTGCTCAAGGCCGACGGCACGCCCTACCTCAAGGTACAGAGCCCTGCCGTGTGGTGCACTGCAGTGCAGAGAGGTGCGGTGCGGTTCTCAGCGCAACAAAGGTGCTGCGATAATTGGTGAACAGGGAGCGATGAATCTAAGGGAACGTGCAGGCAGAACGGAAATTAATGCAAGGGAAGGGAAATTATGGAGCAGCCAGATGTCTGCTCGTGTGTGTCTGTTACGTTTGAAAAGCTAATGCCCCTGTGGTTCCCGATTTGCACTCTTACAGTCCCATTTATAGCACGGCACGCGTGTGCCATTACGCTGTTGAATTGTGCACCGGGTGCGCAGTGGATAATGGTTTGGGTTGCAGAATGCCCCTTGCGGAATGCTTGACGTGCTTCTCACTCTCACACCCTCGGTTCTTTCCGCTTTCACTCTTCTCTACCTCTTCTTTCCCTCTCTCCTTTTTTTTCTCCCTCCCATTCTTTCCCACTTCTCCCCCGTTTTCTCCTCGCCTTCTCCCTCCCCTTCTCCCTCCTTTCTCCCCTTTTTCTCTCCCTTTTTACCTTTTTACCCCCCTTCCTCCTTCTCCCGCCCTCTTTCCCCGTTCTGCCTCCACCCCTTTCCCTCGCAATCCCCCTCCACTTATCATCCTGCAGACGCACGCGATGGCGAACGTGGCGTGGACCAAGGAGCTGCGGGCATGCTACTCAATGATTGATTTTGCACCCTCCCTTGCCCCTTCCATTGATCCCTCCCACGCTTCCCTCCGCCCCCTTCCCCCCACCAGACGCACGCGATGACGAACGTGGCGTGGACCAAGGAGCTGCGTGCGTGGTATGCAGCGAACGCGCACAAGGGGCTGGTGTTCACCAACATGAACACGCTACACGGCACCGTCGTGCTCACGGGGCAGGCCGTCATCACCAACGACGCAGTGAATGACTCCCGCTCCCGTGGCGTGCCGCCCGGTCATCCGCCCATCGAGACGTTCATGGGCATTCCGCTCTACACAGGTGGGTGGATGGGTGGGTGGGTGGGAGAAGAGGAAGAAGATTGAGGGGGGTTAAAAGTTAAAAGTTGCCGCCTGGCCACCCGCCCATTTAGACGCTTCTAGGCATTTCCGCTGTATACGGATGCATGGGGGTTTGAGGGGACGGAAGGGTGGGAGGCGGATGATTGAACCACTGGTTGGCTGGCACAAGCCGCCTGGCCACCCGCCCATTTAGACGCTTCTAGGCATTTCCGCTGTATACGGATGCATGGGGGTTTGAGGGGACGGAAGGGTGGGAGGCGGATGATTGAACCACTGGTTGGCTGGCACAATGAGTAGCTGGCCGAGAGGAGGTAGAGCCACCAGCTTTCCCCCCGCTTCCACCCCCGCCCCCTCCTCTTTTTCTTCCCCCTTCCTACACCCTCACCCTCTCTGCACACACGTCTCCCCTGCCTCCCAACCGTTCCCAACCGCTCCCAACCGCTCCCAACAGGCACGGAGCTGATTGGCATCTTTGGGCTGGCGAACCGCATGGAGGGGTACGACGAGCAGCTGGCTAAGGAGCTGGAGCCGCTCACTCTCACCATCGCCCAGATGATCTATGCTGTGAACGAGCGCAAGAGGCGCAAGGAGGCGGAGCTGCACCTGTCGAGTGTCGTGCAGGTGAGCGAGCAGCGGTGGTGGGTGGATGGATGGGTGGATGGTTTTTTTAGTGGGCTGAAACTCGCCAGGCTGCTGAGCTGGCCATCGCCCAGATGATCTATGCCGGGAATGAGTGCAAGAAGGGAGGAGGGAGGTCGAGCTGCACCAGTGGAGTGTTGTTGCTCTCCTCTGAGTGAGTGTGAGGCAGTGGAGAGCTGATGCTGGCTCAGCATGTCGTTGGCTTGGCATGGCACCTTGGCGTGCACAGCAGCAGCAGCCACGTTCTTGCCACGAACCACGCCTTTGCTGACTCATTTCCACACCCCCAAACCATGCTTTGCGCTCGCTGCTTTTTGCCTCACTGTCTACTCACTCCCCGTTTCCCCACTGCCCAACCCTCCTCCCCCCCCCCAGGTGGCGAACGAGGGCACCATGTCGCTGTCCCACAGCAGGCATGTGACATCCATGAACCACTCTTCTATAGCGTCTCCTGCCTTATGTCCCCAACAAAATCCCTTCTTTCCCTTTCCCTCTCCCTTTCCCCCCCTCCCCACCACCCCCCTAACCCCCCAAAAGGTGGCGAACGAGGGCATCATGTCGCTGTCCCACAGCGGGCACGTGACGTCCATGAACCACTCGTTTGCCTACTCTCACACCTCGCCTCCTTGCCTCCCTCACTGCCCAAACAACCCCCTTCCCCGCTCCCACAGATGGTGAACGAGGGCATCATGTCTCTGTCCCACAGCGGCCATGTGACGTCCATGAACCACTCTCTTGCCGACTCTCTCTCCTCTTACCCCTGTTTGCCCCACTGCCCAACCCTCCCACCCCACAGGTGGCGAACGAGGGCATCATGTCGCTGTCCCACAGCGGGCATGTGACGTCCATGAACCACTCGGCGCGTGTGATGTTTGGCTTTGCCGCGCCCGACAGCGAGCAGTCGGAGGACGTGCCCCCGCCGCCCGACCTGCAGGTCAACGACCTGCTGCTCGAGGTGGATGGCCATGCCAACTTCCTCCGGGAAGGTGAGAGCGGAAATCGGGTTTCGCTGAGCACGAGGGTGCGGGGGGAGAGGGAAGGGCTTTTTGTGCCCCAGCCGCCCAACCTGCAGGTCACGGACCTGCTGCTTGAAGTGGACGGCCATACCAACTTCCTGCGAGAAGGTGGGTGGGTGGGAGGGCAAGGGAGGGAGAGAGAGAGGGGCTGCCTGTGCCTTCGCCGCCCAACCTATACAGGTCACGGACCTGCTGCTCGAGGTAGACGGCCATGCTAACTTCCTCCGGAAAGTTGGTAGGGGTTTATAGCGGCAGGACGGGAGTGGCAGGTGAAATGTGTGTGGTTTCATTCGAGGGGTTCCACCCTTTCCACCGCCCTTTAACCCTTCGAATCCCTTAACCCCTGCTTCGACCCGTGCTCCGGCAGGTCTGGAGCACCACGCGGGGCACGTGCACTCGGGGCAGGGCCAGCGGCAGGACGGGAGTGTGTTTCCGATGGAGGTGTCGATCAGCAAGGGCACGTATGACACCGTCTTCTATGTCGCCGTCGTCAGAGACGTCTCCGAGAAGCTCGACTCCTCCCGCAAGCTGCAGGTCAGGTCAGGAGGGGAGGGATGGGAAGGGTAAGGGTTGGGGGCAGGGAAGGAGGGAGGGGGGGTGGGAGGGGACAGGGCGGGGGGGTTGAGAGGTGCGTGAGAAGCTGTCCCCGCTTGCAAGGCTGAAGGTGAGGAGAAGAGTCGGAGTTCTGTACCCGGAGGGACCCGACCCGGACCCAGCCGGATCAGGCCAGTTCAGGTCGGTTCGTTTGCTCAACCACTCTGCGCATCTGATTCTCGCATCCCACCCATGCGCCCCCTCCCTCTATCTCCTGCCCCGGTTTCCCGTCTATGCTGCTGCGAGAATCGCAACGTCACTTGCATTGCACCGACGCCCCTATCAAGGCTGTCAGCGACGCCCCTATCAAGGCTGTCAGCGACGCCCCTATCAAGGCTGTCAGCGAAGCCCCTATCAAGGCTGTCAGCGAAGCCCCTATCAAGGCTGTCAGCGACGCCCCTATCAAGGCTGTCAGCGACGCCCCTATCAAGGCTGTCAGCGACGCCCCTATCAAGGCTGTCAGCGACGCCCCTATCAAGGCTGTCAGCGACGCCCCTATCAAGGCTGTCAGCGACGCCCCTATCAAGGCTGTCAGCGACGCCCCTATCAAGGCTGTCAGCGACGCCCCTATCAAGGCTGTCAGCGACGCCCCTATCAAGGCTGTCAGCGACGCCCCTATCAAGGCTGTCAGCGACGCCCCTATCAAGGCTGTCAGCGACGCCCCTATCAAGGCTGTCAGCGACGCCCCTATCAAGGCTGTCAGCGACGCCCCTATCAAGGCTGTCAGCGACGCCCCTATCAAGGCTGTCAGCGACGCCCCTATCAAGGCTGTCAGCGACGCCCCTATCAAGGCTGTCAGCGACGCCCCTATCAAGGCTGTCAGCGACGCCCCTATCAAGGCTGTCAGCGACGCCCCTATCAAGGCTGTCAGCGACGCCCCTATCAAGGCTGTCAGCGACGCCCCTATCAAGGCTGTCAGCGACGCCCCTATCAAGGCTGTCAGCGATGCCCCTATCAAGGCTGTCAGCGACGCCCCTATCAAGGCTGTCAGCGACGCCCCTATCAAGGCTGTCAGCGACGCCCCTATCAAGGCTGTCAGCGACGCCCCTATCAAGGCTGTCAGCGACGCCCCTATCAAGGCTGTCAGCGATGCCCCTATCAAGGCTGTCAGCGACGCCCCTATCAAGGCTGTCAGCGACGCCCCTATCAAGGCTGTCAGCGACGCCCCTATCAAGGCTGTCAGCGACGCCCCTATCAAGGCTGTCAGCGACGCCCCTATCAAGGCTGTCAGCGAAGCCCCTATCAAGGCTGTCAGCGATGCCCCTATCAAGGCTGTCAGCGACGCCCCTATCAAGGCTGTCAGCGATGCCCCTATCAAGGCTGTCAGCGACGATTTCTGACAACGTGCGTGATGCCAGGCTGAGCTTAACATGCTTGTGTGTGAATTGGGTGTGGCATGCGCACGTGGCGTGGGTGTGTGTGTGCGTGCCTGAATGCCTGCATGCATGCGTGCGTGTGTGCGTGCATGCATGGTTGGTGAGTGCAGGAGAGCGAGGAGCGGTGGAAGTATGCGCTGCACGGCAGCGAGCTGGGCGTGTGGGACTGGAACGTGCGCGACAACACGCTTGAGCTCAGCGACCAGTGGAAGGCGATGCTGGGGTGAGTGCTGGGGGGAGAGCGAAGCGTGTGGGGAGAGAGAGGTGGTGGGGGGAGAGAGAGAGGCTCGTGGGGGGAGAGTGGGAAATGGGTGCAACTGTATGTAAAAGCATCCACCCAGGACTTATGGCTAACTTATAGAGAAACCCCCTTGCTTGGCAGGTACGCACCGGACGAGCTAGAGGCGGCGGTGGAGGTATGGGAGTCGCTGCTACACCCCGACGATGTGCAGTCTGCCTTCATCGACCTCAAGGCCCACCTGGACGGCCGCACGCCCGTGTTTGTGCACGAGCAGCGCCTGCGCTGCAAGGACGGCTCGTACCGGTGAGTGGGGTTGGGTGTGGTGCTCTTTGTGGGAACTGTGGGAGACTCTTTGTGAAGCTTGCAGTGATGGAGGAAGAGTGGTGCACCTGCTGGACGCCCGCTCGCCGTGTTAGAGCACGAGCAGCGCCTGCGCTGCAAGGATGTGTTGTACCGGTGAGTGGGCGAGGTAAGGATGGGTCGCACAGGGAGAGCAGAGCAGGGATCACTCCGCTTTGCCTCTAACCCTCCCTGACCGTCCAGACACCCATCTGCCACCGCACTTTCCCCCCTCTCCCTCCCCAATCCCCTCCCCAATCCCCTCCCCCCTCCCTCCTCTCCTCGGCCCCTCCCACACCTCTACTCCCAGGTGGCTGCTGCACCGAGGGCAGGTGGTGGCGCGGGGGGAGAGCGGGGAGCCGCTGCACTTCGTGGGCACGCACGCAGATGTGACCGACCGCAAGCAGACCCACGCTGCTGTCGTCGCTGCTGACACTGCCAACGCGCGCCTTCGCACTGCCGAGGCTGGTGAGAGATGGGGAAGGGGGGAGGGGCGGCGTGAGCGGGTTGGGAGTGTGAGAGACAGGGGTTGAGTGCAGGTTCTGGGGGACGGGTGGAAGTTTAGGAGAGTTGTTTGACCGTTGTGAGAGAAAGGGGCGTTACAGTGACCCCTTGGCTCTGTTCTCGGTCCTCCCTCTGTTCACATCGGTCTTCCATCCATCCCCCTGCTCCAACCCTCATTGGCACCCTCTCCCTTCCCCCAGGTTTATTGTCAAGGCTAGATCACGAGGAGTGAAAGCTAATCAGCAGTGTGTGCGCCGTTTTGTCTCCTTTCACCTCTTTCTCCTCGTCTCCCCTCCCTCCTGCTCTTTCCCTCTTCCCACCCATCCTTCCCCATCCTCTTCTCCTCTCCAGGCCTGTTCGCCAAGCTGGACCACGAGGTTCGGGAGCCAATCAGCAGCGTCCTGGAGAGCACCAAGGCCCTCAAGGACGCGCCCGAACTCACAGACGAGCACCGGGCGGCGGTGAATCAGATCGAGGCGAGCGGGCGGCAGCTGGCGTCTGTAGTGGCGGATGCGCTGGACAGTAGTATCATTGAGGCGGGCGGGTGGACGCCCAAGCTGACGCTCACTGCTGTCGCGGAGGTGCGTGTGGGTCCATATGTGAGGTGCCTCAGAACTTGAGTGCGGTGGTTGGGGTTGGGTTTGGGGTTGGGTTTGTGGTGCTCAATGGCCAGCGACTGGCAGGGTTGGCGACCACTGCTTGCTTGCTTACTTGCTTGTTTGAGCACGTGTGCTGTGCTCACTGGCCACCGACTGACAGGATCTTCGACCACTGCTTGCTTGCCTGCTTGAGCACGTGTGCTGTGCTCGGGTATTGGTGGCAGGAAGAAGCATATGTGCAACCGTGTGTTTGATAATGGGCATGCTCCGGGGATGCCCTTTCCTCGTTTGGCTAGGAGGCAGTGAAAGGAAAGGCACACCTTGCATTTTTATCAGCATCATCATTATCAGCATAATCATTAGCAGCATAATCATTAGCAGCATAATCATTAGCAGCATAATCATTAGCAGCATAATCATTAGCAGCATAATCATTAGCAGCATCATCATTAGCAGCATCATCATTAGCAGCATCATCATTAGCAGCATAATCATTAGCAGCATCATCATTAGCAGCATCATCATTATCAGCATAATCATTAGCAGCATCATCAGCTCTCCTCCACTTTCTGACCTTCAACTTTCTCGTTCCCTCCTCCCTCCTCGGTCCCCCATCCTCCCTTCTCCCTCCTCCCTCCTTCCTCCCCCTCCTCCTTCTCCCCACCACAGATGGCGGAGGCAGCAGCGGAGGCAATGGCGGGGGCGGCGGAGAGGAAGGGGCTAGAGGTGGTCCTGGATGCATCACCTGATGCGCCGCCATTCATTCTCGCCGACTCCTCTCGCACCATCCAGGTTGGTACTCCCTCTTGCCCGACTTTTGAGAGGTCTCAAAAGAGAAAGGGGCTAGAGGTGGTGCTGGATGCATCCCCTGATGCGCCGCCATTCATTCTCGCCATTCATCCCCTCTCGCACCATCCAGGTACTCCTACTTTCCCTCTTGCTCTGCCTGCCCGCCTCTCGTTCTGGTCACTTCTCTCTCGTTTTTCAGTTGCCTCTCGTCTCGATTCCAATCATGCTCGTTTCCTTTTGCAATGCTTCTTCGCACTTGGTACTAAAAAGTTCCGATGTGCCGCCTCTCACCTCCATAAGTCACAACTCCATCTCTCCCCTCCACTCACACTCTCCCCTCCACTCACACGCACTCGCCCCCACTCGCTTTCCCCAGGTGCTCGTCTCACTGCTGTCGCTGGCCATCCAGAACACGACGCGCGGCTTCGTCCGTCTGCGCATCTACAAGGAGAGCCCTCCAGCAGCAGGTGCAGCAGGCGGCAAGGCCACTGTGCTCGTGGCGTCCATCGAGTCACCTGCGGCCCCCGCTGCGCTCTCTGCCGCCTTTGACGCCAACCAGGGAGGCCTGCTGGCTGCCAAGAAGGTGGGTGATGGTTGCACAGACTCAAAACACGGCAAGGCCCGGTGCTCGTGGCGTCTATTGAGTCGCTTACAGCCCCCCCCGCTGCGCTCTCTGCCGCCTTTGATGCCAACCAGGGAGGCCTGCTGGCCGCCAAGAAGGTGAGACGGTGGTTGAGTCGTCGCAGCAGGCAGCACGGTGGGTCTGTTCTGCCCTTGCCCTGCGCACGGTGGGTTTGCTCTGCATTACACACCCGCCTTCCCTCCCTTGCCCTGCCCCTTGCTCGCTCCCTTGTCTCAGCAACCCGCCTCGCTCCCATGCTCTGCACTTCTCACCCCTGTGTAATTCCCCCTGTTTCCTTCCCCCTGCGCCCTTCCACCCTGCGCCCTTCACCCTGCGCCCTCCCCCCCCCTCTGCGCCCATGCCTCACCCCAGCTGGTAGAAGCCATGGGGGGAGCGGTGACACTGGTATCGGAGCAGCACCGGGTGCCGTCACTGGCAGTCAAGTTCCCAGTGGACCTCTCTCGCCCCGAGTTCCAGAGCGCTGTCGTGCTGCGCCCCTCTGCTCCCCCAGTCATCGAGCAGCCGCTGCGCCAGTCCCGCGTGCTTGTTGTGGGCGCGCTGCAGGTGAGGGCTTGAGTGCGGGAAGGTGGGGATTGGATGTGCATGACGGAGGAAGATTTCATGTCTGCATGGGTACTTGCATGTGGACACTGCAAGCACCCGCACACAGGTGCAAGGCTAGATGGATTCATGGGTTTATCTTTACTGCGCCACGACACAACAACTCACTTCCCCCTCCCTCCCACACCCTCCTCCCACCCGTCCATGCAGGTGACCACAGCAGCAATAGCAAAGCAGCTGCACGCACGCGCGACGCGACATGTATCGGTCCTTATTAGCACCCCAGACAACAACGCTTACTCTCTCCTCCCACACCCTACCGCCCGTCCCTCCAGGTGACCACAGCAGCCATAGCAAAGCAGCTGCACGCGTGGCACGTGCCGCACAGCACCAGCAGCAGCACGCCCGAAGAGGCCTTCCTCTCGCTCTTCCCCGCACACGCCCTCCCGCCAGTCATGACCTCCCCGGGTCAATCCCCCCCCACAACCTTCCCTGACGGCACCCCACGAGACGGCCTCTCTCTAGACTACGATCTAGTAGTTGTGGATTGCTCTCAGAAGAAGCAGGTGAAAGGGGATCCGGATATGCTCTCCGTGCTGCAGCTGCTCGCGAGGGACCGTGTGGGCGTGGTGCTGCTGCTGAGCCGCACGGTTGCGAGGGACCCTGCGTTCAAGCAGGAGGTGGAGGAGGCAGCGGACTGGCACGGCCAGGCGCCCGTGCTGCTGGCTAAGCCCATGGTGAGAGGGGGGTTGTGGTGTGCGGGATGTGGGGTGCGGGATGTGGGGTGCGGGATGTGGGGTGCGGGATGGGAGGTGGGGATGTGGGGTGGGGATGTGAGGTGGGGATGTGGGGTGGGGATGTGGGGTGGGGATGTGGGGTGGGGATGTGAGGTGGGGATGTGGGGTGGGGATGTGAGGTGGGGATGTGGGGTGGGGATGGAATGCTACTGCACAGCACAATGCTTCCCGTCTCTCCCCTGCCCCCTCCTTTCCCCCAGGTGCGACCGCGCGCCCTCCTGGAGGCTCTAGAAGACGCGCTCCTGCTCCTCCACAGTGACGACCACACTCCCTTTTCAACCTACCTACCCACAATACTCCTGACCCCCCCTCTTTTCCCTCAGGTACAACCGCGGGCCCTCCTGGAGGCCGTAGAGGATGCGCTCATCCTGCTCCCCGGCAACGCCCATGCACTCTGTCACATCATCCTCCTTAACCACTAACCGCCCTCCCCCCCCTACCCCCCCTCCATCCCTCAGGTACGGCCGCGGGCCCTCCTGGAGGCTCTAGATGACTTGCTCATCCTGCTCCCTGGCAACAACAACCACGCTCTTGCGCACCTACACATCACACCATCCTCCCTTCCATACCCCCTCATCCCCACTCTGTCCCTCAGGTACGGCCGCGGGCCCTCCTGGAGGCCCTAGAGGACGCGCTCATCCTGCTCCCGGGCAACGACCACGCGCTGTCAGACCTGCGGGGGGCGGCGCATGGAAGTGAGGAGAAGGACAAGCAGGCGGCGGAGCAGGCACTCAAGGAGGGCGCGGGCGCCATCGACCGGGCTGCAAGGGGAGGCGCGCTGCAGGGCCGCGTTCTCATTGCTGACTGCAACGCTGTGAGTGGCAGTTGCTTTTGAGTCGGTTTGGAGCCATCGAGCGGGCTGCAAGGGGGAGGGCACTGCAGGGCAGAGTGCTCATTGCTGACTGCAACGCCATGAGTGCCTTGCACCCCAAGGGTCTTTCTCTCTTGAACTGCGCAATGCGTCGGCATGGAAATGTCTCTTCTCAGCACTGCCTGCCACTTCATTTACTTTTGAAATCACACAACAAGACCCTCCCTTTCCCTCCCCACCTCCTCTTTCCCTCCCCACCTCCTCTTTCCCCACTCTCTCCTCTCTTCCCTCGCACCTCTGGCCTCCCTCTCTGTCTCCTCTTCCCCCCTCCCCCCTCCCCCCCTCCCTTTTTCCCCTTCCCTCTTCTGTCCCCAATCTTTCTCTCCCACTTGTTTCCCTCCCCCTTTGTTTCCCTCCCGCCTGTGTCCCTCCCCTCTCTTCCCCTCATGCAGGCGGATCGGAAGGTGGTGGAGAGGCTGTGTGTGGCCATGGGGCTGGCAGTGGAGGGGGTGAGCTCAGTGGTACGAGGCATGGAGAGGAACCAAGCCACTGCCTTCGACCTTGTTCTTATCAACCTTGAGGTGCGTGCATGGCACTTGCATGCGCGCCCGTTGCACGGGTGCATGTGTTGAGGTGGTGTGGTTGTTGGCTAGCTAGTAGCACTGCAGTGGTACGAGCCATGAGGAGAGGAACCAAGCCACTGCCTTCGACCTTGTTCTTATCAAGCTTCAGGTGCGTGCCTGCACACAAGCTCTCTTTGCCTTCACATTCCTTCACACCAGTTTGTTGGTTCCCTTCGCCCCAACTGCTTAACCTCGCGCTGGAAACCGTTAAAGGCTGGCCAACCTACTCACCCAATGCTGCCACACACGCTCGAATTCCCGTTCGTCGAAGCTAGAACGTCCGTCCTTTCCTTTTCGCGCTCTTTCTCCTTGTCCTTGCAGTTTGTCTTTCGCTGTGTTTTTATTTTTTGTCCCGACCACCCTTTTTCCGTGTGACATTGTTGTCGTGTCGTGTGTGTGGATGCGGTTGTGTGCAGATGCCCGGAGTGGACCTGCCAGCAGTGCTGCAGGCTCTGCAGACGGACCACCGCCGGCGAGGGGCCACTCGCGCTCTCATTGTCATGGGCATGGTGAGAGAGAGGCAGGGGTGGGTGGGTGTGGTGACAGGGGGGACAGGGGTGGGCATGGTGAGAGGGGGACAGGGGTGGGGGGGTGTGGTGAGAGGGGGGCAGGGGTGGGCGTGGTGAGAGAGGGCAAGTGGAGGCATGTTACAGCTGCATCCTACTCAAAAGCTTCGTTGAAGGCTAGCATTCGGACTTCCCCAACACCCTATGACCCACCCGTCAAATTCTATCTTCATATGCCCACTTCTTACTCCCATTCTCATGCTCATGGCCGTGCTTATGCCCATGCACATACCCGTGCCCGTGCCCATGCCCATGCCCATGCCTGTGCCCATGCCCGTGCCTGTGCCCATGCCCATGCCTGTGCCCAACCATGCCTATGCCGATTCCCATGCTCCCTGCCGTATGGTCCCCCCAGTCCACAGGCCTTAATGAGCAGCAGCGGTCGGCTTACATTGCAGATGGCCTTTCAGGTACCACCCAGCAACCTACCAACTCCAACACATGCATCCATCCCGTCTTTTTCTTCCCTAGCCCAGACCAGCGTCTCTAGCTGCCTGCCGTTACGACACGAGTGTGCAGACCGGCTTCTCTAGCAGCTGTCTGCGTGCACTTATAGGCTGGCCCTCGTGCTCCTCTGAACTGCTAGCGAGCATCGACCGATCTCACTTGGCCACACTTTTCCACCTTTCAGTGCAAGCAAGCACCGCACCTGCCTCTCTTGCCTTTTCACCACGTTCCTCTCTGTGCTCCTGTCTCTTCTCTGCCTCTACCCTAGTCCAATCTTGTCTCAAAGCCACCCGTCAGAAAACCTTCATGCGCCTCTGTGTTCCCTCCCTGTTCCCCACCCTATCCCTCCGCCACCCCCTTCCCCTCTTTCCCCCACTTCCCCCACTTGTGCAACAGAGGCTCTGCCCAAGCCGTTCACCATTGGTGCACTGGAGTCTCTTCTTCGCTCCTTTCTGCCCGCGCAGTGATTGTAGCTGCCCAGAGCAGGAGGGAGGGAGGATGCATGCCAGGTGAAGGCGCACAAGTGTCGAGTGGACAATGCTAAGGAGGGTGTGGTTGGGTGGGTGGGAGACTAAGGGCAGTAACATCAAAGTAGCCTAGTAAAATTGCCTTGCCGTGACCAGAAATTGTCTCAGTTGGGGGACTGTTTGAGCTGGGAATGGAATGGACGGGGTGCATTCACTGGGGTGTGGTCAACAGAGTCTGACTTGCTGATCTGACTACTCCTCCCCATGTGAACTGTACAGTTTAAAGGAAACTAACGTAGATAGGTTATTTCTAGATACATGCTTTCTGTAGATTTGTCACATTCTTGTGAACCAGGGCAGCTTCGGCTGAGTAATGCACATTTCGTTTTGCTGAGACTGCAACACACTCCAACTCGAATCTACCATGTAAAACCCAGTCAGGACGTTTTAAATAGTATTTTATATGTTCCATGCCATAAGGGCGCGTGTGATCTATTCCCAAGTTCGGAAAAAAGGTCGAGCCTTGTAAGGTTACCCGTTTCGCGAATGTCGTCAAAAGGCTTTGGCGGAGACATGAGAATTTTGCGGGCACATACCCGTAAGTGCGAATGTCAAATGTAAACTCAACTCGAATCACACGGGTGAACGTGCGGGTGCACGTCGAGGCGAGTGTGTGTTATTTTCAGCAAGTACGAATTCCTTGCGAAAATAACGACTGTGTCGGGAAGGTCGCGGAGCTTCGTTGTGCGGTGTGTTGACCTGGCGCGCTGTACCAGGTAACCTACACCTCCCACGGGCGGCTCTTCGCCTTCCCTAAAAGGTCGAATCTCTGTGTTCGACCTTGGGTGTGTGATTGTGACTCGTCTGTGTTGGAGACCCAGGATTCGAACTTAGCTGCAAGGAAAGTCGAGTTTTGTTCGCCCTACGTTCAAATGCTACATTCGACCTAAAAACATCAACTTTCACAAATTTGTAAGACCACACGCGCCCTAAATACCAGTAACACTACGAGTTTCCATTTGCACAGCGGGGCTGCCGTTTCCCACCTTGCCGTTTCCGTCTTGGGGCATGGGAGCTTTCTCCTGCAGCAATGCACTAAGGCTAATTGTTCTCCCACCAATGTCTCCTGTGCTTCCTGTCTCCCCTGCTGCTGTTACCGGTACAATTGCTTCTCCAAGTGCCTGTGCATTTCCTGCAGCCGCTTTTTCCCTGAAGATGTGAAACATACCTTGATGGGGATTACTGTACACTGATGCATGGTTCGGAGGAACCAGGTTGTACAGTAAACCCAGCGCCAGTGCACCCAGCAGCGGCCCGACCAAAAATACCCATACGTCCTCCCACAGAACCCCAGCCTCGGACCCCAAAGCAGCTGCTGGGCCGAAGCACCTGGCTGGGTTCATGCCAACACCAGTGTACCCAGGCGGAGCAATAGCTCCAGAGATGAAAATCAGGAGGGCTAGAACCGTCCCTATGAGGCTCGGAGCAATGATTGGGCCGAACAGTGCGCCTTGAGTCTGGTCCAGAGCAACCCCGAAAGCCACGAAAAGAAGCGCGAAGGTGAAAACTGATTCGTTAAGTAAGCCCTGTGCCATGGATATTCCCGATGGGGGAGAGAGTGGTGGAGGCAGGGTGGTTGATATGGGACCGTAAGAAGATGTGCTGTTAGTGAAGGGAACAGGAGGAGGAGGGACGGAGGATTGAGGGAGCGAGACTGTGCAGCCTGTAAGGAGGTATTTTGTAACGAGTACAGAAGGCAGCATTCCGCGAGCACAAGCCGCGCCGAGCACGCTACCAACAAACTGCGCCGTAATGTAAAGCGCAGCGCGAGGGAAGGATGTGAGACCAGCAAAGAACGTAGCGATGGTGATGGAGGGATTGACGTGACCGCCTGAAGCGGGAGCCGTGGCGAGGATGTGAAGAGTTAAAAGGAGCCCGTTGACGAGGCCGATGGCGAGAGGGAGGTGAAGGAGGAGTTGAGGCAAGAGGTGGTGGCAATGACGGAGAGGCAGACGATCGACGCCGTGCCCACAAGCTCGATAACGGCCGCGCGCCATACCTGTGAAGGAACGAAGAAATGTTCATGTGGAGAAAGGACGACCTCAGAGCTCCGAATTGCAAAAAACGTACCATCCCGACAATCGCAATGCACGAGAGAACGCACCTCGCTGGAGAACCAGTCGTTGAGACCCAGCGCGCGAGCGAGAGGCCCGTGGAAGGGAGCTCGACGGCAGCGGCCATGTGGCGTGCGGCGCTCGTCCGTCGCATACGGCACGAGCGACGCCTCGAACGGCGCTGTGCGAGCGTCGTCTTCGTCCATGCGACTGCGAGCATCTGTGTGACAGTCGGCCACACCGACTGCACGATCGTGCGACGCCAACCTATCGGAGTCGATATCCATGTTTGTTGGACTGGTCATGTCGGGGGCACTCACACCTGAATTATACTGTCTGAGTTTTCGACTGCAGTCGCAGGGCGAGCCAATGGAAGCACTGTTCAGGCTAGTCTTCTCGTATTTTTTCTTCTAACGGAGTCCGTTGGCCTGGATGTTGCAGATCGCGTCTAATTGGCCAACACCAGAGGAGGCAATGCGGCAAAGAGTCTCGCGGACTCTAGCATTCTTGCTCAGAGGAGATAGGACTTACGAAAGGGTTGTGGTGTTGGTGCGGGGAGACTTGAGACTGGAGACGAGAGAGCCGGAATTTAGAGGTTTAGGTCGAGTGCGAGAGGGTGACAGGCGCGGCGCGAGGATGGCCCCCTATGGAAGTGTCGCGATTCAAGAAGATTCTGTCCGTAGTTTCCTGGTGGCTTCGAGTGTCATGTGCGCTGTCGGTTAATGAAAGCACCTGCTATGTATATGTATATACATGAAATTAAAGGGTTTTACGCCAAGACGCCTTCCATCTGATGTAACCTGTATATATTATTTATCTTTTAGTCCATAATCAAATATAAACTTATTTTGTATTTATATTTTTGTATTTTATGTTGGAATATGCTCCTTTATGAGTGCGCCATGGCTTAAGGTGAGAAATATTATGTAGTGATCCGTCCGTATGAGTCTGCAACAATCAGCTTTGCCAACATAATAACAGGGCGCTCTTTGCGAGAAACTGGACCAGCCTCCTCCCATTTCTTCCAATTCCGTGAAACCAGGAGATGCGACAACCACCCACCCACCATCACCAGCCATCCTGCCTGTCCATCTCCGACGATCACCCACCCACATCTCCACCTCACAGCGCGCCGCTCCAACTTTATTATCACGCTCGCCACGCCACCACCCTCTCACCCCGCCGCCGCGCCATGCTCTCGAGCTCCTCTGGTCAGCCACACCAATTGCTGCGCTGACCCCTGCTCCGTCGTGGTTGCATTGCACATCGACCTGTCCATTCCTGTCCGTTGTAACAGCCATCACAACAGCGCAATGCCGCTCTAAGCGTGCGGTAATCTAATGCGCTGCTTTGCACGGTCAAGGCGATTCTAAGCGTGCGGTAATCGATTGCAGCTCACTCCCACCTAATCAGCGCGTAGTAGGGGCCCATGATAACGCGTACAAGTCTTGCGACGCCTCAATTCCTGCACGTTAGCAAGATGTAAAGCACTTAAGAAAACTGACCTCTAATTCTCCGAACAGCACTTTTTCCCCTGCACACTCTACTCTTCTAATTCAACTGACATTTTTTTGGCATTGTTGTGGTAACCACCATGGATGCACGGAATCAGCAAAGCTCAGGAAACAAGTCACAGCCGTCTAGACTGACCGCCGCCACCTTAGCAGCAGCCGCCGCCGCCGCCGGAAGCGGCGCGAGCGACGGCCGACCTTCCTCCAGCATGCCTCGAACCGGCCAAGGCGGAATAATGCCTAATTTCGCAATCGCGCTCGTCCTTAATCTCGCGGCGCTTCTGGAAAAGCTCGACGAGGCGCTTCTTCCGGCCGTGTACCGCTCCCTAGCGCCGTCTCTTAATCTCCACTATTCCGCGCCGGCATTCTCCCTGGGAACCCTGGCGTTCTATAGATGCCTCGTGCAGGCGCTGGCAGCGCCGGCTGCGGTGTATTTAGCGGAGCGGGGGGACCGCGTCGCGATTATCGGCGCGGGGGCGGTGGCGTGGGGTGTGGCAACTGCTGCGGTTGGCATGGCATCGACCTACTGGGGGGTGAGCGCAAGGGGGGGCGGAGGGCGGAGAGGACGGGAGAGAGGACGGGGCAGAGGGCGGGGGAGAGGACGGGGAGAGGACGGGGCAGAGGGCAGGGAGAGAAGGGAGGTGGTGAGGAGGGTGAGAAGAAAGGCATCACATGGTTTGGAGCGACTTGTCCTGCATGCTCTCTTTCCTCCTCACCAGCCCATTCTCCCCTCCACGCCGCATGTCCCCTTCTCACTCCCACCCTTTTGAGAGCCCTCAAAAGTGATTCCAGTAATGCCTCCACCTTCTTTCTTGCATTCCCTCCCTCTCCTTCCCATCCCCCCTCTTTCCGCCTCTCTCCCCCTCATCTTCACCATCCCCTCCTCCCAATCACCCCTCCCTCCCTCCCTCCCTCCCTCCCTCCCCGTCCCTGCTCCCCCCTCCCCCAGGTGGCCATAGCGCGAGCAGCGAGCGGTATCGGTCTCGCCCTAGTCCTCCCCTGCATCCAATCTCTCCTCGCGGACCTCTCTCCAGAGCACCACAGATGCCTTTTGAGGCGCCTCAAAACCTGTCCCCCGCGCCCCCCTCCTGCAGGTGGCCATAGCGCGAGCAGCGAGTGGCATCGGTCTCGCCCTAGTCCTCCCCTGCATCCAGTCCCTCCTCGCGGACCTCTCACCAGAGCACAACAGAGGCGCAGCCTTTGGTGTCTTCCAGGCGTCCTCCCACATGGGCTTGCTGCTGGGGGCCGTGGCCGCGTCTGCTCTCGCTGGCCGGGCTTTGCTAGGGCTGCCGGGGTGGCGGGCGGCGTTCCATCTCGTGGCTCTGCTCAGTGTTGTGTTCGGCCTGCTGCTGCTCTCCCTCTCCTCCTCCTCCTCATCCTCATCTTCCTCTGCCGCCTCCTCTGCTGCTTCCCCATCAACCTTCTCCTTTTCCTTCTCCACCTCCTCCTCCTCGCGGCCCTCCTCTTCGTTTGTCCCGTCTGCTCTGGGGCTGTTCTCCCGTCCCTCCCACACGTCACACTCCGCCGCTGCCTCTGCCGCTGCCTCTGCTTCCGATTCGCTCCCAGTCTCCGCTGTAGCGGCTTCTGCAGGTGCTGCACCTGCAGCAGAAGGAAGAAGCACCGCGGAAGCATGGATCTCTGCTGTGTCTAGGTGGGTGGACAGGGAGAGGGTAAGGTGAAAGGAAGGGGGGGGGGGGCGAGGAGGGGGGGAGAGGGGGGAGGGAGGGTGGGAAGAGAGGGGAGAGAGGGGAAAGTAGGGAGGGAGATGCTCGTAGGAGCATGGCAGCACGGAATCACGAATCGCGTGTGTATGCGGTTTTCGAGGGATTTTAAAATGGGTCAGTGGGCAGGGAGGGTTGCAGAAGGTTGGGGAGAGTAAGTGCAAGTGGTTATCGCCTTAATGATTGAGCCATGCCCTCGCTCCCCGCTTCTTCCTCCTCTGGTGCTGCTCACAAGTCGTGGCTGAAAGTTCTCCACCGCTCCCCTGTGCTCTTTGCCTGTATGTGTAACTAACACCCCCTCCCGGTCAAACACATCAGAGCGGATCCTACGCCCGGGGTGTGGAGGAACGAGCCTCTCTCCTCGGCTGTGGACGATCTATGGCAGAAGCTGCGCCACGTGGCGTCCATCCGCACGTGCCAGCTCATCATGCTCCAGGGTGTGGTCAGCCAGGCCCCATGGAGCGCGCTGCTCTTCCTGTCCATGTGGCTTGAGCTCATTGGCTTTGACCCATCGCGAGCAGCAGAGCTGGTGGGTGGCTGGGTGTGCGTGCATGCGGGTGTGTTGCGTGCATACTTGAGTGTGTGTGTATGGCTTTGCCGGTGCGCACCTGTGTGTCATGTGAAGTTATGCTACCGTTTCCTCATATGCTCCAGTCCCTTGCACCTCCACCCAACTCAATGTACCCTCCACACGATGCCACCCACCAGCACATGCCTCCCACTCTCCCACCCCACCTCCACCCCACATTCCGCCAACACCCCTGCACCCGCTCCCCAGGTATCCCTCCTTTCTCTGGGCTTTCTTCTGGGCTCTCTCACAGCAGGCTGGGTGGGCGACAGGGCATCTCAGCACATCCCGCACCTGGGCCTGGGGCGCATTCTGTGTGCCAACATCAGCACTGGCGTTGTCGTGCTGCTCTCTGTGCTGCTCCTCAATGTCTTCCCGCCCTCGCCTGCTGAAGCTGCCGCTTCTGCTGTCGTCTCTTCTGGTGCTGCTGCATTGCCGGCTTCCTCTGGTTACTCTGCCTCCTCCTCTTCCCCCTCCTGGGGCTTTCTGGTGCTTTGGGAATCAGCACCGCACGCACTGCTCTTCTGTCTAATTGGGTTTGCAGCTTCCTGGCCGCTTCCCTCCTGCAACCTTCCCATGCTCTCAGAGGTGAGGCAGCTTCACCTTGACTAGAGCAGCCTATTGCGGAAATCCCTTATAATAATCACTTCTATGCATAGCAAATCATTAATATGCAGTGGCGCAAGCACAAGCACAAGCACAAGCACTAGCTGATTTAGGTGCTTCTATGACCTTTTATCCGACTAACCTCTATCAGACTCGGTTTCAGTCAGGCCCTCAAATTGGCGTTGTACCATTCTAAACCGCATGAAACCACCTCATGTTTGCCACTGCACAGCAGTACGCGTCTGATACGAGGTGTGTGAAAAAAGGTCGTAGAAACGCTTTCGCACACCACCCCTCCCCCCCCCCTGTGCAGCAGACATGGCTCTGGGGCGCCTGTCAGCCGTGTTAGGAGGGCCAGCAGTGGGGCTGACAGCCCTTGAGGTACCCCCAAAAGCTGCTCCTTTCTTCCCCTTCTTCCTCCCTCCCCCTCTCCAGGTGGTGCCGTCTCGCCTGCGCACCACAGCCTATGCAGCAGACATCGGCACTAGGGCGTCTATCAACCGCTTTTGGAGAGCCAGCAGTGAGGCTAGCAGCCTTTTAAGGTCCCAAAGGGGTGCCTAGAAAACCTGATTTCCCTTTTTCGCCCGTCCTGCCCTCTCCTCCCCCTCGCTAGGTGGTGCCCTCTCGCCTGTGCACCACAGCCTATGCAGCAGACATGGCACTAGGGCGTCTATCAGCCGCATTCGGAGGGCCAGCAGTGGGGCTAGCAGCCATTCACCTGTACGGATTCTCCACTACTGCTGCTTCCGCCGCCTTGGCTGGTCGTTCCGGGGTGGCCTTAGCTGCTGCTACTTCCGCTCTCGAAGCCACTGGGTCTGCTTCATCCGCTGCAGCGGCAGGAGCAGCAGCAGCCACAGCAGGTGGGGTGGAAGCAGGGGTGGTAGGGGATGTACTGGGAGCAGGTGGGGCAGGCTTTACAGGTCTGGCAGCTTCAGCAGCAGCAGCTGCTGCTGCAAATGCAAAGGCGTTAGCCAAGGGCTTGTTTCTGGCGATAGCGGTTCCGTATGCGGTGAATGTGATGCTGATTGCTGCCTGCTTCTGGGCATATCCCGAGGACCGGAAGCATGCGTCGGTGGCCAATTGGGTGGATGCCTCTAGTGGGGCTGGTGCAAGCAGTGCTGGTGGTGGTGGTGGTGGTGTTCCTGCTGGTGCTGAGTCTGGTGATGCTGATGTGACAAGGACGGAAGGCAGGAAGGCTGGCAAGGCCGGGAAGGGTGAGATGGCAGACAAGGGGGAACATTGTGAGGTCTATGTGCGTGACGGTGTGGGTGGTGGTGCTACGCGGCAAGGGAGACCAGAGCATTATCAGCAACTGGAGATGCAGCTACAACAGCAGAGGCTACGGAGGAAAATGGCACTTGAGCCAGGGTCGAACGAGATGGAAACGGAATCGAGACCATTATTACGACCTCCCAATGTGTAATGAGAGTACCCCCTAATTTAAGATTGTTGTCTGGTGGGGTATTGGAGGCTGCATTTCAATATCACATCATTACTTGAATTAACAGTGGATGCTGGTGAGAAAAAGTGAGGGTACGGTAATACGGTATGTGAATAAGCCCCTGCCTAAAGTCAAATTGAGGGCCCGGCTGGAAGCACACACACCCCCACAGGATTTTAATGCTGCTGACTGGACAAAGCCACGTCACCAGCAGCGACACTCCAGAAGCGAAGGGGAGTGTTGGAAACAACTAATCTAAGCGCCTCTGTCGTGTCGAAATACCAAGACAGAAACGAAACAGATCATATCGAAACATCGGCGAGTCAACCCTCGGAGGTTGAACAACTGCTGGAGGTTTACGCGAAAGTCAAAGGTCAGCGACCTTTGACCTGACAAATACAGCGCGACAGCAAGGACAAACAACTGACTCGCTACTGAGCAGTTGCCCGAGTCGACACTGTATCGAACCGCAACAGCAACAGTAAAACGGTTATTAACCGTATCTTTTCATATTCCCTGTATTCTTATAAAAGCTTGTATCTCATTATTATTAATCAATCAACTTTGCCCTCACACACTAGCGCAAGGTGGTTCACAATCCTTTTATTAAACGCTTCCGCTATTACATCGTCCTACACTTGAATTCTGTCCTGCAAAGATCCTAAGGGCTATCTCAGCCCAACATGGTATGAGAGCAGTCAGGACAAAATCGACTACGATAAAGATATCTACAACGTCACAAGACATGGCAACACAGAAGGAGAGAAGCTCCTCTAACGGCTCTCCCGGTACTACTCCTACTCCACCTCCTACCTCTGGCCTACAGACAGAGGAGGGTACGGCAACAAGGCCAAGAGCAACATCTTCAGAAACTCCCGCAAATCAAGCTGCGGCCTTCGATCCAGACATGATGGAGAAGTTCTTCTCCTTCATGTCCTTCTACGAACAACACCAGCAAGGGGCACCTGCACAGTCAAACAACAGCAACAACAACGCAACACCGATGAGCCTCGACGGTTCATCCTACGCACGTGGAAATCAACAGCAACGGCCTACCTTTGCTCCGTACGAGCCCCAGCGTGGCTCCGTCAGCTTTATGCCACACCCGCAGCCCGCATCTGGACAAGAAAAGACATTGGACGCACTTCAAGTCCAGTCGCAGTTCGCGCACGTCTTAAAACTACAAACGACAAGGCCTTTCGACGGAAATGACTTCTTTACCTGGTCATTCGAGTTCGAGCTAATGATGGAAGGCGCGCAGATCCTTGGCTTCTTCGACGGGTCCCTGCCATATCCAACACACGGCACACAGTTCGATAAGCAGCAGTACACGTATCAGTCAATGATGGCGTGCACAATACTACTGAGAAATATCACTCCAAGTCAACAGCAGAACATACGGTCTTACCGGGGATACGGCAACTCTGCAGAGCTCGCGTACAACCACTTGAAGAACCTGTATCAAGCAACAGACAGCGTAAATCAAAGTCGGTTAATGGTGCAACTGACGACAGTCGAAATGAAACCAGGCGAAAAGGGGATGGCGTATATCAGCCGTTGTCGCGAATTGCGCGACAAACTCCTTCGATGCGGAGGGTCGATTTCAGAAGACACCTTCGTCACAGTCATCATCGGCGGCCTCGGTCCTCAGTGGCGCTCCACCCGCGCCATACTCCGAGCGCATGGAAAGATATCAGAAGCAGCACTCTGCGCCGAAATCCACGCTGAGCAGCAAGATATGGACCTACAAGAAGAACGACACAAAAGGAAGACATCAGTGCCCGAATTCGCATTTCACACTCAACGGCGGTACAACAACAACAACTATCGGCATCAACCGAAAACAGTACCTCCGTTCTGTCACCTTTGCAAGATGTCAGGGCATCCTCGCTCACACTGCCCTAACCGACAACAGTCAGTACCAACGCAGCGGCAGCTTCGGTCTTCAAGCAGTCAAGTTGCCTCAACGCAAGCGAATTCGACATCTCAAGTACAAGTCTCAACAACATCGACGGGACAACCTGCGCAAGGAACAAGAAACATCGTCAGTTGTATGACACGGCTGACCGATTCCTACATCACAGAGTCACCACCATATTACTCACCGGAAGAGCAACTCGACAACAGCACGTCTCGCCGCGAGTCACTTCAACCAAATCCGACCTATGCAGCCATCGCTCAAAGCGAACCGTCCGGAAAAGATACGTGGTTCTTGGACAGCTGCTGTGGACAACATATGTGCTCTTCAGAACGTTTTGTTCAACGTGAACACCAACTTCAACGCGAGGTTGTCATCACCGTCGCCAACAATCAGAACCTGCGCACACGACGACAAGGCGTAGTGCAACTTCAGTCACGAGAGACAAACGTCATACTGCAGATGTCAAAGGTTTTGATAGCAGAAGGACTCGGTTACAACTTACTGAGTGTCAGTCAACTGATGGCGAAGGGCATCCACCTCGAAGCAAATAGTACCACTCAGGAGTTCAAATTATACCACGGAAAAGGTGGTCTCTACATCGGGAAGGCGGTCCTGAAAAACAACGTCTTCGTCCTCGACTTCGTCCCAGATCTTGGCACTGCCGACAGCGACGGGATCGTCACCTTCACCTCTTGGACACATCCACCTGATCTTGACCCTGACTTCAGTCCAGAAGGCTTCTGGTACTCGCACACCATCCCTGAGGCAGAATGAACAAGAGCATTAGCAACAATTCAACACTCGGCAGCAGCAGAGACAACACAGGCAGCAGCAGAAACAACATCGGCAACAGCAAACACAGCATCAGCAGCGGCAGAAACAACAGCAGCAGCAGCAGCAGCAACATCGACGCCAATCGCTGGTCCTTCAACTACACCGGCTCAAGTTGATGATACTCCACCAACTCCCGCGCAACAGCTTCACCCAAAATTAAGAGAAGTACATCGAAGTGCAAACTTCACCGCAAGCTTCTACTCCAACTCCGACTTGTATCGTCGCTCACCCGGACATCGCGCTAGCGAAGACATCTGGCACGCACGAATGGGACATCCAAGCAACACAGTGTTAAATAACACAATCCGAGCAGGAGTACTCGACAAAGATTCACTGCTTCTAACCGATGGAACCGAACTTCGACGAGCTCGTGGAACGTGCTTTACTTGTCCCGAAGCTGACTTACCACATCGACCATTTACTTCTCACCACAACCCCAGCGCACCAGCTTACGCACCACTTGAGAAAGTGTACAGCGACATCCTGTACAATCGCGAACCTGGACAAGGAGCATACAGCTACATAGTCACATTCATCGATGCCGCTACGCGTTACGTTTGGCACCTTAATCTTCCGAGCAAGGACATGACCTTCGAAGCCTTCATCGCTTGGCTCCCAGTAGCAGAACGAGAATCAGGCGTGAAACTCAAAAGCTTCCAGTCTGACGGAGGAGGAGAATACACCTCACAGAGGTTCAAGCAGTTCTTGGCAGAAAAGGGAATCAAGGGGCTCATCTCGCTTCCTTACGCCCATCAACAGCAAGGCGTGGCGGAACGGATGAATCGAACTCTCCATAACACCATGCGCAAATTACTGCATGGCATGCGACTGCCCAATCACCAGTGGCCTGAAGCGATGGACCACGCTGTCATGCTGCACAACTTGCTTTCGTCGTCATCACTGCCGAACAACGCATCACCGCACCTGCTGTGGACAGGAAAACAGGGCAGCACAAAAATGTTAAGGGTTTTCGGATGCATGGTACAGTAACGACCCCCATCTGCACTAGCCGGCCGATTTTCCCAACGCGCACAGTGGGGACTACACCTGGGCATCGAACAAAATTACAACGCGTGGAAGATTTTCGACGTCCACTCCAAAGAAACAGTAGCAGCACGTGACGTCATCTTCTACGAACGACTCACCCTTCCGACATATCTTGCCAACCTGGAAGAAAATCGGGATCCCACAGGTGGCTTCCGTGGTGATCGACACTTCGCCTCGGCAGCAGACGAAGCTGACTGGGACGAGCAGAACGTGGATAACGCCTCAGAAGAAGCAGGACCACTCCCATACTGCTCCGTGCCTATCCCGATAGACGACGAAAATCCTCGCGAAAGTGTCAACACCGAAACTTATTTCGAATTCGCCGACACCAGTTACATTACACCTGCAGAAGTCAACACCAACGAAGCAGAACGCATAGGGCCCAATTTCATACCTGACCAAGAAGCAGGTGACGAAGCAGCTTATCCTGAGGACACAACACTCCCCCGCTACACACAGAGTGGCCTTCAGATACTCGGCCTAGTCACCGCGGTCCACGGCACCGAAACTCCTAAGGAGCCTGCCACAGTTCAGCAGGCTCTGGGGGGGGAACATAGGGAAAAATGGCGTGAAGCCATGGACAAGGAACTCGAAGCACTGAAGGAGCGCAACACCTGGAAAGTGGTCCCTATCGGCGTGGCACGAAACAAGACAATATTCACCGGGAAGTGGGTCTTCCGTGTGAAGACGAAAGCAGACGGTACCATTGACAAGTTCAAGGCACGATGGGTCGTACGCGGCTTCGACCAAGAGTATGGACGTGACTTCACCGAGACATTCGCTCCGGTCAGCCGACACACTTCACTACGGGTTCTTCTCGCGATCGCCGCTATGAAGGAAAAGAAACTGCGGCAAATCGACGTCGCCAGCGCTTTTCTCTACGCACCTATCGACGCAGAAATCTACGTCGAACTCCCACACGGTTCCCATGGAGAGCCCAATCAAGTCTGTCAGCTGCAAAAATCCCTGTACGGGATCAAACAGGCCCCGAGACTATGGCAGCAGTACCTACACGCTCGACTCACTCGCATCGGATTCCGGCAGCTACCTCACGACCAAGGCATGTACCGGCTCACGAAAGGCGACGACTACATTCTATTGATTGTCTACGTAGACGATCTACTCTACATCGGATCGACCGACAACGTTACTACCTGGTTCGAAGGGGAGCTACAAAAGGACCTCACGCTCACAGTATCATCTACCGTCACGCAGTACCTGGGCCTCAACATCCAAGAAGAAGGCGCGATCTACCTCAACGCCGCAAAATATGCCGACACCATCGCCAAACGCTTCGCACTCACGCCAACTACCATCTCCACGCCATACCGCTACACGGCAGGAAGTCACAAGGAAGAATCCGCTCCACTAAAGCCCGCCGGCATACGCAACTACCAGAGAAAGCTGGGATGTCTTCTCTTTGCGGCCGTTACCTGCCGCCCGGACCTATCATACTCCGCAAGTCAACTCGCCACCCACCTCAAAAGGCCTGAAGCTGAACACATGGCGGAACTAGACCGCGCCCTTCACTACCTCGTTAGTACTCCGACGATCGGCCTAATATACTACAAGAGCAAAACTACAACGTCCAAGCTAATCGGATACGTCGACGCCGACCACGCCGGAGATCCCGACAACAGGCGCTCGCGCACAGGCTACATCTACCGCCTCGAGCCTATCGGACCTATTTCATGGCAGTCGAGCAAACAGGAATTAATCGCTCTCTCCCCAGCTGAAGCTGAATATATCGCACTCTGCTCAGCCACCAAGGAAGGACTGTATCTTCGCGAACTTCTGGAGGAAGCGAAGCTGGCCCAGTTACCCAGCTTCTCCTTATTCTGCGACAACCAGTCGGCAATTCGCATAGCCAACAAAAATGGATTCGCAAACAGGACGAAGCATATCGCCCTGCGATATTTCTTCGTGAAGGACGAGATCGAGAAGGGGAGACTTGAGCTGTCTTACTGCCCCACATCCGAGATGGCAGCTGATTACTTGACCAAGAAGCTCGGAAAGTCGAAGTTCGAATATTGCATGCTGCTGACTGGACAAAGCCACGTCACCAGCAGCGACACTCCAGAAGCGAAGGGGAGTGTTGGAAACAACTAATCTAAGCGCCTCTGTCGTG
Organism: Closterium sp. Naga37s-1; assembly: GCA_947471745.1. Taxonomy (NCBI): domain Eukaryota; kingdom Viridiplantae; phylum Streptophyta; class Zygnematophyceae; order Desmidiales; family Closteriaceae; genus Closterium; species Closterium sp. Naga37s-1. The sequence continues at coordinate 3,384,624 of CANJKZ010000163.1, read as the reverse complement.
TCGAAATACCAAGACAGAAACGAAACAGATCATATCGAAACATCGGCGAGTCAACCCTCGGAGGTTGAACAACTGCTGGAGGTTTACGCGAAAGTCTAAGGTCAGCGACCTTTGACCTGACAAATACAGCGCGACAGCAAGGACAAACAGCTGACTCGCTACTGAGCAGTTGCCCGAGTCGACACTGTATCGAACCGCAACAGCAACAGTAAAACGGTTATTAACCGTATCTTTTCATATTCCCTGTATTCTTATAAAAGCTTGTATCTCATTATTAATCAATCAACTTTGCCCTCACACACTAGCGCAAGGTGGTTCACAATCCTTTTATTAAACGCTTCCGCTATTACATCGTCCTACACTTGAATTCTGTCCTGCAAAGATCCTAAGGGCTATCTCAGCCCAACAGTCTGGTGGGGTATTGGAGGCTGCATTTCAATATCACATCATTACTTGAATTAACAGTGGATGCTGGTGAGAAAAAGTGAGGGTACGGTAATACGGTATGTGAATAAGCCCCTGCCTAAAGTCAAATTGAGGGCCCGGCTGGAAGCACACACACCCCCACAGGATTTTCATGGCTGGACTGGAATGCTATTCTTGCTGTTACCTAATGCATACCGTAATTTACGGTCTAAGAGCCTCACTTCTGGGGCTTGAATTATTTAAACTCTGAATGATGAGGAAGGAGAGGTTGAGATGAGAGGAAGGGTGGAAGAGGGATGGAGGGGGTTAATGGAGAGGGGAGGGGAGACAAGAATCTACAGAATTACACGCTGTCCCACTATGACCACCCTCCCCTCCCTTCCCCACGACCCCCCCTCTCCCATCCTCCCCTTCCCCCATTCATCTAAGCAAGGGGGAGTGGAAGGGAAATGATGGTGAGGGCTCCTTATAAGCGGTACAGAAAACACACACGAAACTGTAGGAAGAACGACCTGGAAATTGTAAGAAGCTAACACCTCAACACACGATAATCCATCATATTAGAAGAAGAGAGTATAGAGACCCATGGTCATACAGCAGACAGCAACCCATGGACTGAGTCTTTCCCCTGAGAACCAGAAAGGAGCAGCAATCACAAGCAGGATGGGAGAGGTTGAAACAGGGGGGTCGCAAAATCAATCATTGAATAGAAGAAAACAAAGAGATTCTCTGCTGTACTGAAGTACCGTAGATTTTTTTCCCAAAAATGAAAACCCAAACACGTGCCAACGTTTCAGACATCAGTGAACCAGAGGCATGAATTCTCACCTATTCTTGCTGCTTTCCAAAAAAAGCCACGGAACCTGCATGTTGGATTGGTGACACAAAGAGTGTTAGATTACTTTGCGGCACAAACCAGCGAGGAGTGACTAGCAGATTGTAGGATAATGTGCGATTTTTGGTTGCTCTAAGAGGAAGCTTACCCTGTTTTTTGTTGCAGCAAGTTTGGAAAATGAATCTTCACGTAAGTGCAAGTGCAGATGACCAGCAGCACCACAGAGAGAAAAGCTTGAAAGTCGAAGAGGGCGGACTGCACGTGTACGGGACGGAGGGAAGTAAGGGAGAGGTAAAGGCAGGAGAGAGAGTAAACAACTTACTAATCTACCGGAAAGGTGCCTGGTGTCTACAACAGCCAAACCAGAGCCGTGTAAGGCCATTAAACGTAGGATGCAAGCAATTTCGTGTGCACTGCCATGATCATTTACTGGAAATGCGGATTAGAATGAAGTCCCACGAGGCGTCTGAATATGGAAGCGCATCGAAACGAATCATACGGCTACATGGACAACCCAACAACCGCCAACTCACAGACGATAAGGGTGCAACTCCGTTAATCACGACTCACCATAGCGGCTTGATGGAACGGACCTCGAAGGTTGCGGAATAGAACACCAGCAACTGACGATCGCTACGGAAGCTCAACCTACCACGCCTCAACTAGCTGAAACTGCTTGCAGCAATAGGTAAGCGAATCCAGCAGTCTCTATCTGGAATTAACAAGTAATAACCTGATTTGGCGAAGGGAAGTAAAACTTGTGGCTGTTTCTAAAAAAACATAGTTTCATTCGGTTCTAAAAAAGCGTAGACGTGGATCTCATTCGTTCCTGTCAGAAATCTATTCACTGGAAGGCGTCACGAGCAAGCGAGGAGGTGGTAAATGGATGGCTGACAAAAACAAAACTGCGTAAATGGAACTTTCCATAGATGTAGGGAGAACTTCTGTCAGGTGTCAGCAAATCTGCCAGCGGCTCTGAACATTATTCAATAACAAATTCTCGATATCAATGTAACGCACACTTTTGTACACTCTTTTCATGTTTCATTCCTCGCACATTCGCTCAGTGACCCACTGTGATTCGTCCATACCGTCAGGCCCCGGATAGTAGCACCCCTGGGGGTATAAAAAAACACTGTTTTTTAGGGGGTGCACTTATAATCGAGGAAATTTGTAAGCGACGGCGTTTATAAAATGGCAAAAATGAAATGTATTGTTTTAACATGAAATTGAAGCTTTTTCAAAAGAGGATTCAATCCACATCTAGAACGTTCGTTTCCGTGCATGAAAACTGCGTGAAATGGCCAACAAGGCGTGGAATCACGCCCATCACGCCTTGCTGGTTTGGCCAGATTCATCGAACATGAATCTGGCCCATGCTAGCGCACACGTAGTTTCGGGTGCGACTGCCCAATCAGGGTCGCATGCCGTGCCAGGCACGACCCTGTACAACCACGCAATTGGCATCCCCGGCAAGATTCCACTCCACCGAGGCAGTGACCTCACCACCTCAGCTCCTCTGCGGGGGGATCTTGACAGTTTTCCCCCTTTCCCTGCAGAGGAACCCGGGCCGCGAAGTTGGAGGGGTATCTTGCGAGGGTTTCAAACGAGGCTCATTCGCTTCGTTTTGTTCAGTTTTATTGTTTTCCCTCGGCCTGCCTAGGCCAGGGCTCTTGCTAGGATCTGAGGGCGTCTGATTCTGTCAGACGGGTCCCCCAGGCAAAACAATTGTTTTGTCTGATCTAGATTGGAAAATCAGATGGATATAAAAAAATGAGTCTGAAAATCAGACCATCAGACCAAAATGGTATGATAACGAGAGCCCTGGCCTAGGCCATGGCGGGCCTTCCAGGCACTCACTTCCTATTTAGCCGTCGACCTGTTGTTGGCAACACTCGCGAGTACTCTCAGTGGCAGAGTCGTCGCCCAGCGCCTCCTGCTCCTCCAGCGCCTCCTGCTCCTCCAGCGCCTCCTGCTCCTCCTGCTCTGTCAAACATATGTATAGCTATGTTATATTTTGGGTAGGCTTAGTGGGGTACACATTGTAGGGTACAACCCCTTAGGTCAATTTTCTTTTGTACCACCATCTCGATAGTCGACACTCAACCATGCCTAACTTCTAAGATGGTATCTAGAGCATAGGTCGTTAGGACCTAAGATTAGGGCCCACCGATTACTGCATTACTTCGTCTGCCTTGCCTGCTGCCCGCGCGCGCCTCGGCTACACGCGCGCGGCCTCTTTTTTTTTCCGTGCGCGCCACTTAAGAAGCCCGCGCGTAGCCCGTTTTCGGCCCCGCGCGCCACGTCAGCCACCCGCGCAGCCTGCCGTCGGCCCGCGCGCCGTGTAAGCCGCCCGTGCGCACCTGCTTAGGTCCTGCGCGCCGCGTCCGTGTAGCCCGTTTTAGGCCCCACGCGCCGTGTAGCCCGTTTTAGGCCCCACGCGCCGTGTAGCCCGTTTTAGGCCCCACACGCCGCGCCAGCCGCCCACGCAGCCTGCTGCCAGCCCGCGCGTCGCCACGAGCAGCCTGCAGCTGCGCGCGCTGCCAGTAGCCACGTGCAACCTGCAGCCTCGTGCAGCAAGCCGCCACACGCAGCCAGCAGTCCCACGCAGCCCTCAGGCCGCTCTTGCCTGCTGCCTACCTGCTGCCTGCCTGCCTGCCTGCTTGCTGCCTGCTGCCGCCTGCCTGCTTGCTGCCTGCTGCCGCCTGCCTGCAGCCTGCCTGCTGCCTACCTGCTGCCTGCCTGCTTGCTGCCTGCTGCCGCCTGCCTGCAGCCTGCCTGCTGCCTGCCTGCTGCCTGCCTACTGCTTGCTGCCTACTGCCGCCTGCCTGCTTGCTGCCTGCTGCCGCCTGCCTGCAGCCTGCCTGCTGCCTGCCTGCTGCCTGCCTACTGCTTTCTGCCTGCTGCCGCCTGCCTGCAGCCTACCTGCTGCCTGCCTGCTGCCTGCCTACTGCTTGCTGCCTGCTGCCGCCTGCCTGCCGCCTGCCTGCCTGCCTGCAGCCTACCTGCTGCCTGCCTACTGCTTGCTGCCTGCTGCCGCCTGCCTGCTTGCTGCCTGCTGCTGCCTGCCTGCTACCTGCCAGCTGCCTGCCTACTGCTTGCTGCCTGCTGCCGCCTGCCTGCTTGCTGCCTGCTGCCGCCTGCCTGCCTGCCTGCTTGCTGCCTGCTGCCTGCCTGCTGCCAGCCTGCTGCTTGCTGCCTGCTGCCGCCTGCCTGCTTGCTGCCTGCTGCCGCCTGCCTGCGAATATGGCGACGCCTAACGTTCTAGCGTTCGAGCCCGACGGACGTCCCATCGAGTTCACTGCGTGGTTAGACGATCTCCAGCTGTTCCTTCTGACTGATGCCAAAGAGGGCGTTTCCCTGTTTGATTACGTCTCTGGCACTGCCGTTACTCCTGCTGCTGATGCTCCTGCTCTAGAACGTTCCCAGTGGCAGACCCGTGATGCTGCTGCACGCCTAGCTATTAGGAACCACCTGCCGATTACTGAGCGAGCGCATTTCAGCCAGCACAGAACTGCTAAGACACTGTACGACGCTGTAGTTGCGCGCTACTCCTCCCCGGCCACTGCAGCCATAGGTCGACTCATGCTACCGTACCTGTTCCCCGATCTTTCCTCGTTCACCACTGCTGAGGACCTAGTTTCTCACCTGCGCGCTACTGACTCTCGCTTTCGTGCCGCCCTTTCAGCCGAGTTCTGCGCCGCAAACCCCCCCCCCGATGTACTTCACTCTCTATTTCCTCGTCACCCGCCTCCCTGACACTCTTAGCTCTGTCAGGGACCACTTCCTAGCGCTAGACCCCACCACTCTCACTGTCGACGACTTCGAGAAGCACCTCCTCGCAGCAGAGAAGAACATCCTCGCTGTAGGTGCTGCTCGTGGCACCCCTCACTCTCCCCTCTTTGAGGGGTGCTCCCCCTCCCCTCTCACCCCCTCCTACGCCTCCGCAGCTGCTGCTCACGACTACCTTGGTGCTGAGGGGGTCGGAGCTGCTTCCGCTCCTAGTGGGAAGCGTCGCAGCGGCAGGGGCGGCAGGGGTGGCAGGGGCGGTGGGGGTGGCGGTGGAGGTGGCGGTGGTGCAGGCGGCGGGGGAGGTGGAGGTGGTGGGGGTGGTCGTGGGGGTGGAGGCGGTGGAGGTGGTGGTGGGGGCGGCGGAGGCACTGGGAGCGGTGGAGGGGGCAGCAGCGGCGGTGGGGGAGGAGGGGGCGGTAGTGGCATTGGTGGTCAGGGCCAGCAGCAGCCGCAGCAGCAGCAGCAGCAGCAGCCGCAGCAGCAGCAGCAGCAGCAGCATCAGCGTCAGCGCCAGACCCCCACTTCCCAGCAGCTTCTTGACTGGTATGCCGGGCGTGGGGCTTCTGGGGGTCCTGGTCGCTGCCCCTATATCATCCGCACAGGTCCCCGCGCTGGTCGCCAGTGCACAGGTTTTCACACTGAGCAGCGCTGCTTCGCTCGGCTTAGCGACGCCTGGCGCACCAAGTTTCCTGATGCTACTGAGTTCCCCAACTGGGCAGACTTGCTTAGACGTGATGTACCTATCTTTGATCTTGACTATGAGGCAATTCTTGCTGCTATGTATGCCTTGTCTGTTAGTGCTAAGGGTGACTGCTACTTGTGTGTGCCGCCGGATCCTGGTATAGCCCCTGGTATAGCCCCTGCAGCACTAGGTGCTTGTGAGTCTGCTCCCCTTGGTACTGTGCCTGCACAGGCTTTGCACACATTTACACTTGACTCTGGTGCTTCCCGCTGTTTCTTTCGCGACAGTACCACAGTCACTCCCCTCCCTGCACCTGTTCCTGTCTCACTGGCTGACCCCTCTGGGGGCCCAGTGCTTGCACGGTCTTCCAGTGTGCTTCCGTGTCCGGCGGTCCCGTCTGGTGAGCTGTCTGGTCTCCACCTCCCCTCGTTCTCTACAAACTTGGTGAGTAACGCTGTCCTCCAGGATGCGGGGGTTGACACCTTCACCCCTGGTCGGCAGCGTGTGGCGATTTGCACGTGCTCCCAGACTGGTCGCCACCTGGCCACGTTCGCTCGTGCGCCAGGGTCCAGTCTCTACACCCTCACCACTGCGTCACGCTCCACCCCTTTGTCTCCCCAGTTGCACGACACTCTCCTGTGGCACCACCGCCTTGGTCACCCCTCCCTGCCTCGCCTATGCAGCATGCACTCCCGCTTCCTGGTTTCTGGTCTTCCCAGGTCTCTGCCTCCCCTCCCTCCCTCGCCTGCACCGCCCTGCATTCCCTGCGTCGAGGGGCGGCAGCGCGCCGCTCCTCACTCCTCCTCGTTCCCTCCCACAGAGGCTCCACTGCAGACTCTCCACCTGTGTGGGGCCCAGCCCGCGTCCGTGGACAGGGCCACGAGCGGTACTTCCTGCTGGTTGTCGACGACTACACGCGCTACACCACGGTCTTCCCCTTGCAGCGCAAGGCGGATGTCCCTGATGTTTTGATCCCCTGGATCCGCGCTACTCGTCTCCAGCTCCGCGAGCGGTTCCAGTCGGACTTTCCTGTCCTGCGTCTGCACTCTGACAGAGGTGGTGAGTTCTCCTCAGACCTCTTGGCAGCCTTCTGTGCGGAGCACGGCATCCGCCAGACTTTCACGCTTCCGGCCTCTCCGCAGCAGAATGGGGTTGCTGAGCGCCGCATTGGCTTAGTCATGGAGGTCGCTCGTACCTCCATGATCCATGCGGTTGCCCCCCATTTTCTGTGGCCGTTTGCGGTCCGGTACGCCGCGCATCAGCTCAACCTTTGGCCCCGTGTCTCCTTGCCGGAGACCTCGCCCACACTGCTGTGGACGGGGAAGGTTGGCGACGCGTCGCGTTTCCGGGTCTGGGGTGCTCGTGCCTTTGTCCGCGATACCACCGCGGACAAGCTCTCCCCTCGCGCCATTCCTTGCGTCTTCCTTGGCTTTGTCCCTGACGCGCCTGGCTGGCAGTTTTACGACCCCGCCTCGCGCCGTGTCTTTGCGTCTCAGGACGTCACCTTTGACAAGTCCGTCCCCTTTTACCGCCTCTTCCCCTACCGCACTGCTCCTCGCCCCCCCCCGCCGCTCTTTCTCGCCCCAGGTCCTCCCCAGGTAGACCCCCTCCCCGCGCCAGGTCCTGCTCCTTCAGGTGTCTCTCAGGTAGACCCCCCTGCGCCTGCGCCTGTTGAGGTCACTGGTGACTCTGGTCCTGCTGGGAGTGGTGCTGTCCCTGGGGGTGCGGACCTTGGGGGTGCTGAGTCTGGGGACGCTGATCGTGTGGAGCCTGGAGGTGCTGAGCCTGCGCGTGAGGAGCCTGGAGGTGCTGCGTCTCGTGGTACTGCGTCTGGAGGTGCTGCGTCTGGGGGTGCTGAGCCTATGTGTGCGGAGCCTGGGGGTGCTGAGTCTGGGGGTGAGTCGCCCGAGAGTTCTGAGACTGCTGTTACCCGGTCTCCCTGGAGTAGCCGTCTTCGTCCGCGTGTGCCCCTCACCTCCCAGCAGCTGCACGACTGGTACGGTCGCCGTCAGCGTTCCACTTCTGCACCTCAGGGCTCTTCTACTGCAGGTTCTTCTGCTGGTGTCGCTGGTCCCGGAGGTGCTCGTACTGGGAGTACTGGAGCTGCTGGGGCTGGTGGTGGAGCTGCTGGAGGTGCTAGAGGTGCTGGAGCTGCTCGGGGTACTGGAGCTGCTGGAGGTGCTAGTGCTACTGGAGGTGCTGGAGCTGCTGGGGGTGCTGGAGCTGCTGGAGGTACTGGAGCTGGTGGAGGTGCTGGAGCCACTGGGGATGCTGGAGCTGCTGGAGGTGCTGGAGCTGCTGGAGCTGCTGGTGGCACTACTCAGCTACGCCTGTTCTTTGCTCCGCCGTCTCCGTCGTCTCAGCCACCACCTGACTCTGCACTTCGCCAGGTTCTCGGTCTTCCCTCGTCTACTGGTCTTCCGTTACAGCCTGGCTCACCGCTGCCTGCTCCCTCTCCGTACACAGAGCAGCCTGGTGGCCTTGCAGAGCGTCGTGAGCCTGTGTCGCGTCCTGTCTCCCCTGTCAGTTCCGGTCGTCGTGTTCCTCGTCAGTGCCAGCCGGCTGTCTCCGGCCCTCCCTTTGTCGTTCGTCGTCCTTCCTCTCCTTCACCGCGTGTTCCTCTGCCGCCTCCCCCTGCGTCCTCTCTGCCTGTTGCTGCTGACCCTGCGTCTGACCGGTTTCGTGCTGAGCACTCTACTGTCACGCGTCTGCTTGCCACTGTTGTCACTGACCCTTCGTTTGAGTCTGCTGCTGCGTCTGCCTTAGTCACTGAGCTTGTTGCCTTTGCTGCTCACTGTCGTCTAGACTACGCCGCCGGTCTTGTTGCTGAGTCTGCGTCTGTCTGTCCTCCGTCCGTCGGGGGTGAGTGTGCTCTTGGCACGGACGTCCTTGAGGACAGGCAGGAGGACCTTGAGTGTCTTGCAGCCGCTGCGCCTCAGCTCGTATCCATGCTGCTTGCCCCTGAGGGAGATCCGGATGCACCAGACATCCCTACCCCACGCTCTTACGCTGAGGCGATCGCGGGTGAGTACTCCTCTCAGTGGCAGACAGCCATGGATGCAGAGATGGCATCCTGGAAGTCCACAGGCACCTACGTCGACGAGGTTCCCCCTCTTGGGGCGAACATCGTCAGTGGCATGTGGATTTTCAGGGTGAAGCGGCCGCCAGGTTCTCCGCCTGTCTTCAAGGCTCGTTACGTGGCTCGAGGCTTCAGTCAGCGAGAGGGAGTTGACTTCTTCCAGACCTTCTCCCCCACCCCGAAGATGACCACTCTTCGGGTGCTGCTGCACGTTGCCGCTCAGCGTGACTACGAGCTTCACTCTCTTGACTTCAGCACAGCCTTCTTACAGGGCAGCCTGCACGAGGAGATTTGGCTGCGCCGCCCTCCTGGCTTCACTGGGTCGTTCCCTCCTGGTACCCAGTGGAGCCTCCGGCGGCCGGTCTACGGTCTCCGCCAGGCTCCACGTGAGTGGCACGACACACTGAGGACGACACTTGCGGCTCTTGGGTTTGCTCCGTCGACTGCTGACCCGTCGCTGTTTTTGCGCACCGACACTTCGCTGCCGCCGTTCTACGTTCTCGTGTACGTGGACGACTTGGTCTTTGCCACTGCTGACACTGAGGCTCTCGCCCTGGTGAAGTCGGAGCTGCAGAAGAGACACACGTGCACAGACCTGGGTGAACTGCGCAGCTACCTTGGCTTGCAGATCACCCGGGACAGAGCACGCCGCACCATCACACTGACTCAGTCACACATGGTGCAGCAGGTCCTTCAGCGCTTTGGTTTCACCTGGTCCTCAGCACAGGCCACTCCTCTGGCTACAGGTCACTCGCTCTCAGCTCCACCTTCGGACGAGTCCGTAGAGCCGAGTGGTCCTTACCCAGAGTTAGTGGGCTGCCTCATGTACCTGATGACTTGCACTCGTCCTGACCTTGCGTACCCTCTTGGCCTTCTGGCTCGCTACGTGGCTCCTGGTCGGCACCGAAAGGTGCACATGGATGCTGCCAAGAGGGTACTACGCTACTTGTGCAGTACATCGGGCATGGGGCTCGTGCTTGGAGGACGGGGTGACGTTGTCCTCACTGGTCACTCGGACGCCTCTTGGGTTGACGACCAGGCTACGCAGCGGTCGTCACAGGGTTACACCTTCAGCCTTGGCTCTGGTTCAGTTTCTTGGCGTTCTACACGCTCGTCTTCAGTTCTCGGCTCCAGTTGTGAGGCCGAGATCTACGCCACAGCCATGGCTGCACAGGAGCTTCGCTGGCTCACCTACCTGCTGACTGACTTGGGAGAGCGGCCTCGTTCTCCTCCAGTGCTGTACGTCGACAACAAGGCCGCCATTGCCTTGTGTCAGGAGCACAGACTGGAGCACAGAACGAAGCACATCGCTCTCCGTTACTTTCTTGCTCGAGAGCTGCAGCAGCGTGGCCAGCTTCGTCTTACCTACGTGGCCACTCGGGCCAACACTGCTGATATATTCACCAAGGCACTTCTGCCTGGTGATCATCAGCGTTTCTGCACTTTGTTAGGCCTTGTGCCCACTCTTCCTCACTTGCTGTAGGCTTTGTTTGTACCATGATTTATATGTATTTCTGCATGCTTGTTCTTGTAGGTAGATTTCACTGTACTGTTGTTGTTACATATATATCTCTGCATGTGGACTGGCCTTGTGGCCTTTCTTGCTTGTGCTCAGACTGCGTGGTGACGTTGTGATCCACCATGAGCTTGCTTTGCACTTCCTGACTGGTCTTGTGACCCTCTGTTCTCCCCCACTCTGCCTATGGGGGTGTGTCAAACATATGTATAGCTATGTTATATTTTGGGTAGGCTTAGTGGGGTACACATTGTAGGGTACAACCCCTTAGGTCAATTTTCTTTTGTACCACCATCTCGATAGTCGACACTCAACCATGCCTAACTTCTAAGATGCTCCTCCTGCTCCTCCTGCACCTCCTGCTCCTCCCGCTCCGCCTATCGTCGTCGTCAACGGTCGGCCCGTTCTACAGCTCCTCCCTCGCGGTTACTCAGCTTTCGACGCGTACATCTCCGAGCCCGAGCGCAGCGGCGACGATGAAACCGGCCCCAGTATGTCGCCACGCTGGGGAGACGCGGAAGACTGCCCGTATGACGAATCCGCCACTGGTGCTGAAGACGATGTTGAGTGGTGGGCGGCCGACGGTCTTCCCGAGGACCTACCTGTCCCTAGTTTCCCCCCGCCGAATAAGAAACGGCCCCACCCCTCCAAACAGAATCGTGATGCCAGCCCCCCGTCCCCCAGGAGCAAGCCTTCAACGCACAAGCGCAACTCCTACACTTCCCAGGAGAAGCTGCAGTGGATTGCAAAGTTGGAGTCCGGAGCTGTGAGTGTGCGGAGAATGTCCCGCGACACTGGTATCTCCCGAAAGTCCCTGTCAGAGTAGAAGTCACGGAAGGGTGAGCTGGAAGGTGCGCATGGGGCTTGCAAGCGCCTTCACGGGCGTGGTCGTGCGTCGTGGTACCGCGACATGGAGATCGAGGTGTACTCACGTGTTCTTGCCCACCGGAAAAGGTGTCTCGCCGTGTCCGTCGGCCGATTGAAGAAGTGGTCACATGATGTGATGAAGGTCCTGCATCCTGAGGTAAAGTGGGCTGGATCTCAGAGGTGGACTGAGCGTTTTCGACGGCGCTGGAACCTCACTACCCGAGCGAAGACCAGAGTCGGCCAGAAGCTGTCGTTGTCACAAACAAGAAGTAGGCAAAGTTTAGGTTAAGGGCCTAGGCTTAGAAGCCTAGGCCATGGGAGTCGAGGTGGTTGTGCCAAGTCGAGAGAGTCGAGAGAGGAGAATGAATTCACTATAGGTTTGCAAGAACATATAGCAAATGAACAAAGAAGGTGCACCACCTAACAAATTTTATAATAACTACACTAACTACAGCTACAGGCAGTTACAGATATATTCTAACACTCCCCCATAACTGCCAGAAGCAGGAGTCTGTGCAGCGACACAACCTGGATGGGTACACCACGAACTGAGAAAACAGCAACAGCAGGCAACAGGCAAGGCTACAAAGCAGGTACAGCAGCAAAGGGGGGGGGCAGGCACTCCTGCCACCCCTTTACTCTCCTCCCCCCCCCCCCACCTCAGAGGGACGGGGGCTGGATGTCTCACACCCGCCACCCCAATGCCACTCCCCTGGCTCCCCCACACCCTCACACCCTCCCCCCAGCGGCAGCTGCAGCAGTGGGAACGAAAGGAGGAGGAGGGGAAGGGAAGCACACCACCCATCACCCCCATACCCGCCACCTCCATACCCTCCCCCCCACGGCTGCACGCGCAGCAGGAAGAAGGAGGAGGGGGGGGGGGGGGGGGGGGGTGGCGGGGAAGAAGCCGCCCCACAGCCACAGAGGGGTGGCGCACAAGGAAGGGCAGGCGCGGGTAGGGTAGGGGCGGCTGCACCGAGTGCAGGCGCATGTGAGGCACGGGCGGCTGCACCGAGTGCAGGCGCTGGTGATGAAGAGGCGCCGTCGCGGGCGCCAGGGGCGGGTCCGCAGCGGCCCAGGGCACCGTCGCGGGCGCCAGGGGCGGGTCCGCGGCGGCTCAGGCCACCGTCACGGGCGCCAGGGGCGGGTCCGCGGCGGCGCAAGGCACCGTCGCGGGCGCCAGGGGCGGGTCCGCGGCGGCTCAGGACACCGTCGCGGGCGCCAGGGGCGGGTCCGCGGCGGCTCAGGACACCGTCGCGGGCGCCAGGGGCGGGTCCGCGGCGGCTCAAGGCACCGTCGCGGGCGCCAGGGGCGGGTCCGCGGCGGCTCAGGGCATCGTCGCGCGCCACGGGGCGCACGACGGGCAGGCAGGCAGTCAGACGCCGCGCGCCCGGGGCGCACGGCGGGCAGAAAACCGCCGTGCGCCCCGAGCACACGGCGGGCAGAAAATCGCCGCGCGCCCTAGGCGCGCGGCAGGACGACATGTAGCGGAAGCAAAATGGTGGGCCCGTTAAGGAAGGCAGCAGGAAGGTTCCTGCTCTGAATACCATGTCACAAACAAGAAGTAGGCAAAGTTTAGGTTAAGGGCCTAGGCTTAGAAGCCTAGGCCATGGGAGTCGAGGTGGTTGTGCCAAGTCGAGAGAGTCGAGAGAGGAGAATGAATTCACTATAGGTTCACTACAGCTACAGGCAGTTACAGATATATTCTAACAGTCGTCTGGTGAGACGGTGTTTGTGCTGTCGCTCTCGTTTATGGCTGCTTACGACCTTCGAAATTCTAATTTACTTCTTTTGTTTGTCTCTCCCACCCTTCCCTTGCAGAGTGTGAGACACAGGTGCAGAACTTCTGGAAGTTCGTGCGACACTCCCGCCGTCAGTACGGCATCGACAACCGCTGGATTATTAATGCCGATCAAACGCCACTCTGGCTCGAGATGCCAGCTGAACGCACGGTCGAGGAGGTGGGGATCCGCTCCGTGCCCATCCGCAGCGGCGGCTATCAAAAAGAACGCGTGACGGTGATGCTCGCATGCACCGCCAGCGGCGAGAAGCTCAAGCCTTGGGTCTTCTTTAAGCGCAAGACAATTCCTAAGGGGAATTTCCCCTCCGGTAAGCCGAGCAGCTTGTGCAGTGACGGTGTCATTTACATGTGATTTTTTTTTTTTTTTTTTATGTCTGATGCTAATCTGTCCGTGCGCCTTGTTCGGATGTGCAGATGTTGTGGTCGCCGTACATCCCAAAGGTTGGATGGACGCTGACGGCGTCCTCGCGTGGCTCGACGGGACGGTGAACCCGTATGTCAACCCCAGGTTCGGAGTACGCGGCAGGAAAGTGATGTTGGTTCTTGACTCCTACCGCGGGCACCTCACTGATGCTGTGAAGGCGAAATTCGGAGAGCTGAACATCGTCCCCACCGTCATACCAGCTGGCTGCACCTCTGAGATCCAGCCTCTTGACGTCGCGGTGAACCGCTCATTCAAAGCAGCAGTCCGCCAACTGTACCAGGAGTGGTTCGAGAGCGAGGGGGTCGACTGCCTGACCGAAAGAGGTGAGCTCAATCTCAACGTGTACGATGTGTCTGCTTAGACTGTTTCCACCCTGTTCTGATTGCTGTAGTGTTTCCATGTGTGGCAGGCAACATCCGCAAGCCACCTCCAGAGCTGACGCTCAAGTGGATCTCCAAGGCCTGGAAGGCCGTGCCCAAGGAGTTGATTCAGCGCTCGTTTCTCACACGTGGCATCAGCAACGCCTGTCAGAGGTCCACTGGTGATCCCCGATTGATCATAGGGAAGGGTTACAGGCTCGTTGTCCTGGGGGGTTATGGGCGCACTGACCCGCTACTTAACAAGCCCTTTTATCCCAGTGGTCTAGTGACTGGGATTCTGACATGTTATCAGAGCGAAGGTCTCGGGTTCGAATCCCAGTATGTGCACTTCGGGCATGTTAGAATATATATGTAACTGCCTGTAGCTGTAGTTTAGTGTAGTTATTATAAACTGTTGGTGGTGCACCTTCTTTGCATGCTCTGTTTGCTATATGTACCCTAGTGCTATAGTGAACATCATTCCCATTCTCGGCACAACTTTCTCGACTTCCCCTTGGCCTAGGCTACTAAGCCTAGGCCCTACCTAAACTTAACTACCACTTGTGCTCCTATCTCAACATGGAATCAGAGCCTGTTAAGTCCAGGCCTGTGGGCCCGCCTCACGCTTCCGCTGCTGTTTTTCCGGTCGCGCGCCTCGGGCGCGTGGCGATTTTCGTCCTGTCCCGCGCCCGGGTGGCGCGTGACATATTTTCTGCCCGTCGCGCGCCCCGTGGCACGCGACGGTGCCCTGCCCGTCGCGCGCCCCGTGGCACGCGACGGTGCCCTGCCCGTCGTGCGCCCCGTGGCACGCGACGGTGCCCTAAACTGCCCGTCGCGTGCCCCGTGGTGCGCGACGGTGCCCTGAGCCGCCGCGGACCCGCCCCTGGCGCCCGCGGCGGTGCCCCTGCCTCACCCGCGCCTGCACTCGCTGCAGCCGCCCCTGCACCACCCAGCGCCTGCCCTTGGAGCAGCCGCCCCCGCTCCTGCACTCGGTGCAGCCGCCTCTGCCTCACCCCGCGCCTGCACTCGCTGCAGCCGCCCCTGACCTACCCGCGCCGACCCTCTGTAGCCGCTCTGCGGCTTTCTCCCCGCCCACCCCCTCCTCCTTCGTCTCCCTGCAGCCGTGGGGGGGAGGGTATGGGGGTGGCGGGTGTGGGGGTGATGGGTGGTGTGCTTCCCTTCCCCTCCTCCTCCTTTCGTTCCCACTGCTGCAGCTGCCGCTGGGGGGGAGGGTGTGAGGGTGTGGGGGAGCCGGGGGAGTGGCACTGGGGTGGCGGGTGTGAGACCAACCAGCAGCCGTCCCTCCACCTCTCCTCTCTTCCCCCCTCTACTGCTCCTGCAGCAGTGTGGGGGGGAGGGGGAGGGGGAGGGTGAGGAGATGGAGGGGGTGACCAGCCAGAGCCAGCCCGCCTCCTCACTCTCCCTGCTGCCCCTCCTGTGGTCGGGGGGGGAAGAGAGTAAGGGGGTGGCAGGAATGTCTTGCTGTCGCCTGTCCCTTTGCTGCTGTACCTGCTCTGTTACCGTGCCTGCTGTTGCTGTTGCTGGTGTACCCCTGCAGGTTGTGTTCTGCACAAACTCCTGCTGCAGGCAGTTATGGGGGAGTGTTAGAATATATATGTAACTGCCTGTAGCTGTAGTTTAGTGTAGTTATTATAAACTGTTGGTGGTGCACCTTCTTTGCATGCTCTGTTTGCTATATGTACCCTAGTGCTATAGTGAACGTCATTCCCATTCTCGACTTTCTCCTTGGCACAACTTTCTCGACTTCCCCTTGGCCTAGGCTACTAAGCCTAGGCCCTACCTAAACTTAACTACCACTTGTGCTCCTATCTTGACAGGGCATCCCAGTGCGGGGGGGTGTCAGAGGTCCACTGGTGATCCCCGATTGATCATAGGGAAGGGTTACAGGCTCGTTGTCCTGGGGGGTTATGGGCGCACTGACCCGCTGCTTAACAAGCCCTTTTATTCCAGTGGTCTAGTGACTGAGATTCTGACAACGCCCTGGATGGGTCCCAGGCAGGGCTGACGTTTCATTTTAAGCCTCCCTGATTCCGGGGAAAATTTTCCCCCTCTATTATGGGTGCACATTTTCCAGAAAAGCAGTACCCTGATTGCTCAGGGTTGTAAAGTAGTTAACACTGATTGTTCAGGGTCGAGAACTGAACATCAGAGTAGTAACGCGCGCTTTGTTACCGGGGAAAATATCCCCACTCTCCATAAAGTATGCGCGCTGTGTTTCCTGCTGGCTGTACACTCGACTGATTTGTGCAGGGCGGGTGTGATTGACCTATCTGGTGTGCGAGTGTAACGTTTCCCTGTCTTATTACCATGCCCAATTGGATCTCTTCAGCTGGCATGCATCAGACACGCTGCGACTGTAGTTAGTCACCCTCAGAGGCGTTCCTTCTGGAGCGAGTGTACCGATCGAACGGACGAGTCACACCTGTTTGAGTCACAGATTTCTGCTGTCAGAGCCTATTTCGACCAATCCCAGCAAAGTATATCTGACATTGCAGATTCACGCGATCTCGATGGTAGGTGTATCAGAACGAAGTTTCAAAGAAACTTCGTCTCGATAAAGCGGGAAGGGGGGGGATTACGCACATGTGGGGGGATCACTGCGATCAATCCAAGGCGGGGTCATCGGAAGGAAACTTCCGAGAAACTTCCTCTCGATAAGTCAGGGTCCACACAGTCGATACTCTGTTAAGTCAGGGTCCACTAACAGCCTAGTCTATTACACTGTACTCAAAATCAGGGATAGCTAAACTATTACTCTGATTGGATCAGGGCTGGAAATTCAATAACTCTGAAATTTCAGTCTCCACGAAGTGGAAAGCCTGAAATCACCCTGAAATCAGGGTAATTACCCTGATAAAATCAGCCCTGCTCCCAGGACAATCTCTGCATGCAGCACCGGCGGGACGCCGTCAAGGGTGAAGTAGAACTTGACGACGAGATTGCAGCAGATGGATTCTGCTGCAACAACGTAGAGGAGCCAGAGTCGGACGGGGAGACCGACAAAGATGGCTCCGCCACTGTTGATGGTGATGCATAGGATGCTAGGAAGAATAGAAATTAGAGAAGATCTGTGAATGTTGCGGTAAACTTTCAGTAGGATTTAGTAGTAGAATTGGAAAAATATTATGTTGTAGTGAAAATAGCTCGTAAAAGATAGGATAATAATAGTCGAATTAAAAAAGGGAAGCACTTATAATGTGTAATAATACAGGGGTGCGCTTATAATCCGTAAGCCTCCAGGGGTGCGCTTATAATCGAGGAACCGGATATAAGCGCCATCACCCTTTTACAACCGCCGGCGCTTATCCGAGGCCTGCGCTTCTATCCGGGGCCTTACGGTAGCCTCAAATGTGAAGCAGAGAAATGTACATTTATGAAAAATCCACTGAATATCACATGACAGAAACTGAGCTAAAGTTAGAATGTATGTTCCCAAGCTGCGCATCAAGCACCATACAAGGTAGACAACTTGGTGGCAAATGCATGGCTGTTTGTGTCTCGAGCAAAAGGCCGAAGGCAGACCGGCCATAAGGTCCCTCCTACAGCATGCTGCTGCACATCTAAGCCAGGTCAGCCCTGCAATCAGTTGCATTTGCTTATAAACCACCACCGAACCAAATCCCCTTCCCATGTTTCTCTCAACATACCGTAAGACCTCACACCAAACACTCACAAGATCCATCACAGACAGCCTCAATCCACAAGCCGCTTGGAGAGTATGGCATGGACAAGGGAAAAGGCCGATTCATGGGCAAATTTCAGGAGTAGAGGCCCCGGGCTTGCTGCTTCTGCCTCAAAGCAGACTGTCCTTTCTACTCATAGGCATCTCCATTCCCCTTTATTTATTTTCAACATCGGCAGAGTTCAAGGCATCTCCTGCACCGTTCTCCGATCCCCTGCCCGAAACCAGAGCCTTGGTACTCGAGGCCTCCTCATAAGCTGTGACCCAGGGAGGAGAAAAACACACAAAGGCCAAGAAATGAGGGAACAAGAACAGAACCAGGGGTTGGACAGAAGGAGCAAAGGCTGAGGAGGAGGGGGGGACGAGCAGGGTGGGTGGGGCGGGGAGGAGAAGACGAAAACAGACCCGTGCAAGCAACACAGTCTCAACCGAAGCCCCGACAGCACACACACCCGCCTCCCCAACAATGCCCAAACACAAGCAACGCCCATCCCCTGCCCTCCTGTCCCCACCACCTACCGCCATCCTCCTCCACAGCAGCAGCGGGGGCCCCCGAAGCCCCGGCAGCGGAACCAGAGCGAGCCATGGAGCCCTGACGGCTGGTGCTGGCGCTGGTGCTGGCACGGGACTTCTTGCGACGCAGACGCATCCAGCGCGGTGGCTTGATGTGCTGCATGAAGTCCAGCATGGGCGTCTTGGCCACCGGGATGAACTTGCCAATCAACGCCAGCGGCCAACTGCAGGATGGTGGGGTGAGGTAGGTGGTGGTGGAGTGGAAAGAGGTGAGGAGGAGTTTGGTGTGGTGTGGTGAGGATGACATGAGAGCAGGAGGGACTGGGCGGTTTTGTGAGGAAGCTGAAAGGAATGTTTGGTGGTGATACAGAGGGAGGGAGGGAGTGAGTGAGTGTGTGTGTGTGTGAGAGTGAGTGAGTGAGTGAGTGTGTGTGTGTGTGTGTGTGTGTGAGAGTGAGTGAGTGAGAGTGAGTGAGAGTGAGTGAGAGTGAGTGAGTGAGTGAGTGAGTGAGTGAGTGAGTGAGAGTGTGCGTGCGTGCGTGCGTGCGTGCGAGAGAGAGAGAGAGAGAGAGAGAGAGAGAGAGAGAGAGAGAGAGAGAGAGAGAGAGAGAGGGAGAGAGACAAGAGGAGAGGCAGGTCACCTGACAAAGCCGATGCCAACACAGATGAACCACTGGGTGACGGTGAGTGAGGTGGTCTTGGCAAAGTTGTGCAAGAACTCCACAATGATGATCTGCCCAGGGGCAACGGGGTTGAAGAGCAGGGGGTGGTGGAAGGGGGGGAAAAGGAAGGGGGAACGGGGGGGAGGGTGTGGAGCGGAGGAGGGGCGGAGGGATAGAGGTACAGATAAAAAGGATTAATGGTTGGTAGGATATTGAGGGAGGGGAGGGAGGTAGGGAAGGGAGGAGGTCGGTAGGAAAATATTGCAAGTTACAATGTGCAGGAAAAGCCAATGGTACAGCAACGGCACTAGCAAAACACGGCTGCATGCAAGCATGGATGAGTAGGTGCATGACTCTCCACACGCTCGTGAACCTGCATGGAGCACGGACTGCTGCTGTGCTGTGCTCGTGTGGGCACAGCAGCAGTGTGGGAAAGAAGCACTTGGGTGGCTCACTTGGAAGCCTAAGCTGACGACGAGCACGAGGATGAAGAGCGGGTTCTTGTGTAGCCCTTCAAAGATGTTGAGCTTGTCTGGCTTGCGCGCATTCACCTCATTGAACAGCTGCTCTCACTCGCACACACAGTCATACAGGTGCACATACACATGCGCGCGCACACAGACGCACAAACATGCGGGGGAGGAGGAGGGGGGGGGAACAGGACGCAAACACGATGCCTTAAGCAGCAGGACAAAGCAGCGCACAGCACGGGCAATGGTGGGGGGCACAGGAACCAGACAGACCTGTCCACTGGAGTAAGGTAACGTGGGGAAGGATGATGGACACACTCCAACCAAGCACAGGTGCAAATGAAGAGGTACAAACAAGGGGGGGACGAATCAAGTGGAGAATCGAGGGGAGGGAGGGTGATGGTAGGGGGAATCGGGTGGAGAATCCAGCGAGATGGATACATGACAGCAGAGAGGACAGAGATGCACGTGACTGCACGGGGCCTGCTGTGTGTGACGTAGGTAGCGTTAAAGGCAGCCTACGGAAGTGGTGAAGGGAAGTTGTGGAAAAAAACGGAAACTTGAATGATCTCAGAGACCGAGAGAGCCAGAGCACACGTGGATGCTCTTGGGCTTGAACCACCGCTGAATCTCGAAAGGCATGCCCTTTCACATCTGAGACAGGGCAGTGCTTTATGACTGCGATGCACGTGAACTCTGCCTGTACAGCTGCTCTCCACATGCTGTGCTGTGCTGTGCTGTGCTGTGCTGTGTTGTGCTGTGCTGTGCTGTGCTGTGCTGTGCTGTGCTGTGCTGTGCTGTGCTGTGCTGTGCTGTGCTGTGCTGTGCTGTGCTGTGCTGTGCTGTGCTGTGCTGTGCAGTGCAGTGCAGTGCTGTGCTGTGCTGTGCTGTGCTGTGCTGTGCTGTGCTGTGCTGTGCAGTGCTGTGCTGTGCTGTGCTGTGCTGTGCAGTGCTGTGCTGTGCTGTGCTGTGCTGTGCTGTGCTGTGCTGTGCTGTGCTGTGCTGTGCTGTGCTGTGCTGTGCTGTGCTGTGCTGTGCTGTGCTGTGCTGTGCTGTGCTGTGCTGTGCTGTGCAGTGCTGTGCTGTGCTGTGCTGTGCTGTGCTGTGCTGTGCAGTGCTGTGCTGTGCTGTGCTGTGCTGTGCTGTGCTGTGCTGTGCTGTGCTGTGCTGTGCTGTGCTGTGCTGTGCTGTGCTGTGCTGTGCTGTGCTGTGCTGTGCTGTGCTGTGCTGTGCTGTGCTGTGCTGTGCTGTGCAAGCGGCACCTAATGCGCGAGCGCACGCACCTGGCAGAAGACGAAGGAGTTGAAGATCATGGTGTTGCGCACAATGGTTGCGTCCGGGTCGTTCTCAATATTGAGAAGCTTGTTGCCCTCGTAGTTGAGCGTCATCAGCACTACCACTTGGTACACAGACTGCATCAACCACAAAGCAAAGGAAACAACCAACAAGGAGGATGGGAGGGAGGGATGTAGGGGTGCGGGAGGGGGGGGGTAGGGAGATCGCACTGATGGGAAAACGATGAGGGTATGGGGAAGGCTAGTGGAGAAACATTGACATAAATGGCAATGGGATAGTGGCAAGAGTGGATCTGATCAGACAGCAAGGTACCATCACGAGTTAACTCAGCCCATCACAGCAGCAGGCAGAAAAGCAGCATCAGGCTAGAGAACACAAGACGCTGTAAAGCCAGCACGCATGCGAGGGTGCGTGTGCGTGTGCATGTGCGTGAGCGTGTGCGTGTGTGTGTGTGGAGGTGGGTGAGTGCGTATGTGTGGGGGTGTGTGAGCGCGTGCAAGGAGCACCTGGATGAAGATGTTGCGCCACATGATGTTGGTGATGAGAGGCGCCCTGGCATGGGTGAGCATGGGTGTGGACGGGTGAGCATGGGTGAGCACGGACAAAGCGCAAGCGACAAGACCTGCATGACAGGGTTACAGGACCCGCATGCACAGAAGTGAAGGAATTTGCACCAGACTAGAGAGGTGCGAGGGAAAAAAAAAAAAAAAAAAAAAAAAACGAGCAGCAGAGCAGTGAAAGTAGAAAAACAGCGAGGGAAGAGTACGGATGCGAGTGAGGGAGCGAGGGAGGGAGGGAGGGTGTGAAGGTTGGGCACGTGCTGTGAGATTCAGGTGCAGACTAACTCAAAAGTTTTGTCCACACAATACCTCATTCACCCCACTCCTCCCTCTCCCCTCACCCGCTTATTTCCCCACTCCCACCACTCTTTCGACTCTCACACACCCCCTCTTGCACCCCACCCCCCCGCCCCCTCCTCCCTCCTTGGCACCCACACCCCCCCCCTGCACTCACTTGCGTCCCACAGGCTTCTGCTCCAGGAGCTCATCAGTGGGTGGCTCTGTGGCGAGGGCCAGCGCTCCCAGCGTGTCCATGATCAGATTCACCCACAGCAACTGCCAGACAAGGGAGGTGAGGCGGATATGGAGGGGGGGTTGGGGCGCGGGAGCGGGGGAAACGGAAAGGGGACCTTTGAGACGCCTCGAAAAGGGGGCTCTGTGGCGAGGGCCAGCGCTCCCAGCGTGTCCATGATGAGGTTCACCCACAGCAACTGTCATGGGGGATGGGCGGAGTGGAAGTGGGAGGGGGAGGGCGCGGGGGAGGGGGGAAAGGAGGAAGAATGGACTTCAGGGGCGCCTCAACGGGCGGCTCTGTGGCGAGGGCCAGCGCTCCCAGCGTGTCCATGATCAGATTCACCCACAGCAACTGTCATGGGGGAGGAGAGGGCGGAGAAGGGGGGAAGTTGGGGGATGGGGGAAGAAGGGGGCGGGGGGGACGGGACGGGAGGAGGGAATAGGAGGACGGGGAATGGGTTGGGGAATGTGAGAGAGGCATAAGAGAGGGAGGGGAGTGGGGGACGGGTGAAATGGAGACAGGGGAGAGCAGAAAGGACTGCTGGGGAGAAAAAGCGGAGAAGGCAGAGGTTGAGTCACCATAGCATGATCGACTTACAGCAACGGCACAGGTGGAGGATGAAAATAAGGATGATGAACAGCACAGCGGTTGGGGAGGCAGAATGAGTGGGTGAACAGGAGGGGGAGGGGGAGGGAGGTGGGTAGATGGGGGATAGAGAGGAAGAGGGTGGAGGGTGGAAAATGGGGAAATTCGGTGGATGCGTGAGTGAGTGGGTGGGTGGGTGGAGGAGGAGGAGGGGGAGGAGGAGGAGGAGGACCCACCTGAACAGCGTTGAGAGGCACGTGTCCGTCAGTGCAGGCAGAGATGAAGTTGATGACCAGCGCTGCTATGTTGACTGTGAGCTGGAACTGGATAAACTTCTGGATATTGGCAAACACTGACCGCCCCCACCGCACCACCTGCAGCACACACACACAGAGAAGGAGAATGAAGGGTTTGACAAAGGATGGAGAGGGGTTTAATAAACACAGGGCGGGAGAGGAACCATGAAATGAGGTGCAGAGAGGAGGTGGGGATTGGAGATCGACGCAGTAACCTGGAGTGAGAGAGAGGGGCAGGAAGAAGAGGATGAAGAAACGGCAGGCCTGCTACAAGCTCAGCCCATCTGACTCAAAAACAAGGTCACACTAGTTAAATACGTCCCACAACCATGCTACTGCAGAGCAGCTACTCGAGAAATCTCTCATGTCCGTCTCATCGGGAAACTGAAAAGCACCAGGCCAGCTGTGTTTGTGTGGTTTACCTTGACAATGAAGGTGAAGTTGTCATCCAGACCAGAATGACAATGAAGGTGAAGTTGTCATCCAGACCAGAATGACAATGAAGGTGAAGTTGTCATCCAGACCAGAATGACAATGAAGGTGAAGTTGTCATCCAGACCAGAATGACAATGTCGGGGCTCTCTTTAGCCGCCTCTGTGCCCAACATCCCCATGGAGAGCCCAATGCCCCCGCCTCACTTATGCAACGCAAGTTATGAGGCGCCTCAGAAGCAGTGTGCGTGGTTTACCTTGACAATGGAAGTGAAATTGTCGTCCAGAATGACGATATCGGAGCTCTCTTTGGCCACCTCCGTGCCCGAGAGCCCCATGGACAGCCCAATGTCCGCCTCATGCAGCGCAGGCGCATCGTTGGTGCCGTCGCCTGTGACTGCCACCACCTCGCCCATCTGCCGCAGCATCTTCACCAGCAGGTGCTTGTCTGTGGGGGACGACCGCGCCATCACCTGGAGAAGAGGAGGGGGTGTGGGGAGGGGAAACACAGCCACAGCCAGCAGGAATGGGTTAGTGATACTCATAACCCTCTAAAGCACCAGCAGGGGCCTGTACGCGGGGGATGAACGCGCCATCACCTGATGAGGAGGAATGGGCGTGAGTGAATGTGCATGGGAGTGTGAGGAAGAGATGAAGTACCTCCCATGGGATGCATGGTCACGGCAGTCATTTATGAAGTCCTTGACCTACCATACAGCACCAAACGGGGAAAGAAGCAGCAGCCGCAGCAGCAGCAGCAGCAGCAGCAGCAGCAGCAGCAGCAGCAGCAGCAGCAGCAGCAGCAGCAGCAGCAGCAGCAGCAGCAGCAGCAGCAGCAGCAGCAGCAGCAGCAGCAGCAGCAGCAGCAGCAGCAGCAGCAGCAGCAGCAGCAGCAGCAGCAGCAGCAGCAGCAGCAGCAGCAGCAGCAGCAGCAGCAGCAGCAGCAGCAGCAGCAGCAGCGGCAGCAGCAGCAGCAGCAGCAGCGGCAGCAGCAGCAGCAGCAGCAGCGGTGGCAGCAGGGGCACTCACATCGATGGTGGGAATGACTTGAATCATCTGCTCCTTGGACATGACCCGGAAGTCCTTGCCCTCTATCACCACCCCATCAGGTGTGATGATGCCGCACTCTGCCGCTATAGCCCTCGCTGTGTGCACGTTGTCGCCAGTCACCATGCGCACCTGAACACACACACACACATGGATGAGGGTGAGATTGGGGTTGTTGGGGGAGAGGGAGGGGGAAAGGGAAGAAAAAAAAGAAGGGGGGTGGAGGGGGGTTGTGGTGGGGGGTTATTTACGAGCGAAGCGTGAGTGTTTGTGCGGCAAGCAGGGGAGCGGACAGGAGCAAAGCATGTAAATCCTCACAGAAAAAAATAGAATAACGATGGACTCGTTGATAGATGGTGTATGGTGCGCCGGAACCTCGGAGGTACGCGGCGAGTGAAATCAAGTATGGTTCAAAGAGACTGGGAGAGCAAGGTTGAAAGGAGACGTGGTGTGACGTGTGACTGTTACCCTACCTTCACTCCAGCACTCTGGCATCTGGCTACTGCGTCTGGGACTCCTGGTCGGCACGGATCCTGCAATGCATGGCACGCACCGACATGCGTGCACAGACATGCATGCACACACACACATGCGCACACACACATGCACACACACACAAGCACATGCACACATGGATGGACACGCCCACAGCAGACACACATGCACAGACATGCATGTTAAAAAGCAATTGGTTCGTGGATGTTCATTCATCCCTCCCCTCCCCCCCACACATCACACATGCCATACACATCAGCAACCACGTATCAGCACAGGAAACAGCATGCATCAGGCAGAAAGCAACAAGAAATAAGAAATACTGAGCCTCGAAGGGAACAGGGCAGCAGAAGTGGCAGATCCGATAAAACAGTAACACCCCAAGATACAGCAACAACCTAATAAAGCAACCCCCACACCCCCAGAACGACCAGGGAAAACCCCCTCCCAAAAAGACACCCGTCACGCAACCGCACAGGCGATACACTCTCAATGACGGTGGTGAGGCACATACACGCGTGCTCACACAACACAATGTGCCTTGATGTGCACAATGCCACATCCGCACGATCACTCCCACACCACACCCACACCGCACCTTGATGCCCACGATGCTAATGAGCGTGAGGCAGCCGTCAGGGAATTTCCATCCCTCTGACTCTGCAGGCACGTCGGAGAGAGGCAGGGGTGCAGTGGCCATGGCGATGCAGCGCAGCGACCCTGCTGCCATGGTGGATATGGCATCCAGCACCTCCGT
This sequence comes from Closterium sp. Naga37s-1, assembly GCA_947471745.1. Lineage (NCBI taxonomy): Eukaryota > Viridiplantae > Streptophyta > Zygnematophyceae > Desmidiales > Closteriaceae > Closterium > Closterium sp. Naga37s-1. The sequence continues at coordinate 3,359,514 of CANJKZ010000163.1, read as the reverse complement.
TCTCTGGACCAGACACAGGGCGTTGGGAGGGAGAAACACGGGCAAAGGGTTGACGGATTTCTGAGACGTCTCGCGAATCGATGCAGCGCAGCGACCCTGCTACCATGGTGGATTTGGCATCCAGCACCTCCGCCCTCTGGGAATGGGCGCCAGGGAGAAGCATGGAGGAAGGGGAGAGGAAGGGGGAGTGGGGAGTGGGGAGGAGAGAATGAAAGGGGTGGTGGCCGGGACGGATGAGGGGAGGTGCGGTGCGGAGCAGGGAGAGAGCAAGGAGGGGCGTTATGGGGAGGGAAGGGTATGGGCAGAGCAGAAGAGCGAGCGGAGAAGAGAGAGGTATGGTACCTTGGCATCAGTGAGAGGGGAAGGGTTGCCGTCAGCATCGAGCCATGTGGTGCAGCCAGAAAGAATGATCTCCGCTGCTCCCTTCCAGTGCACTACCACGTCCCCTCCCGGCCTCTGTACGGACAGGACAGCACAGGCACACGCACAGGAACAGGCACGCACACGCATGGATGCAACCCTACCTCGTGAGCTAACTAGGAGGAAAGGTGAGAAAAGGTACACGATGGGGAAAGAGCTGCGGAGAAGAAGCAGTTAAGCCAAGTTGCCCCCAACGGGGCGAGAGGAGTTCGGAATGGTTGGCATAGGCCAGCCAACGGGTGATAAGGACAACTCGACTGCAGTTATGACAAGTTGACCCCAACCATGGTGAGCTGATCCCCCATACAAACACCTCGTATGCCTGCCAAATAGCACCGCACAGTGCAGCACCGCACAGCACCACTCCTGACCTTGATGGCCACCCCTGCTCGCTTCTTGGCGGAGTTGAAGGCCTCCACTGCTATGATCTCGTTCTCCTTCCTCAGCCCATTGTAGTCCATGCCCAACTGCCATGCACCATGTGCCATGTGCCATGCACCATGCACCATGCATCATGCACCATGCACCATGCATCATGCACCATGCACCATGCATTATGCAACATGCATCAGAGAGAGGAAGAAAGGGGATTTAAGGTTTTCCATGAGAGGGGGCACGCAGAGGCGCAGCTTTGCTTGCCAGAAGCGCTGGATACAAGCACCAAAGGCTAAGCCCTTGCTCGTTCATCCCATCCCAGTCCTCTCTCTCGCAAGTGCTAAGGGTTGTTGCCATGCTAAAGTGCTCTCACTGAGCGAAGGCACATGCAGCATTGATTCAAAACAGTGCTCTCAGTGAGTGAACACACACGGAAGACTGATAACAACAAGCCTCAAACATGTAAGTGGCTTACAGACAGCGCCTAGCTGAAAATGGCTTACAGAGAGCGCCCATGTGATAATAGCAGCCTCAGTTGGGCTCCCAGACACCTCCGGCGGCCCTCCCTCCTGAAAACAGAGGCAGAGGCGAACATAGCACGGGCAGAGCAGACAGAGGGCAGCATGAGTGAATTTTGAGAAGTCAAATGCGTGGCCTTGGCACTCGAAGCACCACAGACGAGACATGTGCAAGTCGACCTTGCAACGGGCTACAGCTGCAGCAGCCCAGGGTGATGCACGCACGGTATGGCATGGCATACTTGGGATGTACAGGTTGGAGCTACCCAAAGAAAAGGCACAATTGGAGGGAGTGAACGGCACGATTGTAGTGAGTACAGGACGGCATACAGGCAGGACGGTTTATGCTCTTCCTCATTGAAGTCAACTTATAACGTCCCTTGCACAAAAGGAGAGAGTAGCACAAAAGGAGAGAGTAGAAGACGAGGACGGGCGTACCGGCGGGTTAAAGACATTGCCAGTGCTGTTGAGGGCGATGGCTTCAGATAGCACCTGTGGGATGGATGGCAGAGAGATAAGGGGAGTGTTGTGGAGAAATGCACAGATGTCAATTGCAAAACAAGGTGTAGCGCTCGCAACTGGAAAAAAAAAAAAAAAAAAAAAAAAAACAGGAGAAGCATGCAGGGGAAGGAGGGAGAAAAGCAGGGGGTAAGGAAAGGGGCGAGGTGAGGGGGAAGAAGGGCGGGGAGGAGGAAGGAAGGGGTTAAGCAGAACAGCAACAGGTACAGCAGCAGCCCACCCACCTTGATAACTGGGGTTGGAACGGTTTCTCGATCCACTGACTCCTGCAGGCTGCCAGAGTGCCACGCGCGCGTTGCTGTCATCTGCATTCCATTCCACCATGACAAATGGAGTGAGGGGCAAGGAGTTTAGAAGTTAGAGGAGCATAGCGTTAGATTAAGAAGCATTTAATGAGGAGAGAATCAACATCAGTCAACCGCGACAATGCTGAGGCGTTGAGAGCATTGCAGAACGGTGATGCTGAGTCACACCTGGTTGAGAGTGAGAGTGCCGGTCTTGTCACTGCAGATGGTGGTGGCTGAACCCATGGTCTCACACGCTGCCAAGTGCCGCACCTGAGAGCAAGGTGCACAAGTAGAATTAGGGGATACGGAGGGAGGGAAGAAAGAGCGCAAGAGAGAGGGTGAGAGAACGAGGGGGGGCAGACAGAGGGAGGAGGGAAACAGAGGGTTTTTTTTGGAAAATGAGGTGAAGGGCGATAGGGAACAAAATCTTCCCTAGGCTGGTGTGTCGAGAAGGTGGGTGAGAATTGAGAAGGTTGGCATGGGGGAGGCGCTAACACTTGATGCTAACAGGAGAGGGTGCAAGGAAGGAGAGGAGCGTCGGCACACAGATTGAAATAATTTGTGACGATAAAATGATAGGAAGAATAGATGGTTCTGGTGGTCTTACCAGCGCTTTATCGTTCATCATCTTGTGCATTGAATACGCGAGCCTGAACCAGGGGGACAAGGGAAGGGGGACGAGACAGAGACAGAGACAGAGACAACCCCAGATGTTAGTGGGCCATTGCACGTGCAGGGGCGACTGCGGGGAGGAATGAGTGGGCGCGGCTAGCAGGGAAGGAAGTTCACAGTGCTTGCATCAGTGGCGTAGGGTAAGGGGGCGACATGGACGGACACACAGAGGTGAATAGGGAAGGGTGTGGAAGTGTGAGAGGGGATGGGAGTGGGAGTGGGAGTGGGAGTGGGGGTGGGAGTGGGGGTGGGTGGGAGTGGGCGAGGGGTGGAAGCGGAAGAGTGAGAGGGCATGTTGAAGACTCACGTTAAAGTAACTGCGAGAGGAAGGCCTTCTGGTACAGCGACCACAATAATGGTCACCTGGACAAACACCAATGCACAAACATACACACACCAAGACACACACACACACATAGGCCGGCACACACACATCCACATCAAGTGAATCCATCCATTCCCACACAGGCATGCATGCACATGTGACACGTTCATGCAGAACAAACCTTGAACACGTCAGCAAGGTCCGCATAAAACCACAACCACACAACAGCAGATCGCACACAACCGGCACAACAGAACCCTCTAGGAAGAAAGAAGGGGCCATGCAAAGAGAGGTCAGCTCAGCGCGTGATAGCTCCGCCTTGCCACGCGTTGGCTGCGCGTTGGAAACTTGCCGTGACTCACAACAATGGAGAAGTCGCCGACAATGTCCTTGAAGACCTCCCAGGGTGACTTGCCCAGCGCGTAACGGTGCACGTGACAGCGTAGCGGGGTGACTTTCAAACCAACTCAAAAATCGCCTAAAAACTCATCGTCTTGACACTCTCGGCAATGGAGAAGTCGTAAAAAATGTCCTTGAACACCTCTCCTCCCAGGGTGACTTAGCCTTGCCAATCACTCTTCTTCTGACATCATTCCTACAGATTCTAGTCGGGCTTGAGCAGAAGGCTCACGGCAATGGAGAAGTCGTCGACAATGTCCTTGAACACCTCCACGGGCGACTTGTGAGGCGCACCTCAGCCTCAAACATCGACATGTGACGACACCTCAACCTCAAACAGCGACATGTGACGCGCACCTCAACCTCAAACAGCGACATGTGACGCGCACCTCAACCTCAAACAGCGACATGTGACGCGCACCTAAAAAACAGCGACATGTGACACGCACCTCAACCTCAAACAGCGACATGTGACGCGCACCTCAACCTCAAACAGCGACATGTGACGCGCACCTCAACCTCAATCATCACGGTTACTCACCGCGATGGAGAAGTCGTCGACAATGTCCTTGAAGACCTCCACTGGCGACTTGCCCGGCACGTACGTGACGGCATAGCGGATGATGAGCACTAGGAACACCATCACAGCCACCACCAGCCCCAGCTTGCCAATAGACGTCGCCAGCCCGTTCAGCCGCACCTGTGATGATGATGAGGAGGAGGGGGAGGAGGGGGAGGGGGAGGAGGGGGAGGAGGAGGAGGAGGAGGAGGAGGGGGAGGAGGGGGAGGGGGAGGAGGGGGAGGAGGAGGAGGAGGAGGAGGAGGAGGAGGAGGAGGAGGAGGAGGAGGAGGAGGAGGAGGAGGAGGAGGAGGAGGAGGAGGAGGAGGAGGAGGAGGAGGAGGAGGCTCATACATGCAGGGATTGCAGAGGTGGGGAGACAGAGTATCAGCCTGGATAGAAGGGAAGGCCATGTAAGCATCGGCAAAGGGAAGGGTGCAGGGGGGCAGGTAGGTGGAAGGATGACGGGCATGGTGGGTGGGTGGCGGGCGATGGTGTGTGAAGGAGAAGGGAGCATGGAGAGTGGAGGAGGGGATATTAGGTAAGGGGTAGTGACACATAAGGGCAGAGAGAGAGGGAGGCACCACACCTGCAGAGGCGTCTCAGAGTCGTCGTCATCGTTGATTGTGGCCATGACTCGCCCCCACTCCGTGCACCCTCCCACTGCCGTGACCTGAGGGGCGCGAGCAGGCGAGAGACGGGAGCAGAAGGGGCGAGGGGGAGAAGGGGGTGAGAGAGGGGCGAGATGGGGGAGAAGGGGGAGAAGGACGACGAGAAGAAAGGTGAGGACGGGAGAGTGGTTTGAGAGGGAGGGGGGAAAGCGTGCTGGGGATAATTCCGCCAACGTGCCTTTTGAAATGAAATGACTCACGCACAGCACCAACTCACCACCATGTTGCCGTAACCATCGAGAACTTTGCATCCGGAAAGCAGGTATGGGCGCTTGCTGTCCTTGTGCATCTGCTCAACACAGCAGCAGCAGCAGCAGCAGCAGCAGCAGCAGCAGCAGCAGCAGCAGCAGCAGCAGCAGCAGCAGCAGCAGCAGCAGCAGCAGCAGCAGCAGCAGCAGCAGCAGCAGCAGCAGCAGCAGCAGCAGCAGCAGCAGCAGCAGCAGCAGCAGCAGCAGCAGCAGCAGCAGCAGCAGCAGCAGCAGCAGCAGCCGCAGCAGCAACAGCATCAGAATGGCATGGCACCACAGAGCAAAGCACATCACAGCACAACATGCACCACATGACAAGGATCAGCAGAGCAGAACAGCAAGGGCGGAGGAGGAGTGTGTGAGAGATCCACCAGGTACACAAGGCAGAGAAAGAACAAGCTGCATTACAACGGGATGGAGAGGATGGCTGGGGAAGGGGAACAAAGAGAGACAACAAGGGGCCGGGGAGGAGAGGCCGACGAGGGGGAGCGTGGGGGGGAGGGGGAAGAGAGGGGGGGCGAGAGGGGGAGGGGGGAGGGGGAAGAGAGGGGAAAGAGGAGAGGAGTACAGGGTAGAGGCGAGAGATGGCCCTAACTCGAAGGCACCATACTACAACAGGGGGTGCGGGAGGAGGAGAAGAGAAGAAGAGCAGAACTCACAGGGTCGCTCTCTCCTGTCATGGAAGCTTCGTCAATGGTGAGAGAATGGCCAGACACCAACAGACCATCTCCAGGCACCTGTGGGACCGCAGCAGAAAAAAAACAATAGGCGAACCGGCATCGTAAGACCGCGACAGGAAAAATGCAATAGGCGGCTTGCAAAAGAAAACGATACACGGGGAGAGCAGCCAAGCGGTGCAGGCAGTTGAGACAAACCTACGGCTCGAAGGGAGGTTCTCTTGTAGTCGTCGCTACACAAGCTAAGCTACATGCAAGTGCGAAGAGGAGAACATGGGAAGAACGTGCGTGTGGTTTGCATTTTCTGAGACGTCTCAAAACCACATGGAAGTTGGAACCAAGCCAAGCTCCCGGTGACAGGGCTATTCCATGCTGCCCACCTGGTCGCCGATGGCAAGAGGCACCACGTCGCCCACCACGAGGGTGAAGATGGACACTGTCTGCACACGGCCGCCTCTTAACACCTGGTCGGAGAGGAGAGAGAAGAAAAGGCGGGTGGAGCGGCGCAGAACACGCATGCATTGTATGGTTGACGTGGATTCAATTTGCAGGTACAGAGAGGGAGCAAGGTGCAGAGAGGGAGCAAGGAGCTGGGGGAGGTACTCCTGGGAAAGCAGAGGTACTCAATGCAGTGGTGCGTGCGGGAAAAGCTAATTACAAGCTGCGGTGGAGGAACGCGCTGGGGTGGGGTTCATGATGCAGATGTGCTTCTCACCTTGAGCTGTATATTCGCCTTCTCAGCATCCAAGCCACGAAATTGCAACGACTGGCGGTAATCGCTGAAGGCTGGTGGTGACGTCACACAGTGAAAGTGCACAGGAGAGGCGCAGAACATGAGAGGGTGAGTGAGAAGCCGGGGAGCGAGAGGGCATTACTTACACACACACACACACACAAAGGCGAAGAGAAGAAGAGAAGCCAGGAAAGCGAAGCACGAGAGTGCATGCGTACCTGTGACGAAGATGACCAGGATGACGGCAATACCAATGGCCACTCCGTCGTACCACCCTTCCTGTGTGCCCTGTGCACCGTGTTCCACGTGGCACAAACGATTTCAACAGCAAGCCGCAACGTGTCATGTCAGTGTACACAGGAAAGCTGGTTCCGTACAAGTCGCAAGCACCAATCCGGTCATGTAAACATCATGCAGCGGAACAGGCACAGGCTTCAAACAGGAGAGAATGTAAGTGCTGTTTGAGTGGTGTGGAGTGGAGTAGATGGAAGGCATGACAAGGGGGGTGCGGGTGAACCACACTGGGAAGGAGCGCTACAGGGAAAATAAAAGATCTGAGGGAGCACAGAGGTGGGGGAACGGGAAAGGGAAGCGAGCATACCTCTGCAATAAGTCCAAAGGTGAGTGAAAGGAAAGCACAGAACATGAGGATGATGAGCGTGGTGTCTTGCGCTGCTTCCCACACAAACACCTGCAGAGAGAGAGGGGGGGAAGAGGTGCGGGAGGGGGAAGTGGTTTGTGTGGGAAGTGCACATGTGCGTAAGAGACAAGCAAGAAGGGTTGCTTACAAAGGGACATTGCGAGGATGTTTTAACAAGGATGCTTTACAGAGCGACAAGGAGCTCTCTTACAAAGAATGACTTCTGGGGTTTCGCGGGGTAAGTGTTGGTGCCAAACTCCTCCTTCCTCTTCTCCATGTCTTCTTCGTCCCCTGGAATCCCAATCTCTGGATCGACGCGCAGAGCACGGCACACGGCAGGCACCTGGGGACAAGAGGGCGTGTGGTGGAGGAGAGAGCATGATAAGGGGGGGTACAAGGACAGAACTGCACTGCTTTCGTTGAATGTGTCGTAAAACACAGCAAACTCGGCTCCGTGGATCAAGTTTGAGAGTGGCATGATGTTTCGTTTCGTCCCAAACAATGGCTACCTGTTGTCAGCGGAAAATACCCCAAATTCCACATCATGCAGCATGACATGGGGTGCAAGAACAAGTATGGTATGTGAGCATCTATGTGAGTGAGCGTTTATGCGAGCGGCATGTGCCTTGGAGACTGTGTATCTCCTTCCATCTCCAGACATTATTTATCTCGTTCTTTCTCACGTACACACACAGGCACACACGCTTCATCTGCCCAACAAAGTACAATCCTTAGCATTCCCCAAAAAACGGAATGAACAAACCTGTACTTTCCACTTACCCCCCCAATGTCATCCAGCGCCTCGACATTAGCGTCCTCGTTTATTGTGACAAGTTGCTCTTTTGAGAAGCCAAAACCGTCACCAAAATCCTCTGTGAAAACACACACACACACAAATACGCGCGCGCACACACACACACACACACACACACACACAAAAACACACACGCACGCACACACGCGCGTGCGCGCGCGCGCACACACCAAGAATTGAGGCCGTCTGAGGACTTCCGGAAGAACTCGGACAGCCAGCAAGGAGCACAAGGAAGCACAGAACAACAACTACTATTACTACGCACTATCCAGCCCTTGAAAGCACAAATCTCAGCTCCACTGTCCACACACGTCACTCTAAGAAACGCTGTCATGTGGACTCGCAAATACAACACAAGGCTTCAAGCACGCGAACGAGAACGAGGGGTTTTAAGCCTAGTGCGGTAGCTGCAATCCACTCACCATTCTCTGCAAGCCACTCACTACTCGCTGCAAGCTACGGAGCACACGCTGCAAGATGTGCATCAAAGGCTGTGAATTGCTCACCCTTCATAACATATCGCTTTTGTCTCTGCTGCCCAGCCTTCTTGAACCTGTTCAAAGCCTGCACACCAGCAGCAAGTACGGTAAGGGAGTCGGCGGGGAAGCCCCAGTCAGATGATGATCTTTCAAAACTTTGAGTGACAAAAAGCAGCTGTCCACGGAGCAAATAACCACCAGCTCTCCGCGGAACTACCAACTCCCCGCGGAACTACTAGCTCCCCGCGGAACTACCAGCTCCCCGCGGAACTACCAGCTCTCCGCGGAACCAGTCTCCGAAGAGGAAATAACTACCAGCTCTCCTGGAAAATAACTACCAGCTCTCCGGAGGAATTAACTGCCAGCTCCCCGCGGAGGAAACAATTACCTACTTACTCCCAGTGACGCCACGTTTAAGATACGCATCACACGGCTACCCGCGCCATGGAGCCCCGTCCACACCGACCTGCGATCGATCTGCTCTACGTGTGTCCGACCAACCGTTGCAGCCCATTCGTAGCATTGCTGTTACGGAAACGCCAACTAACAACCGCGCATTGCTCGCCTTCCTCAGCCGCGCAACTAGAAGTACCGTTACCGCGTTTCCCCATGCTACAGCATGCAACCAACCAATCAAGCGTCGCAAACACGCTAAGCTCTTAACCCTCGCGAATTTTCCAACATTGGCTACTAACAGCTTAACTTTGAGTTTCCGTGCCGTGACTACCCCTCCCAATCAGCACCGCAAAGTGCATCTCCCTCGTCGTAAACCCCAGTACCATTTGTACGAGGTCGTTCCTGAGTCCCCTTAAAAGGAACCTCAGGTACAGCGGAAATAAAAGTACTTATCTGCAACCTCTGAGAGGAGCTCAGAGAGGAGCTCGCTGGGACCCGTTACACTCACCACCAGCGCGTGGCCGCTCGTCCGGAACCGCTCCGCGGGCGTTCTTTTAACGGGGACTTTGTCGTCGATGTTGAGCTTGGCCGTGTAACGGAACCGTCTCGTAGCGTTGAGCACGAGCGTCGCTTGCTGTCGGACGCAAAGAGAGGGAAGCGTGAGAGGGTGTGTGCGGTGATCATGGAAGGTACACAGGATGAGAGCAGAGAGAAAGGTGGGAACAATTTGCATAAAGAAAGTACGCGCAAACACTTGCTTATAACGGGATGAAGAGTAAAAGACGGAAATCGGCGTGACGGGGATCACGGGCACGACGGGTAGGAAACGCCTATTCTAGCGATGCGACACCAGTGAATCGCAACGACATGTGATGCCTAGCAACATCCATGGTTCGCTTAACCCTAAAAGCATGAAACAAGAAAATGCGACGTCTCATAATGGTCTGAAAACCGAAAGACGTAAAAGAATAACACCAAAAATACTACAAGATTGTCTACTGGCCTAGAAGGTTATTAACTGAGGCCTACGTGGGGTGAAAATTCCACGAGACACACATTGCGAACGAAATGACCACTGTCGGAAAAAACAATAGGGTCTGCTGTCTCGCTGTATTAGGTGGTCGATATAAACGGCATCACTCGTACGTGGTAGGGGTAGGGAATCGACAACGGAAACCGTACGCCTGACTGTTATGTGTCTGGCTGATTCATGCACTTGGTAAAACGGGGTAACTTACTCTCCATTTTAACAACGCCTCGGGTTCCGGCTCCTTGTTCGGAATTTCGAAAACGTTCTCGTGAACGTCCTCGTAGTCGTCTTGGTCGGTATCCATAGTCTCGCCCACCATCTTCAGTAGCAGAGGCACGAGCTAAGGAACTCCCACCCAAGATCCTGCAATCCGTGATGCAAAGCACAGAGTTCCTCGCAAATCGCTAAATGATATTTAAGAGAGTCAGACGTCTAACCACCAGAAACAGAGTCGTCTATCGAGGAGGGAAAAAAATATATCAACGCATGATGATGTGCGTGGATGATGGAGCCATCTAAGTGAGACGGATCGAAAGTACAGGAAACGGCCGCTGCTAAAAGCCCTGTGCTAGCTCAGCTCTTCTTCCCTCTGCTCAGCCTCTCTAATCTGCTTTATCCTTCTGGCTGCTCCGTGATGTGCTCTCTTCTTGACTTTGTTATGACTTTGTTATATGTACTCTGCTTGTTTGGTGTAGGGTGGTTGCTGCAAATACAGCACTCCTTACTGCTGCTACTGTAAAAGTGCACGGTCTATGTCAACGCCTCAACACCACCCACCCCTGCGTACTGAAATATGTAACGTGTCCTTCGGGAAGCTCGAGTCCTGAGTCTCGTTTCGGGGGTCCTCAAGTTCTGTAGAGTCCCTCCCCACTTGTCGCTTCTATTTGATCAAAATTTGCCTGCTTGACGGACGAAAAATGGAACCGCACGGGCTGACTGGAAGGAAACGGGCAGACGCAAGGGTGGTTTATTCAATGGGGGAAAGGAGGAGCGAGCGTGGTTTTGGTTCGGGCAGGCGACTGAAAGCAGGTTGAACAGAGTTCAGACTTTGGGAGGTGCCTTCTGAGAGTGCTTCGGGTTCAGCTCTGATATAGAATTGGCCAGTGAGAGAGTACCAAGTGTTGCCTGATTGCGACTTGGTCAATAGGGTGAAGGGGGACATGACGTGGAAAACGCGGAGAGTGGCGAAAAGCTGCAGGGGCACGGCTTCCCCGAGGGGCTGCGGGTACAGTAACGTGTGCGCAGTGTCTGCCCCGTCCTTTGAGTCGCCATCAGCCTCGATTTCCTACGAGAAAACGCGTTAGCGATGCCGTACGATGTTGGTGCGACGGCGTGAAGCGGATTTTCTGTGCCTGTCCGTCCGAGCCGCATCGTGGCGAAACGGCTTTGTGGATGAAAGTTGCTTCGCCTCATTTTGTGTCAGTGGCAATTGCTGCCGAACCAGATGGTTTCATCCAAACCAGAGTTCCCGCCACCAAGCCCAGGCCTGAACTTGCCCTCGAGAAGCAGCGACTTCAGCTTCGTGGAAGGTCATTGACAATATTACCCGTCAATAATTACTAGTTTACAGAAGTGTACTGAAACACACAATGAATAGTACAACAAGGTATATCAACAAGATGTAGGGAACGTGCCAAACATAACTTGAGTCAAGTACCAAGCATGGTTCAAACAGAAGCTGTTGTGCAAGCACAGGGATTGAAGCATTATAATAGGAGGACATAAACTTATTAAATGGCAATTTGTTGATGCTTTGTGATCGCATCAAGGACTAACAATTATCGTAAATATTTTTTAGATAGTGAAAGTCTTCACAGTCTTCACAGTGGATATAACATGAAGTGGACGGAGCGGTTGGATTGGGTGGGATTGCAGGTGCATGTGCATCAGTGTCGATTTTGGGAGCAAATGTTAGAGTTGTTGGAAACATTTAGTTTACGCTTCTAAAGTATCGAGCACTATAACAAAAGAGACGCATATTTACAGCGAAGCAACACCGAGAGTCAACCAAAGCGGTTGACAAGGCGACAACAGCAGGAGGTTGAAGCGAAGGTCAAAGGTCAGCGACCTTTGACTTGACAAAGGCAGCGCGACAGCAAGGACAAATAACTGAGTCGCTATTGAGCAGTTACACGAGTCGTCGTTGTATCGAACCGCAACAGCAGTTACAGTTAAACCCTTCGTATTCCTTGTAATAATATAAAACCTTGTAGCTCATTGGAATAATTTGTTAGAATCGTAGGCAAAAAGTGATATCGACTATCGAGAGGGTTGGTACAAAGAAGAAACCTAAGGGGTTGTACCCCACAGCGTGTACCCCACTAAGCCTACCCAAACTATAACATATATATACATATGTTTAACACACCCCCATAGGCAGAGTGGGGGAGAACAGAGGGTCACAAGACCAGTCAGGAAGTGCAAAGCAAGCTCAGGGTGGATCACAACGTCACCACGCAGTCTGAGCACAAGCAAGAAGGCCACAAGGCCAGTTCGTATGTAGAGATATATATGTAACAACAACAGTACAGTGATATCTACCTACAAGAACAAACATGCAGGAATACATATAAATCATGGTACAAACAAAGCCTACAGCAAGTGAGGAAGCGTGGGCACAAGGCCTAACAAAGTGCAGAAACGCTGATGATCACCAGGCGGAAGTGCCTTGGTGAATATATCAGCAGTGTTGGCCCGACTGGCCACGTAGGTAAGACGAAGCTGGCCACGCTGTTGCAGCTCTCGAGCAAGAAAGTGATGGAGAGCGATGTGCTTTGTTCTGTGCTCCAGTCTGTGCTCCTGACACAAGGCAATGGCGGCCTTGTTGTCGACGTACAGAACTGGAGGAGAACGAGGCCGCTCTCCCAAGTCGGTCAGCAGGTAGGTGAGCCAGCAGGCCAAGAGGGTACGCAAGGTCAGGACGAGTGCAAGTCATCAGGTACATGAGGCAGCCCACTAACTCTGGGTAAGGACCACTCGGCTCTACGAACTCGTCCGAAGGTGGAGCTGAGAGCGAGTGACCTGTAGCCAGAGGAGTGGCCTGTGCTGAGGACCAGGTGAAACCGAAGCGCTGAAGGACCTGCTGCACCATGTGTGACTGAGTCAGTGTGATGGTGTGGCGTGCTCTGTCCCGGGTGATCTGCAAGCCAAGGTAGCTGCGCAATTCACCCAGGTCTGTGCACGTGTGTCTCTTCTGCAGCTCCGACTTCACCAGGGCGAGAGCCTCAGTGTCAGCAGTGGCAAAGACCAAGTCGTCGACGTACACGAGAACGTAGAACGGCGGCAACGAAGTGTCGGTGCGCAAAAACAGCGACGGGTCAGCAGTCGACGGAGCAAACCCAAGAGTCGCAAGTGTCGTCCTCAGTGTGTCGTGCCACTCACGTGGCGCCTGGCGGAGACCGTAGACCGGCTGCCGGAGGCTCCACTGGGTACCAGGAGGGAACAACCCAGTGAAGCCAGGAGGGCGGCGCAGCCAGATCTCCTCGTGCAGGCTGCCCTGTAAGAATGCTGTGCTGAATTCAAGAGAGTGAAGCTCGTAGTCACGCTGAGCGGCAACGTGCAGCAGCACCCGAAGAGTTGTCATCTTCGGGGTGGGGAAGAAGGTCTGGAAGAAGTCAACTCCCTCTCGCTGACTGAAGCCTCGAGCCACGTAACGAGCCTTGAAGACAGGTGGAGAACCTGGCGGCCGCTTCACCCTGAAAATCCACATGCCACTGACAATGTTCGCCCCAGGCGGGGGAACCTCGTCGACGTAGGTGCCTGTGGACTTCCAGGATGCCATCTCTGCGTCCATGGCTGTCTGCCACTGAGAGGAGTACTCACCCGCGATCGCCTCAGCGTAAGAGCGCGGGGTAGGGATGTCTGGTGCATCCGGGTCTCCCTCAGGGGCAAGCAGCATGGATACGAGATGAGGCGCAGCGGCTACAAGACACTCAAGGTCCTCCTGCCTGTCCTCAAGGACGTCCGTGCCAAGAGCACACTCACCCCCGACGGACGGAGGACAGATAGACGCAGACTCAGCAACAAGACTGGCGGCGTAGTCTAGACGACAGTGAGCAGCAAAGGCAACAAGCTCAGTGACTAAGGCAGACGCAGCAGCAGACTCAAACGACGTGTCAGTGACAACAGTGGCAAGCAGACGCGTGACAGTAGAGTGCTCAGCACGAAACCGGTCAGACGCAGGGTCAGCAACGACAGGCAGAGAGGACGTAGGGGGAGGCGGCAAAGGCACACGCGGTGAAGGAGAGGAAGGACGACGAACTACAAGGGGAGGGCCGGAGACAGCTGGCTGGCTCTGACGAGGAACACGACGACCGGAACTGACAGGGGAGACAGGACGCGACGCAGGCTCACGACGCTCTGCAAGGCCACCAGGCTGCTATGTGTATGGAGAAGGAGCAGGGAGCGGGGAGCCAGGCTGTAACGGAAGACCAGTAGACGAGGGAAGACTGAGAACCTGGCGAAGTGCAGAGTCAGGTGGTGGCTGAGACGACGGAGACGGCGGAGCAAAGAACAGGCGCGGCTGAGCAGTGCCACCAGCACGAGCAGCACCAGCCCCACCAGCAGCTCCAGCACCTCCAGCAGCTCCAGCACCCCCAGCAGCTCCAGCACCTCCAGCAGCTCCAGCACCTCCAGCAGCTCCAGCACCTCCAGCACCTCCAGCAGCTCCAGTACCCTCAGCAGCTCCAGCACCGCCAGTAGCTCCAGTACCTCCAGCAGCACCACCTGTGAGAATCTAGGAATGAATGATTGACTAGAAAGTGAGTTGGGTACAAATATGAAACCCTAAGAAACTGTACCCCATAGTGTCTACCCCACTACAGCCTAAACAGGCTATGTGATTAATGTTCGACACACCCCCATAGGCAAAGTGGGGGAGAACAAGGGGTCACAAGACCAGTCAAGCAAAGCAAAACAAAGCAAGCTCAGGGTGGATCACAACGTCACCACACATTCCGAGCACAGGTTCAAAGGCCACAAGGCCAGTTCACATGCAGGATGATATATAAAAGGTAAACAAGCAAGTGCAGGTATATATAGATCACAGTACAGGTAAAGTCAAGAGGTAAGCAAGTGAGGCAAAGTAGGCACAAGACCTAGCATAGTACAGAAGCGCTGATGATCACAAGGCTGAAGTGCCTTGGTGAAGATATCAGCAGTGTTGGCCTGGGATGCCACGTAAGCAAGACGCAGCTGACCACGCTGCTGCAGCTCACGAGCAAGGAAGTAGCGAAGAGCAATGTGCTTCGTTCTGTGCTCTAGTCTGTGCTCCTGACACAAGGCCAGCATGGCCTTGTTGTCTACGTACAGAACCGGAGGAGAACGAGGCGGCTCACCGAGGTCAGTCAGCAGGTAGGTGAGCCAGCGTAACTCCTGTGCAGCCATGGCCCCTGCGTAGATCTCAGCCTCACAGCTGGAGCTGAGAACAGAAGACGAGCGAGTAGACCGCCACGAAACAGAGCCGGAACCAAGGTTGAAGGTGTAACCCTGTGACGACCGCTGAGTAGCCAGGTCGTCAACCCAAGACGCGTCTGCGTGACCAGTGAGGACTACTGGACTCCGCCCTCCAAGCACTAGCCCCATGCCCGACGTACTGCACAAGTAGCGCAACACCCTCTTCGCTGCAGCCATGTGCTCTGGTCGGTGTCTCCCAGGAGCAACATAGCGTGCCAAGATGCTAAGAGGGTATGCCAGGTCAGGTCGAGTGCAGGTCATCAGGTACATGAGGCAGCCAACAAGCTTTGGGTACGGGCCACTCGGCTCTACGGACTCATCCGAAGGCAGAGCTGAGAGCGAGTGGCGAGAAGACAGAGGAGTGGCCTGAGGCGAGGAGTACGTGAAGTCGAAGCGCTGAAGGACCTGCTGCACCATGTGTGACTGAGTCAGGGTAATGGTGCGCCGTGCTCTGTCCCGAGTGATCTGCAAGCCAAGATAGCTGCGCAGTTCACCCAGGTATGTGCACGTGTGTCTCTTCTGCAGCTCGGACTTCACGTGGGCGAGTCCAGCAGTGTCAGCCGTAGCAAACACCAAGTCGTCGACGTACACGAGGATGTAGAACGGCGGCAGCAAAGTGTCGGTGCGAAGAAACAGCGACGGGTCAGCAGTGGAAGGAGCAAACCCAAGAGCCGCAAGTGTAGTCCTCGGTGTGTCGTGCCACTCACGGGGCGCCTGGCGGAGACCGTAGACTGGTCGTCGGAGGCTCCACTGGGTACCAGGAGGAAACGACCCAGTGAAGCCAGGTGGGCGGCGCAGCCAGATCTCCTCGTGCAGGCTGCCCTGTAGGAAAGCAGTGCTGAAGTCAAGGGAGTGAAGCTCGTAGTCACGCTGAGCAGCGACGTGCAGCAGAACCCGAAGAGTGGTCATCTTCGGGGTCGGGGAGAAGGTCTGAAAGTAGTCAACTCCCTGCCGCTAACTGAAGCCTCGAGCCACGTAACGCGCCTTGAACACAGGCGGAGAACCCGGCGGCCGCTTCACCCTGAAAATCCACATGCCACTGACGATGTTCGCCCCAGGTGGGGGAACCTCGTCGACGTAGGTGCCTGTGGACTTCCAGGAAGCCATCTCTGCATCCATGGCTGCCTGCCACTGAGAGGAGTAAGGACCCTCTATCGCCTCTGCGTAAGAGCGCGGGGTCGGGATGTCTGGTGCATCCGGGTCTCCCTCAGGGGCAAGCAGCGTGGACACGAGATGAGGTAAAGCAGCGGCAAAACACTAGAAATCCTCCTGTCTGTCCTCAAGGACGTCCGTGCTAAGAGCACACTCACCCCCGACGGACGGAGGACAGACAGACGCAGACTCAGCAACAAGACTAGCGGCGTAGTCTAGACGACAGTGAGCAGCGAAGTCGACAAGCTCGGCAACTAAGGCAGACGCAGTAGCGGACTCAAAGGAAGGGTCAGTGACAGCAGTGGCTAGGAAACGCGTGACAGTAGGACTGGCAGCACGAAGGGAGTCAGACTCTGGGTCAGCAAGAGCAGGAAGAGAGGACGCTGGAGGAGACGGCAAAGGGACACGCTGTGACGCAGTAGAAGGACGCAGTGCCATCTGATGCGTGCCCGGGACCGCAGGAGGACGCTGACGTGGAACACGACGACTAGTGCGAGCAGTACGAACAGGCGAGGCAGGACGCGACTCAGGCTCACGACGCTCAGCAAGACCTCCAGTAGGACCAGCGTAGGGAGAAGGTGCAGGAAGAGGGGAGGCCAGCTGTAACTGTGACTCGGACTGGACAGGCGGGGGACACTCTAAAGAAGGAGCAGGACCAGAAGAAGGCGGAAGACCAAGAACCTGCTCAAGGAGCGGAACGAAGTACGGCCGCGGCCGTGCAGCGCCTCCAGAACCAGCAGAGACAGCACCAATACCAGCAGCGTCAGCACCAACTCCAGCAGTACCACCAGCAGCTCCAGTAGCGCCAACTCCCGCACCCACAGGAGCACCGGCTCCAGCAGCACCTCCAGCTCCAGTACCTCCAGCTGCACCTCCAGCTCCAGTACCTCCAGCTCCCACAGTAGCTCCAGCTCCAGCAAGACCACCGGAAGACTCAGCAGCTCCGGCTCCAGTACCTCCAGCAGCACCTACTCCAGCAGCACCGCCAGCTCCAGCTCCACCAGTAGCTCCAGCACCAGTAGCACCACCACGCCCAGTAGCTCCAGTACCTCCAGAACGAGCACCTCCGGGACCAACTGCTCCAGCACCCCCAGCAGAAACAGAACCTCCAGCACCAGCAGTACCACCAGCTCCAGCAGCACGGCTCCAGCGCCGAGCAAACCACTCGCGCAGCTCCTGAGGAGAGGGTAGCTCCCGCCGGGACAAAGCACCCGAAGGAACTCCAGGTCCAGCACCGGCAGGCTCCGCACCCCCACTCTCAGCATCCCCAGGCTCAGCACCCCAGACCCAGCACCCCCAGGCTCCGTACGCGCAGGCTCAGCACCCCCAGACCCAGCACCCCCAGGCTCCTCACACTCAGGCTCAGCACCCCCAGAAGTACCAGAGTCAACAGCTACCTCAACAGGCTCGACTGCATCTACCTGGGACACACCTGAGGGGGCAGGACCCTGAGGGGGGAGGGGGTCTACCGGGGGGGGAACGGGCGTGAGGAAGAGCGGCGGGGGGGGGAGGGGTGCAGTGCGGTAGGGGAAGAGACAGTAGTACGGAACCGACTCGTCAAACGTGACGTCCTGGGAGGACAGAACACGGCGCGAGGTGGGGTGGTAAAACTGCCAACCAGGCGCGTCAGGGGGGAAGCCGAGGAAGACGCAAGGAACAGCACGGGAGGACAGCTTGTCCGCAGACAAGTCACGGACGAAAGCTCAAGATCCTCAGACCCGGAACGCAGACGCATCGCCAACCTTCCCCGTCCACCGCAGAGTAGGGGAGGTCTCCGGCATGGAGACCCGGGGCTGAAGGTTGATCTGATGCGCCGCGTACTGAACCGCAAACGGCCACAGAAAATGGGGAGCAGCCGCATGGATCATGGACGTACGAGCGACGTCCATGACCATGCCAATGGGGCGCTCAGCAATCCCATTTCGCTGTGGAGAGGCCGGAAGCGTGAACGTCTGGCGGATGCCCTCCGCACGACAGAAGGCTCGCAGAAGGTCAGAGGAAAACTCTCCACCTCTGTCAGAGTGCAGACGCAGAACAGGAAAGTCCGAGCCGAAACGCTCTCTGAGCTGGAGACGAGCAACGCGGATCCAGTCGATCAACACCTCAGTGACCTCACCCTTGCTGCGCAAGGGGAAGACTGTGGTGTAACGCGAGTAGTCGTCAACCACCAGCAGGAAGTAACGCTCGTGACCCTGTCCACGGACGCGGGCTGGGCCCCACACGTCCATGTGAAGAGTCTGCAGCGGAGCCTTTGTCGGAGGAAACTCGGAGGAGTGAGGAACGGCGCGCTGCCGCCCCTTGACGCAGGGAACGCAGGTAGGGGCAGGCCCCGGGGGAAGGGGAGGGAGGGACCGGGGGAGACCAGAGACAAGGACACGAGAGGCCATGCCTCGGAGGCGAGGCAAGGAGGGGTGACCTAGGCGGTGGTGCCAGAGGAGGGTCTGGTGGGACAGGAGGCGACACGAGCAGGGGGCAGACTCAGGACCTGACCGAGACGCTGCAGCAAACACCTGACTCGACGCAGCTACCTGACCAGACGCAGCAACAGGTGGAGACGCTGTGGCCAGTGTGTACAGGCTCGACCCCGGTCGGCGGGTAACGTGGCCAAGTGGCGGCCCGTCCGAGCACACGTGCAGTGGGTCACTCGCTGACTCGCAGGAGTGAACCGGTCAACCCCGCCATCCTGAAGGTCAGCACCACTCACCAAGTTCGTAGAGAACGAGGGGAGGTAGAGACCGGACAGGGAGCCTGACGGGGCCGCCGGACACGGGAGGACAGTGGAGTAGTGAGCAAGAACAGGACCCCCAGAGGGGTCTGCCAGGGAGACCGCAACTGGCCGACTGAGCGTCGTAAGGGTGGTGCGGTCTCGAAAGAAGGAGCGGGAAGCACCCGAGTCGAGGGTGAAGGTGTGCAAAACCTGAGCCGACGCGGTACCTGAGAGAGCAGACGCACTAGCACCTGGAGAAGCAGACTCACAAGCACCTGGAGCAGCGGACTCACTAGCACCTAGAGCAGCAGCCTCAATGCCCGGGTCAGGCGGAACACACACGTAACAGTCACCCTCATCACTAATAGACACAGCATACATGGCAGCAAGAATAGCATCAAAGTCAAGATCAAAGATAGCTACACCCGACTTGAGCAGATCACCCCAGCGAGGGATCTCAGTGGCATCAGGGAACTGGGAACGCCAGGTGTCAATCAGGCGACTGAAGCAGCGCTGGGTGGCGTGCAGGCCGCCACACTGCTCTCCAGTGCGGTCGCCGGTGCGCAGGACGTAGGTACAGGGACCAGCACCCCCAGACCCCTGGCGCCTTGCGTACCACTCACGAAGCTGCTGTGGCGACGGGGTCTCACGAGAGCGCGACTGGTGCTGGGGTCCCCGCTGTACAGCTCCGCCTCGACCAGCTCCACCTCCGCCGCCGCCGCCTCCGCCGCCTCCACCCCAACCGCCACCTCCACCGCTGCCTCCACCTCCACCGCTGCCACCGAAGCCCCCACCTCTGCCTCCACCCCCACCCCCACCCCCTCCTCCGCCTCCACCGCCACTACCTCCTCCCCCGCCACCCCCTCCAGCGCCCTTGCCCCGCTTGCCCTTGCAGTTGCGGCGCCTCTCGCTAGGAGCAGACGCAGCGCTGACCGACTCGGTGCCAACAAGGTCGACAGCAGCAGCAGAGGCAACGGAGGGCAAAAGAGGAACGGGGGAGCACCCCTCAAAGAAAGGGGTACGGGGGTCACCACGAGAGGCTCCTACAGCGGTAATACTAGTCTCTGCTGCAAGGAGACGCTCCTCGAGGAGGTCAACGGTGAGTGTGGTAGGACAAAGAGAGAGGAAGTGGTCCCTGACCGAGCGAAGGGTGTCAGGGAGTCGGGTGACTAGGTAGTAGAGGGTAATGTACATGGGAGGGGGGTTCTTGGCGCAGAACTCAGTAGGAAGCGCAGCGCGGTAGCGAGTGTCACTAGTGCGGAGGTGCGTAATGAGGTCAGTGACTGTGGCAAAAGCGGCGAGGTCAGGGAAGAGGTACGGTAGCATGAGGCGACTAAGCGCAGCAGTGGCAGGGGAAGAGTAGCGTGCAACAACAGCGTCGTACAGAGTCTTAGCACTCTTGTACTGACTAAAGTGCGCGCGCTCAGTAGACGGTAGGTGACTACGCACAGCAAGGCGGGCAGCAGCATCGCGCGTGAGCCACTGCGAGCGAACAGCAATGTCAACATCAGTAGTAGGGGCAGTAGAGGCGCCAGACGTGAGATCGAACAGTGAGAGACCATCCTTGCTATCGCACTGTAGGAAAAGCTGCAGATCATCTAGCCAGACATCGAAGTCAACCGCTCGACCCTCAGCATCAAAGGTAAGAACACTGGGACTAGCCATGACAGGAGCAGGAGCAGGCTAGCAGCAGTAGCAGTGCGACTCGGCTAAGCGACGCAGCTAGGCAGGGCAGCGCGGCTCGGCAGGGCGGCTCGGCAGAGCGGCGCGGCTCGGCGGCGCGGCTCGGCAGGGCGGCTCGGCAGAGCGGTGCGGCTCGGCAGCGCGGCTCGGCCCGGCTATGCTCTTACCAGGGGCGAGGCCGGGGCAGGGCCGAGGGAGGGCCGGGGCAGGGCTGCGACAGGTCCGGGGAAGGGCCGGGGCAGGGTCGGAGCAGGGCCGGGACAGAGCCGGGGCGAGGCCGCGGCGGGTCCGGGACAGAGCCGCGACAGGGTCGGGGCAAGGTCAGGGAAGGGCCGGGGCAGGTCCGGGACAGGGCCGCAACGAGGCCGGGGTAGGGCCGGGACAGGGTCGGGGCCGGGGCAGGTCCGGGACGGGGCCGCGACGGGGCCGGGGCAGGGTCGGGGCCGGGCCGCGACAAGGTCGCAATGGGCGACGGGGCAGGGCCGGGGTCGCGCCGCAACGGGGGCCGCGAAAGGGGGGGGGCCTGACGGGGCCTGACGAGGCCTGACGGGGCCTGACGGGGCCGCAAAGGGGACCTGACGGGGCCTGACGTAGCCTGACGGGGCCTGATGGGGCCGCAAACGGGGCCTGACGGGGCCTGACGGGGCCGCAAACGGGGGGGCCGCAACGGGCCGCAAAGGAGCCGCGTAGGGCAGAAAAGGCCACTAGGGGGCCGCGAAAAAGAAGGGTAGGGCAGAGTGAAAAACGCGCTTCGGGCAGGTAGGTAAAAAAAACTTTTAACGGTGGGCCCTTAGGGAGGAACGGTCCCAGTAGGGAACCCGCTCTATACCATGTGAGAATCTAGGATTGAATGATTGACTAGAAAGTGAGTTGGGTACAAATATGAAACCCTAAGAAACTGTACCCCATAGTGTCTACCCCACTACAGCCTAAACAGGCTATGTGATTAATGTTCGACACCACCACCAACCCCAGCAGCTCCAGTACTCCCTGTACGAGCACCTCCGGGACCAGCGACACCAGCAGAAGAACCTCCAGCAGGAGAGCCCTGAGGTGCAGAAGTGGGACGCCGACGGCGACCGTACCAGTCGTGCAGCTGCTGGGAGGTGAGGGGCACACGCGGACGAAGACGGCTACTCCAAGGAGACCGCGTAACAGCAGTCTCAGAACCCTCAGGAAACTCACCCCCAGACTCAGCACCCCCAGGCTCCGCACATACAGGCTCAGCACCCCCAGACGCAGCACCTCCAGACGCAGTACCCCGAGACGCAGCACCTCCAGGCTCCTCACGCGCAGGCTCAGCACCTCCAGGCTCCACACGCTCAGCGCCCCCAGACTCAGCACCCCCAAGCTCCGCACCCCCAGGGACAGCACCACTCGCAGCAGGACTGGAGTCACCAGTGACCTCAACAGGCGCAGGCGCAGGGGGGTCTACCTGAGAGACACCTAAAGGAGCAGGACCTGGCGCGGGGAGGGGGTCTACCTGGGGAGGACCTGGGGCGAGAAAGAGCGGCGGGGGGGGGGCGAGGAGCAGTGCGGTAGGGGAAGAGGCGGTAAAAGGGGATCGACTCGTCAAAGGTGACGTCCTGAGATGCAAAGACACGGCGCGAGGCGGGGTCGTAAAACTGCCAGCCAGGCGCGTCAGGGACAAAGCCAAGGAAGACGCAAGGAATGGCGCGAGGGGAGAGCTTGTCCGCGGTGGTATCGCGGACAAAGGCACGCGCACCCCAGACCCGGAAACGCGACGCGTCGCCAACCTTCCCCGTCCACAGCAGTGTGGGCGAGGTCTCCGGCAAGGAGACACGGGGCCAAAGGTTGAGCTGATGCAGGGCGTACCGGACCGCAAACGGCCACAGAAAATGGGGGGCAGCCGCATGGATCATGGAGGTACGAGCGACCTCCATGACTAAGCCAATGCGGCGCTCAGCAACCCCATTCTGCTGCGGAGAGGCTGGAAGCGTGAAAGTCTGGCGGATGCCGTGCTCCGCACAGAAGGCTGCCAAGAGGTCGGAGGAGAACTCACCACCTCTGTCAGAGTGCAAACGCAGGACAGGAAAGTCCGACTGGAACCGCTCGCGGAGCTGGAGACGAGTAGCGCGGATCCAGGGGATCAAAACACCAGGGACATCCCCCTTGCGCTGCAAGGGGAAGACCGTGGTGTAGCGCGTGTAGTCGTCGACAACCAGCAGGAAGTACCGCTCGTGGCCCTGTCCACGGACGCGGGCTGGGCCCTACACGTCCAGGTGGAGAGTCTGCAGTGGAGCCTCTGTGGGAGGGAACGAGGAGGAGTGAGGAGCGACGCGCTGCCGCCCCTCGACGCAGGGAATGCAGGGCGACGCAGGCGAGGGAGGGAGGGGAGGCAGAGACCTGGGAAGGCCAGAAACCAGGAAGCGGGAGTGCATGCTGCGTAGGCGAGGCAGGGAGGGGTGACCAAGGCGGTGGTGCCACAGGAGAGTGTCGTGCGACAGCCGGCGACACTCACACTGTGTAGCTACCTGAGCAAACGCGTGCAACTGGGGAGACAAAGGGGCGGAGCGTGACGCAGTGGTGAGGGTGTACAGACTGGACCCTAGCGCACGAGCGAACGTGGCCAGGTGGCGACCAGTCTGGGAGCACGTGCAAATCGCCACACACTGCCGGCCAGGGGTGAAGATGTCAACCCCCGCATCCTGGAGGACAGCGTTACTCACCAAGTTCGTAGAGAACGAGGGGAGGTGGAGACCAGACAGCTCACCAGACGGGACCGCCGGACACGGAAGCACAGTGGAAGACCGTGCAAGCACTGGGCCCCCAGAGGGGTCAGCCAGTGAGACAGGAACAAGTGCAGGGAGGGGAGTGACTGTGGTACTGTCGCGAAAGAAACAGCGGGAAGCACCAGAGTCAAGTGTAAAGGTGTGCAAGGCCTGTGCAGGCGCAGTACCAAGGGGAGCAGACTCACAAGCACCTAGTGCTGCAGGGGCTATACCAGGGGCTATACCAGGATCCGGCGGCACACACAAGTAGCAGTCACCCTCAGCACTAACAGACAAGGCATACATAGCAGCAAGAATTGCCTCATAGTCAAGATCAAAGATAGGTACATCACGCCTAAGCAAATCTTGTGAGAATAATGAGAGGAATGAATGAACTAGGAAGCAGTTCGGTACAAGTAGGAAACCTAAAAGTGTTGTACCCTATAACAACTACCCCACTACAGCCTAAACAGACTAAAGCATATATAAACTTGACAAGTCTGCCCAGTTGGGGAACTCAGGAGCATCAGGAAACTTGGCGCGCCAGGCGTCGCTAAGCCGAGCGAAGCAGCGCTGCTCAGTGTGAAAACCTGTGCACTGGCGACCAGCGCGGGGACCCGTGCGGATGATATAGGGGCAGCGACCAGGACCCCCAGAAGCCCCACGCCCGGCATACCAGTCAAGAATCTGCTGGGAAGTGGGGGTCTGGTGCTGACGCTGATGCTGCTGCTGCTGCTGCTGGCCCTGACCACCAATGCCACTACCGCTCCCTCCTCCCCCACCGCCGCTGCTGCCCCCTCCACCGCTTCCAGTGCCTCCGCCGCCCCCACCACCACCTCCACCGCCTCCACCCCCACGACCACCCCCACCACCTCCACCTCCCCCGCCGCCTGCACCACCGCCACCTCCACCGCCACCCCCACCGCCCCTGCCACCCTTGCCGCCCCTGCCGCTGCGACGCTTCCCACTAGGAGCGGAAGCAGCTCCGACCCCCTCAGCACCAAGGTAGTCGTGAGCAGCAGCTGCGGAGGCGTAGGAGGGGGTGAGAGGGGAGGGGGAGCACCCCTCAAAGAGGGGAGAGCGAGGAGTGCCACGAGCAGCACCTACAGCGAGGATGTTCTTCTCTGCTGCGAGGAGGTGCTTCTCGAAGTCTGTTATAGTCACAGTAGGCTCCAATGTGCCTAAATCGAAAGATAGAGTGCACAGCCGGATTTCTGCACAGCGGCTTCAAACGTTCATAGCGTTCTGGTCACGGCTTCAAATAACCTGATTCAACTTGGATCTGGCGCGTCTTAATGTCGCCTACAATAGGCAATTTAGATCGCACGATTCGACCAAGTATTGACGACACAGCGTCGGTTTGAACGAACGGCACTATGGCAGCCACTATAGTCTTAGAACACAAGATAGGAAGAGTTAGCAAGGGTTACGAGTTGGGAATGACTCCCAGCTCCTACAAACCCCAAGAGCCGAGGTACAGTGATGTGGAACAGTGCCACACTGTCCCCAACCACGAAGGGTCTCGAAACTACCCTTCACTAGGGCCTACACCAAGTGAAATGTTACACTACACAAAGTAATGTAACTATCTTCAATATCTTGAGGTGTACCCTTTTGGCGAGCTTCGAAATCACTTGAGGCTTGACACCAAGGCTCGGGCTCTTCATCACAAACTCATCCTTGAGTTCTTGATGGGTCTGCTGCACACACCTGCGACACACCGAACGTTCGCCACAGGACAAAATAGAAACCGCGCACGACAAAATAGAAACCGCGCGCGAGACACAAACGACCGCGTAACACGCGTCTAGCGATAACTCGCTATTGACTCGACACACACACTCGACATCATGACTCAACATTCACACACAATTATAAGCATGAAATATATATTATCCCATGCCCTCATACCATTCCATACACACACACATGCACGCACACGGACAACAAGCCGAGTGCAAACCGTAGGGTTGCACCAACAAACTCCCCCTCGGATTGTTGGCCTTAGGATATGTTGCTCTCTCAGTTCAGAGCCATCCCAGACAGCTTGCAACACTTCCAATGCTGCTGCTCCACCAGCCTCTTGGTCATCATGTCAGCCGGCTGCCCCGTGGTCTTCACGTAGCGCAACTCAACTTCACCCGCGGTTACCATGCTCCTCGTCCAATGCCACTTCACCCTCATGTGCTTCGTGAGTCCATGCAACACAGGGTTCTTAGCAAGAGCAATGGCACCCTGGCTGTCACAATACAGTGGGGTAGGTCCTTGCTGCTCCTCCCCCAATTCAGCCAACAAACGCCCCTGCCACACAATCTCCCGTACGGCACGGAAGAGTGCCATGTACTCGGACTCCACCGAGCTCAAAGCTTGGTCAACCTGCTTCTTGCTCTCCCAAGCAGTTGGGCCTCCACCAACACAGCATATGAAGCCTCCCACACTTGTCATGTCCTCTGGTTCTGATGCATATGAAGCATCCGAGTAGGCGGTGAGGAACAAACGCCCGGGTTCAACACCATCCGCGCCCTTTTGGCGCCTTTGTGCCGCCGGCGAGTATTGCAGCCCAACGGTCGGTGTTTGGCCAAGATACTTGGCCACCCTCATTCCAGCTGCTACCTGCTCCTCATTAGGGCATTGCACAACCCTAGCCAGCTGCCCGGTAGCAAACGCGACGTCCGGTCGGGTGTTTACCGCCGCATACATGAGGCTGCCCACCAACGAGTGAAATCGGCGCCTCTCCTCTTCTCCAACGCTCTCCTCCTCTGGCCCCTTCACACACTTGAACCCAGAGGGAAAGGGAGTAGCCACATGACCTTCACTCTGGCCGAAGTTGGCAGCCAACGCCTCCAGGTACTTCCGTTGGTGCACTCGTATGCTCCGCTTCTCCACGTCTCGTTCGATGTGGAGCCCAAGGTAGAAGTTCACGTCACCAAGGGACTTGCACTTGAACTTGTCTTGCAGCTTCAGCATCACCTCCTTCACAAGGTCAGGAGAGGGTGAGAAGATCAGGATGTCGTCCACGTACACCACCATGAAGCTCCTCTGCTCCCCCTCGCCAAGCATGAATAAGGAGTGATCGGCCGTTGAGGGAGTGAAGCCGATCCCCTCCAACACTTCGCGCAGCTTCATGTACCATTGCCTAGGGGCCTGCTTCAGCCCATAGAGGGCCTTCTTCAGCTTGCACACTCTGCCACTACCATCATCAAACCCCTCTGGCTGCGCCATAAAAATCTCCTCCTCAAGGATGCCGTTAAGGAATGCCGTTACGATGTCCATTTGCTTTACTACCCATCCTTTGATGGCGGCTCCTGCGAATAGGGTTCGCAGCGTCGTCGGCTTCACCACAGGGGCAAACAACTCCTTGAATTCCACCTTCTCCTTCTGCTGGTACCCCTTGGCTACAAGCCTAGACTTGTAGCGCTCGATCTTGCCGTCGGCATCCGACTTGATTTTGAAGAGCCACTTGGACGTTATCGCCGTACGCCCCTCCGGTAGCTCCACCAATTCAAACGTGTCATTCTCCTCGATGCTCTTCAGCTCACTTTCCATGGCCTTCTTCCACTCTTCAGCATCACTACTCTCCAAAGCTTCCTTGAGAGTTGCTGGTTCTCCCGGCATCTCCACCGGAGAGAAGAACGCGAAGGCACACTCCTCGTAGTCACTCTCCTCGTCGTCTCCGACCATCATTGCCGCTCCGGCCAGGGCTGTCTTGCCCTGCTTTCCCAGCGCATCATAGGTCAGCCTATTAGGGGGTTGAACTCTCCTCTTCCCCCTTCCTTCCTCCTCAGCTGCAGGGACTTGAAGGCCTTGGCGTTGCTGCGGTGTGGCTCGAATCCGTGGAGCACTCGTAGTACGGGAAGGGAGTGACGGTGCACGCTCGCTCACTTGCTGCACCTCCTCCTCTTCTTCCTCTGCATCATTGGCCTCCTCTCCCCCATTCACAAGGGAGGATTGCCTTGTGGTTGTGCTGCCGCTGCTCAGCTCCAAAGGCAGCTCCACATGCTCCAAACCGGAACTCTTCACCTCCCCAAACCGCACGCCTATCTTCGCCTCATTCTCCGCCTTCCAATCCTTGTACATGAAGTTCTCCATGAACTTGCAGTCCCTGCTCACCAAGAACTTCTTGGTGAATGGGTCCCAAAGAAGCCATCCCTTGCTGTTTTGAGCCATGCCCAAGTGCACGGCCCACACCGCCTTGGCACCAAGCTTGTTGTGCCGAAGATGCTTAGGCACGAGCGCCATGCACATGCACCCGAACACCCGAAGCATATCCACCTTTGGCTTCCTTCCTAGCCACTCCACATAGGGCACCCATTTGTCTGCTCCCACATGAGTCAAAACTCTGTTCTTGGCCACACACGCGCTTCGCACCGCATCAGGCCAGAAATAGTCGGGTAGCCCGGCTTCAATGAGCAACCCGCGTGCCGCCTCCGTGATTGTGCGGTTCGCTCGCTCGGCGATGCCGTTCATTGCAGGGGAGTATGGCATGGTGAGGGAGTGCCGAATACCATTCTTCTTCAGCCACAACCCAAACTCCTTGCTCAGGAACTCTCCCCCTCGATCGGTGCGGATTGACTTGACTAGACGGTCTTGTTGCCGCTCCACCATCGGGAACCAATCCGTCTTCAACGTTTCAGCCACGTCGCTCTTCTTGGCCAGCACATACACCCAAGTCATGCGGGTGTAGACGTCGACAATGGTGAGAAAATACTCAGCTCCAGCAGCTCCAAGCTTCAGGGGGCCCACCACGTCCATCACCACCTCATCAAGTGGTGCCTTTGCCGTTGCCTCCGAACTAGGGAACGGAAACCGGGTGAACTTGGCTTGAATGCACGTCGGGCAGCCAAGCACCTCATCGGGCTCCCCCTTCACACGTATGCCAGCAACCATCTCATTCTTCACTAGCTGCTGCAAGATGGGCAGGGCCACATGCCCCATGCGCCGATGCAAGGTGAGCCAATCACACTCCCCCGTACCCGAAGTTGGATTGGAGAATGCCGCGCTCGCAATAGCGCCCCACATACTCTCTCCGTAGTCCTCCTCCGCTGCTGCCTCGGGGTTCTCCTCACCCTTTTGCTGCTCCTTGGTTGCTGCACCACTCTCCTTAGGTTCACTGAACTTGCTGGTCCCTCCAGGTTTGCTCTTCTTGAGCTCATTCTCCTTAGCGCGACCGTTCGCGCCATCGTCGCTACCGACCGCTCCATCCTTGGTGCTGATGCTTGCTGCCACTTGCCTCTCATTAGGCATAGGGACCACTGGGATCTGCCACATCTCGTTGTAGACATCCCTGTCCTCATGAAGGTCCCAAAGAATTCGATCGCCAAGCCTTGCGGTGTAGGTCTTGGCTCCCTTCGAGTTCGTGTCCATGCCGGCCTTTGCCAACCGCCGCACGGAAATCAGGTTTGCAGCAAGGCTGGGCACCCAAAGCACGTTCCTGAGGCCCACCATCTTCCCATCAGCACCCTTGAACATGGCCTTCCCCATGCCTTTCACCTCTGCTCGCTGCCCCAAAGCCGATGTGACATGCTTCACCGGTGACGGCTCGAGTTCGTTGAGCAAGTCCGGGCGAGGTGTCATGCTATAGGTAGCGCCACTATCAATCACCCAATAGTCCAGGGGGTGTAGGGTCACCTTCCCCACAGCTGCTGGCTCCTCAAGGCCTTCATCCTTCTCTGGACCAGCCGGTACTTGCGTCGACACGAAGTAGAATAGACCCGGGTATCGATCGTCGCTCGGGTCCTTGTCGTTGTCTCCGCTCTTCATGTTTGCAGCTCCGCCACCGCGACCGCCACGGCCTCCACGGCCTCGTCCTCTCCCTCCTCCTGCTCCTCTACCCTCTTGGCCTTGAGCAGGGGTCCAACCATCAGGGAGTTTGTAGCAGTCGCGCCACATGTGTCCGCTCTTGTGGCAATAGTGACACTCGCCGTCGAATCGGCCGCGACCGCGTCCGTAGCTCTTGTCGTCGCTGCCGTAACCGCCACTCCCGCGGCCTCCGCCGAAGTTGCTGCCACCAAACCTTCCTCCCCCTCGTCCTCTGCCTCTTCCTCGACCATATCCACGGCCGATGCTCGCTGCCCCAGCGCCATCCGCACTCGCCAACTCACGGCGGCGGAAATCCTCTTGAAGGATAGCTCGCTTCACGTCTTCAAGCGAGAGGCGGGGCAAGTCGCGATTAAGGTTGATGATGAGCGAGGACCATGACTCAGGGAGTAGGGCCAGTAACTTGGTCTTCTTTTGGAGCTCACTATAGTTCAAATCAGCTCCCTCAAGCCGCGTCAACAAGTCGAAGAATTTCTGCACCCCTTCTTCAACCGCTTCATCCTCTTCAATTCGTAGTGTCGCCATTTGCCGTTCCAACACCACAGCTACCGCCGCTGTTGCAGGAGCGTGTACACCCTTGAGAGCAGCCCATGCCTTTGGTCCCTTCTCTGGTTCACGCTGGAAAGGCTTGATGTGACGGATCTGGCTGCTCCCCAACGCTTGCCCTAGTAGGAGGTAGCCTTGTGCGCTCTTCCGCACCCACGGGCTCTTCTCCGGGTCGTTCTCGGGGCGCTTCTCCGTTCCTTCCATCACCTCCAGCAGGTCATAGTGATCAAACACGTTCTCCATTCTGAAGGACCACTCAGCAAAATTGTCACCGTTGAACTTGTCAAGGCCAAACACTCTAGGCTCGTCCCTAGATGGGCCAACACTTGGTTGCACGGGCGCCATGGCTGAGTCACGGGGTTGGCCTTGAGCTTGGGCTTCTCCACTGCCACCAGCACCTCTGCCACCCCTTTCCTCAGGTCCAGCAATTGTCGAAACTGCTCCAAGGGCTCTGATACCACTTGTTATAGTCACAGTAGGCTCCAATGTGCCTAAAACGAAAGATAGAGTGCACAGCCGGATTTCTGCACAGCGGCTTCAAACGTTCATAGCGTTCTGGTCACGGCTTTAAATGACCTGATTCAACTTGGATCTGGCGCGTCTTAATGTCGCCTACAATAGGCAATTTAGATCGCACGATTCGACCAAGTATTGACGACACAGCGTCGGTTTGAACGAACGGCACTATGGCAGCCACTATAGTCTTAGAACACAAGATAGGAAGAGTTAGCAAGGGTTACGAGTTGGGAATGACTCCCAGCTCCTACAAACCCCAAGAGCCGAGGTACAGTGATGTGGAACAGTGCCACACTGTCCCCAACCACGAAAGGTCTCGAAACTACCCTTCACTAGGGCCTACACCAAGTGAAATGTTACACTACACAAAGTAATGTAACTATCTTCAATATCTTGAGGTGTACCCTTTTGGCGAGCTTCGAAATCACTTGAGGCTTGACACCAAGGCTCGGGCTCTTCATCACAAACTCATCCTTGAGTTCTTGATGGGTCTGCTGCACACACCTGCGACACACCGAACGTTCGCCACAGGACAAAATAGAAACCGCGCACGACAAAATAGAAACCGCGCGCGAGACACAAACGACCGCGTAACACGCGTCTAGCGATAACTCGCTATTGACTCGACACACACACTCGACATCATGACTCAACATTCACACACAATTATAAGCATGAAATATATATATTATCCCATGCCCTCATACCATTCCATACACACACACATGCACGCACACGGACAACAAGCCGAGTGCAAACCGTAGGGTTGCACCAACAAAGTCGTCGACAGTGAGAGTGGTGGGGTCTAGTGCTAGGAAGTGGTCCCTGACAGAGCTAAGAGTGTCAGGGAGGCGGGTGACGAGGAAATAGAGAGTGAAGTACATCGGGGGGGGGGGGGGGGAGGTTGCGGCGCAGAACTCGGCTGAAAGGGCGGCACGAAAGCGAGAGTCAGTAGCGCGCAGGTGAGAAACTAGGTCCTCAGCAGTGGTGAACGAGGAAAGATCGGGGAACAGGTACGGTAGCATGAGTCGACCTATGGCTGCAGTGGCCGGGGAGGAGTAGCGCGCAACTACAGCGTCGTACAGTGTCTTAGCAGTTCTGTGCTGGCTGAAATGCGCTCGCTCAGTAATCGGCAGGTGGTTCCTAATAGCTAGGCGTGCAGCAGCATCACGAGTCTGCCACTGGGAGCGTTCTAGAGCAGGAGCATCAGCAGCAGGAGTAACGGCAGTGCCAGAGACGTAATCAAACAGGGAAACGCCCTCTTTGGCATCAGTCAGAAGGAACAGCTGGAGATCGTCTAACCACACAGTGAACTCGATGGGACGACCGTCAGGCTCGAACGCTAGAACGTTGGGCGTCGCCATATTGGCTTAAGGCAGGAGGCAGGAGGCAGCAGGCAGCAGGCAGAGGCAGCAGGCACCAGGTAGGAGGCAAGTGGCAGGCAGGCGGCAGCAGGCAGCAAGCAGGCAGGCGGCAGCAGGCAGCAAGTAGCAGGCAGGCAGCAGGCAGCAAGTAGCAGGCAGGCAGCAGGCAGGCAGCACGCAGGCGGCAGGCAGGCGGCAGCAGGCAGCAAGCAGCAGGCAGGCAGCAGGCAGGCAGCAGGCAGGCTTCAGGCAGGCGGCAGCAGGCAGCAAGCAGGCAGACAGGCAGGCGGCAGGCAGGCGGCAGGCAGGCGGCAGCACGCAGCAAGCAGGCAGGCGGCAGCAGGCAGCAAGCAGCAGGCAGGCAGCAGGCAGCAAGTAGCAGGCAGGCAGCAGGCAGCAAGTAGCAGGCAGGCAGCAGGCAGGCGGCAGGCAGTCGGCAGCAGGCAGCAAGCAGCAGGCAGGCAGCAGGCAGGCAGCAGGCAGGCTGCAGGCAGGCGGCAGCAGGCAGCAAGCAGGCAGGCAGGCAGGCGGCAGGCAAGCGGCAGCAGGCAGCAAGCAGGCAGGCGGCAGCAGGCAGCGAGCAGGCAGGCGGCAGCAGGCAGCAAGCAGCAGGCAGGCAGCAGGCAGGCAGCAGGCAGGCGGCAGTAGGCAGCAAGCAGGAGTGGCCTGAGGGCTGCGTGAGGCTGCTGGCTGCGTGTGGCGGCTTGCTGCACGAGGCTGCAGGCTGCGCGTGGCGACAGGTTGCATGCGCGGCTGCAAGCTGCGTGCGGCTGCGGGCTGCGCTGGGTGACGGGCCGCACGTGCGTGGCTGCGGGCTGGTCGCTAAGCTGCGGGCTGCGCTGGGCGACGGGCCGCGCTGGCGTGGCCTAACCAGGTTGCGCGCGGGCGGCTTAAGGGGCGCAATGGTGGGGCCGAAACGGGCTGCGCGGGCTGCTGAAGCGGCGCACGTGGGAAAAAAAAAAAGGACCGCCCGAGGCGCGCGCGGGCAGCCGAGGCGCGCGTAGGCACTAGACAAGGCAGGCAAGCATGGTGGGCCCTAATCCTAGGTCCTAAGGACCTATGCTCTATACCATGTTAGAATTGTAGGCAAAAAGTGATGTCGACTAGCGAGAGGGTTGGTACAAAGAAGAAACCTAAGGGGTTGTACCCCACAGTGTGTACCCCACTAAGCCTACCCAAACTATAACATTATATACATATGTTTGACATAATTAATTCATCTTGTTCTCACATACTAGTACAAGGTGGTTCAATCAATGCACTATTATGCTTCCGCTAAATACATCACCACTCTGAGAGTTTAGTCTTGAAACGATCCTAAGGACTTTTTCAGCCCAACATGGTATGAGAGCCTACAAGACAAAACTCAACTCTGTTCAACATCCTGCAACATCAGAAGACATGGCAACACAGAAGGAAAGAAGCTAGTCTACTGGATCTCCCGGTACTACTCCTACTCCATCGCCAACCTTTGGACTGCAGACAGAAGGAGGCACAACTCAAAGACCAATTGCTGAGTCAACTGAGACTCCTGCGAACCAAGCAACCGGCATCGACCCAAGCATGATGGAGAAAATTCTTCTCCTTCATGTCGTTCTACGAGCAACATCAACAAGCGGCACTTGCGCAGTCAACCAACAGCGACAACAACAACGGAGTCACTCCCATGAGTCTCGACGGCTCATCTTTTGCGCGCGGAAATAAACAGCCTACCTTCGCACCGTATGTACCTCAACGCGGCTCTGTCAACTTCATGCCGAATCTGTTAGAATCCTAGGCAAAAGTTGGTATTGAGTGTCGAGAGTGTTGGTAAAAAAATGAAACCTAAGGGGTTGTACCCCACAGTGAGTACCCCACTAAAGCCTATCTAAACTACAACATATAAACATATGTTTGACACACCCCCATAGGCAAAGTGGGGGAGAACAGAGGGTCACAAGGCCAGGTAGGAAGTGCAAAGCAAGCTCAGGGTGGATCACAACGTCACCACGCAGTCTGAGCACAAGCAAAAGGCCACAAGGCCAGTTCACATGCAGAGATATATATGTAACAACAACAGCACAGTGATATCTACCTAAAAGAGCAAGCATGCAGGTATATATATAGATCACAGTACAAACAAAGCCTACAGCAAGTGAGGAAGTGTAGGCACAAGGCCTAACAAAGTGCAGAAATGCTGATGATCACCAGGCGGAAGCGCCTTGGTGAATATATCAGCAGTGTTGGCCCGAGTGGCCACGTAAGTAAGACGAAGCTGGCCACGCTGCTGCAACTCTCCAGCAAGGAAGTAACGGAGAGCGATGTGCTTTTTTCTGTGCTCCAGTCTGTGCTCCTGACACAAGGCAATGGCGGCCTTGTTGTCGACGTACAGAACTGGAGGAAAACGAGGCCGCTCTCCCAAGTGGGTCAGCAGGTAGGTGAGCCAGCGTAGCTCCTGCGCAGCCATGGCTGTGGCGTAGATCTCGGCCTCACAGCTAGAGCCGAGAACTGAAGACGAACGTGTAGAACGCCAGGAAACTGAACCAGAACCAAGGCTGAAGGTGTAACCCTGTGACGACCGCTGCGTAGCCTGGTCGTCAACCCAAGAGGCGTCCGAGTGACCAGTGAGGACAACGTCACCCCGTCCTCCAAGCACGAGCCCCATGCCCGATGTACTGCACAAGTAGCGTAGTACCCTCTTAGCAGCATCCATGTGCACCTTTCGGTGCCGACCAGGAGCCACGTAGCGAGTCAGAAGGCCAAGAGGGTATGCAAGGTCAGGACGAGTGCAGGTCATCAGGTACATGAGGCAGCCCACTAGCTCTGGGTAAGGACCACTCGGCTCTACGGACTCGTCCGAAGGTGGAGCTGAGAGTGAGTGAACTGTAGCCAGAGGAGTGGCCTGTGCTGAGGACCAGGTGAAGCCGAAGCGCTGAAGGACCTGCTGCACCATGTGTGACTGAGTCAGTGTGATGGTGCGGCGTGCTCTGTCCCGGGTGATCTGCAAGCCAAGATAGCTGTGCAGTTCACCCAGGTCTGTGCACGTGTATCTCTTCTGCAGCTCCGACTTCACCAGGGCGAGAGCCTCAGTGTCAGCAGTGGCAAAGACCAAGTCGTCGACGTACACGAGGATGTAGAACGGCGGCAGCA
Organism: Closterium sp. Naga37s-1; assembly: GCA_947471745.1. NCBI lineage: Eukaryota > Viridiplantae > Streptophyta > Zygnematophyceae > Desmidiales > Closteriaceae > Closterium > Closterium sp. Naga37s-1. Next base: position 3,324,652 of record CANJKZ010000163.1, on the reverse strand, counting down.
AAGTGTCGGTGCGCAGAAACAGTGACGGGTCAGCAGTCGACGGAGCAAACCCAAGAGCCGCAAGTGTCGTCCTCAGTGTGTCGTGCCACTCACGTGGCGCCTGGCGGAGACCGTAGACCGGCCGCCGGAGGCTCCACTGGGTACCAAGAGGGAACGACCCAGTGAAGCCAGGAGGGCGGCGCAGCCAGATCTCCTCGTGCAAGCTGCCCTGTAAGAAGGCTGTGCTGAAGTCAAGAGAGTGAAGCTCGTAGTCACGCTGAGTGGCAACATGCAGCAGCACCCGAAGAGTGGTCATCTTCGGGGTGGGGGAGAAGGTATGGAAGAAGTCAACTCCCTCTCGCTGACTGAAGCCTCGAGCCACGTAACGAGCCTTGAAGACATGCGGAGAACCTGGAGGCCGCTTCACCCTGAAAATCCACATGCCACTGAAAATGTTCGCCCCAGGAGGGGGAACCTCGTCGACGTAGGTGCCTGTGGACTTCCAAGATGCCATCTCTGCGTCCATGGCTGTCTGCCACTAAGAGGAGTACTCACCCGCGATCGCCTCAGCGTAAGAGCGCGGGGTAGGGATGTCTGGTGCATCCGGGTCTCCCTCAGGGGCAAGCAGCATGGACACGAGATGAGGCGCAGCGGCTGCAAGACACTCAAGGTCCTCCTGCCTGTCCTCAAGGACGTCCGTGCCAAGAGCACACTCACCCCCGACGGATGGAGGACGGACAGACTCAGACTCAGCAACAAGACTGGCGGCGTAGTCTAGACGACAGTGAGCAGCAAAGTCAACAAGCTCAGCGACTAAGGCAGACGCAGCAGCAGACTCAAACGACGGGTCAGTGACAACAGTGGCAAGCAGACGCGTGGCAGTAGAGTGCTCAGCACGAAACTGGTCAGACGCAGGGTCAGCAACGACAGGCAGAGAGGACGCAGGGGGAGACGGTAGAGGAACACGCGACGGAGGAGAGGAAGGACGACGAACAACAAGGTGAGGGCCGGAGACAGCCGGCTGGCTCGGACGAGGAACACGACGACCGGAACGGACAGGTGAGACAGGACGCGACGCAGGCTCACGACGCTCTGCAAGGCCCCCAGTCTGCTCTGTGTATGGAGAAGGAGCAGGCAGCGGTGAGCCAGGCGGTAACGGAAGACCAGTAGACGAGGGAAGACTGAGAACCTGGCGAAGTGCAGAGTCAGGTGGTGGCGGAGACGACGGAGACGGCGGAGTGAAGAACAGACGCGGCTGAGCAGTGCCACCAGCACCAACAGCTCCAGTACCTCCAGTAGCGTCAGCACCTCTAGCAGCTCCAGTACCCTCAGCACCTCCAGGCTCCGCACACGCAGGCTCAGCACCCCCAGACGCAGCACCTCCAGACGCAGCACCTCCAGACGCAGCACCCCTAGACGCAGCACCTCCAGGCTCCACATGCTCAGCGCCCCCAGACTCAGCACCCCAAATCTTCGCACCCCCAGGGACAGCACCACTCCCAGCAGGACCGGAGTCACCAGTGACCTCAACAGGCGCAGGCGCGGGGGGGTCTACCTGAGAGACACCTGAAGGAGCAGGACCTGGCGCGGGGAGGGGGTCTACCTGGGGAGGACCTGGGGCGAGAAAGAGCGGCGGGGGGGGGGGGAGGAGCAGTGCGGTAGGGGAAGAGGCGGTAAAAGGGGACCGACTCGTCAAAGGTGATGTCCTGAGACACAAAGACACGGCGCGAGGCGGGGTCGTAAAACTGCCAGCCAGGCGCGCCAGGAAAAAAGCCAAGGAAGACACAGGGAATGGCGCGAGGGGAGAGCTTGTCCGCGGTGGTATCGCGGACAAAGGCATGAGCACCCCAGACCCGGAAACGCGACGCGTCGCCAACCTTCCCCGTCCACAGCAGTGTGGGCGAGGTCTCCGGCAAGGAGACACGGGGCCAAAGGTTGAGCTGATGCGCGGCGTACCGGACCGCAAACGGCCACAGAAAATGGGGGGCAGCCGCATGAATCATGGAGGTACGAGCGACCTCCATGACTAAGCCCATGCGGCGCTCAGCAACCCCATTCTGCTACGGAGAGGCCGGAAGCGTGAAAGTCTGGCGGATGCCGTGCTCCGCACAGAAGGCTGCCAAGAGGTCGGAGGAGAACTCACCACCTCTGTCAGAGTGCAGACGCAGGACAGGAAAGTCCGACTGGAACCGCTCGCGGAGCTGGAGACGAGTAGCGCGGATCCAGGGGATCAAAACATCAGGGACATCCCCCTTGCGCTGCAAGGGGAAGACCGTGGTGTAACATGTGTAGTCGTCGACAACCAGCAGGAAGTACCGCTCGTGGCCCTGTCCACGGACGCGGGCTGGGCCCCACACGTCCAGGTGGAGAGTCTGCAGTGGAGCCTCTGTGGGAGGGAACGAGGAGGAGTGAGGAGCGGCGCGCTGCCGCCCCTCGATGCAAGGAATGCAGGGCAGCGCAGGCGAGGGAGGGAGGGGAGGCAGAGACCTGGGAAGACCAGAAACCAGGAAGCGGGAGTGCATGCTGCGCAGGCGAGGCAGGGAGGGGTGACCAAGGCGGTGGTGCCACAGGAAAGTGTCGTGCGACAGCCGGCGACACTCACACTGTGTAGCTACCTGAGCAGACACGTGCAACTGGAGCGCGACGCAGTGGTGAGGGTGTACAGACTGGACCTTGGCGCACGAGCGAACGTGGCCAGGTGGCGACCAGTCTGGGAGCACGTGCAAATCGCCACACGCTGCCGGCCAGGGGTGAAGGTGTCAACCCCCGCATCCTGGAGGACAGCGTTACTCACCAAGTTCGTAGAGAACGAGGGGAGGTGGAGACCAGACAGCTCACCAGACGGGACCGCCGGACACGGAAGCACAGTGGAAGACCGTGCAAGCACTGGGCCCCCAGAGGGGTCAGCCAGTGAGACAGGAACAGGTGCAGGGAGGGGAGTGACTGTGGTACTGTCGCGAAAGAAACAGCGGGAAGCACCAGAGACAAGCGTAAAGGTGTGCAAGGCCTGTGCAGGCGCAGGACCAGGGGGAGCAGACTCACAAGCACCTAGTGCTGCAGGGGCTATACCAGGGGTTATACCAGGATCCGGCGGCACACACAAGTAGCAGTCACCCTCAGCACTAACAGACAATGCATACATAGCAGCAAGAATTGCGTCATAGTCAAGATCAAAGATAGGTACATCACGCCTAAGCAAGTCTGCCCAGTTGGGGAACTCAGGAGCATCAGGAAACTTGGCGCGCCAGGCGACGCTAAGCCGAGCGAAGCAGCGCTGCTCAGTGTGAAAACCTGTGCACTGGCGACCAGCGCGGGGACCTGTGCGGATGATATAGGGGCAGCGACCAGGACCCCCAGAAGCCCCACGCCCGGCATACCAGTCAAGAAGCTGCTGGGAAGTGGGGGTCTGGCGTTGCCGCTGATGCCGCTGCTGCTGCTGCTGCTGCTGCTGCTGCTGCTGCTGCTGCTGCGGCTGCTGCTGGCCCTGACCACCACTGCCACCACTGCTCCCTCCTCCCCCACTGCCGCTGCTGCCCCCTCCACCGCTCCCAGTGCCTCCTCCGCCCCCACCACCACCTCCACCGCCTCCACCCCCACGACCACCCCCACCACCTCCACCTCCCCCGCCGCCTGCACCACCGCCACCTCCACCGCCACCCCCACCGCCCCTGCCACCCCTGCCGCCCCTGCCGCTGCGACGCTTCCCACTAGGAGCGGAAGCAGCTCCGACCTCCTCAGCACCAATGTAGTCGTGAGCAGCAGCTGCGGAGGCGTAGGAGGGGGTGAGAGGGGAGGGGGAGCACCCCTCAAAGAGGGGAGAGCGAGGAGTGCCACGAGCAGCACCTACAGCGAGGATGTTCTTCTCTGCTGCGAGGAGGTGCTTCTCGAAGTCGTCAACAGTGAGAGGGGTGGGATCTAGCGCTAGGAAGTGGTCCCTGACAGAGCTAAGAGTCTCAGGGAGGCGGGTGACGAGGAAATAGAGAGTGAAGTACATCGGGGGGGGGGGGGGGGGGGGTTGCGGCGCAGAACTCGGCTGAAAGGGCGGCACGAAAGCGAGAGTCAGTAGCGCGCAGGTGAGAAACTAGGTCCTCAGCAGTGGTGAACGAGGAAAGATCGGGGAACAGGTACGGTAGCATGAGTCGACCTATGGCTGCAGTGGCCGGGGAGGAGTAGCGCACAACTACAGCGTCGTACAGTGTCTTAGCAGTTCTGTGCTGGCTGAAATGCGCTCGCTCAGGAATCGGCAGGTGGTTCCTAATAGCTAGGCGTGCAGCAGCATCACGAGTCTGCCACTGGGAGCGTTCTAGAGCAGGAGCATCAGCAGCAGGAGTAACGGCAGTGCCAGAGACGTAATCAAACAGGGAAACGCCCTCTTTGGCATCAGTCAGAAGGAACAGCTGGAGATCGTCTAACCACACAGCGAACTCGATGGGACGACCGTCAGGATCGAACGCTAGAACGTTAGGCGTCGCCATATTGGCTTAAGGCAGGAGGCAGGAGGCAGCAGGCAGCAGGCAGAGGCAGCAGGCAGCAGACAGGAGGCAGTAGGCACCAGGTAGGAGGCAGGCAGCAGAGGCAGGAGGCAGGAGGTAGGAGGCAGGGGCAGCAAGCAGCAGGCAGGCGGCAGCAGGCAGCAAGCAGCAGGCAGGCAGCAGGCAGGCGGCAGGCAGGCGGCAGCAGGCAGCAAGCAGGCAGGCAGGCAGCAGGCAGGCAGCAGGCAGGCGGCAGCAGGCAGCAAGCAGCAGGCAGGCGGCAGCAGGCAGTAGGCAGGTAGGCAGGCAGCAGGCAGGCAGCAGGCAGGCGGCAGCAGGTAGCAAGCAGCAGGCAGGCGGCAGCAAGCAGCAGGCAGGAGCGGCCTGAGGGCGGCGGCTGGCTGCGTGTGGCGGCGTGCTGCGCAAAGCTGCAGGCTGCGCGTGGCTACGGGCAGCGCGCGCGGCCACAGGCTGCGTGCGGCGACGGGCTGCGCGGGCTGCGGGCTACTTGCAGCTGCGGGCTGCGCGTGGCGACAGGCAGCGTGCGCGGCTGCAAGTTGCATGCGGCTGCGGGCTGCGCTGGGCGACGGGCCGCACGTGCGCGGCTGCGGGCTGGTCGCTAAGCTGCGGGCTGCGCTGGGCGACGGGCCGCGCTGGCGTGGCCTAACCAAATTGCTCGCGGGCGGCTTAAGGGGCGCACAGGCGGGGCCGAAATGGGCTGCGCGGGCTGCTGAAGTGGCGCACGTGGGAAAAAAAAAAGGACCGCCCGAGGCGCGCGCGGGCAGCAGAGGCGCGCGCGGGCACTAGACAAGGCAGGCAGGTACGGTGGGCCCTAATCCTAGGTCCTAAGGACCTATGCTCTAGATGCCATGTTAGAATCCTAGGCAAAAGTTGGTATTGAGTGTCGAGAGTGTTGGTACAAAAATGAAACCTAAGGGGTTGTACCCCACAGTGAGTACCCCACTAAAGCCTATCTAAACTACAACATATAAACATATGTTTGACAGAATCAGCTCCTACCTGGACAAGAGATGAAGACAATGGATGCACTTCAGTTGCAGTCACAATTCGCACACGTGCTGAAACTGCAAACATCAACACTGTTTGACGGAAATGACTTCTATACATGGTCCTTCGAATTTGAGCTGATGATGGGAGGCGCTCAATTTCTTGGCTTCTTCGACGGCTCCCTGCCATATCCAACGCACGGGACACAGTACGACAAGCAGCAGTACACGTACCAGTTACTGATGGCATACACCATACTTCTGCGAAACATAACGGCAAACGAGCAGCAGAACATCTGGTCTTATCGCGGATACGGAAACTCCGTCGAGCTCGCGCACAACCACCAAAAGAACCTGTATCAAGCAACCGATAGCGTTAATCAAAGTCGTCTCATGGCGCAATTAACAACGGTCCAAATGCAACCCGGCGAAAAGGGAATGGCATATATCAGTTGCTGTCGTGGCCTGCGCAATAGACTCCTTCGATGCGGCGGATCAATATCCAAAGAAGCGTTCGTCACTATCGTCATCACAGGTCTCGGTCCTCCGTGGCGTTCCACTCGAGCCATTCTCCGAGCCCACGGAAGAATCTCCAAAGCAAAACTCTGCACTGAAACTCATGTCGAACAACAAGACATGGACCTGCATGAAGAACGACAAAGGAAACGAGGATCAGCACCGGAATTCGCCTTTCACACTCAGCGACGCAACAACAACCGACAACAAGAGCACCAAGCACGAAGATACGTACAACCGTTCTGTCATCTCTGCCGAACGCCAGGACAATCTCGCATTTATTACCCGAATCAGCAGCAATCGACACCATCAGCACATCATCTTCGACCTTCAAGTAGTCAAGTGACCTCCACACAGCAACATCATTCGAATCAGACGCCGCCTTCAACGACAACGTCACAACCTGCACGAGGAACAAGAAACATCATAAGCTGCATGACAAGAACGGACTCCTGCATCACCGATTCACCACCGACCTACTCACCAGAAGAATTACTCGACGAAAGCACACCTCGTGGAGAATCACTGCAACCAAACCCGACATACGCAGCTATCGCACTGAGCGAACCGTCCGGTCAAGATACTTGGTTCTTGGACAGATGCTGCGGACAACACATGTGCTCGTCAAATCACTTCGTTCAATGGGAACAACACCTCAACCGGAAAGTCGTGATCACCGTCGCCAACAACCAAAACCTGCACACACGACAGCAAGGAGTAGTTCAACTTCAGTCCCGCGAAACTAACGTCGTTTCGCAGATGTCGAAGGTTTTGATGTCAGAGGTCCACTGGTGATCCCCGATTGATCCTAGGGAAGGGTTACATGCTCGTTGTCCTGGGGGGTTATGGGCGCACTGACCCGCTACTTAACAAGCCCTTTTATCCCAGTGGTCTAGTGACTGGGATTCTGACATGGTATCAGAGCGAAGGTCTCGGGTTCGAATCCCAGTGTGTGCACTTCGGGCATCCCAGTGCGGGGGGGTGTCAGAGGTCCACTGGTGATCCTCGATTGATCCTAGGGAAGGGTTACAGGCTCGTTGTCCTGTGGGGTTATGGGCGCACTGACCCGCTACTTAACAAGCCGTTTTATCCCAGTGGTCTAGTGAATGGGATTCTGACATTTGATTGCAGAAGGACTGGGCTACAACTTGCTAAGCGTCAGCCAGCTCATGGCAAGAGGGATTCATCTTGAAGCCGACAGCACCACTCAAGAATTCAAACTGTACAACGTGAGGGGCGGAATTTACATCGGGAAAGCAGTCCTGAAGAACAACGTCTTCGTTCTCGACTTCATCCCAGATCAAGGAACTGCTGATAGCGACGCGATCGTCAACTTCACCACTTGGTCGCACCCACCAGATCTCGACTCAGATTTCAGCCCCGGAGGCTACTGGTACTTATACACTATACCTGAAGCAGAACGGACAAGAGCGTTGGCAGTGATTCAACAGACAACAGTAGCAGCTACAATACCGACGACAGCAGCCACAGCAACAACATCGGCAGAAGCAGCAACAACAACACCAGCATCGATCGCCAATTCTTCATCGACACCGTCACCCGCTCAACAGCTGACTCCCACTCCACGAGACATCCACAGAAGTGCTAAAGTCACTGCAGGTTCCTACTCCAACTCTGACCTATACAGACATTCACCTGGACATCGTGCCGACGAATCATTGTGGCATCAAAGGCTAGGACATCCCAGCAACACGACACTGAAAAACACGATAAAAGCACGAGTTCTTGACAAGGATTCACTACTCTTACCCGACGGAAGAGAACTTCAACGAGTCTGCGGAACCTGCTTTACCTGTCCTGAAGCCGACTTACCTCATCAGCCATTCGTATCTCACCACAACCCAAGCACGCCAGCATATGCACCACTGGAAAAGGTCTACAATGACATAATGTACACCCACGAAAGCGGACAGGGAGCGTACAACTACGTGATCACGTTCATCGACGCCGCCACCAGATATGTCTGGAACCTCAATCTTCCGAGTCGCGACATGGCCTTCGAAGCCTTCGACGCTTGGCTCCCAGTAGCAGAGAGAGAATAAGGAGTGAAGCTGAAAAGTTTACAGTTAGACGGGGGAGGAGAATATCAATCACAGCGCTTCAAGCAATATTTGGCAGAAAGAGGCATCAAGAGACTCATCTCTCTTCCCTATGCTCATCAACAGCAAGGCGTGGCAGAAAGGATGAACAGAACCCTCCAGAACACCATGCGCAAGCTGATACGTGGAATGTGACTACCCAACCATCAATGGCCTGAGGCGATGCACCACGCTGTGCTGTTACACAACTTGCTTTCGTCATCCTTGCTCCCGAACAACGCATCACCGCATCTGCTGTGGACAGGAAAATTGGGCAACACAAAAATGTTATAAGATTTTGGCTGCATGGTACAATACCGACCCCACACTGCACGAGCCGGGCGATTCTCACAACGCGCACAGTGGGGATTACACAAGGGTACCCAAAAACATTACAACGCGTGGAAGATTTTCGACGTCCACTCGAAGGAAACAGTTCTCAGAACTAACGAACAAGAATGAATGAATTATGAAAGAGTTGGGTACAAGTACTAACCCTAATTGGGTTGTACCCCTTATGGGCTACCCCACTATAGCCTACACAAATGTAAGCACTATAAAGTGTGGGAGAACAAGTGGTCACAAGACCAGTCAAGAAAAGCAAAGCAAGCTCACGGTGGATCACAAAGTCACCACACAGTCCGCGCACAAGCAAAGGGCCACAAGGCCAGTTCACATGCAGAGTTATATAAAAGAGAACAAAAAATACAGTGATCATACACTAGCAAGTGTAAGCATGCCGGTATATATATATATCACAGTACAAGCAAAGTCACGAAGTAAGCAAGTCAGACAGAGTAGGCACAACGCCTAACACAGTAAAGAAGCGCTGATGATCACCAGGCGGAAGTGCCTTGGTGAATATATTAGCAGTGTTGGCCCTAGTGGCCACGTACGCAAGACGAAGCTGGCCACGCTGCTGCAACTCTCGAGCAAGGAAGTATCGCAGAGCGATGTGCTTTGTTCTGAGCCCCAGTCTGTGCTCCTAACACAAGGCAATCATGGCCTTGTTGTCTACGTACAGAACTGGAGGCGAACGAGGCTGCTCTCCCAAGTCAGACATTAGGTAGGTGAGCCAGCGTAGCTCCAGTGCAGCCATCGCCCCGGCGTAGATCTCAGCCTCACAACTGGAGCTGAGAACTGAAGACGAGCGGGTAGACCACTAGGAAACAGAGCTGGAACTGAGGCTGAAGTTGTAACCCTGTGACGACCGCTGCGTAGCTGAGTCGTCAACCCAAGAGGCGTCTGCGTGACCAGTGAGGACAACTGGACCCCGTACTCCAAGCACGAGCCCCATGCCCGACGTACTGCACAAGTAACCCAGTACCCTCTTTGCAGCATCCCAGTGCACCTTTCGGTGCCTACCGGGAGCCACGTAGCAAGCTAGAAGACAAAGAGGGTACGCAAGGTCAGGCCGTGTGCATGTCATCAGGTACATGAGGCAACCCACAAGCTCTGGGTACGTACCACTCGGCTCTACGGACTCGTCCGAAAGTGGAGCCGAGAGCGAGTGGCTGGTAGACAGAGGAGTGGGCTGTGGCGAGGAGAACAGGAAGCCGAAGCGCTGAAGGACCTCGTGCACCATGTGTGACTAAGTCAGGGTGATGGTGCACCGTGCTTTGTCCCGGGTGATCTGCAGGCCAAGAAAGCTGCACAGTTCACCCAGGTCAGTGCAGGTGTGTCTCTTCTACAGCTCCGACTTCACAAGGGTTAGTGCCTCAGTGTCAGCAGTGGCAAAGACCAGGTCGTCAATGTACACGAGGACGTAGAACGGCGGCAGCGAGGTGTCGGTGCGTAGAAACAGCGACGGGTTTGCAGTAGAAGGAGTAAATCCCAGAGCTGCAAGTGTAGTCCTCAGTGTGTCGTGCCACTCGCGAGGCGCCTGGCGGAGACCGTAGACTGGCCGGCGGAGGCTCCACTGGGTACTTGCAGGAAACGACCCGGTGAAGCCAGGTGGGCGGCGCAGCCAGATCTCCTTGTGCAGGCTGCCCTGCAAGAAAGCTGTACTGAAGTCTAGAGAGTGTAACTCGTAGTCACGCTGAGAAGCGACGTGCAGCAACACCCGAAGAGTAGTCATCTTTGGGGTGGGGGAGAAGGTCTGGAAGTAGTCGAACCCCTGTCACTGAATGAAGCCTCGAGCAACGTAACGCGCCTTGAAGGCAGGCGGAGAACCCGGCGGCCGCTTCACCCTAAAAATCCACATGCCATCGACTATGTTCGCCCGAGACGGGGGAATTGCGTTGATGTAGGTGCCTGTGGACTTCCAGGATGCCATCTCGGCATCCATGGCTGCCTGCCACTGAGAGGAGTAGGGAACCGTAATCGCCTCTGCGTAAGAGCGCGGGGTCGGGATGTCTGGTGCACCCGGGTCTCCCTCAGGGGCACGCAGCATGGAAGCGAAACGAGGTACAGCAGCCGCAAGACACTCAAAGTCCTCCTGCCTGTCCTCAAGGACGTCCGTGTCAAGAGCACACTCATCCCCGACGGACGGAGGACTGGCAGACCCAGACTCAGCAACAAGAGCAATGGCGTGGACTAGACCACAGGCAGCAGCAAAGTTAACTAGCTCAACAAAGAGGGCAGACGTAGCACTGGACTCAAAGGAAGGGTCAGTGACAACAATGGCGAGGAGACGAGAGATAGTGGGACTGGCAGCACGAGCGCGGTCAGAGTCAGGGTCAGGGAGGGAAGGAAGAGAGGACTCAAGAGGAGGCGGCAGAGGAACACGCAGTGGAACAGAGGAAGGACGAAGTGCCATAGCGTGTGTGCCGGGGACAGGAGGGGGATGCGGACGAGGAACGCGGCGACCACTGCGAACAGGGGAGGTAGGACGAGACGCAGGCTCACGACGCTCTGTAAGACTGCTGGTCTGCTCAGTAAAAGGAGAAGGAGCAGGCAGTGGGGAGGCTGGCTGTAACGGCGGCTGTGACTGGTCAAGAAGACGGGACACCAAGAACCTGCTGAAGCAGGGGAACGAAGTACGGTCGCGGCCGCACAATGCCTCCAGCACCTCCAGCTCCAGGGTCAACAGCTCCAGCTCCTCCAGCTCCAGCGTGTCCCGCACCAGTGCCTCCAGCACTAGCGCCAACAGCTCTAGCTCCTCCAGCTCCAGTAGCTCCAGGCCTCGTAGGGTCTCCAGCTCCAGCTCCCCCAACACCACCAGCCCCGGCAGCTCCAGTACCCCCGGTACGAGCACCTCCAGGACCAGCAGCTGAAGTACCTCCAGTACCACCAACTCTTGCAGTAACTCCAGCACCTCCAGCTCCAGTGTCTCCAGCGGCAGAGACCCCAGCTCCAGCAGCTCCACTCCGAAGGCGGGTGCACTGAGCAAACCACTTGCGCAGTTGCTGCTGGGAGAGAGGCTCCGGGCGAGGAGACAGTCGTGGTGGAGCACCCGCAGGACCTCTAGAAGAAGCAGTACCTCTCTGTTCAGCACCCCCAGACTCCGCACCCTCAGACGCAGTACCCCCAGGCTCCACACGCTCAAGCTCAGCACCCCTAGGCTCCACACCCGCAGGCTCAACACCCCCAGGCTCAGCACCCCCAGACCCGGCACCCTCAGATTCCGCACCCTCAGGCTTCGCACCCCTAGACCCGGCACCCTCACACCCCGCACCCCTAGGCTCCAAACCCCCACGCTCCGCACCCCCAGACGCAGCACCCCCAGACGCAGCACCTGGAGCAGCACCTGAGCCGACAGCTTCCTCAACAGGCGCAGTACAAGGGAGAGGGTCTACCTGAGTTACACCAGAGGGAGCAGGACCCTGGGGGGGGAGGGGGTCTACCGGAGGGGGACCTGGAGCAAGGAAGAGTGGTGGGGGTGGGGGAGGAGAAGAGCGGTAGGGGCAGAGATGGTAGAAGGGAACCGACTCGTCAAAAGTGACGTCCTGAGAGGGGAAGACACGGCACGAGGTGGGGTGGTAAAACTGCCAGCCAGGCGCGTCAGGGGAAAAGCCAAGGAAGACGCAGGGAATAGCGCGGGCGGAGAGCTGTCCGCAGACGTATCGCGAACAAAGGCACGAAAACCCCAGACCCGGAACACCGACGCATTGCCAACCTTCCCCGTCCAACGCAATTTAGGCGAGGTCTCCGGCAAGGAGACACGGGGCCAGAGGTTGAGCTGATGCGCAGCGTACTGGACCGCAAACGGCCACAGAAAATGGGGAGCAGCCGCATGGATCATGGAGGTACGAGCGACCTCCATGATTAAGCCAATGCGGCGCTCAGCAATCCCATTTTGCTGAGGGGAGTCCGGAAGCGTGAACGACTGGAGAATGCCCTCCCCACGACAAAAGTCCCCCAAGAGGTCGGAGGAGAACTCACCACCTCTGTCAGAGTGCAGACGTAGGACAGGAAGGTCTGTACAGAACCGCTCGCGAAGCTGGAGACAGACAGTGCGGATCCAAGGGATCAAGACATCAACAACCTCACCCTTGCTGCGCAAGGGGAAGACCGTGGTGTACCGCGTGAAGTCGTCAACAACCAGCAAAAAGTAGCGCTTCGGCCCTGTCCACTGACGCGGGCTGGGCCCCACACGTCCATGTGGAGAGTCTTCAGGGGAGCAGTCGTCGGGGGAAACGAGGAGGAGTGAGGAGCGGCGCGCTGCCGCCCCTCGACGCAGGGAAGGCAGGGCGGGGCAGGCGAGGGCGGGAGGGGAGGCAGAGACTTGGGAAGACCAGAGACAAGGAGGCGGGAGTGCATGCCACGAAGGCGTGGCAGGGAGGGGTGACCCAGGCGGTGGTGCCATAGAAGGGTCTGGTGCGACAGGAGGCGACACAAGCAAGGGGTTGCTACCTGACCTAACGCGGACACCTGAGCAAACGCCGCTACGTGACGAGGCTCGGTATCCAGTGTGTACAGACTCGACCCTGGCCGACAAGTGAACGTGGCCAGGTGACGGCCCGTCCGTGTACACGTGCAAATCGACACACGCTGATCCCCAAGAGTGGTGGTAGTGACCATCGCGTCCTGGAGGGTAGCGGTACTCACCAAGTTCGTAGAGAACGAAGGGAGGTGAAGGCCTAACAGTGAACCGGACGGAACCGCCGGACACGGGAGCACACTGGAGGAACGGGCGAGGACTGGGCCCCCGGAGGGGTCAGCCAGCCTGACCGGTACAGGTGCAGAGAGAGGAGTGAGGGTGGTGCTGTCGCGAAAGAAACAGCGTGAGGCTCGTGAGTCAAGTGTGAAGGTGTGCAAGGCCTCAGCAGGCGCAGTACCAGGGAGAACTGACTCACTAGTACCTAGAGCAGCAGCCTCTATACTTGGGTCAGGCGGCACACATATGTAACAGTCACCCTCAGTACTAGCAGACAAAGCATACATAGCAGCAAAGATAGCATCGAAGTCTAGGTCAAAGATAGCAACTCCAGTCCTAAGCAGCTCTGCCCAGCGGGGGCGCTCAGCCTCGTCACCAAACTCTGCGCGCCAAGCGTCATCGAGGTGGGAGAAGCAGCGGTGCTGAATGTGAGGCTTCCCGTGTTAACGGGAGTGAAGTGTTGGCCCCGCCCTCGCTTGGGCAACGCCGACGACTTGGTCGGATGTACGGGAGTAGCAGCAGACCATCCGCAGTGGGAGAGCTACTCGACAGGCTTCGTCGAGCTGCAGGGGACCGCTGTGGTGTTGTTGTCGACCTGGGAGCTCGACAGCTGCAACAGACTGGTCTGGGCGACGGGTGGGCCGTCGACCAGGAGGGGCTGTTCGACCGGGAGGTCGACGGAGCAGTTTGGCGACCTGAAAGTGAGCAGCGGTCGACGAGGGAAGCTCGTCGACGGAAGGGATCTGTCGACCAAGGGGTAGCTCAACGGGAGCCGTGGTCGACAAGAGGCACTTGGGGTTGTCCAGGTCGACTGGGTAACCTGCTCGGCGAGTTCTGCGGAGGCACGCAAACGTCGTCAAGGTCGCGATGTCGAAGGCGACTTCGGGTTGGTATCCCGAAGTCGATGTGGCTCGTCAGGCGCAGACAACAGCCGACAAATGCACAATGGTGCAAGTCGGGCCAATCGTCTGCGCGCATCTGCGAGCGTGCGCACTGCTGTCTTTTTCGGGGCAACGCTGGACAGTCGCTCTGCTGCAGCGTTGGCACACCTTCGACCTGCTGTGTTGGCAGGTCGCCTTTCTGCAGTGGTGGCGCGGCTCCTTTAAGCAACGCTGGCAGGCGGTCGATCATGCTGTGCTGTCTGTCGACCAGGCTAGCTGCAGAGTTGCTAGGTGCCTGATGTAGTCATTGTTGTCATTGCATGTACAACTTTTCCTGAAATTCTAACTTTGCTAGTGAAAACTCTTGCCGATTTCTCCCGTGATTGTGCAAGCACTAAGGAACTAGGCAAAGCTACGATTCACTCCTAGTAGTTCGTGCCAACCCCGTAGACGAGCTCACCACCGTTGTAGAGTGATTCTTCGCATCCCGCATGTCTGACCAGCACGGTCACCCGTGCGAATGAGATACAGGCAGCTACCACTACCCCCAGACGCCCCACGTTGACACAACCACTCACGAAGCTGCTGGGGCGACGGGGTCTTGCTCCGACGCTGCTGCTGCTGCCTCTGGCCACCATTAGAGCCTCCTCGCTGAGCAGCTTCAGCCCAGCCACCACCACTCCCACTGCCGCCACTACCTCGACCCCCACCGCTGCCACCTCCACCGCCACCGAAGCCCCCACCCCCGCCACCACTCCCACTACCGCCACCACCTCCACTGCCTCCACCACCTCCACTGCTGCCCCCACCACCACCCCCGCTACCACCGCCACCACCCCTACCACCCTTGCCCTTGCTGCTGTGGCGCTTCCCACTAGCGGAAGCAGCCCCGACATCCTCAGCACCAAGGACGTCAACAGCAGCAGCAGAGGCGTAGAAGGGGGCAAGGGGGGAGGGGGAACACCCCTCAAAGAAGGGTGTGCGAAGAGTGCCACGAGCAGCACCTACAGTGACTACACTAGTCTCAGCTGCAAGGAGGTCCTGCTCGAGTAGGTCAACAATGAGGGCTGTGGGGTCGAGCGCGAGAAAGTGGTCCCTGACTGCGCGAAGAGAGTCAGGGAGGCGGGTGACTATAAAGTAGAGAGTGATGTACATCGGGGGCAGGTTCTTGGCAAGGAACTCTGCTAAGAGGGCAGCACGGTAACGAGCCTCGCTAGTGCGAAGGTGGAAAACGAGGTCCTCTACTGTGGCAAAGGCGGACAGCTCAGGAAGCAGGTAGGGCAGTAGAAGACGGCCTAGAGCAGTAGTGGCAGGCAAGGAGTAACGGGCGACGACAACATCGTACAGTGCCTGTGCTGTCCTGTGCTATCCGAAGTGAGCGCATTCGGCCAACGGAAGGTGGTTGCGAATGGCTAAGCAAGCAGCAGCGCCATGAGTAAGCCACTGTGAGCGAGTCGCACTGTCAGCTGTGGCGGGAGGGGCGGGAGCGGCGCCAGACATGTGGTCAAACACTGTCCCTAGAGTCGCTTAGTAGGTACAGCTGCAAGTCGTCAAGCCACGTGTGAAACTGGATAGGTCAACCCTCATGATCGAGCGCTAGAACATGGAGAGAAGCCATAATGGCGCAGCACGCAGGGCGGGCAGAGGCCGGGCAGCGCAGGGAAAAGGGCAGGCAGCAGGCTGCAGGAGGGGCAGCTCAAGGGCCTAGGGGCGGCCGCGGGGCGACGTGTCGGGGCCAGGGGCGACGGGCCGGGGCCTAGGGGCGACAGGTCGGGGCCTAGGGGCGACGGGCCGCGGGGCCAGGGGTTATGGGCCGCGGCTAGGGGCGACGGGCCGTGGGGCCAGGAGCGACGGGTCGTGTGGCCGGGGGCGACGGGCCGGGGGCCTAGGGGCGACAGGCCGCGAGGCCAGGAGCAACGGGCCGCAGGGCCGGGAGCGTCGGGCCGGGGGCCTAGGGGTGACAGGCCGCGGGGCCTAGGGGCGACGGGCCGCGGGGCCAGGAGTGACGGGTCGGGGGCCTAGGGGCGACGGGCCGCGGGGCCAGGGGCGACGGGCCAGGGGCTTAGGGGCGACGGGCCGCGGGGCCTAGGGACGACGGGCTGCGGGGCCAGGAGCGACGGGCCGGGGCCTAGGTTAGGGGCGACGGGCGATGGGCGACGGGCCGAGCCTAGGTTAGGGGCGACGGGCCGCGGGGCCAGGGGCAACGGGCTACGGGCTGGGCCTAGGGGGGGGGGGGGGACGACGAGCGACGGGCCACGGGGCCAGGGGCGTCGGGTCGGGTCCTAGGGGCGACAGGTGAAGGGCCGGGCCTAGGGGGCGACGGGCGACAGGCCGGGGCTAGGGGTCGTCGTGCAGGCCGCACGAGGGCGGCGCGCGGAGTAGCAGGGGCGGCACAAGGGTCGCTAGCAGGGCAGCTCAGTGGTGGGCCCAAAAAAAACTTCGGTCCTAACGGAGGACCTGCTCTGAAACCATGTCAGAAGTAACGAACAAGAATGAATGAATTATGAAAGAGTTGGGTACAAGTACTAACCCTAATTGGGTTGTACCCCTTATGGGCTACCCCCCTATAGCCTACACAAATGTAAGCACTATAACATTCTGACAACAGTGTCAGAATATTATGTTTCTCTAGTCTGCAGTGGGGTACTCTGTAGTGAGTACAACCCTGTTAGGGTTTTCTATATGTATCCCAATGCTTTCTAGTGCAATCATCCTTTCTCATTTCATTCTCGATTCTCACATGGTATAGAGCGATTTCGATCAAAGGGCCCACCACTAATTTTTTTTTCTCACCTGCCTGCCGCGCGCGTCGCGCCTGCCCTTCGAGACCCCTTCGCGGCCCGTAGCGGCCCCCTGCACGGCCCCTTGCGGCCCGTAGAGGCCCCCTTGCGGCCCGTAGCGGCCCCTTTCGCGGCCCGTTAGGCCCCCGTCACGGCCCCTTCGCGGCCCGTTAGGCCCCTTCGCGGCCCGTTAGGCCCCCTTCGCGGCCCGTTAGGCCCGTCGCGGCCCCTTTCGCGGCCCGTTAGGCCCCCGTCGCGGCCCCTTCGCGGCCCGTTAGGCCCCTTCGCGGCCCCCTTTACGACCCTTCGCGGCCCCTTTCGCGGCCCGTTAGGCCCCTTCGCGGCCCCCTTTACGACCCTTCGCGGCCCCCCTTCGCGGCCCGTTAGGCCCGTCGCGGCCCCTTTCGCGGCCCGTTAGGCCTCCGTCGCGGCCCCTTCGCGGCCAGTTAGGCCCCTTCGCGGCCCCCTTTATGACCTGTAGCGGCCCCTTCGCGGCCCGTTAGGCCCGTCGCGGCCCCTTCGCGGCCTGTCCCGGACCTGCCCCGACCCTGTCGCGGCCCCGTCCCGGACCTGCCCCGACCCTGTCGCGGCCCCTCGTCGCGGCCCACTGTCGCGGCCCCCAGTCGCGGCCCACCGTCGCGGCCCCCTGTCGCAGGCCCCCGTCTCGGCCCCCCATCGCGGCCCACCGTCGCGGCCCCCCCGTCGCAGCCCCCCCCCCCCCCCGTCGCGGCCCACCGTCGCGGCCCCCTGTCGCGGCCCCCTGTCGCGGCCCTGCCCCGACCCTGCCCAGGCCCCGCCCTCATGCCGGTCGTGGCGAACCAGGGGCCCGTGCACCGCCCCCCCCCCCTTTTCCCGTCGCCTTACGTGGCGACCCGGGGGGGGGGGGGCGCGAGCGGATTTCAGCAACTACCACACGACCACGGCATGTACAGATACACGAAGGAAGCCGAATACATTCTACTGATCGTATACGTAGATGACCTGCTCTACATAGGCTCTACAGACAACATCACCATCTAGTTCGAAGGGGAGCTACAACGGGATCTCTCACTCACGGTCTCTTCCACCCTAACTCAGTACCTGGGACTCAACATACTCGACGGAAAGAACACGATCTACCTCAATGCCGCAAAATACGCCGATACAATCGCCAAACGCTTCGGATTATCACCAGCCGTCATATCCACGCCCTACCGCTACACCTCCAAAAATCACCAGGAAGAGTCTAATCCGCTCAGACCTGCCGAACTACGCGACTACCAGCGAAAACTTGGATGCTTACTCTTCGCAACTGTTGTCAAACTTATATATAGCTTATATTGTGTAGGCTGTAGTGGGGTAGCCCATAAGGGGTACAACCCAATTAGGGTTAGTATTTGTACCCAACTCTTTGCTAGTTCATTCATTCTCGTTCGTTCTTTCTGACATGGTTTCAGAGCAGGTCCCTTCCTAGGACCGCTTTTTTTTTTTTGGGCCCACCACCTGCTGCCCTGCTAGCCTCCCTCGTGTGGCCCTCCTCTCGACCCTAGGCCCCGGCCCGTAGCCTCGCGCCCGTTGCCCCTAGGCCCCGGCCCCGTCGCCCGTTGCTCGCGCCCGACGCCCCTAGGCCCCGGTCCCGGCCCGTCACCCGTCGCGCGTAGCCCCTAGGCCCGTCGCCCTTAGGCTCCGGCCCCCCGGCCCGTCGCTCGCGCCCGTGGCTCCCCTAGGCTCGGCCACGTCGCCCGTCGCGCAACGCCCCTAGGCCCCGTCGGCCTCGTCGCTCGTCGCTCCCCTAGGCACGGCCTATCTCTGCCCCCCCCCCCCCCCCCCCCCCCCGTCGACCAAGGCCCCTCGGCCCCGTCGCTCGCGCCCGACGCCCCTAGGCCCAGGTTCCGGCCCGTCACCCGTCGAGCAACGCCCCTAGGCCCGTCGGCCCTGTCGCCCGTCGCTCCCCTAGGCCCGGCCCCGTCGCCCCGTCGCCCATCGCTCCCCTAGGCCCGGCCCCATCGCCCCGTTGCTCGCGCTCGACGCCCCCTAGGCCCCGGTTCCAGCCCGTCGCCTGTCGCGCAACGCCCCTAGGCCCGTCGGCCCCGTCGCCCGTCGCCCGGCCCCCCCCCCCCCCCCCCCCCTCCCCCGGTCGACCAAGGCCCCTCGGCCCCTCCGTACCCGGCCCCTCGGCCCACTTCGTTCCTCCGCGGCCCGTCGCCCCTAGGCCCCGGCCCCTCGGCCCCACTTCGTTCCTGGCCCCGCGGCCCGACGCCCCTAGGCACCCGGCCCCTCGGCCCCTTCGCCCCTGGCCCCAAGGCCCGTCGCCCCTCGGCCCCCCCTTCGTTCCTGGCCCCGCGGCCCGACGCCCCTAGGCCCCCGGCTCCTCGGCCCCACTTCGTTCCTGGCCCCGCGGCCCAACGCCCCTAGGCACTCGGTCCCTCGGCCCCTTCGCCCCTGGCCCCAAGGCTCGTCGCCCCTCGGCCCCCCTTCCTTCCTGGCCCTGTGGCCCGACGCCCCTAGGCCCCCGGCCCCTTGGCCCCTCGGCCCCCTTCGTTCCTAGCCCCGCGGCCCGTCGACCCTAGGCCCCTGGTCCCTTGGCCCCTTGGCCCCTTCGTTCCTGGCCCCACGGCCCATCGCCCCTAGGCCCCCGGCCCCTTGTTCCCTCAGCCCCTTCGTTCCTGGCCCCGCGGCCTGACGCCCCTAGGCCCCTGGCCCCCACCTCGGCCCCTTCGTTCCCGGCCCCTCGGTCCCAGCTGCTACTGCTGCTACTACTGCTGCTCCTGCTACTGCTGCGACTGCTGCTGCTACTGCTGCTACTGCTGCTCCTGTGTGCTGCGCCACTATGGCTTCGCTTTGAGTTCTCGCGTTCGATCATGAGGGCAGACCGGTTCAGTTTGACACGTGGCTCGACGACCTGCAGCTGTACCTACAGAGCGATTCTAAGGACAGTGTTTCGCTGTTTGACCTCGCGTCAGGTGCCGCTACCGCCCCTCCCGCCACAGCTGACAGTGCGACTCGCTCACAGTGGCTTACTCGCGACGTTGCTGCTCGCTTAGCCATTTGCAACCACCTGCCGTTAGCCGAATGCGCTCACTTTGGAGAGCACAGGACATCACAGGCAATGTACGACGCTGTCGTCGCTCGCTACTCCTCGCCTGCCACTGCTGCTCTAGGCCGACTGCTACTGCCCTACCTGTTCCCCGAGCTGTCAGCTTTTGCCACAGTAGAGGACCTGGTTTCCCACCTGCGCACTAGCGACGCTCGCTACCGCGCTACCGCCCCTGCTGAGTTCCTTGACAGGAACCAGCCCCCGATGTTCATCACACTCTACTTCATAGTCACTCGCCTCCCTGACTCTCTTCGCTCTGTCAGGGACCACTTTCTCTCCCTTGACCCCACCTCCCTCACTGTTGACCTCCTCGAGCAACATCTCCTCGCAGCTGAGACTAGTGCAGCTGCTGTAGGTGCTGCTCGTGGCACTCCGCGCCCGCCCTTCTTTGAGGGGTGCTCCCCCTCCCCCCTTGCCCACTCCTACGCCTCTGCTGCTGCTGCAGACGTCCCTGTTGCTGAGGACGTCGGGGCTGCTTCTGCCAGTGCGAAGCGCCGCAGCAGCAAGGGCAAGGGTGGCAGGGGTGGTGGAGGTGGCAGCGGTGGTGGTGGAGGTAGCAGCGGGAGTGGTGGTGGGGGCAGCAGTGGAGGTGATGGAGGCAGTGGAGGTGGTGGCGGCGGTGGGACTGGTGGCGGGAGTGGGGGCTCTGGTGGCGGTGGTGGAGGTAGCGGTGGGGGTGGCGGCAGTGGCGGCGGTGGGACTGGTGGCGGTAGGAGTGGACCTCGGCGTGGAGGCACTGGCGGTGGCCAGCGGCAGCAGCAGTAGCGTCGGAGCGGGACCTAGTCGCCCCAGCAGCTTCGTGAGTGGTTGTTTCAGCGTGGGACGTCTCGGGGTAGTGATAGCTGCCCGTATGTCATTCGCACGGGTGACCGTGCTGGTCAGACATGCGGGAGGCTTCACACTCAGCACCGCTTCTTCTCCCGGCTAGACGACGCTTGGCGTGCTGAGTTTGGTGACGACGTCGAGCGCCCTCGCTGGGCAGATCTGCTTAGGGCTGGAGTTGCTATATTTGATCTAGAATTTGAGGTTATCCTTTCTGCTATATATGCTTTGTCTGTTAGTGCTGAGGGTGACTGTTACCGGTGTGTGCCACCTGACCCAGATATAGCGGCTGCTGCTCTAGGTGCTAGTGAGTCTGGTACTCTACCTGGTACTGCGCCTGCTCAGGCCTTGCACACCTTCACGTTGGACTCAGGCGCCTCGCGCTGTTTCTTTCGTGACAGCACCACCCTCACTCCTCTCCCTGCACCTGTCTTGGTCTGACTGGCTGACCCCTCCGGGGGTCCGGTCGTTGCCCGTTCCTCCACTGTCCTCCCATGTCCGGCGGTTCTGTCCGTCTCACTGTAAGGTCTTCACTTCCCCTCTTTCTCTACAAACTTGGTGAGTACCGTTGCCCTCCAGGATGCGATGGTCACTACCACCTCTCCTGGGGGTCAGCGTGTGTCGATCTGCACGTGCACACGGACGGGGCGTCACCTGGCCACGTTCACTTGTCGGCCAGGGTTGAGTCTGTACACACTCGCTACCGAGCCTCCTTACGTAGCTGCGTCTGCTCAGGTGTCCGCGTCAGGTCAGGTAGCCGCCTCTTGCTCGTGTCGCCTCCTGTTGCACCAGACTCTTCTGTGGCACCACCGCCTGGGTCACCCCTCCCTGCCACGCCTTCGTGGCATGCACTCCCGTCTTCTTGTCTCTGGTCTACCCAGGTCTCTGCCTCCCCTTCCGCCATTGCCTGCCCCGCCCTGCCTTCCTTGCGTCGAGGGGCGGCAGCGCGCCGCTCCTCACTCCTCCTCGTTTCCCCTGACGATTGCTCCCCTGCACACTCTCCACATGGACGTGTGGGGCCCAGCCCGCGACAATGGACAGGGCCGCGAGCGCTACTTTCTGCTCATTGTTGACGACTACACGCGGTACACCACAGTCTTCCCCTTGCACAGCAAGGGTGAGGTCGTTGATGTCTTGATCCCTTGGATCCGCACAGTCCGTCTCCAGCTCCGCGAGCGGTTCCGCCAGGACCTTCCTGTCCTGCGTCTGCACTCTGACAGAGGTGGTGAGTTCTCCTCCGACCTCTTGCGGGACTTTTGTTGTGGGGAGGGCATTCTCCAGTCGTTCACGCTTCCGGACTCCCCTCAGCAAAATGGGATTGCTGAGCGCTGCATTGGCTTAGTCATGGAGGTCGCTCGTACCTCCATTATCCATGCGACAGCTCCCCATTTTCTGTGGCCGTTTGCGGTCCAGTACGCTGCGCATCAGCTCAACCTCTGGCCCCGTGTCTCCTTGCCGGAGACCTCGCCCACACTGCGTTGGAGGGGGGAGGTTGGCGATGCGTCGGTGTTCCGGGTCCGGGGTTCTCGTGCCTTTGTTCGCGATACGTCCGCGGACAAGCTCTCCGCCTGTGCTATCCCCTGCGTCTTCCTTGGCTTTGTCCCTGACGCGCCTGGCTGGTAGTTTTACCACCCTACCTCGCGCCGTGTCTTCTCATGACGTCACGTTTGACGAGTCGGTTCCCTTTTACCGTCTCTTCCCCTACCGCTCTGCCCCTCCCCCACCCCCGCCGCTCTTCCTTGCTCCCGGCCCCCCTCCGGTAGACCCCCTCCCGCCCCAGGGTCTTGCTCCCTCAGGTGTGTCTCAGGTAGACCCTCTCCCTGGTACTGCGCCTGTCGAGGTAGCTGTCGTCTTAGGTGCTGCTCGAGGTGCTGCGTCTGGGGGTGCTGCGTCTGGGGGTGCAAAGCCGGGGGGTGCGGAGTCTGAGGGTGCTGGGTCTGGGGGTGCTGAGCCCGCGGGTGTGAATCCTGGGGGTGCTGAGCCTGAGGGTGTTGAGCCTGGGGGTGCTGAGTCGGTGGGTGTGGAGTCTGGGGGTGCTGCTTCGTCTAGAGGTCCTGCTGGTGCTTCGCCGAGGCTGTCTTCGCAGCAGCTGCTTGAGTGGCTTGTTCGGCGCGCACTCTTGCGGACTGGAGCTACCGGAGCTGGAGGCGCTGGAGACACATAGTGGCCTTGCTGGCCGCCGCATCGCCCTGATCTGCCCACGCGCGCTTCCCTAGTGCCCGCGCGCCGCCCTGCCCGTCATGCCGTCCTGTTGCCTGCGTGCCCCCCTGCTCATCACGCGCCACCCTGCTTTGCCCGCTATGGCTACTCTCAGCATTCTCACATTCGATCATGAGGGCCGTCCAATCCAGTTCGAGACGTGGCTCGATGACTTACAACTGTACCTACTGAGCGATTCTAGAGACAACGTTTCGTTCTTTGACCACACGTCCGGAGACTCTCTCGCCCCTCCCGACACAGTTGACAGTGCGATTCACTCACAGTGGCTTACCCGTGACGCTTCTGCTCGCTTAGCCGTACGCAATCACCTGCCGTTAGCCGAACGTGCTCACTTTGGCCAGCACAAGACTGCTAAAGCCATGTACGATGCTGTAGTCGCTCGTTACTCTTCCCCTGCCACTGCTGCTCTCGGCCGCCTTATACTGCCCTACCTTTTTCCTGAGCTGTTAGCCTTTGCCATAGTCAAGGACCTCATCACCCACCACCGCACTAGCGACACTCGCTACCGCGCTGCCCTCAAAGCCGAGTTCCTAGACAAGAACCCACCCCCGGTGTACATCACTCTCTACTTCATAGTCACCCGCCTCCTTGACTCTCTTCGCGCAGTCAGGGACCACTTTCTCGCACTTCACCCCACAGACCTCACTGTCGACCTGCTCGAGAAGCATTTCCTTGCAGCTAAGACTAGCATAGTCGCTGTAGGTGCTGCTCGTGGCACTCCTCGCACACCCTTCTTTGAGGGGTGTTCCCCCTTCCCCCTTGCCCCCTCCTACGCTTCTGCTGCTGCTGCTGACATCCTTGGTACTGAGGAGGTCGGGGCTGATTTTGCTCCTAGTGGGAAGCGCCGCAGCGGCAAGGGCAAGGGAGGCAAGAGTGGTGGAGATGGCAGCGAGGGTGGTGGTGGTGTAGGCGGTGGAGGCGGTGGAGGTGGCGGAGGTGGCAGTGGGAGTGGTGGCGGGAGTGGGGGCTTCGGTGGCGGTGGTGGTGGCAGTAGTGGGAGTGGTGGTGGTGGTGGTGGCGGCAGTGGGAGTGGTGGCGGCGGTAGTGGTGGCGGTCGGGGTGGCGCTGTTCAGAGTGGAGGTTCTGGCGGTGGCCTAAGGCCGCAGCAGCAGTGTCCGAGCGAGACCCCTACGCCCCAGCAGCTTCGTATAGAGGCTGCTGCTCTAGGTGCTAGTGAGTCTGCTCTCCTTGGTACTGCGCCTGCTGAGGCCTTGCACACCTTCACGTTTGACTCAGGTGCTTCCCGCTGTTTCTTTCGCGACAGTACCACACTCACTCCACTCCCTGCACCTTTTCCAGCCAGACTGGATGACCCCTCAGGGGGCCCAGTTCTTGCACGTTCCACCACTGTTCTCCCGTGTCCGGCGGTTCCGTCTGGCTCACTATCAGGTCTTCACCTCCCCTTGTTCTCTACGAACTTGGTGAGTACTGCTGCTCTCCAGGTTGGGATGGTCACTACCACCACTACTTGGGGTCAGCGTGTGGCAATCTGCACGTGTACACGGACGGGCCGTCACCTGGCCACGTTCACCCGTCAGCCTGGGTCGAGTCTGTACACATTGACTACTGAGCCTACTCAGGTAGCTGCTTCTGGTCAGGTGTCCGCGTCAGGTCAGGTAGTCGCCCCCTGTTCGTGTCGCCTCCTGTCGCACCAGACTCTCCTTTGGCACCACCGCCTTGGTCACCCCTCCTTGCCACGCCTTCGTGGCATGCACTCCCGCCTCCTTGTTTCTGGTCTTCCTAGGTCTCTACCTCCCCTCTTGTTCTCGCCTGCTCCGCCCTGCCTTCCTTGCGTCGAGGGGCGGCAACGCGCCGATCCTCACTCCTACTCGTTTCCCCCGACGACTGCTCCCCTGCAGACTCTCCACATGGACGTGTGGGGCCCAGCCTGCGTCAGTGGACCGGTCCGCGAGCGCTTCTTTCTGCTGGTTGTTGAGGACTATACGCGTTACACCACGGTCTTCCCCTTGCGCAGCAAGGGTGAGGTCCCTGATGTCTTGATCCCTTGGATCCGCGCAGCCTGGCTGCAGCTCCGCATGCGGTTCCGCGAGGACCTTCCTGTCCTGCGTCTGCACTCAGACAGAGGTGGTGATTTCTCCTCCGACCTCTTGCGGGACTTTTGTCGTGGGGAGGGCATCCTCGAGACGTTCACGCTTCCGGCCTCCTCGCAGCAAAATGGGGTTGCTGAGCGCCACATTGGCTTAGTCATAGAGGTCGCTCGTACCTCCATGATCCATGCGGCTGCTCCCCATTTTCTGTGGCCGTTTGCGGTCTGTTACGCTGCGCATCAGCTCAACCTCTGGCCCCGTGTCTCCTTGCCGGAGACTTCGCCAACATTGCGTTGGACGGGGGAGTTTGGCGATGCGTCGTTGTTCCGGGTCTGGGGTTCTCGTGCCTTTGTTCCTCCTTGCTCGAGAGTTGCAGCAGCATGGTCAGCTTCGTCTTGCTTACGTGGCCACTTGGGCCAACACTGCTGATATATTCACCAAGGCACTTCAGCCTTGTGATGATCAGCGTTT
The DNA here is from genome assembly GCA_947471745.1 of Closterium sp. Naga37s-1. Lineage (NCBI taxonomy): Eukaryota > Viridiplantae > Streptophyta > Zygnematophyceae > Desmidiales > Closteriaceae > Closterium > Closterium sp. Naga37s-1. Next base: position 3,299,243 of record CANJKZ010000163.1, on the reverse strand, counting down.
CTGTACTGTTTTAGGCCTTGTGCCTACCTTGCCTCACTTGCTTACTGCGTGACTTTGCTTGTACTGTGATCTATATACATATACCTGCATGCTTACCCCTGCTAGGTTATGATCAATGTACTGTTTGTTCTCGTTTATATTATTCTGCATGTGAACTGGCCTTGTGGCCATTTGCTTGTGCTCAGAGTGTGTGGTGACTTTGTGATCCACTCTGAGCTTGCTTTGCTTTTTCTTGACTGGTCTTGTGATACCCTGTTCTCCCCCACTTTGCGTATGGGGGTGTGTCAAACTTATATATAGTTTACATTGTGTAGTCTGTAGTTGGGTAGCCCATAAGGGGTACAACCCAATTAGGTTTAGTACTTGTACCAACTTTCTTCTCAATGCAATCATTCCCTCGTCTAGTTTCTGACAAGTGCTTCATTTCATCTGGCATCGTGCTTCATTTCATCCGGGTAGGAGTACATCAATCTCGTCCAATGTCTACAACATAAAATTTCACTACTAAGGTGGGAGGGTGGGGAACTCAAACTAGAAATATGAAAAGAAAAACGTAGGTGAGGCCAAATGGCCTCCAACCCCTCTTTTGTAGCCAAAAGAGAGCGAGTAGCGATTCGACGCTGCCTTTGCTGCGTTGGCAATCGCTTCACTTTCACAATACATTTTTTTAGAAAGTGAATACACTTTCGAAAATTATAATAAATTAGCATTGTAGTACCTTGTTAGGTTTCTTGGGTATTGGTGGTGTACCTCCATTTGCCACCTTTCCCTTCTATATATTGTATCTCTTGTAATATTGAAACCCTCTTCTCTCAACTCTTCTCAACCCTTATCTCACGCTACTCTCGCCACTCATGCTATGGCTTATAAGCCTACTAACTCTTAGCTCGTATTCTGGCATGGTTTCATAGCAGGTCCTTCTTAGGACCTTCCTTCAAAAAAATATAATAATAATAATAATAATAATAATAATAATAATTCATGGGCCCACCTATTGCGCAGCCCTTCAGCACGTCGCGCGCTGGCTGCCCCGTCCCGCACTGCCCGCCCCACGCGAGACCATGCCCCTACGCAAATTTCGTCGCGGTCGCCACTGCCAGCGCCAACGACATGCACCAACGACCGTCGCGAGCGCCAGTGCCAGCGCCAGCAACAGTCGCGTGCGCCATCGCCATCGCCAGTGACATCCGCCAGTGCCAGCGCCAGGGACGGTCGCCGGCGCTAGCGCCTGCAACGACCTTCAACGCCACCCCGCTCCCCGCCTCCGCACCTGCTACCGCGCCATACTGCGGTGGACGTTGCGGGGGGAGGTGGCAGGGCTGGAGGTCGTGACCACGGGGGTACTAAATCCCCCTTGAACCCCTCGCCCCTCCCTTTACCTCCTCCATCGCTGCAGCAACAACTGCTAGGTGCCACATTGTGGAAGGGGAGAGGGGAGAGGGTGTGGGGGTGGCGGGTCTTCAAGGAAACCACCCCTCCTCCTCTTCCTTCCGCTGCACCTGTTCTCCTTCTCCTCCTCCTCTGTTTTCTCTCGTGACCATCGCACAACAAGTCGTCGCCTCCCTTTAGCTCCGCCGTTTCTGGGCATGTTCACTCCCCTATGTGCACTTCGGGCACCCGCTGCGGGGGTTAAACGGGAGGCGGGCACCTGCCGTGGGAGTCAACCACGGTGGTCCCAGCTGCTGCTCGGTGACTGCTCCCCTATGGGTGACTACTTCTCACTATCTCGTCCTGCATACAGTTAAGGGGGGATGTTAGAATTACATTCTGATATAACAGCATATAAACTAGAAGTGTAGTACCTTATTAGATTTCTTGTCTATTGGTGCCTTTGCCACCTTTCCCTTCCATATCTTGCATCTCTTGCAATATTGAAACCCTCTCCTCTCAACTCTTCTCTCAACTCTTCTCTCAACTCTTCTCTCACACTACTCTCGCCACTCGCGCTATGGCTTCTAAGCCTACTAAGTTCTAGCTCGTATTCTGACAGCAAGGGGCAGCATATCTAGAGCAGCAGCTACCATCGGGTATGCAGCGGGCGGATGAGGGGCTGGCAGTTGTCAGTATGCGTATTAAACATGAGGACTAGTTACGAGATGAGTTTTAGCAACTGCATGCGCCTCTCCCGTGGCTCCCCTTGCTCGAGCATCCCCAGTTGGGCGCACACCTTCTGGTCTTTGCAAACTTGGCGCGACCTGTGTACATTTCTCATACGGTTCTGCCCAGAGGTGGTGGAGGTTATTAGGCAGTGCAACAATAGCCTAGAGGAATGTTTTGAGCAGTCATTCCCCTTCGGCACTTGGGAGCACGACCCTTGCCCGTCTAGGCTGGCTCGCCTACTTGTGCACCTAATTTGGGGTAGGGGCTGTGACATAATTGAGCCTCCTCTCCTACGCCTGTGGATGGGTGCAGTCGGCGCGCGACGTGGCTCGGTTGGGACTAGCAAGAGAGAAGGCAAAATTCACCGGCTACCTTAGCACTTCTTAGGGGGTGGAATTTCTCGATCCGTGGTTCTACAGGAGCCTCGAGCAGTTGCTTGACGCCATACGCCAGGAGATGTCTTGAAGTCGGCTCCGCTGAAGTTGGCTAACCAAGCCGACTTGCTCCTTCAAGTCGGCACTGACCACGAAGCCAGCCGACTGCACACCTTGCACGCCAGACAATGAAGCTGGCTTCGCCCAAGCGAGGGCGAGGACTTCTTTCGTCAACACTCCCCAGCCCAGCTCAAGCTTGGGCACCCACACACACACAAGATCCAACCAGAACCTACGTAATAGAGTACAAGGGGGATAATTTTTCGGCATGCACACCCAACACCTTGTACAACGCACCAGCCATGTTGAAGGACATGCCGCAAACTGCTGCACATTCTCGTCGCCGTCGCCGACGCCGGCTAGACGAACTTTGCCGATCGCGACAGAGCACCAGTTGAAGGCCGGGAAGGGCAACGCCTTTGTGAGGAAGACTGCCGGTTGCTCGATGGTCGGGATGAACTGCGGCACGATCTTCTTGCGCCCAGATGTAGCATCGCCCCATGTGCTTGAGGTTGCCCTTGAGCCCCAAGCCCTCAGCGGCCGCGATGGCCAACTAGTAATCCACGTTGAGGACGGCCGGCGTCCCAGCGTCGAGCAGCTGAAACTCGGCGAGGAGGAAGCAAAGTCGGCATGCCTCCTTGGTGACTTTGGTGGCCGCGATGTACCCCGACTCCGTCGACGACAGCGTCACGCACTTGATGTGCTGGCTCGTCCAAGAGACAGTTGCGTTGCCGAAGACAAAAACAAAGTCGTTCGTGCTGTTGCGCATCTGCTTGTCGCCGACGTCGTCAGCGTCCGCGTAGCCGACTAGACGCAGAGTCTCAGGCCTGCCGCCAAACTCCAGGGCAGCGTCACGCATTTCGGCCAAGTAGGCGAGGCAGCAATCGACCTCGCGCCAATGCTGGTCACTTCAAATCGTCAAGCGGGTACCCAACTTGCTGCACGCGAAGGCGATATCCGGTCGAGTCATGGTTGTCAAACTGTACATTTGTATATTTTATATATAGTCATAGGCTACACTAGGGTAAGTTTCTAGAGAGGATAACACTTGTATGTTTGTACCCTTAATCTCACCCTATTCAACAACTCTTTGCTCTCGACATGGTATCTCTCGCTAGGTTAGATCGCTTCCGCTAGCTAATCTCCTAAGTTGGTTCCTAGCCAATATGTGAAAGTACAGCGGCTACGCTTACACAAATTTACTTTATCTTGCTTATTTCTAGTCTCTTGTGCTTGCTTATGCTCGTTTTCTTAGAATTGTCGCTTGACAATATTTATCATAAATATAGCACCGCGTTAGGTTGCGTGCACTGGATTCTGCATCATTGCGGTTTATTTCGCCTGCATTTGCGTACCACATAATTCCACCAAATTGATTCTACAGAATTTGGAAGGTCCCATTCCGGATGCTTCGTGAACCCAATAACATCCTGGTTACTGGCCTTGCATCATGCCTATATATAGCCCCGTAGTTGTACCTAGGATTCATTATTAAATTATGAACTCGATCCTTTGATCCTCACACTTGGTAATCAGAGCACGTTTGCACGCGAATTTCTTCAACCGCTAAAACCCAGCATTTTAAAAACTGCGGGGGCGACGACAAACTTGCCAATTTGCTGGCCTCGAATTCAGATTCCGAATAGGCATGTCAGGCATGGAGGGGCAAGGCGACAATTTCGTACAGGAAATCGCCGCACTTCGTGCCGAACAGGAGCAGACTCGTGCGACGCTTCAACGAATTGAGGCGTTGCTCACGAACCAGCCAGCAACCGCCACAACAGCAGCGAGCACATCGGCGATGGTAGCAGCAGTGGCAGCGACACCGACATTTCAACACCTACAGTGAATCTCGAAGCAGCGCAACCGAGGCTGTCGGAGGCGTTTGATCCTTGCACGAACGGCTCCGTTGATGCATTGCTACACTCGAAATTTACTTCCAAGGCCGTTGGATGCACGACCCCGATTCACGACGCGATGCGGATTCGGTTCGCAGCAACACTGTTACGAGACCCGGCACCGGAGTGGATCTACGGTAGTGAAATCCGAGGCGAAGGGCCGTGGGCACAGTTTCGAGCAGCCCTGATTCAACGATTCGAGCCAATAAATTCATCCTACATGGCGCGGCAACAATTTCACCGATACCAAAAATTTGGCAGTGTGGCGCAGTACACGCAGCAGATGGAGTCATTTTTTAATCGCATCGACGATTTAACAGAGGGAGAAAAAAAATCTGGCGTACACTGCTGGGCTGAAAAATGAAGTTCACCGAGACGTCAGCACGGCGAATTACAGCAGCTACAAGGACATGGTATGTGCCGCCGAACGGTTTGGCGCATTGACCAAGGGTCAACACGAAAAACGACGCAACATGCCGATCAGGAATTTCGGCACAGAGCGATCGGCACCCCCCATGGCTGCCAACCCGATGGATATCGACAAAGTTGACCCTGCCGAGTTAATATTCTCTCCCAACAACATACTGTGAAGGCTCCCCATTCCCCATAGGTGAAGGCGACACAGCTGCAAAGGCTTAGGGGAAGGTTCCAGGCCCAGGAGAAGCTGTACCAGCCTCAGGAAAATCCTTTTACCCCCCAGGTGAAGTTGGAAGTAGAAAGTGCAGCTTTGGGTGTAGGAAATAGGGAAAATTATTAATCTGATGTACCCTATGACCCTAATAATGAGACCATCTTTGGCTACTCGGAGCGGCAGCAGCCACTACTCCTTGAGGTGCACTATAAAGGGAGATGCCTCCAGGCGATGGTGGATAGTGGAGCGTCCCACTCGGTGTGCGACCGCGGGACGTTGGAGAAAATTGGGGAGTCCATAGAGGAGACCCAGATCATGAGAATGATGGTGGACTCCTACAAGCTACCGATCCACGCCGAGTCAACTCTACAACTGCAGATAGGTGCATAGAGGTGGAAGGCGAGGCTACCAGTCAGGAACATGAAGGGATTATATCTTATGTTTGGGAGAGATTTTCTGAAACGGTTCAACCACGAGATCGAATGGGTCAACCAAAAAGTTTGCAAATACAACAATGGAAAGCGTGTGGAGCTGCGAAGTTGGACGTATACAAGGGATATTCCAGAGGCAGTAATGACAGCAGAGGAGGAGAAGCTGAAACCAGAACTACCTGCAGCAGTACAGAAAGTCTTGGAGGGGTACAAAGATATCATGCCGGACGATCTGCCTACAAGAGTGCCTCCAGCGCGAACCCATGAACACGAGAACGTGAAAGAGCCAGGTGCAAAACCTGTCTCCCGTTCACCATACCTGTCAAAGTAACGAACGAGAATGAATGAACTAGAAATGAGTTGGGTACAAGTACTAACTGTCAGAATCCCAACCACTAGACCATTGGGATAAAAGGGCTTGTTATAGCGGGTCAGTGCGCCCATAACCCCCCAGGACAACGAGCCTGTAACCCTTCCCTAGGATCAATCAGGGATCACCAGTGGACCTCTGACACCCCCCCGCACTGGGATGCCCGAAGTGCACACACTGGGATTCGAACCCGAGACCTTCGCTCTGATAACATGTCAGAATCCCAACCACTAGACCATTAGGATAAAAGGGCTTGTTAAGTAGCGGGTCAGTGCGCCCATAACCCCCCAGGACAACGAGCCTGTAACCCTTCCCTAGGATCAATCAAGGATCACCAGTGGACCTCTGACACTAACCCTAATTGGGTTGTACCCCTTATGGGCTACCCCACTATAGCCTACACAAATGTAAAAGCTATAATGTTCTGACACACCCCCATAGGCAAAGTGGGGGAGAACAAGCGGTCACAAGACCAGTCAAGAAAAGCAAAGAAAACTCAGGGTGGATCACAAAGTCACCACGCAGTCCGAGCAAAAACAAAGGGCCACAAGGCCAGTTCACATGCAGAGTGATATAAAGAGAACAAACAATACAGTGATCATATCCTAGCAAGTGCAAGCATGCAGATATATATGTAGATCACAATACAAGCAAATTCATGCAGTGAGCAAGTGAGGCAAAGTAGGCACAAGGCCTAACACAATAGAGAAGCGCTGATGATCACCAGGCGGAATTGCCTTGGTGAATATATCAGCAGTGTTGGCCCTAGTGGCCACGTACGCAAAACGAAGCTGGCCACGCTGCTGCAACTCTCGAGCAAGGAAGTATCGCAGAGCGATGTGCTTCGTTCTGTGCTCCAGCATGTGCTCCCGACACAAGGCAATCATGGCCTTGTTGTCTACGTACAGAACTGGAGGCGAACGAGGCTGCTCTCCCAAGTCAGTCACAGGTAGGTGAGCCAGCGTAGCTCCTATGCAGCCATGGCTCCGGCGTAGATCTCAGCCTCACAACTGGAGCTAAGCACCAAAGACGAGCGGGTAGACCGCCAGGAGACAGAGCCAGAGCCAAGGTTGAAGGTGTAACGCTGTGACGACCGCTGCGTAGCTGAGTCGTAAACCTAGGAAGCGTCTGCGTGACTGTTATAGTCACAATAGCCTTGAATGTGCCTAAAACGAAAGATAGAGAGCACAGACGGATTTCTGCACAGCGGCTTCAAACGTTGATAGCGTTCTGCTCACAGCTGCAAATGACTTGATTCAAATTGGATCTGGAGCGTCTTCACGTCGTCTAAAATTAGCAATTTAGATTGCACGATTTGATAAAGAATTGACGACACAGCGTCGGTTTGAACGAATGGTACTATGGCAGCCACTATAGTCTTAGAACACAAGATAGGAAGAGTTACGAGTTGGGAATGACTCCCAGCTCCTACAAACCCCAAGAGCCGAGGTACAGTGATGTGGAACAGTGCCACACTGTCCCCAACCACGAAGGGTCTCGAAACTACCCTTCACTAGGGCCTACACCAAGTGAAATGTTACACTACACAAAGTAATGTAACTATCTTCAATATCTTGAGGTGTACCCTTTTGGCAAACTTCGAAATCACTTGAGGCTTGACACCAAGGCTCGGGCTCTTCATCACAAACTCATCCTTGAGTTCTTGATGGGTCTGCTGCACACACCTGCGACACGCCGAACGTTCGACACAGGACAAAATAGAAACCGCGCACGACAAAATAGAAACCGCGCGCGAGACACAAACGACCGCGTAACACGCGTCTAGCGATAACTCGCTATTGACTCGACACACACACTCGACATCATGACTCAACATTCACACACAATTATAAGCATGAAATATATATTATCCCATGCCCTCATACCATTCCATACACACACACATTCACGCACACGGACAACAAGCCGAGTGCAAACCGTAGGGTTGCACCAACAAACTCCCCCTCGGATTGTTGGCCTTAGGATATGTTGCTCTCTCAGTTCAGAGCCATCCCAGCCAGCTTGCAACACTTCCAATGCTGCTGCTCCACCAGCCTCTTGGTCATCATGTCAGCCGACTGCCCCGTGGTCTTCACGTAGCGCAACTCAACTTCACCCGCGGTTACCATGCTCCTCGTCCAATGCCACTTCACCCTCATGTGCTTCGTGAGTCCATGCAACACAAGGTTCTTAGCAAGAGCAATGGCACCCTGGCTGTCACAGTACAGTGGGGTAGGTCCTTGCTGCTCCTCCCCCAATTCAGCCAACAAACGCCGCTGCCACACAATCTCCCGTACGGCACGGAAGAGTGCCATGTACTCGGACTCCACCGAGCTCAAAGCTTGGTCAACCTGCTTCTTGCTCTCCCAAGCAGTTGGGCCTCCACCAACACAGCATATGAAGCCTCCCACACTTGTCATGTCCTCTGGTTCTGATGCATATGAAGCATCCGAGTAGGCGGTGAGGAACAAACGCCCGGGTTCAACACCATCCGCGCCCTTTTGGCGCCTTTGTGCCGCCGCCGAGTATTGCAGCCCAACGGTCGGTGTTTGGCCAAGATACTTGGCCACCCTCATTCCAGCTGCTACCTGCTCCTCATTAGGGCATTGCACAACCCTAGCCAGCTGCCCGGTAGCAAACGCGACGTCCGGTCGGGTGTTTACCGCCGCATACATGAGGCTGCCCACCAACGAGTGAAATCGGCGCCTCTCCTCTTCACCAACGCTCTCCTCCTCTGGTCCCTTCACACACTTGAACCCAGAGGGAAAGGGTGTAGCCACATGGCCTTCACTCTGCCCAAAGTTGGCAGCCAATGCCTCCAGGTACTTTCGTTGATGCACCCGCATGCACCGCTTCTCCACATCTCGTTCGATGTGGAGCCCAAGGTAGAAGCTCACGTCACCAAGGGCCTTGCACTTGAACTTGTCTTGAAGCTTCAGCATCACCTCCTTCACAAGGTCAGAAGAGGGTGAGAAAATGAGGATGTCATCCACATAAACCACCATGAAACTCCTCTGCTCCCCCTCGCCAAGCATGAACAAGGAGTGATCGGCCGTTGAGGGAGTGAAGCCGATCCCCTCCAACACTTCGCGCAGCTTCATGTACCATTGCCTAGGGGCCTGCTTCAGCCCATAGAGGGCCTTCTTCAGCTTCCACACTCTGCCACTACCATCATCAAACCCCTCTGGCTGCGCCATAAAAATCTCCTCCTCAAGGATGCCGTTAAGGAATGCCGTTACGATGTCCATTTGCTTTACTACCCATCCTTTGATGGCGGCTCCCGCGAATAGGGTTCGCAGCGTCGTCGGCTTCACCACAGGGGCAAACAGCTCCTTGAAGTCCACCTTATCCTTCTGCTGGTACCCCTTGGCTACAAGCCTAGACTTGTAGCGCTCGATCTTGCCGTCGGCATCCGACTTGATTTTGAAGAGCCACTTGGACGTTATCGCCGTATGCCCCTCCGGTAGCTCCACCAATTCAAACGTGTCATTCTCCTCGATGCCCTTCAGCTCACTCTCCATGGCCTTCTTCCACTCCTCAGCATCACTACTCTCCAAAGCCTCCTTGAGAGTTGCTGGTTCTCCCGGCATCTCCACCGGAGAGAAGAACGCGAAGGCACACTCCTCGTAGTCACTCTCCTCGTCGTCTCCGACCATCATTGCCGCTCCGGCCAAGGCTGTCTTTCCCTGCTTTCCCGGCGCATCATAGGTCAGCCTATTAGGGGGTTGAACTCTCCTCTTCCCCCTTCCTTCCTCCTCAGCTGCAGGGACTTGAAGGCCTTGGCGTTGCTGCGGTGTGGCTCGAATCCGTGGAGCACTCGTAGTACGGGAAGGGAGTGACGGTGCACGCTCGCTCACTTGCTGCACCTCCTCCTCTTCTTCCTCTGCATCATTGGCCTCCTCTCCCCCATTCACAAGGGAGGATTGCCTTGTGGTTGTGCTGCCGCTGCTCAGCTCCAAAGGCAGCTCCACATGCTCCAAACCGGAACTCTTCACCTCCCCAAACCGCACGCCTATCTTCGCCTCATTCTCCGCCTTCCAATCCTTGTACATGAAGTTCTCCATGAACTTGCAGTCCCTGCTCACCAAGAACTTCTTGGTGAATGGGTCCCAAAGAAGCCATCCATTGCTGTTTTGAGCCATGCCCAAGTGCACGGCCCACACCGCCTTGGCACCAAGCTTGTTGTGCCGAAGATGCTTAGGCACGAGCGCCATGCACATGCACCCGAACACCCGAAGCATATCCACCTTTGGCTTCCTTCCTAGCCACTCCACATAGGGCACCCATTTGTCTGCTCCCACATGAGTCAAAACTCTGTTCTTGGCCACACACGCGCTTCGCACCGCATCAGGCCAGAAATAGTCGGGTAGCCCGGCTTCAATGAGCAACCCGCGTGCCGCCTCCGTGATTGTGCGGTTTGCTCGCTCGGCGATGCCGTTCATTGCAGGGGAGTATGGCATGGTGAGGGAGTGCCGAATACCATTCTTCTTCAGCCACAACCCAAACTCCTTGCTCAGGAACTCTCCCCCTCGATCGGTGCGGATTGACTTGACTAGACGGTCTTGTTGCCGCTCCACCATCGGGAACCAATCCGTCTTCAACGTTTCAGCCACGTCGCTCTTCTTGGCCAGCACGTACACCCAAGTCATGCGGGTGTAGACGTCGACAATGGTGAGAAAATACTCAGCTCCAACAGCTCCAAGCTTCAGGGGGCCCACCACGTCCATCACCACCTCATCAAGCGGTGCCTTTGCCGTTGCCTCCGAACTAGGGAACGGAAACCGGGTGAACTTGGCTTGAATGCACGCCGGGCAGCCAAGCACCTCATCGGGCTCCCCCTTCACACGTATGCCAGCAACCATCTCATTCTTCACTAGCTGCTGCAAGATGGGCAGGGCCACATGCCCCATGCGCCGATGCAAGGTGAGCCAATCACACTCCCCCGTAGCCGAAGTTGGATTGGAGAATGCCGCGCTCGCAATAGCGCCCCACATACTCTCTCCGTAGTCCTCCTCCGCTGCTGCCTCTGGGTTCTCCTCACCCTTTTGCTGCTCCTTGGTTGCTGCACCACTCTCCTTAGGTTCACTGAACTTGCTGGTCCCTCCAGGTTTGCTCTTCTTGAGCTCATTCTCCTTAGCGCGACCGTTCGCGCCATCGTCGCTACCGACCGCTCCATCCTTGGTGCTGATGCTTGCTGCCACGTGCCTCTCCTTAGGCATAGGGACCACTGGGATCTGCCACATCTCGTTGTAGACATCCCTGTCCTCATGAAGGTCCCAAAGAATTCGATCGCCAAGCCTTGCGGTGTAGGTCTTGGCTCCCTTCGAGTTCGTGTCCATGCCGGCCTTTGCCAACCGCCGCACGGAAATCAGGTTTGCAGCAAGGCTGGGCACCCAAAGCACGTTCTTGAGGCCCACCATCTTCCCATCAGCACCCTTGAACATGGCCTTGCCCATGCCTTTCACCTCTGCTCGCTGCCCCAAAGCCGATGTGACATGCTTCACCGGTGACGGCTCGAGTTCGGTGAGCAAGTCCGGGCGAGGTGTCATGCTATAGGTAGCGCCACTATCAATCACCCAATAGTCCAGGGGGTGTAGGGTCACCTTCCCCACAGCTGCTGGCTCCTCAAAGCCTTCATCCTTCTCTGGACCAGCCGGTACTTGCGTCGACACGAAGTAGAATAGACCCGGGTATCGATCGTCGCTCGGGTCCTTGTCGTTGTCTCCGCTCTTCATGTTTGCAGCTCCGCCACCGCGACCGCCATGGCCTCCACGGCCTCGTCCTCTCCCTCCTCCTGCTCCTCTACCCTCTTGGCCTTGAGCAGGGGTCCAACCATCAGGGAGTTTGTAGCAGTCGCGCCACATGTGTCCGCTCTTGTGGCAATAGTGACACTCGCCGTCGAATCGGCCGCGACCGCGTCCGTAGCTCTTGTCGTCGCTGCCGTAACCGCCACTCCTGCGGCCTCTTCCGAAGTTGCTGCCACCAAACCTTCCTCCCCCTCGTCCTCTGCCTCTTCCTCGACCATATCCACGGCCGATGCTCGCTGCCCTAGCGCCATCCGCACTCGCCAACTCACGGCGGCGGAAATCTTCTTGAAGGATAGCTCGCTTCACGTCTTCAAGCGAGAGGCGGGGCAAGTCGCAATTAAGGTTGATGATGAGCGAGGACCATGACTCTGGGAGTAAGGCCAGCAACTTGGTCTTCTTTTGGAGCTCACTGTAGTTCAAATCAGCTCCCTCAAGCCGCGTCAACAAGTCGAAGAATTTCTGCACCCCTTCTTCAACCGCTTCGTCTTCTTCAATTCGTAGTGCCGCCATTTGCCGTTCCAACACCACCGCTACCGCCGCTGTTGCAGGAGCATGTACACCCTTGAGAGCAGCCCATGCCTTTGGTCCTTTCTCTGGTTCACGCTGGAATGGCTTGATGTGACGGATCTGACTGCTCCCCAACGCTTGCCCAAGTAAGAGATAGCCTTGTGCGCTCTTCCGCACCCACGGGCTCTTCTCCGGGTCGTTCTCGGGGCGCTTCTCCGTTCCTTCCATCACCTCCAGCAGGTCATAGTGGTCAAAGATGTTCTCCATCTTGAAGGACCATTCAGCAAAGTTGTCACCGTTGAACTTGTCAAGCCCAAACACCCTAGGCTCATCCCTAGGTGGGCCAAGACTTGGTTGCATGGGCGCCATGGCTGAATCACGGGGTTGGCCTTGAGCTTGAGCTTCTCCACTGCCACCAGCACCTCTGCCACCCCTTTCCTCAGGTCCAGACATTGTCGAAACTGCTCCAAGGGGCTCTGATACCACTTGTTATAGTCACAATAGCCTTGAATGTGCCTAAAACGAAAGATAGAGAGCACAGACGGATTTCTGCACAGCGGCTTCAAACGTTCATAGCGTTCTTCTCACAGCTGCAAATGACTTGATTCAAATTGGATCTGGAGCGTCTTCACGTCGTCTACAATTAGCAATTTAGATTGCACGATTTGATAAAGAATTGACGACACAGCATTGGTTTGAACGAACGGTACTATGGCAGCCACTATAGTCTTAGAACACAAGATAGGAAGAGTTACGAGTTGGGAATGACTCCCAGCTCCTACAAACCCCAAGAGCCGAGGTACAGTGATGTGGAACAGTGCCACACTGTCCCCAACCACGAAGGGTCTCGAAACTACCCTTCACTAGGGCCTACACCAAGTGAAATGTTACACTACACAAAGTAATGTAACTATCTTCAATATCTTGAGGTGTACCCTTTTGGCAAGCTTCGAAATCACTTGAGGCTTGACACCAAGGCTCGGGCTCTTCATCACAAACTCATCCTTGAGTTCTTGATGGGTCTGCTGCACACACCTGCGACACGCCGAACGTTCGACACAGGACAAAATAGAAACCGCGCACGACAAAATAGAAACCGCGCGCGAGACACAAACGACCGCGTAACACGCGTCTAGCGATAACTCGCTATTGACTCGACACACACACTCGACATCATGACTCAACATTCACACACAATTATAAGCATGAAATATATATTATCCCATGCCCTCATACCATTCCATACATACACACATTCACGCACACGGACAACAAGCCGAGTGCAAACCGTAGGGTTGCACCAACAGTGACCGGTGAGGACAACTGGACCCCGTCCTCCAAGCACGAGCCCCATGCCCGACGTACTGCACAAGTAACGCAGTACCCTCTTCGCAGCATCCCAGTGCACCTTTCGGTGCCTGCCGGGAGCCACGTAGTGAGCCAGAAGGCTGAGAGGGTATGCAAGGTCAGGTTGTGTGCACGTCATCAGGTACATGAGGCAACCCACAAGCTCTGGGTACGGACCACTCGGCTCTACGGACTCGTCCGAAGGTGGAGCTGAGAGCGAGTGGCTGGTAGACAGAGGAGTGGGCTGTGGCGAGGAGAACTGGAAGCCGAAGCGCTGAAGGACCTGGTGCACCATGTGTGACTGAGTTAGGGTGATGGTGCGCCGTGCTCTGTCCCGGGTGATCTGCAAGCCAAGATAGTTGCGCAGTTCACCCAGGTCAGTGCAGGTGTGTCTCTTCTGCAGCTCCGACTTCACAAGGGTCAGTGCCTCAGTGTCAGCAGTGGCAAAGACGAGGTCGTTGACGTAGACGAGGACGTAGAACGGCGACAGCAAGGTGTCGGTGCGTAGAAACAGCGACGGGTCAGCAGTAGCAGGAGCAAACCCAAGAGCCGCAAGTGTAGTCCTCAGTGTGTCGTGCCACTCGCGAGGCACCTGGCAGAGACCGTAGACTGGCCGCCGGAGGCTCCACTGAGTACCTGCAGGAAACGACTCAGTGAAGCCAGGTGGGCGGCACAGCCAGATCTCCTCATGCAGGCTGCCCTGCAGGAAAGCTGTGCTGAAGTCCAGAGAGTGCAACTCGTAGTCACGCTGAGCAGCGACGTGCAGCAACACCCGAAGAGTAGTCATTTTTGGGGTGGGGGAGAAGGTCTGGAAGTAGTCAACTCCCTATCGCTGACTGAAGCCTCGAGCAACGTAACGCGCCTTGAAGACAGGTGGAGAATCCGGCGGCCGCTTCACCCTGAAAATCCACATGCCATCGACTATGTTCGCCCCAGGTGGGGGAACCTCGTCGACGTAGGTGCCTGTGGACTTCCAGGATGCCATCTCGGCATCCATGGCTGCCTGCCACTGAGAGGAGTAAGGACCCGTAATCGCCTCTGCGTAAGAGCGCGGGGTCGGGATGTATGGTGCATCCGGGTCTCCCTCAGGGGCAAGCAGCATGGAAGCAAAACGAGGTACAGCAGCTGCAAGACACTCAAAGTCCTCCCGCCTGTCCTCAAGGACGTCCGTGCCAAGAGCACACTCACCCCGGACGGACGGAGGACTGGCAGACTCAGACTCAGCAACAAGAGCAGTGGCGTAGTCTAGACGATAGGCAGCAGCAAAGTCGAGCAGCTCAGCAACGAGAGCAGACGCAGCAGCAGACTCAAAGGAAGGGTCAGTGACTGCAGTGGCGAGGAGACGAGCGACAGTGGGACTGGCAGCACGAGCACGGTCAGACTCTGCGTCAGGGACCTCAGGAAGAGAGGACTCAGGAGGAGCAGGCAGAGGATCACGCAGTGGAACAGAGGAAGGACGGAGTGCCATACCGTGTGTGCCGGGGACAGGAGGAGGACGCGAACGAGGAACGCGACGAGCAGTGCAAGCAGCCGAGACAGGACGAGACGCAGGCTCACGACGCTCTGTAAGACCGGCGGACAGCTCTGTGTAAGTAGAGGGAGCAGGCAGTGGAGAGGTCGGCTGCAACGGCAGCTGCAACTGGTCAGGCGGTGGACACAGGAGGGGAGGAGTAAGGTTAGTAGAAGACGGGACACCAAGAACCTGTTGAAGTAGGGGAACGAAGTATGGTCGCGGCCGCACAGTGTTTCCAGCACCTCGAGCTCCAGGGTCAACAACTCCATCTCCTGCAGCTCCAGCGCCTCCAGCTCGAGCGCCACCAGCGCCAGGGCCTCCAGGTCCAGCATCTCCAGGCTCCGTAGGGACTCCAGCTCCAGCGCCCTCAACACCACCAGCCCCGGCAGCTCCAGTACCCCTGGTACGAGCACCTCTAGGACCAGTAGCTGCAGTGCCTCCAGTACCACCAGCTCCAGCAGTAGTTCCAGCACCTCCAGCTCGAGCGTCTCCAGCGCCGGTAGCTCCACTCCGAGGGCGGGCGCGCCGAACAAACCACTCACGTAGCTGCTACAGAGACAGTCGCGGCGAAGCACCAGCAGGACCTCCAGACGAAGCAGCACCCCGAGGCTCAGCACCCCCAGACTCTGCACCCTCAGGCTCCACACCCTCAGGCTCAGCACCCCCAGGCTCCTCACCCACAGGCTCAGCACCCCCAGGCTCCTCACCCTCAGACCCAGCACCCTCAGACCCCGCACCCTCCGGCTCCGCACCCCCAGACGCAGCACCCCCAGACGCAGCACCTGAGCCGACAGCTACCTCAATAGGCGCAGGACGAGGGAGAGGGTCTACATGAGACACACGTGAGGGAGCAGGACCCTGAGGCGAGAGGGGGTCTACCGGAGGGGGACCGGGAGCAAGGAAGAGCGGCGGGGGCGGGGGAGAGGCAGAGAGGTAGGGGAAGAGACGGTAAAAGGGTACCAAGATTTAGGCCGATCGCTATCGCGATTTAAGAGCGACGGGGTGTCCTGGCGGAATTACTTGGCAGCCATGGATTAGATATAGGAATGGCTTAAGCTAGAGTTCAGATCTGATCAGTGACGAGTTTGACAAACCCTACCATCCCAACCCTCGCCATACAACAATCCCCAAAAACCCAAAGTGCCAAACTAGCAACACCAAAGGTGTTGTAGTGGGTAGCAAAGGTTTGATGGTGCTTGTTTGGTGCGAGATCAAATCCAGCCCGTAACAAGTCTAGCAATCATATTTTGCCCAAATCCTTAGCCCACAACCAGCTAGAGAAAAATACCACAACCACCTACACAATCAACACTCCCCCTTGCTCGTGCTGGAGGTGGCTGAACACCACTGGGCAAAAACCTTCACTCCACTCCCCCTTGCCCAGGGAGGGGCGCCATCCACAGCATGATGTCGTTAAGGCAGAGAAGCACCAGCCCTCCCACATCCTGCTCAAGCACCATGCCAACATGGGGCTGCATCCCCATCAAGGACATGCACACACCATGCCGCTCAAAAGGAAGGGGTTTGGTGAGTATGTCTACTGCTTGACGGTTGGTTGAGCACCACCGGAGGATCACGTCGCCGCTTGCCACCATCTCCCTGATGAAATGCCACCGAACCTGCATGTGCTTGGTGCGGCCATGCAAGCATGCATTCTGTGCAAGGGCAATGGCAGACTGGTTGTCCACAAACACAGGCACACCACCATCAAACTCATGCCCGAACTCCCCAAACAAACGCTTCAGCCACACACCTTCTTGAATGCACTGACACAGACTGATGTACTCACTCTCAGTGGTGGACAATGCAACCACCGGCTGCCTCTTGCTCTGCCAAGAGATGGCTGCACCATTAAGGCAATAGACATAGCCAGTGTGACTCTTGCGATCAGCTGAATCTCCAGCATAATCAGCATCACTAAAGCCCACCAACTCAACTTGAGGCTTGCTGTGTGCGGGATAGAAGATACCTGACTTGACACAACCTTTCAGGTACCTTAGCACTCTCTTAGCAACATGTACGTGAAATGCCTTAGGACAAGACACCACCTTGGACAGCTGTGACACGGCATAAGCAATCTGGGGCTGTGTGGTCGTGCTTGCATACATGAGAGATCCCACAATGCTTTGATAGAGCTGGACCAGCTCATCTCTCAGCAAGGGCTCCTCAGCATGTGCATGCACGTCGAACCCTGTAGGGAGAGGGGTACGCACGGAGTTAGCCTCAGAAAGGCCAAAGGACTCAAGCATGTTGAGAATGTACCTCTCCTGATGAATCAAGATGCCACTCTCATCACGCTCAATCTGCACCCCCAAATAGTACTTAGCCTCCCCTAAGTCCTTCATGCGGAAACGAGAGGACAAGAGACTCTTCACCTCGTCCAGCAAGACCATCCTCGAAGACATGAGCAGAATGTCATCCACATAGAGGTAAAGGGACAACCTGCCCTCATCCCTCACCAAGTGGTACAAGGCAGGGTCACACTCAGACCTCTCAAAGCCAAAATCCATCAGCGCCTCATCAAACTTGAGGTACCACTGCCTTGGAGCTTGCTTAAGCCCATAGATTGATTTTCTGAGCCGGCAAACTCTGCCGGACCCATCATCAAAACCAGGGGGCTGCCTCATGTAAAGCTCCTCCTTCAAGACCCCATGAAGATAGGCAGTGGTCACATCCATGTGATGGATGTGAAACCCCGAGGAGACTGCCATCCCAAGGGAGCCTCTCAGGGTAGTAGGCTTACCCACCGGGGTAAACACCTGGTCATAGTGAACACCCCGTGTTTGAGTGTTCCCCATGGCCACCAACCTGGACTTAGGCCTCTCAATGCTACCATCAGCCTTGTGTTTGTACTTCCACACCCACTGACACCTCAAGACCTCCATACCAGGTGGCACACAAGCTGGATCAACCAGCTCAAAGGACTCGTTCACCTTATGAGACTCAAGCTCCTCACGCATGGACTCGACCCACTCAGGACGGGACAAGGCCTCCTTGACTGACTTAGGCTCATGTACCTGACCCATAAGACAAAAATCAAGTCCATGCGCACCCCCATCAGCATCCACAAGCATGCACTCCTCCAAATCATGCACCTCATGATCATGCATGCAAGCATACTGTGCACTTGGTGTGAACCTCTCAGGTGGCCGGGAGATGCGTGTGGTGCGGCGCAGAGGTGATGCCTCCCCCTGCTCCAAACTCAGCAGCTTCTCCCTCCAAGTCACTCTCTTCATGGGGGACCGTGGTGACTTGGACAGCTGCTGCTGCAGTTGTTGCTGCCACCTACCCACAGGAACAGGCGGTGTATGCTGCTGTGGTGGCTGCTGCGGCTTCTCTTGTTGCTGCTGCTGCTCCGGGTCATGGGCTGGTGCGTTAGGGTCAGGGGTAGAACCAGCAGTTGGTGACTCCTCATGGTGAGGTGCAGCTGCCTTTTGTTCCTCTTGCTGCTCCTGTACCTCCTCTCCAGGGTCCTCCCATGCCCCCTCAAAGATGGAAGAGGTGTAGGGATCCTGGAAGGAGCTCCCAACTGTACTAGCACCATGCTTCTTCCACCCCTTGTAGCTCAGCCCCTCGTGGAAAACCACATCTCGGCTTTCCACCACCCGCTGAACCGCCACACTCCACAACATCCAAGCTTTGCTCCTCTCCGACACCCCAAGGAAAATGCCCCATTGTGCCTTAGGATCCAGCTTCCTCCGTTGCTGGTCGGGCACTTTGTACTGCGCCATGCACCCCCACACTCGTGCCATCGACACACTAGGCACCTTCCTGGTCCACATGAAGTATGGGCTCTTAGCCCTCTAGCCCCTTGCTGCCCATCCGGTTCTTAACCCAGTTGGCATATTGCACTGCTGCCCCCCACCAAGTATGGTCCAGCTGCGCATGAGCAAGCATGGCTCGGGCAAGGTCAATGAGGGTCCGGTTTAGCCTCTCCGCTGCCCCATTTTGCTGCGGCGTGTAGGCAACTGAAAGCTGGTGGGTGATGCCCTTGTCTTCAAGGAAAGAATCCAGATCCTTCCCCATGTACTCCCCACCCCGATCAGATCTAAGTATTTTCACCTTGGCCCCGGCTTCCCTCTCCGCATAGCGTATCCAACGCTTGAAGACCTTGGCCACCTCATCCTTGGTTTTCACCAAGGTAACCCAACTTAGGCGGCTGAAGTCATCCAAGAAGGTGATGAAGTATTTGCTGCCCTTCTCCCTATCCGGTGTTTGCATGGGGCCACACACATCCGTGTGCACCAACTCAAGAGGTGCGGAGGCTCTAGTGGTGGAGGTAGGGAAAGAGGTCCTTGGCAGCTTCCCGGTCATGCAATCAGGGCACTTGCTTGGCTGCCCACCACCCTCCTTGATCTCCACACCCTTCAGCTCCCCCTTCTTCACACACTCCACAAGTTGCTGCCTTCCCGCATGCCCCATGCGTAGGTGCAGCAAATCTGCCGTCACCTGCTCCACGTCCCTCCAACGGGTGCTGCAAGCGGCATCCTCAGCTTCAACCCCATGTGCCTTCTCCACGTGAGGCACACACAGAGGAACAAGGTATAAACCCTTCTCTAACTTGGCCTCCATCACCACAGCCCCACCCTTGCGAACCGTGCACCCTCCAATGGTGAAGGTGCATATGTATTCTTGTCTCGCAAGCTGAGAGCATGAGAGAAGTTTGGCTGCCAATCCAGGAACATGAAGCACACCCTTCACATTCAGCACCTCCCCCTCCTTCCCCTTGACGGTGATGGTGCCGACGCCGATTGCTTGCAGCGTATCTCCGCTCCCCACAATCACATTTCTGGAGTTAGGTGGGAGGGAGTGATAGGTGGTGAAGAGGTCGCGTCGAGGTACCATTCCACAGGTTGCCCCAGAGTCTAGAATGAGCTGATTGGGGTCAGCCAACACACGACCAGCAAGCGCCGTCTCCTTCTCCAAGGATAAGAAGGAGAAACCATCATCCGATGAGTCCTCCTTTCCCTTCTTATCCTCGTTTGCCGCCGTTGCTGCCTCTTTCTCTTTGCTGCCCTTCTTGTTTCATCTTCCTCTCCACCCACTCAGGCCTAGTGACAGGTAGAGCCTCTCCTGGGTACCCTTGAGGCTTCCACCCATCTGGTCGGCTCCAACACTCCTTCCAAGAGTGCTTCCGGTTGCATCCAGGGACGAGGCACTTGTCGAGCTCCTTCTTCTTCCCCCCACCTCCTTGCCGCTGCTGGTACTTCTTGGAGGCAGCCCTATCACCTGCCCCCATTCCCCCTTCAATTCCTCTTCCAACATCACGTTTGCGAGCCTCATCAGAAACCAAAACCTCCCATATCCAGGCCTTGGTCCATTTCTGCTGCTCAAGGTGAAGGTACTGCAGTAGGGCCTCGTTCGCCTCTTGGTCCAGCCCCTGGAGTGCGGTGTAGATGATCTCCTTCTCATCTACTTTGTAGTTCAACTCCTCCAAGGCCCTGACATACTCATCCACCCCTGGAGATACTGCACCATGGTCTCTCCATCACCATAGTTGCGTTCCATGGTGTAGAACCGCTTCCTCCAGGTGAGTATGCTTAGCAACCCTTTTCGCAAATGTCGATCTTGAACTCTCTTCCATGCTTGGGCAGCTGCTCCTTGCTTCCCCTTCAGGTCAATCAGCATCTTTAGGTGCTCTAGTTGGCCTTCCAAAGCCCAACACAGGTACTGAAACGCTTGCTTGTCCTTGCGGTCCCATGCTTCCTGTGCCTTAAGTAGCTCCTCCGCACTAAGTCGGTGCCTTCCGGTTCGCGATGCTGCTCATCCACCTCCACCTCCCTCACTTATAGATGAGCTAGAGGCTCCCCCATCCCCTGCTCCCTCTTGGCCAGACACTCCAGAAGATGCCTCTGCTTCATTAGCTCCAGGTCTTCGCTCCGATCCCTCCAAAACGCCTTCTAGGTCTTTGATACCTAGCCAAAGCGTAAACTGGAACCGCCATAGCGAAAAATCCGAGCCGGTGAACCTAGGAGGGCCATCTAATTTCTGGGCCATGAACAACCCTAGATCTGGAGGTCCTTAGAAAAATTCGAAATTTGATGAAAAGAGGGAATGTCGCAGGCCTAACCAGCTCTGATACCACTGATGGAAAGCGCGTGAATCTGGAGAGCGTACATGAGATTAAGTCCGCCGACTTCGACGGAACATTACGCGCAGCTCACGTAACCTTAAACTATGAGCAGGTACGCATTGGAAACTTCTTAATCTCTAATTTCCAGAATGGTAACGCCCGCTTTCAACCAAGATCTAGGCCGATCGCTATCGCGATTTAAGTACGACGGGGTTGTCAAACTTATATATGCTATAGTCTCTTTAGGCTGTAGTGGGGTAGTCCTTAGAGGGTACAATACTTTTGTGTTTGCTACTTGTACCCACCTTCTTTCTAGTTCTTTTATTCCTCTCGTTTATTCTCACATGGTATAGAGCGGGTTCCCTAGTGGGACCGTTTCTTCCTAAGGGCCCACCACGTTACATTTTTTTTATTCCTAACCTGCCCGAAGCGCGCTTCGCGCTCTGCCCTGCCCTAAGCTTTCGCGGCCCCTTAGCGGCCTGCCCGGCCCCCTCGCGGCCCCTTAGCGGCCCCTTCGCGGCCCCTTAGCGGCCCCCTCGCGGCCCCCTAGCGGCCTGCCCGGCCCCCTTGCGGCCCCTTAGCGGCCCCTTAGCGGCCCGGCCCCCTCGCGGCCCCTTAGCGGCCCCCCTCGCGGCCTGCCCGGCCCCCTCGCGGCCCCTTCGCGGCCCCTTAGCGGCCCCCTCGCGGCCCCCTCGCGGCCCCTTAGCGGCCCCTTCGTGGCCCCTCAGCGGCCCATTCGCGGCCCCTTCTCGGCCTCGCCCCGTCGCCCGCGGCGGCCCCGTCCCGTCACCGGTCGCGGCCCCGCCCCGTCGCCACCCTGCCTCGTCGCGACGCCCCTGCGGGACCCGCGCGGCGTCGCCCCTACTCGCGGCGTCGCCCCTGCCCGCGGAGTCGCCCCTGCCCGCGACGTCGCCCCTGCCCGCGCGGCGTCGCCCCTGCTCGCGGCGTCGCCCCCTGCCGGCGGCGTCGCCCCTTCCCGCGGCGTCGCCCCTGCCCGAGGCGTCGTCTCTGCCCGCGACGTAGCCCCTGCCTCGTCGCCACCCCTGCAGCAGCTGCCGTCGCCGTCCCTACTGCAGCAGCAGCTGCCACCGTAGTGGCCCTGCTGCCGCTGACAAGCCTGCAGCCGCCCTGCCTGACGCGCCCCGGCCCAGCCCCACCAGTAGCGGCCCACCTCGTCCGCCGCTGGTAAGTGCACCGCCACACCTGCTTGCTGCTGCACCTGCGCTGCCCCGCCCTGCCGAGTCGCGCTGCTACTGCTGCTGCTGTCGCCCTGCTACTGCTGCTACTGCTGCTACTCTTGCTACTGCTCCTACTGCTGCTATGGCTAGTCCTACCGTTCTCACCTTTGATGCTGAGGGACGTGCAGTTGACTTCGACGTGTGGGTTGATGACCTACAGCTTTTTCTTCAGTGTGATTCTAGGGATGGGGTATCCCTTTTCGATCACACGTCCGGTGTTTTCACTGCACCTGCTGCCACTGTTGACAGTACAGTTCGCTCGCAGTGGACCACTCGTGACGCCGTTGCTCGTCTTGCTGTTCGTAGTCACCTGCCGCCTGCTGAGCGCGCGCATTTTGGCCAGTACAAGACTGCTCAGTCTTTGTACGATGCTGTAGTTGCACGCTACTCCTCCCCTGCCACTGCTGCCCTCAGCCGCCTCATGCTACCGTACCTTTTTCCTGACCTTGCCGCCTTTGCCACAGTTACTGACCTAGTTGCTCACCTTCGCACTAGTGACGCCCGCTACCGCGCTGCCCTTCCCACTGAGTTCTGTGCCAAGAACCCCCCCCCCCATGTACATCACCCTTTACTACCTACCCAGTCAGGGACCACTTTCTCTCCCTTTGCCCCACCGAGCTGACTGTCGACCTGCTAGAGGAGCGCCTTGCTGCGGCTGAGAAGAGTATCTTAGCTGTAGGTGCTTCTCGCGGCGACCGTCGCACCCCCTTCTTTGAGGGGTGTTCCCCTGTCCCCCTTCTCCCCTCTGTTGCTTCTGCTGCTGCTGTCGACCTCGTTGGCACTAAGGAGGTCGGAGCTGCGTCTGCCCCTAGTGGGAGACGCCACAACAGCAGGGGCAAGGGGAGCAAGGGTGGTGGAGGGGGCGGCGGGGGCAGCAGTGGCGGAGGTGGAGGAGGCGGGGGAGGTGGCGGTGGAGGTGGTCCTGGGAGTGGGGGCGTCAGTGGCGGCGGTGGAGGTAGTGGTGGCGGTGGCGGAGGTGGTGGAGGCAGCGGCAGCGGTGGTGGAGGTGGCGGTGGCGGTGGTACTGGTCGAGGTGCAGCCACGCAGCGTGGAGGCTTTGGTGGCAGCCAACGCCAGCAGCAGCTGCGCTCCCGTGAGACCCCGTCGGTCCAGCAGCTTCGTGAGTGGTACGCTGGGCGTGGGAGGTCTGGGGGTGCAGGTCCCTGCACTTACGTTCTTCGCACCGGCACTCGTAGTGGGGAGGTGTGTGGGCTCCCACACACTACGCAGCGCTGCTTCGGTCGCTTGAATGACGCTTGGTGTACCCAGTTTCCTGATGCCGTTGAGCTCCCTCGCTGGCATGATCTGCTTCTGCAGAATGTGCCTATCTTTGATCTTGACTTTGATGCTATCCTTGCTGCCATGTATGCTCTTACTGATAGTGCTGAGGGTGACTGTTACCTGAGTGTCCCGCCCGACCCGGGCATTGCGGCTGCTGCTCTAGGTGCTAGTACGTCTGCTGCTCTAGGTGCTAGTGCGTCTGGCGCTCCAGGTGGTGGTGCGTCTGCTCTCTCTGGTACTGCACCTACAGAGTCCTTGCACACTTTCACACTTGACTCTGGTGCTTCGCGCTCTTTCTTTAGAGACAGCACCACGCTCACGCCGCTCCGTCGGCCTGTTGCGGTCTCCCTTGCTGACCCCTCAGGGGGCCCAGTCCTTGCACACTCCTCCACGGTTCTACCGTGTCCTGCGGCCCCGTCGGGCCTGCTGTCGGGACTCCACCTCCCCACGTTCTCTACGAACTTGGTGAGTGGAGCTGACCTCCAGGACGCGTGGGTTGACCAGTTCACCCCTGGAGGTCAGCGTGTGACCCACTGCACTTGCTCTCGGACGGGCCGCCACCTGGCCACGTTCACCCGTCGGCCAGGGTCGAGTCTGTACACACTGACTACTGCGCCTCCTCCGGTCCCTGCGTCTAGTCAGGTAGCTGTGTCTAGTCAGGTGTTTGCTGCCGCGTCCAGGTCTAGTCCTGCGTCTGCCCCCTGCTCGTGTCGTCCTCTGTCGCACGAGACTCTCCTTTGGCACCACCGCCTTGGTCACCCCTCCCTGCCTTGTCTTCGAGGTATGGCCTCCCGTGCCGTTGTCTCTGGTCTCCCCAGGTCCCTCCCTCCCCTTCCTCCGGGGCCTGCCCCCACCTGTGTTCCCTGTGTCGAGGGCCGGCAGCGCGCCGCTCCTCACTCCTCCTCGTTCCCTCCGACTGAGGCTCCTCTGCAGACTCTTCACTTGGACGTGTGGGGCCCAGCCCGCATCCGTGGACAGGGTCACGAGCGTTACTTCCTGCTGGTCGTTGACGACTACTCGCGTTACACCACAGTCTTCCCCTTGCGCAGCAAGGGTGAGGTCCCTGAGGTGTTGATCGACTGGATCCGCGGTGCTCGTCGCCAGCTCTGTGAGAGTTTCGGCTCGGACCTTCCTTTTCTGCGTCTGCACTCAGACAGAGGTGGGGAGTTTTCCTCCGACCTCCTGAGGGCCTTCTGTCGTTCGGAGGGCATCCGCCAGACGTTCACGCTTCCGGCCTCCCCGCTGCAAAATGGGATTGCTGAGCGACGCATTGGCATGGTCATGGACGTCGCTCGTACGTCCATGATCCATGCGGCTGCTCCCCATTTTCTGTGGCCGTTCGCGGTTCAGTACGCTGTGCATCAGATCAACCTTCAGCCTCGTGTCTCCTTGCCGGAGACCACACCTACTCTGCGGTGGACGGGGAAGGTTGGCGATGCGTCTGCGTTCCGTGTCTAGGGATCTCGAGCTTTTGTCTGCGATACTACAGCGGACAAGCTGTCCTCCCGTGCCGTTCCCTGTGTCTTCCTTGGCTTCCCTCCTGACGCACCCGGGTGGCAGTTCTACCACCCCACCTCGCGTCGTGTACTGTCCTCTCAGGACGTCACGTTTGACGAGTCGGTGTCGTACTACCGTCTCTTTCCCTACCGCACTGCCTCTCCCCCCCCCCCCCCCCCGCCGCTCTTCCTAGCACCAGGTACTCCCCCGGTAGACCCCCTCCCCCCCCAGGGTCCTGCCCCCTCAGGTGTGTCCCAGGTAGACCCTGCCGAGACGGTCGA
The DNA here is from genome assembly GCA_947471745.1 of Closterium sp. Naga37s-1. Classification (NCBI taxonomy): domain Eukaryota; kingdom Viridiplantae; phylum Streptophyta; class Zygnematophyceae; order Desmidiales; family Closteriaceae; genus Closterium; species Closterium sp. Naga37s-1. The sequence goes on along the minus strand of CANJKZ010000163.1, from coordinate 3,273,835 downwards.
GGTAGCTGTCGACTCAGGTGCTGCTAGGGGTGCTGAGCCTGCGGGTGCGGGGACTGGGGGTGCGGGGACTGGGGGTGCTGAGCCTGAGCGTGTGGAGTCTGGGGGTGCTGACTCTGGGGGTGCTCAGTCTGGGCGTGCTGAGCCTGTGCGTGCTGAGTCTGGAGGTGCTCTAGGTGTCCCGTCGCGGAGGGAGCCTCTCTCTCCACAGGAGCTTCGTGAGTGGTACTCTCGGCGCTTTCGAGGTGCTGCTGCTACTGGTGGAGCTGCTAGAGCTGCTGGAGGTGCTGCTAGTGCTGGAGGTGCTGCTGGAGCTTCTGGAGGTGCTGCTGGTGCTGGCGCTGCTGGAGGTGCTGCTGGTGCTGGCGCTGCTGGAGGTGCTGCTGGTGCAAGAGCTGCTGGAGCTGCTGGAGGTGCTGCTGGTGCTGGAGCTACTGGTGCTGCTGGAGGTGCTGCTGGTGCTGGAGCTGCTGGAGCTGCTGGAGGTGCTGCTGGGCCTGGAGACCCTGGGGCTGAGGGTACCGGTTCTGTCTCTGCTGTTTCTGGAGGCGCTGCGCGGCCGCGGCCGTACTACGTTCCGCTCCTTCAGCAGGTTCTTGGCTCCCCTCCTTCTCCTGGTCCTCCTCCTCCTTTCCTGAGTCCACCGCCTGTCCAGTCCCAGTCGCAGTTGCAGCCGACCTCTCCACTGCCTGGTCCTTCTCCATACTCTGGACCGACTAGAGGTCTTACGGAGCGTCGTGAGCCTGAGTCTCGTCCTGTGTCGCCTGAGTCTCGTCCTGCGTCGCCTGTCCGCACTGCTCGCGCTGGTCGTGTTTCGCGTCCGCGTTCTCCTCCTGTCCCTGGCACTCACTCTATGACTCTGCGTCCTTCCTCTGCTCCACAGCGTGTCCCTCTGCCGTCTCCTCCTGCGTCCTCCCTTCCTGACGGTCCGGACCCGGAGTCTGACTCCCTTCGTGCTGCTAGTCCTACTGTCACGCGCTTTCTGGCCACTGCTGTCACTGACCCTTTGTTAGAGTCCACTGCTGCGTCTGCTCTTGTTACTGAGCTTGTTGACTTTGCTGCAGCCTGTTGCCTAGACTACGCCACTAGTCTTGTTGCTGAGTCTGCGTCTGCGTCTGTCTGTCCTCCGTCCGTCGGGGGTGAGTGTGCTCTTGGCACGGACGTTCTTGAGGACAGATAGGAGAAGTTTAAGTGCTTTGCCGCTGCTGTACCTCATCTCGTGTCCATGCTGATTGCCCCTGAGGGAGACCCGGATGCACCAGACATCCCGACCCCGCGCTCTTACGCAGAGGCGATAGAGGGTCCCTACTCCTCTCAGTGGCAGGCAGCCATGGACGTCGAGATGGCTTCCTGGAAGTCCACTGGCACCTACGTCGACGAGGTTCCCCCACCTGGGGCGAACATCGTCAGTGGCATGTGGATCTTCAGGGTGAAGCGGCCGCCTGGTTCTCCGCATGCCTTCAAGGCGCGTTACGTTGCACGTGGTTTCAGTCAGCGACAGGGAGTTGACTTCTTTCAGACCTTCTCCCCTACCCCGAAGATGACCACTCTTCGGGTACTGCTGCACGTTGCTGCTCAGCGTGACTACAAGCTCCACTCGCTTGACTTCAGCACAACCTTCCTCCAGGGCAGCCTGCACGAGGAGATCTGGCTGCGCCGCCCACCTGGCTTCACTGGGTCGTTTCCAGCTGGTACCCAGTGGAGCCTCCGGCGGCCAGTCTACGGTCTCCGCCAGGCACCCCGTGAGTGGCACGACACACTTAGGGCGACTCTTGCTGCTCTTGGTTTTGCTCCTTCCACTTCTGACCCTTCTCTGTTTCTACGCACTGACACCACTCTGCCGCCGTTCTACGTTCTCGTGTACGTAGACGTTCTCGTCTTTGCTACTGCTGACACTGAGGCACTCGCCCACGTGAAGTCCGAGCTGCAGAAGAGACACACGTGCACAGACCTGGGTGAGCTGACAAGCTATCTTGGCTTGCGGATCACCCGGGACAGAGCACAGCGCACCATTACCTTGACTCAGTCACACATGGTTCAGCAGGTCCTTCATCGCTTCGGCTTCACGTACTCCTCGCCACAGTCCACTCCTCTGCCTACCGGTCACTCGCTCTCAGCTCCACCTTCGGACGAGTCCGTAGAGCCGAGTGGTCCGTATCCAGAGCTTGTGGGCTGCCTTATGTACCTGATGACTTGCACACGACCTGACCTCGCATACCCTCTCAGCCTTCTGGCTCGCTACGTGGCTCCCGGCAGGCACCGAAAGGTGCACTGGGATGCTGCGAAGAGGGTGTTGCGATACTTGTGCAGTACATCGGGCATGGGGCTTGTGCTTGGAGGACGGGCTCGAGTTGTCCTCACTGGTCACGCTGACGCCTCCTGGGTTGACTACTTGGCTACGCAGCGGTCGTCACAGGGTTACACCTTCAGTCTTGGCTCCGGTTCTGTCTCTTGGCGGTCTACCCGCTCTTCTTCTGTTCTCAGCTCCAGTTGTGAGGCTGAGATCTACGCTGGGGCCATGGCTGCACAGGAGCTACGCTGGCTCACCTACCTGCTGACCGACTTGGGAGAGGCGCCTCGTTCTCCTCCAGTTCTGTACGTCGACAACAAGGCCATGCTGGCCTTGTGTCAGGAGCACAGACTGGAGCACAGAACGAAGCACATTGCTCTGCGCTACTTCCTTGCTCGAGAGTTGCAGCAGCGTGGCTAGCTTCATCTTGCTTACGTGGCCTCTCAGGCCAACACTGCTGATGTTTTCACCAAGGCACTTCAGCCTTGTGATCATCAGCGTTTCTGTACTGTGTTAGGCCTTGTACCTACTGTGCCTCACTTGCTTTCTTCTTGACTCTGCCTGTACTGTACTCTTTATACATATACCTGCATGCTTACACTTGCTAGGTTGTGTTCACTGTATTGTTTGTTCTCCTTTATATAACTCTGCATGTGAACTGGCCTTGTGGCCATTTGCTTGTGCTCAGACTGCGTGGTGACTTTGTGATCCACCCTGAGCTTGCTTTGCCTTTCTTGACTGGTCTTGTGACCTCTTGTTCTCCCCCACTTTGCCTATGGGGATGTGTCAAACTTATATATGCTATAGTCTCTTTAGGCTGTAGTGGGGTAGTCCTTAGAGGGTACAACACTTTTATATTTGCTACTTGTACCCACCTTCTTTCTAGTTCCTTTATTCCTCTCGTTTATTCTCACAGGGGTTTCCTGGCGGAATTACTTGGCAGCCATGGATTAGATATAGGAATGGCTTAAGCTAGAGTTCAGATCTGAAAGGTGACGAGTTTGACAAACCCTACCATCCCAACCCTCGCCATACAACAATCCCCAACAACCCAAAGTGCCAAACTAGCAACACCAAAGGTGTTGTAGTGGGTAGCAAAGGTTTGATGGTGCTTGTTTAGTGCGAGATCAAATCCAGCCCGTAACAAGTCTAGCAATCATATTTTGCCCAAACCCTTAGCCCACAACCAGCTAGAGCAAAATACCACAACCACCTACACAATCAACATAAGCCAATGCGGCGCTCAGCAATCCCATTTTGCTGAGGGGAGTCCGGAAGGGTGAACAACTGGAGAATGCCCTCCCCACGACAAAAGTCCCTCAAGATGCTGGAGAAGAACTCACCACCTCTATCAGAGTGCAGACGCTAGACAGGAAGATCCTGGCCGAAACGCTCGCGGAGCTGGAGATGAACTGTGCGGATCCAAGGGATCAAGACATCAACGACCTGACCCTTGCTGCGCAAGGGGAAGACCGTGGTGTACCGCGTGTAGTCGTCAACCACCAGCAGAAAGTAGCGCTCGCGGCTCTGTCCACTGACGCGGGCTGGGCCCCACACGTCCATGTGGAGAGTCTGCAGAGGAGCAGTCGTCGGGGGAAACGAGGAGGAGTGAGGAGCGGCGCGCTGCCGCCCTCGACGCAAGGAAGGCAGGGCGGGGCAGGCAAGGGCGGCAGGGGAGGCAGGGACCTGGGAAGACCAGAGACAAGAAGACGAGAGAGCATGCCACGAAGGCGTGGCAGGGAGGGGTGACCCAGACGGTGGTGCCACAGAAGAGTCTGGTGCGACAGGAGGCGACACGAGCAAGAGGCGGCTACCTGACCTGACGCGGACACCTGAGCAGGCGCAGCTACCTGAGGAGGCTCGGTAGCGAGTGTGTACAGACTAGACCCCGGCCTTTGAGTGAACGTGGCCAGGTGACACCCCGTGTGTGTGCACGTGCAGATCGTCACACGCTGACCCTCAGGAGTGGTGGTAGTGACCATCGCATCCTGGAGGGCAGCGGTACTCACCAAGTTCGCAGAGAACGAGGGGAGGTGAAGACCAGACAGTGAGCCGGACGGAACCGCCGGACACGGGAGGACAGTGGAGGAACGGGCCACAACTGGGCCTCCAGAGGGGTCAGCCAGTCGGACCGGGACCGGTGTAGAGAGAGGAGTGAGAGTGGTGCTGTCACAAAAGAAACAAGCAGAAGCGCCCGAGTCCAGCGTGAAGGTGTGCAAGGCCTGAGCAGGCGCAGTACCAGGGAGAGTACCAGACTCACTAGCACCTAGAGCAGCAGCGGCTATACCTGGGTCAGGCGGCACACACCAGTAACAGTCACCCTCAGCACTAACAGACAAAGCATACATATCAGAAAGAATAGCATCAAAGTCTAGGTCAAAGATAGCAATCCTAGACTTAAGCAGATCCGCCCAGCGAGGGAGCTCGACGTCGTCACCAAACTCAGCACGCCAAGTGTCATCAAGGCGGGAGAAGCAGGGGTGCTGAGTGTGTAGCCGCCCGCAAGTCTGACCAGCACGGTCACCCGTGCGAATGACATACGGGCAAATACTCCCAGACGCCCCACGCAAAAAACACTCACGAAGCTGCTGGGACGACTGGGTCTCGCTCCGACGCTGCTGCTGCTGGCGCTGGCCCCCTCCAGGACCAACACGCCGAGCTCCTGTACCACCGCCACCAGTCCCACTGCCGCCACCGCCGCCACTCCCACCGCTGCCTCCACCGCCGCCACCAGAGCCCCCACTCCCTCCACCAGTCCCACCGCCGCCACCACCTCCACTGCTGCCCCCACCACTACTCCCGCTGCCACCTCCACCAACGCCGCAGCCACCTCCACCACCCTTGCCACCCTTGCCCTTGCCGCTGCGGCGCTTCGCACTAGCAGAAGCAGCCCCGACGTCCTCAGCATCAGAGACGCCAGCAGCAGCAGCAGAGGCGTAAGAGGGGGCAAGGGGGGAGGGGGAACACCCCTCAAAGAAGGGCGGGCGCGGAGTGCCACGAGCAGCACCTACAGCAACCGCACTAGTCTCAGCTGCGAGGAGATGCTGCTCGAGGAGGTCAACAGTGAGGGAGGTGGGGTCAAGAGAGAGGAAGTGGTCCCTGACAGAGCGAAGAGAGTCAGGGAGGCGAGTGACTATGAAGTAGAGGGTGATGAACATCGGGGGCTGGTTCTTGTCAAGGAACTCAGCAGGGACGGCAGCGCGGTAGCGAGTGTCGCTAGCGCGAAGGTGGGACACCAGGTCCTCGGCTGTGGCAAGTGGTTGCGAATGGCTAAGCGAGCAGCAGCGTCGCGAGAAAGCCACTGTGAGCGAGTCGCACCGTCAGCTTTGGTGGGAGGGGCAGTGGCGGCACCGGACACGTGGTCAAACAGGGAAACACCGTCCTTAATATCGCTAAGGAGGTACAGCTGCATGTCGTCGAGCCACGTGTCAAACTGAACCAGTCTACCCTCATGATCGAATGCAAGAACCCGAAGCGAGGCCATAGCTGTGCAGCAGTCAGGAGCAATAGCAGCAGTAGTAGCTGTAGCAGTAGCAGGAGCAGCAGCAGTAGCAGCTGTAGCGGTAGCAGTAGTAGCAGTAGCGACGGGTTCCGGACGCGGGGCTAGGGACGGGGCCGGGCGCGGGCTAGGTATGGGGCCGCGCGCTGGGCTAGGGACGGGGCTGGGCGCGGGGCTAGGTACAGGGCTGGGCGCGGGCAAGGTACTAGGCCGGGCGCGGGCTAGGTACGGGGCCGGGCGCTGGGCTAGGGACGAGGCCGGGCGCGGGCTAGAGACGGGGCCGGGCGCGGGGCTAGGTACGGGCCGGGCACGGGCTAGGTACGGGGTCGGGCGCGGGCTAGGTATGGGGCTGGGCGCTGGCTAGGAACGGGGCCGAGCGCGGAGCTAGAGACGGGGCCGGGCGTGGGCTAGAGACGGGGCCGGGTGCGGGGCTAGGTACGAGATCGGGCGCGGGCTAGGTACGGGGCCGGGCGCTGGGCTAGGGACGAGGCCGGGCGCGGGCTAGAGACGGGGCCGGGCGCGGGGCTAGGTACGGGGCCGGGCGTGGGCTAGGTACGGGGCCGGGCGCGGGCTAGGTACGGGGCCGGGCGCTGGGCTAGGGACGGGGCGGGCGCGGGGCTAGGTACAGGGCCGGGCGCGGGCGAGGTACTGGGCCGGGCGCGGGCTAGGTACGGGGCCGGGCGCTGGGGTAGGGATGAGGCCGGGCGCGGGGCTAAGGGCCGACGAGGCCGGGCATGGGGCTAGGTATGGGGCCGGGCGCGGGCTAGGTACGGGGCCGGGCGCGGGCTAGGTACGGGGCCGGGCGCGGGCTAGGTACGGGGCCGGGCGCTGGGCTAGGGACGAGGCTGGGCGCGGGCTAGGGACGGGGCCGGGCGCGAGCTAGGAACGGGGCCGGGCGCTGAGGTCGACTGGCCGCGGGCTTGGGGTCGACGGGCCGCGGGCTAGAGGTCGACGGGCCGCGTTGGCTAGGAGCGACGGGCCGGGCGCGTGTAGGGTAGGGGCGACGGGCCGGGCGCGTAGGTTAGGGTCGACGGGCCGGGCGCGCGTAGGCTAGGGTCGACGGGCCGGGCGCGTAGGCTAGGGTCGACGGGCCGGGCGCGTAGGCTAGGGTCGACGAGCCTAGGGGGGGTACTAGCAGCGTAGCAGGTGGTGGGCCCAAGGAACCTGCTCTGATTCCATGTCAAAGTAACAAACGAGAATGAATGAACTAGAAATGAGTTGGGTACAAGTACTAACCCTAATTGGGTTGTACCCCTTATGGGCTACCCCACTATAGCCTACACAAATGTAAAAGCTATAATGTTCTGACAATACCGCCACAGCCCAACCAAACTGGCAGACATGAAAAATCATATAGAATAACTGATGGACCGAAAACTGATCCAACCACCCACCTTTCCATACGGCACACTGATTCTCTTCACTCCAAAGCTGGATGGTAGTTTACGGATGTGCATCGACTACCGGGCATTGAACAAACAGGTTGTCAAGAACAAATACCCCATGCCACGCATAGACAACATTATGGACCAACTGCGTGGTGCAACCGTATTTTCGAAGCTGGACTTACGGTCGGGTTACTGGCAAATTAAAATGGCAGATAACTCGGTCCACAAAACGGCGCCCATACAAGATACGACTCCTACGGATACTTAGTGATGCCATTTGGGCTCTGCAACGCACCAGCGACATTTTAGGCGGAAATGAGTCACATCCTACAGCTCTGCTGGACGAGTGTGTAGTAGTGTACCCGGACGACATTCTCATCTACTCCAAAATTATGAAGGAGCATCTGGAGCATGTGTGGAAAGTCTTTGAGATCATGCGAAAGAACCAGTTCTACGTGAAGCTGTCAAAAAGCAATTTCGCCTTGAAGAAGTTGCAGTCTCTCAGGCACATGGTGAGTGCCGAGGGCGTACACGTTGACCCTCTTAAGAAGTGGAAAGTTCCTGAGAACATCAAGGAGTTGCAGCAGCTCCTCGGGTTTGCTAACTACTACAACATGTTCATGGCACAGTATGCTAAAATAGCAGCGCCACTAACGAACTTACTGAAAAATATACGCCATAAAAAAGGGATACTCCTCAATAGCAAGCCATGGGACAGCTACAGACAGCACTGACATCTGCCCCAGTACCCATCCTGCCGGATCCAGAGAAAGACTACGTTGTGGAAGCAGACGCTAGTGACCAGGCACTCGGAGCAGTACTGATGCTGGATCACAGACACGGTTTGCAACCCATCGCTTACCTTATGGAGCTTAACTGAATTACCCAATACACGACAAGGAAGCCTTCGCGATAGTAATAGCCTTCAAGGCGTGGATATGTTACTTAGAGGGATCCAAGACCACAGTCTACATTGACCACTGCAAATATCTTAAGTCGCATCCCGCGCTCTCATGACGACAGGTGCGGTGGTTGGACTTCCTCGAGACACATTTCCACTACGACATCATCTACAAGCCAGGGTTTCACAACAAGGCTGACGCACTTAGCCGCCCCGGGCAGGTAGCAGACATCCAGCTCAACGGGATGAACCCTCTGCTCAAGGGGCTATTCCAACATGGGTACTCCGTGGACTGCAGCAGAGAAGCAGAAACTATTACAGTGGGAGAAGGACTAAGCAATAAGGAAAGGTCCAAGAAACATTTGGATACAAAACTATGCCCCGCTTCGACAGATCCTACTAGGGGAGTTCCATGACGCGGCATACCCGGGACATTTTGGGAGCAACAAGACATTAGTGGGAATAGCGAACTATTACTACTAGACCCGGATGGCAGCGGATGTGCAGCAATTTAACACCTCATGCGACAAGTGCCAGTGGATGAAGAGTAGCAAGCTGAAAAAACTAGCAATAAGTCACCTCAGCATCTACCCGTACCAGAACAACCAGAGCAAGTCGTGAGTCTAGATTTTATTATGAGAATGCCATCGACCACACGAGGGCATGATGCTATACTCGTGGTGATCGAAAAATTCTTTGAAATTAGACACTTCATCCCGACCAACGCCACGGCTACAGCTGAAGCAATTGCTCACCTCTTCTTCGACCGCATTGTCACCATCCATGGCATCCCTGCTACACTCATCTTAGGCAGGGACCCAAAGTTCACAAGGAAGTTCTGGAGGGAACTCATGGGTTTGTTGGGGACAAAGCTTGCGATGTCTTCAGCATACTACCCCCAGATAGACAGACAGACAGAGTGACTCAATCAAGCGGTTGAACAGTTACTGCATACAACATGCAAGGATGATATCAGCTATTGGGATACACAGTTACCAACGCTTGAGTTCGCTTACAATAATGCTTCACATGCGACTACAGGGAAATCTGCTTTCTTGCTGTGCTATGTGCGTGAATCTGTCACACCGGAGCAGCCAACCACACAGGCACACGTCCAAGCCACTCATGACTTCGTCACCACCATGCAACAGCTATGGGAGAAGACTCAGCGACGTCTCACCACGATACAGAACCCCCAAAAGCAGTATGCAGATCGATATCGACGAGATCACTCGGTAGCAGTCGAAGATCAGGTGCTTCTTGACACACATAACGTGGACTTATCTCATCTTCTGTCAGAACTCCGGCATCGCTTTTGTGATCCTTTTTGCCTTGAGACTATGGTGACACAAGTTACATTCCGATTCCGCTTACCGACTACGTGGAAGCTTCACAACGCTTTCCATGTTCAACTACTGAAGCCCTACAAGGTGTCAAACTTATATATGCTATAGTCTGTTTAGGCTGTAGTGGGGTAGTCCTTAGAGGGTACAACACTTTTGTGTTTGCTACTTGTACCCCACCTGTTTTCTAGTTCATTCATTCCTCTCATTCTTCTCACATGGTATAGAGCAGGTTACCTAGTGGAACTTTTTTTTAGGGCCCACCACTACGATTTTTTTTTTTCCTTACCTGCCCGAAGCGCGTTTCGCGTTCGTCCTAGCAGCGCCCCGTGCGCCTGCCCTTCGCGGCCCTTCGCGGCCCCTCGCGGCCTTCGCGGCCCCTTAGCGGCCCTTTGCGGCCCCCTTCGCGGCCCTTCGAGGCCCCTTTCGCGGCCCTTCGCAGCCCCTCGCGGCCCTTTGCGCCCCCTTAACGGCCCTTCGCGGCCCCCTTCGCGGCCCCCTTTCGCGGCCCTTCGCGGCCCCTCGCTGCCCTTCGCGGCCCCTTACGCGGCCCTTCGAGGCCCCTTCGCGGCCCTTCGCGGCCCTTCGCGGCCCCCTCACGGCCCTTCGCGGCCCTCTTCGGCGGCTCTTCGCGGCCCCTTCCGGCCCCTGCTGACGCGCCCCTGCTGGTGCGCCCCCGCTGACGCGCCCCTGCTGGCGCGCCCCTCTGCCGGCCCCTGCTGGCGCGCCCCTCTGCCGGCCCCTGCTGGCGCGCCCCTGCCGGCCCCTGCTGACGAGCCCCTGCCGGCCCCTGCTAACGAGCCTCTGCCTGGACCCTACTGGCGCGCCCCTGCCGGCCCCTGCTGGCCCGGCCCCTGCTGACGCGCCCCTGCTGGCGCGCCCCTGCCGGCCCCTGCTGACGCGCCTCTGCCGGCCCCTGCTGACGCGCCCCTACTGGCGCGCCCCTGCCGGCCCCTGCTGACGAGCCCCTGCCAGCCCCTAATGGCGCGGCCCCTGCAGTCACGGCCCGCCCCTGCACCCGTCTCTGGTAAGCCGAGCCGCGCCGCCCAGCCGAGCCGCGCCGCCCCCACCGAGCCGTGCCGCCCAGCCGAGCCGCGCCGCTCAGCCGAGCCGCGCCGCCCCCACCGAGCCGCACTGCCCTACCGAGCAGCACTGCCTTGCACTGCCCTGCTGCTACTGCTGCTACTGCTACTACTGCTGCTACTACTGCTACTCTTGCTACTGCTCTTACTGCTGCTATGGCTAGTCCTACCGTTCTCACCTTTGATGCTGAGGGACGTGCAGTTGACTTTGACGTGTGGGTTGACGACCTACAGCTCTTTCTTCAGTGTGATTCTAGGGATGGGGTATCCCTTTTCGATCACACGTCCGGTGTTTCCACTGCTCCTGCTGCCACTGCTGACAGTATTGTTCGCTCGCAGTGGACCACTCGTGACGCTGTTGCTCGTCTTGCTGTTCGTAGTCACCTGTCGCCTGCTGAGCACGCACACTTTGGCCAGTACAAGACTGCTCAGTCTTTGTACGACGCTGTAGTTGCACGCTACTCCTCCCCTGCCACTGCTGCTCTCAGCCGCCTCATGCTGCCGTACCTTTTCCCTGACCTTGCCGCCTTTGCCACAGTCGCTGACCTAGTTGCTCACCTTCGCACTAGTGACGCCCGCTACCGCGCTGCCCTTCCCACTGAGTTCTGTGCCAAGAACCCCCCCCCCCATGTACATCACTCTTTACTACCTAGTCACCCGCCTCCCTGACTCCCTCTCTTCAGTCAGGGACCACTTTCTCTCCCTTTGCCCCACCGAGCTGACTGTCGACCTGCTAGAGGAACGCCTTGCTGCAGCTGAGAAGAGTATCTTAGCTGTAGGTGCTTCTCGCGGCGACCGTCGCACCCCCTTCTTTGAGGGGTGTTCCCCTGTTCCCCTTCTCCCCTCTGTTGCTTCTGCTGCTGCTGTCGACCTCGTTGGCACTGAGGAGGTCGGAGCTGCGTCTGCCCCTAGTGGGAGACGCCGTAGCAGCAAGGGCAAGGGGAGCAAGGGTGGTGGAGGGGGCGGCTGGGGAAGAAGTGGAGGAGGTGGAGGCGGTGGAGGAGGTGGCGGTGTAGGTGGGGGTGGTACCGGGAGTGGGGGCGTTAGTGGCGGCGGTGGAGGTCGTGGCGGCGGTGGCGGAGGTGGTGGAGGCAGCGGCAGCGGTGGTGGAGGTGGCGGCGGCGGTGGTGCTGGGCGAGGTGCAGCAGCGCAGCGTGGAGGCTTTGGTGGCAGCCAGCGCCAGCAGCAGCTGCGCTCCTGTGAGACCCCGTCGGTTCAGCAGCTTCGTGAGTGGTACGCTGGGCGTGGGAGGTCTGGGAGTGCAGGTCCCTGCACTTACGTTCTTCGCACCGGCGCTCGTAGTGGGGAGGTGTGTGGGCTCCCACACACCACGCAGCGCTGCTTCGGTCGCTTGACTGATGCTTGGCGTACCCAGTTTCCTGACGCCGTTGAGCTCCCTCGCTGGCATGATCTGCTTCTGCAGAATGTGCCTATCTTTGATCTAGATTTTGATGCTATCCTTGCTGCCATGTATGCTCTTGCTGATAGTGCTGAGGGTGACTGTTACCTGAGTGTCCCGCCCGACCCGGGCATTGCGGCTGCTGCTCTAGGTACTAGTGCGGCTGCTGCTCTAGGTGCTAGTGCGTCTGCTGCTCCAGGTGCTGGTGCGTCTGCTACTCCAGGTGCTGGTGCGTCTTCTCTCTCTGGTACTGCACCTACTGAGTCCTTGCACACCTTCACACTTGACTCTGGTGCTCCGCGCTCTTTCTTTAGAGACAGCACCACGCTCACGCCGCTCAGTCGGCCTGTTGCGGTCTCCCTTGCTGACCCCTCAAGGGGCCCAGTCCTTGCACACTCCTCCACGGTTCTACCATGTCCTGCAGCCCCGTCGGGCTTGCTGTCGGGACTCCACCTCCCCTCGTTCTCTACGAACTTGGTGAGTGGAGCTGACCTCCAGGACGCGTGGGTTGACCAGTTCACCCCTGGAGGTCAGCGTGTGACCCACTGCACTTGCTCTCGGACGGGCCGCCACCTGGCCACGTTCACCCGTCGGCCAGGGTCGAGTCTGTACACACTGACTACTGCGCCTCCTCCAGTCCCTGCGTCTGGTCAGGTAGCTACGTCTAGTCAGGTGTTTGCTACTGCGTCCAGGTCTAGTCCTGCGTCTTCCCCCTGCTCGTGTCGTCCTCTGGCGCACGAGACTCTCCTTTGGCACCACCGCCTTGGTCACCCCTCCCTGCCTTGTCTTCGAGGAATGGCCTCCCGTGCTCTTGTCTCTGGGCTCCCCAGGTCCCTCCCTCCCCTTCCTCCGGGGCCTGCCCCCACCTGTGTTCCTTGTGTCGAGGGCCGGCAGCGCGCCGCTCCTCACTCCTCCTCGTTCCCTCCGACTGAGGCCCCTCTGCAGACTCTTCACATGGACGTGTGGGGCCCAGCCCGCGTCCGTGGACAGGGTCACGAGCGCTACTTACTGCTGGTCATTGACGACTACTCGCGTTACACCACAGTCTTCCCCTTGCGCAGCAAGGGTGAGGTCCCTGAGGTGTTGATCGACTGCATCCGCGGTGCTCGTCGCCAGCTCAGTGAGAGTTTCGGCTCAGACCTTCCTGTTCTGCGTATGCACTCAGACAGAGGCGGGGAGTTTTCCTCCGACCTCCTGAGAGCCTTCTGTCGTTCGGAGGGCATCCGCCAGACGTTCACGCTTCCGGCCTCCCCGCAGCAAAATGGGATTACTGAGCGCCGCATTGGCATGGTCATGGACGTCGCTCGTACGTCCATGATCCATGCGGCTGCTCCCCATTTTCTGTGGCCGTTCGCGGTTCAGTACGCTGCGCATCAGATCAACCTTCAGCCTCGTGTCTCCTTACCGGAGACCACACCTACTCTGCGGTGGACGGGGAAGGTTGGCGATGCGTCCGCGTTCCGTGTCTGGGGATCTCGAGCTTTTGTCCGCGATACTACAGCGGACAAGCTGTCCTCCCGTGCCGTTCCCTGTGTCTTCCTTGGCTTCCCCCCTGACGCACCCGGGTGGCAGTTCTACCACCCCACCTCGCGTCGTGTTCTGTCCTCTCAGGACGTCACGTTTGACGAGTCGGTATCGTACTACCGTCTCTTTCCCTACCACACTGCCTCTCCCCCCCCCCCCGCCGCTCTTCCTGGCACCTGGTACTCCCCCGGTAGACCCCCTCCCCCCCCAGGGTCCTGCCCCCTCAGGTGTGTCCTAGGTAGACCCTGCCGAGCCGGTCGAGGTAGCTGTCGACTCAGGTGCTGCGTCTGGGGGTGCTGAGTCTGGGCGTGCTGAGCCTGGGGGTGCTGAGCCTGGGCGTGTGGAGCCTGAGGGTACTGTGTCTGGAGGTGCTCTAGGTGTCCCGCCGCGGCGGGAGCCTCTCTCTCCACAGCAGCTTCGTGAGTGGTACTCTCGGCGCAGTCGGGGTGCCGCTGGAGCTACTGGACGTACTGCTGGGGCTTCTGGAGGTGCTGCTGGTGCTGGGGGTGCTGCTGGAGCTTCTGGAGGTGCTGCTGGTACTGGTGCTGCTGGAGGTGCTGCTGGTGCTGGAGGTGCTGCTGGAGCTTCTGGAGGTGCTGCTGGTGCTGGTGCTGCTGGAGGTGCTGCTGGTGCTGGAGTTGCTGGAGGTGCTGGAGGTGCTGCTGGTGCTGGAGCTGCTGGAGGTGCTGCTGGTGCTGGAGCTGCTGGAGGTGCTGCTGGTGCTGGAGCTGCTGGAGGTGCTGCTGGTGCTGGAGCTGCTGGAGGTGCTGCTGGTGCTGGAGCTGCTGGAGGTGCTTCTGGGACTGGAGACCCTGGGGCTGAGGGTACCGGTTCTGTCTCTGCTATTTCTGGAGGCGCTGTGCGGCTGCGGCCGTACTACGTTCCGCTTCTTCAGCAGGTTCTTGGCTCCCCGCCTTCTCCTGGTCCTCCTCCTCCTTTACTGAGTCCACCGCCTGTCCAGTCCCAGTCGCGGTTCCAGCCAGCCTCTCCCCTGCCTGGTCCTTCTCCTTACTCTGGACCGACTAGAGGTCTTACGGAGCGTCGTGAGCCTGAGTCTCGTCCTGTGTCGCCTGAGTCTCGTTCTGCGTCACCTGTCCGTCCTGTTTTCGCTGGTCGTGTTTCGCGTCCGCGTCCTCTTCCTGCCGGTCCGGACCCTGCGTCTGACTCCCTACGTGCTGCTAGTCCAGCTGTCGCGCGTTTTCTGGCCACTGCTGTCACTGACCCTTTGTTTGAGTCCACTGCTGCGTCTGCTCTTGTTACTGAGCTTGTTGACTTTGCTGCAGCCTGTCGCCTAGACTACGCCGCTAGTCTTGTTGCTGAGTCTGCGTCTGTGTCTGTCTGTCCTCCGTCCGTTGGGGGTGAGTGTGCTCTTGGCACGGACGTTCTTGAGGACAGACAGGAGGAGTTTGAGTGCTTTGCTGCTTCTGTACCTCATCTCGTGTCCATGCTGCTTGCCCCTGAGGGAGACCCGGATGCACCAGACATCCCGACCCCGCGCTCTTACGCAGAGGCGATGGAGGGTCCCTACTCCTCTGAGTGGCAGGCAGCTATGGACGCAGAGATGGCTTCCTGGAAGTCCACAGGCACCTACGTCGACGAGGTTCCCCCGCCTGGGGCGAACATCGTCAGTGGCATGTGGATCTTCAGGGTGAAGCGGCCGCCGGGTTCTCCGCCTGTCTTCAAGGCGCATTACGTTGCACGTGGCTTCAGTCAGCGACAGGGAGTTGACTTCTTTCAGACCTTCTCCCCTACCCCGAAGATGACCACTCTTCGAGTACTGCTGCACGTAGCTGCTCAGCGTGACTACGAGCTCCACTCGCTTGACTTCAGCACAGCCTTCCTACAGGGCAGCCTGCACGAGGAGATCTGGCTGCGCCGCCCACCTGGCTTCACTGGGTCGTTTCCAGCTGGTACCCAGTGGAGCCTCCGGCGGCCAGTCTACGGTCTCCGCCAGGCACCTCGTGAGTGGCACGACACACTCAGGACGACTCTTGCTGCTCTTGGCTTTGCTCCTTCCACTTCTGACCCTTCTCTGTTCTTACGCACTGACACTACTCTGCCGCCGTTCTACGGTCTCGTGTACGTAGACGACCTCGTCTTTGCTACTGCTGACACTGAGGCACTCGCCCACGTAAAGTCCGAGCTGCAGAAGAGACACACGTGCACAGACCTGGGAGAGCTGACAAGCTATCTTGGCTTGCGGATCACCTGGGACAGAGCACAGCGCACCATTACCTTGACTCAGTCACACATGGTGCAGCAGGTCCTTCAGCGCTTCGGCTTCACGTACTCCTCGCCACAGTCCACTCCTCTGCCTACCGGTCATTCGCTCTCAGCTCCACCTTCGGACGAGTCCGTAGAGCCGAGTGGCCCGTATCCAGAGCTTGTGGGCTGCCTCATGTACCGGATGACTTGCACACGACCTGACCTCGCATACCCTCTCAGCCTTCTGGCTCGCTACGTGGCTCCCGGCAGGCACCAAAAGGTGCACTGGGATGCTGCGAAGAGGGTGTTGCGATACTTGTGCAGTACATCGGGCATGGGGCTCGTGCTTGGAGGACGGGCTCGAGTTGTCCTCACTGGTCACGCTGACGCCTCCTGGGTTGACGACTTGGCTACGCAGCGGTCGTCACAGGGTTACACCTTCAGTCTTGGCTCCGGCTCTGTCTCCTGGCGGTCTACCCGCTCTTCTTCTGTTCTCAGCTCCAGTTGTGAGGCTGAGATCTACGCTGGGGCCATGGCTGCACAGGAGCTTCGCTGGCTCACCTACCTGCTGACCGACTTGGGAGAGGCGCCTCGTTCTCCTCCAGTTCTGTACGTCGACAACAAGGCCATGCTGGCCTTGTGTTAGGAGCACAGACTGGAGCACAGAACGAAGCACATTGCTCTGCGCTACTTCCTTGCTCGAGAGTTGCAGCAGCGTGGCCAGCTTCGTCTTGCTTACGTGGCCTCTCAGGCCAACACTGCTGATGTTTTCACCAAGGCACTTCAGCCTTGTGATCATCAGCGTTTCTGTACTGTGTTAGGCCTTGTACCTACTGTGCCTCACTTCTTGACTCTGCTTGTACTGTAATCTATATACTTATACCTGCATGCTTACACTTGCTAGGTTGTGTTCACTGTATTGTTTGCCTTCCTTTATATAACTCTGCATGTGAACTGGCCTTGTGGCCCTTTGCTTGTGCTCAGACTGCGTGGTGACTTTGTGATCCACCCTGAGCTTGCTTTGCCTTCTTGACTGGTCTTGTGACCCCTTGTTCTCCCCCACTTTGCCTATGGGGGTGTGTCAAACTTATATATGCTATAGTCCGTTTAGGCTGTAGTGGGGTAGTCCTTAGAGGGTACAAC
This sequence comes from Closterium sp. Naga37s-1, assembly GCA_947471745.1. NCBI lineage: Eukaryota > Viridiplantae > Streptophyta > Zygnematophyceae > Desmidiales > Closteriaceae > Closterium > Closterium sp. Naga37s-1. Next base: position 3,257,064 of record CANJKZ010000163.1, on the reverse strand, counting down.
AATTTTGTGTCTACTGTCCCTTATGGTGCCGACATCCTCTCCCGAGCTCGTACTACACATCGACGCGGAGGGTCGTGCGCTAGACATTGACGTGTGGCTGGATGATCTTATGCTGTACCTGTAGAGTCACCGCCGAGACGACATGTATCTGTATGCCAACGGGTCTGGTGAGCAAGATGCCCCTGAGCGCCCTCGTGTCCTTGGTATTGCTCCAACTGACTATGAGCGGGAGGAATCTGCTGAAGCCGAGAAATGGTACTCGGTCTAGGTTTCTCGCGAAGCTGCTACTCGCCTTGCCCTTAGCACCCTCCTCCTGCACTCTGAGCGCGTGCACTTTCGCAGTAGCAAGTCGGCCAAGGAGTTCCTAGCTGCTAGTATTGCCTGCTACTCCACTCCCTCGTCTGTCACCCTAGGCCGTTTGATCATGACGTTTCTCTTTCTTGACCTTCCTGCGTTTTACACTGCATGCATTTCTCTTTCCTAACCTGCCTGCCGACCTCATGACTCACCTTCGCACATATGACGCTTGCTTCTCTGACGCTTGCTCTGCTGAGCAACGTGACAAGTTCCATATACCTCACTCTTCACCTCCTTGTGACACGCCTCCCTGACCGCCTTGCAACAACACGTGACGCCCTTCTCGCTATGCACCCCATTGAGCAGACTCTCGATCTTTTTTAGACTCGTCTCACCAAGATCAAGAGACGCCTCCGCAATGTCACCTAGACCACTGGGGACCCAGTACCCCCAATGAGGGGTGTGCCCCCCTACAGCTCCCTGACTCTGCTGCCTTCGCTTTTGTCGCGGAGCCCACTACCTCTGAGGTTGCAGCTGCTGCAGCTACCTCACGTGGACGCGGTAGGTGCTGTCAAAACTAACGAACAAGAATGAATGCATTGAATAGAAGTTGGGTACAAGTACTAACCCTAATTGGGTTGTACCCCTTATGGGCTACCCCACTATAGCCTACACAAATGTAAGCACTGTAATATTCTGACACACCCCCATAGGCAAAGTGGGGGAGAACAAGTGGTCACAAGACCAGTCAAGAAAAGCAAAGCAAGCTCAGGGTGGATCACAAAGTCACCACACAGTCTAAGCACAAGCAAAGGGCCACAAGGCCAGTTCAGATGTAGAGTTACATAAAAGAGAACAAACAATACAGTGATCATACCCTAGGAAGGGTAAGCATGCAGGTATATATATAGATCACAGTACAAGCAAAGTCACGCAGTGAGCAAGTGAGGCAAAGTAAGCACAAGGCCTAACACAGTAGAGAAGCGCTAATGATCACCAGGCGGAAGTGCCTTGGTGAATATATCAGCAGTGTTGGCCCTAGTGGCCACGTATGCAAGACGAAGCTGACCACGCTGCTGCAACTCTCGAGCAAGGAAGTATCGCAGAGCGATGTGCTTTGTTCTGTGCTCCAGTCTATGCTCCTGACACAAGGCAATCATGGCCTTGTTGTCTACGTACAGAACCGGAGGCGAACGAGGCTGCTCGCCCAAGTCAGTCAGCAAGTAGGTGAGCCAGCGTAGCTCCTGTGCAGCCATGGACCCGGCATAGATCTCAGCCTCACAGCTAGAGCTGAGAACTGAAGACGAGCGGGTAGACCGCCAGGAAACAGAGCCGGAACCGAGGCTGAAGGTGTAACCCTGTGACGACCGCTGCGTAGCTGAGTCGTCAACCCAAGAAGCGTCTGCGTGACCAGTGAGGACAACTGGACCCCGTCCTCCAAGCACGAGCCCCACGCCTGACGTACTGCACAAGTAATGCAGTACCCTCTTTGCAGCATCCCAGTGCACCTTTCGGTGCCTACCGGGAGCCACGTAGCGATCCAGGAGGCTGAGAGGGTACGCGAGGTCAGGTCGTGTGCACGTCATCAGGTACATGAGGCAACCCACAAGCTCTGGGTACAGACCACTCGGCTCTACGGACTCGTCCGAAGGTGGAGCTAAGAGCGAGTGGCCGGTAGACAGAGGAGTGGGCTGTGGTGAGGAAAACAGGAAGCCGAAGCGCTGAAGGACCTGGTGCACCATGTGTGACTAAGTCAATGTGATGGTGTGCCGTGCTCTGTCCCGGGTGATCTGCAAGCCAAGATAGCTGCGCAGCTCACCCAGGTCAGTGCAGGTGTGTCTCTTCTGCAGCTCCGACTTCACAAGGGTCAGTGCCTCAGTGTCAGCAGTGGCAAAGACGAGGTCGTCGACGTACACGAGGACGTAGAACGGCGGCACTGACGTGTCGGTGCGTAGAAACAGCGACGGGTCAGCAGTAGAAGGAGTAAACCCAAGAGCCGCAAGTGTAGTCCTCAGTGTGTCGTGCCACTCGCAAGGCGCCTGGCGGAGACCGTAGACTGGTCGCCGGAGGCTCCACTGGGTACCTGCAGGAAACGATCCAGTGAAGCCAGGTGGGCGGCGCAGCCAGATCTCCTCGTGCAGGCTGCCCTGCAAGAAAGCTGTACTGAAGTCCATAGAGTGCAACTCGTAGTCACGCTGAGCAGTGACGTGTTGCAACACCCAAGGAGTAGTCATCTTTGGGGTGGGGGAGAAGGTCTGGAAGTAGTCGACTCCCTATCGCTGACTGAAGCCTCTAGCAACATAACGCGCCTTGAAGGCAGGCGGAGAACCCGGCGGCCGCTTCACCCTAAAAATCCACATGCCATCAACTATGTTCGCCGGAGACGGGGGAACTGCATCGACGTAGGTGCCTGTGGACTTCCAGGATGCCATCTCGGCATCCATGGGTGCCTGCCACTGAAGGGAATAAGGACCCGTAATCGCCTCTGCGTAGGAGCGCGGGGTCGGGATGTCTGGTGCATCCGGGTCTCCCTCAGGGGCAAGCAGCATGGAAGCGAAACGAGGTACAGCAGCTGCAAGACACTCCAAGTCCTCCTGCCTGTCCTCAAGGACGTCCGTCCCAAGAGCACACTCACCCTCGTCGGACCGAGGACTGGCAGACTCAGACTCAGCAACAAGAGCAGTGGCGTTGTCTAGATGGCAGGCAACAGCAAAGTGAACCAGCTCAGCAACGAGGGCAGACGCAGCAGTGGACTCAAAAGAAGGGTCAATGACAACAGTGGCGAGGAGACAAGAGACAGTGGGACTGGCAGCATGAGTGCGGTCAGACTCAGGGTCAGGGACCGCAGGAAGAGAGGACTCAGGAGGAGGCGGCAGAGGAACACGCAGTGGAACAGAGGAAGGACGAAGTGCCATAGCGTGTGTGCCGGGGACAGGAGGAGGACGCAGACGAGGAACGCGACGACTAGTGCGAACAGGGGAGGCAGGACGAGACGCGGGCTCACGAGGCTCTGCAAGACCGCCGGTTCGCGCAGTGTAAGGGGAAGGAGCATGCAGTGCGGAGGCTGGCTGTAACAGCGGCTGCGACTAGTCAGGTGGTGGACACAGTAAGGGAGGAGTAAGGCTAGTAGAAGACGGGACACCAAGAGCCTGCTGAAGTAGGGGAACGAAGTACGGTCGTGGCCGCACAGTGCCTCCAGCACCTCCAACTCCAGTGTCAACAGCTCCAGCTCCAACTCCAGCGCCTCCCGCGCCAGTGCCTCCTGCTCCAACTCCAACAACTCCAGCTCCTCCAGCCCCAGCAGCTCCAAGCTCCGTAGGGTCTCCAGCGCCAGCGCCCCCAACTCCACTAGTCCCGGCAGCTCCAGTACCCCTGGTACGAGCACCTCCAGGACCAGCTGCTGCAGCACCTCTGGTACCACTAGCTCCAGCAGTAACTCCATCACCTCCAGCTCCAGTGTCTCCAGCGGCAGAGTCTTGAGCTCCGGCAGCTCCACTCTGAAGGCGTGTGCACTGAATAAACCACTCGAGCAGCTGCTGCGGGGAGAGAGGCTCCGGCCGGGGAGACAGTCGTGGCGAAGCACCCGCAGGACCTCCAGAAGAAGCAGTACCCCGAGGCTTATCACCCCTAGACGCAGCACCCCCTGGCTCCACACCCTCAGGCTCAAAACCCCCAGACTCCACACCCGCAGGCTCAGCACCCCCAGACTCCACACCCGCAGGCTCAGCACCCCCAGACCCAGCACCCTCAGACTCAGCACCCCAAGGCTCCACACCCCAGGCTTCGCACCCCCAGGCTACGCACCCCCAGACGCAGCACCCCCAGACGCAACACCTCGAGCAGCACCTGAGTCGACAGCTACATCAACAGGCACAGTACCAGGGAGAGGGTCTACCTGAGACACACCTGAGGGTCTACCGGAGGGGGACTGGGAGGAAGGAAGAGCGGCGAGGGGTGGGGGAGGGGCAGAGCGGTAGGGGAAGAGCCAGTAAAAGGGAACCGACTCGTCAAACGTGACGTCGTGAGAGGGGAAGACACGGCGCGAGGTGGGGTGGTAAAACTGCCAGCCAGGCGCGTCAGGGTAAAATCTAAGGAAGACACAGGGAATAGCGCAGGCGGAGAGCATGTCCGCGGACGTATCGCAAACAAAGGCACGAGAGCCCCAGACCCGGAACACCGATGCATCGCCAACCTTCCCCGTCCAACGCAGTGTAGGCGAGGTCTCCGGCAAGGAGAGACGGGGCTAGAGGTTGAGCTGATGCACAGCGTACCGGACCGCAAAAGGCCACAGAAAATGGGGAGCAGCCGCATGGATCATGGAGGTACGAGCGACCTCCATTACTAAGCCAATGCGGAGCTCAGCAATCCCATTTTGCTGAGGGGAGTCAAGAAGCATGAACGACTAGAGATTGCCCTCCCCACGACAAAAGTCCCGTAAGAGGTCGGAGGAGAACTCACCACCTCTTTCAGAGTGCATACGCAGGACAGGAAGGTCCTGGCGGAACTGCTCGTGGAGCTGGAGACGGACTGCGCGGATCGAAGGGATCAAGACATCAGGGACGTGACCCTTGCTGAGCAAGGGGAAGACCGTGGTGTACCGCGTTTAGTCGTAAAAAACCAGCAGAAAGTAGCGCTCACGGCCCTGTCCACTGACGCGGGCTGGGCCCCACACGTCCATGTGGAGAGTCTGCAGGGGAGCAGTCGTCGGAGGAAACGAGGAGGAGTGAAGAGTGGCGTGCTGCCGCCCCTCGACGCAAGGAAGGCAGGGCGGGGCAGGCGAGGGCGGGAGGGGAGGCAGAGACCTGGGAAGTCCAGAGAAAAGGAGGCGGGAGTGCATGCCACGAAGGTGTGGCAGGGAGGGGTGACCAAGGCGGTGGTGCCACAGGAGAGTCTGGTGCGACAGGAGGCGACACGAGCAAGGGGGTGCTACCTGACCTGACGCGGACACCTGAGCAGACGCAGCTACGTGAGGAGGCTATGTAACCAGTGTGTACAGACTCGACCCAGGCCGACGATTGAACGTGGCCTTGTGGCAGCCCCTCCGTGTACACGTGCGGATTGACACACGCTGACCCCCAGGAGTGGTGGTTGTGACCATCACGTCCTGGAGGGCAGCGGTACTCACCAAGTTCGTAGAGAACGAGGGGAGGTGAAGACCTGACAGTGAGCCGGACGGAACCGCCGGACACGGGAGAACAGTGGAGGAACGGGCAAGGACTGGGTTCTCGGAGGGGTCAGCTAGTCTGATAGGTACAGGTGAAGAGAGAGGAGTGAGGGTGGTGCTGTCGCGAAAGAAACAGCGTGAAGCACCTGAGTCAAGTGTAAAGGTGTGCAAGGCCTCAGCAGGCGCAGTACTAGGGAGAGCAGACTCACTAGCACCTAGAGCAGCAGCCTCTATTCCTGGGTCAGGCGGCACACACAGGTAACAGACACCCTCAGCACTAACAGACAAAGCATACATAGCAACAAGAATAGCATCATAGTCTAGGTCAAAGATAGCAACTCCAGACCTAAGCAGCTCTGCCCAGCGGGGGCGCTCGGCCTTGTCACCAAACTCTGCGCGCCAAACGTTGTCGAGGCGGGAGAAGCAGCAGTGCTGAGTGTGAGGCTTCCCGCATGTCTGACCATCACGGTCACCCATGTGAATGATATACGGGCAGCTACCACTACCCCCAGACGCCCCACGCTGAGAAAGCCACTCACGAAGCTGCTGGGGCGACAGGGTCTCGCTCCGACGTTGCTGTTGCTGCCTCTGGCCATCGCCAGAGCCTCCACGCTGAGTAGCTCCAGCCCGACCGCCACCACTCCCACTGCCGCCACTACCGCCACCCCCACCGCTGCCACCACCGCCTCCACCAAAGTCCCCACTCCCGCCACCACTCCCACTACCGCCACCACCTCCACTGCCTCCACCGCCTCCACTACTGCCCCCACCACCACCCCCGCTGCCACCGCCCCCACTCCTGCCACCCTTGCCCTTGCTGCTGCGGCGCTTCGCACTAGCAGAAGCATCCCCGACGTCCTCAGCACCACGGACGTCAACAGCAGCAGCAGAGGCGTAGGAGGGGGCAAGGGGGGAGGGGGAGCACCCCTCAAAGAAGGGCGTGCGCGGAGTGCCACGAGCATCACCTACAGCGACTACACTAGTCTTAGCTACAAGAAGGTGCTACTCATGTAGGTCAACAGTGAGGACTGTGGGGTCAAGTGAGAGAAATTGGTCCGTGACAGAGCAAAGAGAGTCAGGGAGAGTGATGAACATCGGGGGCTGGTTCCTCACAAGGAACTCAGCTGGGACGGTAGCGCGGTAGCGAGCGTCGCTAGTGCGAATGTGGGAAACCAGGTCCTCTACTGTGGCAAAGGCGGACAGCTCGGGGAACAGGTAGGGCAGTAGAAGACGGGCTAGAGCAGCAGTGGCAGGCGAGAAGTAACGGACGACTACAGCGTCGTATAGTGCATGTGCTGTCCTGTGCTGTCCGAAGTGAGCGCATTCGGCTAACGGCAGGTGGTTGCAAATGGCTAAGCGAGCAGCAGCGTCACGAGTAAGCCACTGTGAGCAAGTCGCACTGTCAGATGTGGCGGGAGGGGCGGGAGCGGTGCCAGACGTGTGGTCAAACAACGAAACGATGTCCCTAGATTCGCTCAGTAGGTACAGCTGCAGGTCGTCGAGCCACGTGTCAAACTGGATCGGTCGGCCCTCATGATCGAACTCGAGAATGCGGAGAGAAGCCATAGCGGCGCAGCACGCAGGGCGGGCAGAGGCCGGGCAGCGCAGGGAACAGGGCAGGCAGCATAAAGGGGGGGCGGCAAGCAGGCAGCAAGAGGCTGTGCGCAGGATGCAAGAGGGGCGGCTCGAGTGCCTAGGGGCGGCCGGCTGGCCTAGGGGCGGCGGGCGGGTCGCAAGGGGCGGCACGCAGGGCTGCAGGGGCTGCGAGAGGGCCGCAAGGGGCGGCTAGCAGGGCAGCAAGGGCGGCTAGGGGGCCACCAGGGGCGGCGCGCGGGGCTGCAAGGGGGGCTCGCGGGGCTGCAAGGGGGGCTCGCGGGCTGCAGGTGGGGAGAGGGGGGGTGGGGGGGGGGGGGGGGGGGCAAGGGGCGGCGCGTGGGGCCTGGGGTCGTCGGGCGGGCCGGGGCCTAGGGGCGACTGGCGCGGGGCAACGGGCGATGGGCGTCGGGCCGGGGCCTAGGGGCGACTGGCGACGGGCCAGAGCTAAGGGCGACGGGCCAGGGCCTGGGGGGGGGGGGGGGACGACGGGCGACGGGCCTAGGGGCGACGGGCGACAGGCCGGGGCCGTGGGCGACGGGCCGGGCCTAGGGGCGACGGGCCTAGGGGCGATGGGCCAGGGCTAGGGGCGACGGGCCGGGGCCTAGGGGGCGACAGGCGATGGGCCGGGGCCTAGGGGCGACGGGCCGGGGCTAGGGGCGACGGGGCGGGGCCTAGGGGGCGACGTGCGACGGGCCGGGGCCTAGGGGGCGACGGGCGATGTGCCGGGGCCTAGGGGCGATGGGCGACGGGCCGGGGCCTAGGGGCCACGGGCGACGAGCCGGGGCTAGGGGCGACGGGCCGGGGCCTAGGGGCGACGGACGACGGGCCGGGGCTAGGGGCGACGAGCCGGGGCCTAGGTGGGGACGGGCAACGGGCCGGGGCCTAGGGGCGTCGGGCGACGGGCCGGGGCTAGGGGCGACGGGCCGGGGCTAGGGGTGACGGGCCGGGGCTAGGGGCGACAGGCCGAGGGGCGACGGGCGACGGGCGACGGGCCGGGGCCTAGGGTCGATTGGCAGGCCGCACGAGGGCGGCGCGTAGGGCAGCAGGTGCGGCACGAGGGTCGCTAGGGGCGGCAGCAGGGCGGCTAGTGGGGCAGCGCTGTGGTGGGCCCAAAAAAAAAATCGGTCCTAACGAAGGACCTGCTCTGAAACCATGTCAAAACTAACGAACAAGAATAAATGCATTGAACAGAAGTTGGGTACAAGTACTAACCCTAATTGGGTTGTACCCCTTATGGGCTACCCCACTATAGCCTACACAAATGTAAGCACTATAACATTCTGACAGGTGCAGCAGGAGTGGTCGTGGCCGTGGTCATGGAGGCAGAGAAGGTGCTGACGCGTTTGGAGGGGTGGACACTGCATGGGGTGTTGGAGTGAGTGGTGGCGCAACAGGAGGTACCAATGCTGAAGGTTGCGGTGCAGCAGCAGCAGCAGCAGTCGGTGCAGCAGTGGGTCTCTCAGCAGCAGTGGGGCCCTCATGGCCTGGGGAGTGCGGGTCACGGTGGCGGTCCTCCGAGCTGGACGTCGGGCCGCCGTGACGTCGGGCCGTGTGAGTACTGCCTTCTTCTTATGCCGCTTCGAGCTCCTGTCGTATTTGCACTGGTTGACCTGGCCTCTAGATTGGTCGTTGCACGCAGTGCAACTACGCTTCCGTTCCTAGCTGTCCCCTCCGACTCTCTTATACGTCTGCATATCCCCTCGTTCTCTAGGAACCTGGTTGGTGTTGGTCACCTTCAAGACTAGGGTGTCACCACCACGTTTTCTAGATACGAGCGGTTCGCAACCTGTACCGACGCTACCACTGGGGCTCCCCTTGCGATCGTCACTTGGGAGCCTGTGTGTGGAGCACTGAGTCTGCTCGGTGTTTGTGCCCGGTCATATAGCCGGGTCATGCTCGTGTCGGCCTCTCACGCACCCGTCACTACTTTAGCACCACTGTTTCAGTCACCCCTCCTTTTCGCGCCTGAGTCAGATAGTCTACTGTCATCTTGTCACTGGTCTCCCACAGTCGCTTGCGCCGCTTCCTCCCTCGTCTGTGCCACCTTGTACTCCCTGCGTCGAGGGCCGCCCCTCACTCCTCCACGTTGTGTTGCGCCACTTCTCCTCTTCAGCGCCTGCACATGGACCTCTAGGGCCCTACCCCGGTTGTTGGGCCTCACGGGGAGTGCTACTTCCAGGTTGTTGTGGACGTGTTTTCTCGCTATACCACGGTGTTAACGTGAGTTGTTGTTGGCCCCGTCCTCACTTGGGCGGAGCCAGCCTCGGGGTCGGGTGTGAGGAGTGCAGCCAACCTGCAACAGTGGGCGAGCTGGTCGACGGGCCTGGTCGACCTGCACATGGGCCACTGCAAGGGCGCCGACTTTGGGAGGGCGCCAACTTCGGCTGGTCGACTTGGGAGGTCGACCAGTGGAGGGCGTCGAGTTGGGTGACACCGACCAGGGGAAGCCGACTGGGTGTGGTCGGTTGACAGGTGTATTGGTCGACCTGGAGTTGGTCGACCAGGTGGGTTGTCGACCTGGAGTTGGTCGACCAGGGGAGTGGTCGACATGTGGTGGTCGTCGACCTGAGCGGTCGACGGGCCTGGGATGACACACCTGGTCGACATGGTTGCCTGGTTGACCAAGTTACCCGGACGACGAGGTCTGTGAGGTTCGCGACTGTCGCCCAGGTAGATTGGCAAAGTCGACCTGCGGTTTGGTGGCACATGGTCGTCGACATGTGGTTGACTTGGCACCTGCGCAATGTGCGTGGCAGTGCATGTCTTCACCGTCACTTTGCACCTGCGAAGTAGGTGCGCGCACATGAGCACGTGTGGTTACCTATGGTGGCCTGTTATTGGTGTGCTAGCACGCCGGCCTTTCAGGTCGACCGAGGACGCCTAGCCCGTGCCTAGCCCGTAGCCTAGCTTCCGTTGATAGAGTTATCTCCGCACACGGTGTTCCCCCTGCAGCAAAGGCCGACGTATCTGACGCACTTCTCCCGTGGATCGTAGCCGCCCGCACACATCGAGGCCGTCCTATACTTGGCTTACACTCTGATCAGGGTCATTAGTTCACCTCGGTCGAGTGGAGCAGTTCTGTCATGCGCACGGGATTGTCCATTCGTACTTGCAGCCGGGCTCGCCACAGCAGAATGGGGTCGCTGAGCGTTGCATTGGCCTGATCATGGAGATCGCTCGTACCTCCATGTGTCATGCCAGTGCCCCATCATTTCTGTGGCCCTTTGCAGTCCGTCACACTACCCACCAGCTTAACCTGTGGCCGCATTCCTCGAAGTCGTAGGTTGCAGTGACCATCATCTGGACTGGTTTCCCTGCGCCAGCATCTGCCTTCCGTGTCTAAGGTTGTCTTGGTCACGTTCGCAACTGTTGGTTGGCTGTTCTACCTCCCTCCCTCTCGTCACTTTCTCACCTCTCGTGATGTCACCTTTGACAAGCCAGTCTCCTACTATGTCCTCTTCCCCTACCGAGGTAGCACTCTCCCCCCTCCTCCCAAGTTCCTCACTGCCACTCCCCCTCTTGGTCTCGCCCCTTAGATAGCCCCTGTCTCACCGTGTCTTGCCCCGTCTGGTTTGTCGCATGTCACCTCGTAGTCCCCCTTGTCACCGTCCTCGTCTTCACAGTCACCGCCGCAGCCTTTGTCGCAACCGCCAAGTTTCACTTCGCAGCGGATGGTCAATGTGGACGCTGGAGGCACTGGTGAGGGGGGTGCGGCTTCAATGGGTGTTGGCTCTGGGGGTTATGACACTGGTGGTCCTGGCTTTGGGAGTGCTAACACAATTGATGCTGGCTCTGTGGGTGCTGGCGCGGGTGGTATTGGCTCTGGGGGGTGGTGCTGCCTCTGGGAATGTTGACACTGGTTGTGCTAGTGTTAGGAGTGCTGAAGTTGGTGGTTCTGGTGCTGGAGGTTCTGCCAAGACAGGTGCACCTGCACCCGTGGTCCCTCATCGTTCCGCGAGACTGCAGCACCAGAGGTAGCAGCAGCAGCAGCAGCAGCAGCAGTAGCAATAACAACAACTACAGTAGCCTCGTCTTTTTGTACTTGGTCTGTAGTTGTTGTTGTTGTTGCTACTGCTACTGCTGCTGCTGCTTCTGTGTTCGTCCACTGACCGTGAGCCTCCCACCTGTTGCCACTTCCGGACCCTGCTCCGGCTCGTTTCCTGTCTCCTCCTCTCCTTCTTCACCCATATCGTCTCTCGTCCACCTGGACTATTCGCCGTGACCCTCGTTCTCGTCCCTCGTCCCTTGTTATTGGCTTCCACCATATGCACCGTCATTTCTCTCCTCCTCGTGAATCTCCTCCACTTCCCTCTCCGCCGTCGTCACCGGCTGTGTTTCCTCCTCCGTTCTCTGACTTCCCCCGTGCCGTTTGTCCTACAGCCTCTTGTATCATGTCCTCCCTTTTCACTCACCCTACGGCTCCTCCTTCGTCTGCCTCGTCTCTTGTTGCTGATGTTACTGCCTTTGCCTCCAACCACCGCCTTGATTACGCTGCTCAGTTGGTCACCGACGCTGCCCGTCCTCCGTCCATCTCGGGTGAGTTTGCCTTTGGCTGTGACGTCATAGAGGACAGACAGTTTGAGCTAGATTTCCTTACAACTGCTGCTCCTCATCTTTGTGCCATGATGACTGCTGACTTTTGACTGTTGGCCTTTCAAGCGGGTGCATGCTGTCTATGAACTAACAAGGTAGTAGTACATGTGCAGTCTCCTCATGAGACATTGCCCTTAGAGCGATACATTTAGGAATGCAAATCTAACCTTTCAGATATTCCAACACGGTAAACTGCCGTTTGATATGCTCGAGCGATCCCGCCGGCATGGGTACTGGTTGGTGGCCAGTAGCGTTAGCCCCAGGCGCAGGCCGGGAGAACTGCCTGGCGAGGGTGTTAGTTTCGCCTTTCGTGGGCAGCACGTATGTTTATATGTTGTAGTTTAGATAGGCTTTAGTGGGGTACTCACTGTGGGGTACAACCCCTTAGGTTTCACTTTTGTATAAGCACTCTCGACATTCAATACCACTTTTGCCTAGGATTCTAACATGGCATCTAGAGCATAGGTCCTTAGGACCTAGGATTAGGGCCCACCGTACCTGCCTGCCTTGTCTAGTGCCCGCGCGCGCCTCGGGCGTTCCTTTTTTTTTTCCCCACGTGCGCCGCTTCAGCAGCCCGCGCAACCCGTTTTGCCCCCGCCTGTGCGCCCCTTAAGCCGCCCGCGCGCAACCTAGTTAGGCCACGCCAGCGCGGCCCGTCGCCCAGCGCAGCCCGCAGCTTAGCGACCAGCCCGCAGCCGCGCACGTGCGGCCTGTCGCCCAGCGCAGCCCGCAGCCGCACGCAACTTACAGCCGCGCATGCTGCCTGCCGCCACGCGCAGCCCGCAGCTGCAAGCAGCCCGCAGCCCGTGCAGCCCGTCGTCGCACGCAGCCTGCGGCCGCACGCGCTGCCCGTAGCCACGCGCAGCCTGCTGCTTGCTACCTGCTGCCGCCTGCCTGCTGCCTGCCTGCTGCCTACCTACCTGCCTGCTGCCTGCTGCCGCCTGCCTGCCGCCTGCCTGCTGCCTGCCTGCTGCCTGCTGCCTGCCTACCTGCCTGCTGCCTGCTGCCTGCCTGCTGCCTGCCTACCTGCCTGCTGCCTGCTGCCTACCTACCTGCCTGCTGCCTGCTGCCGCCTGCCTGCCGCCTGCCTGCTGCCTGCCTGCTGCCTGCTGCCAGCCTACCTGCCTGCTGCCTGCTGCCTACCTACCTGCTTGCTGCCTGCTGCCGCCTGCCTGCTGCCTGCCTACTGCCTGCCTGCCTGCTTGCTGCCTGCTGCCGCCTGCCTGCCGCCTGCCTGCTGCCTGCCTGCTGCCTGCTGCCTGCTGCCTGCTGCCTACCTACCTGCCTGTTGCGTGCTGCCGCCTGCCTGCCGCCTACCTGCTGCCTGCCTGCTGCCTGCTGCCAGCCTACCTGCCTGCTGCCTGCCTACTGCCTGCCTACCTGCCTGCTGCCTGCTGCCTACCTACCTGCTTGCTGCCTACTGCCGCCTGCCTGCTGCCTGCCTGCTGCCTGCCTGCTGCCTGCCTGCCTGCTTGCTGCCTGCTGCCGCCTGCCTGCCGCCTGCCTGCTGCCTGCCTGCTGCCGACTGCCTGCTGCTTGCTGCTCCTGCCTACTGCCTCTGCTGCCTGCCTCCTACCTGGTGCCTACTGCCTCCTGTCTGCTGCCTGCTGCCTCTGCCTGCTGCCTGCTGCCTGCTGCCTCTGCCTGCCGCCTCTGCCTGCTGCCTGCTGCCTCTGCCTGCTGCCTGCTGCCTGCCTGCTGCCTGCCTGCCTGCTTGCTACCTGCTGCCGCCTGCCTGCCGCCTGCCTGCTGCCTGCCTGCTGCCTGCTGCCTGCCTCCTGCCTGCTGCCTGCCTGCTGCCTGCCTACCTGCCTGCTGCCTGCTGCCTACCTACCTGCTTGCTGCCTGCTGCCGCCTGCCTGCTGCCTGCCTGCTGCCTGCCTTCCTGCTTGCTGCCTGCTGCCGCCTGCCTTTGCCTGCTGCCTGCTGTCTGCTGCCTCCTGCCTTAAGCCAATATGGCGACGCCTAACGTTCTAGCGTTCGAGCCTGACCGTCGTCCCATCGAGTTCGCTGTGTGGTTAGACGATCTCCAGTTGTTCCTTCTTACTGATGCCAAAGAGGGTGTTTCCCTGTTTGATTACGTCTCTGGCACTGCCGTTACTCCTGCTGCTGATGCTCCCGCTCTAGAACGTTCCCAGTGGCAGACTCGTGATGCTGCTGCACGCCTAGCTATTAGGAACCACCTGCCGATTACTGAGCGAGCGCATTTCAGCCAGCACAGAACTGCTAAGACACTGTACGACGCTATAGTTGCGCGCTACTCCTCCCCGGCCACTGCAGCCATAGGTCGACTCATGCTACCGTACCTGTTCCCCGATCTTTCCTCGTTCACCACTGCTGAGGACCTAGTTTCTCACCTGCGCGCTACTGACTCTCGCTTTCGTGCCGCCCTTTCAGCCGAGTTCTGCGCCGCAACCCCCCCCCCCCGATGTACTTCACTCTCTATTTCCTCGTCACCCGCCTCCCTGACACTCTTAGCTCTGTCAGGGACCACTTCCTAGCGCTAGACCCCACCACTCTCACTGTCGACGACTTCGAGAAGCACCTCCTCGCAGCAGAGAAGAACATCCTCGCTGTAGGTGCTGCTCGTGGCACTCCTCGCTCTCCCCTCTTTGAGGGGTGCTCCCCCTCCCCTCTCACCCCCTCCTACGCCTCCGCAGCTGCTGCTCACGACTACCTTGGAGCTGAGGGGGTCGGAGCTGCTTCCGCTCCTAGTGGGAAGCGTCGCAGCGGCAGGGGCAGCACGGGTGGCAGGGGCGGTGGGGGTGGCGGTGGAGGTGGCGGTGGTGCAGGCGGCGGGGGAGGTGGAGGTGGTGGGGGTGGTCGTGGGGGTGGAGGCGGTGGAGGTGGTGGTGTGGGCGGCGGAGGCACTGGGAGCGGTGGAGGGGGCAGCAGCGGCAGTGGGGGAGGAGGGAGCGGTGGTGGCAGTGGTGGTCAGGGCCAGCAGCAGCCGCAGCAGCAGCAGCAGCAGCACCATCAGCGCCAGCGCCAGACCCCCACTTCCCAGCAGCTTCTTGACTGGTATGCCGGGCGTGGGGCTTCTGGGGGTCCTGGTCGCTGCCCCTATATCATCCGCACAGGTCCCCGCGCTGGTCGCCAGTGCACAGGTTTTCACACTGAGTAGCGCTGCTTCGCTCGGCTTAGCGACGCCTGGCGCGCCAAGTTTCCTGATGCTCCTGAGTTCCCCAACTGGGCAGACTTACTTAGGCGTGATGTACCTATCTTTGATCTTGACTATGACGCAATTCTTGCTGCTATGTATGCATTGTCTGTTAGTGCTGAGGGTGACTACTACTAGTGTGTGCCGCCGGATCCTGGTATAACCCCTGGTATAGCCCCTGCAGCACTAGGTGCTTGTGAGTCTGCTCCCCCTGGTCCTGCGCCTGCACATGCCTTGCACACCTTTACGCTTGACTCTGGTGCTTCCCGCTGTTTCTTTTGTGACAGTACCACAGTCACTCCCCTCCCTGCACCTGTTCCTGTCTCACTGGCTGACCCCTCTGGGGGGCCCAGTGCTTGCACGGTCTTCCACTGTGCTTCCGTGTCCGGCGGTCCCGTCTGGTGAGTTGTCTGGTCTCCACCTCCCCTCGTTCTCTACGAACTTGGTGAGTACCGCTGTCCTCCAGGATGCGAGGGTTGACACCTTCACCCCTGGCCGGCAACGTGTGGCGATTTGCACGTGCTCCCAGACTGGTCGCCACCTGGCCACGTTCGCTCGTGCGCCAGGGTCCAGTCTGTACACCCTCACCACTGCGTCGCGCTCCGCCCCTTTGTCTCCCCAGTTGCACGCGTCTGCTCAGGTAGCTACACAGTGTGAGTGTCGCCGGCTGTCGCACGACACTCTCCTGTGGCACCACCGCCTTGGTCACCCCTCCCTGCCTCGCCTGCGCAGCATGCACTCCCGCTTCCTGGTTTCTGGTCTTCCCAGGTCTCTGCCTCCCCTCCCTCCCTCGCCTGCGCCGCCCTGCATTCCTTGCGTCGAGGGGCGGCAGCGCGCCGCTCCTCACTCCTCCTCGTTCCCTCCCACAGAGGCTCCACTGCAGACTCTCCACCTGGACGTGTGGGGCCCAGCCCGCGTCCGTGGACAGGGCCACGAGCGGTACTTCCTGCTGTTTGTCGACGACTACACGCGTTACACCACGGTCTTCCCCTTGCAGCGCAAGGGGGATGTCCCTGATGTTTTGATCCCCTGGATCCGTGCTACTCGTCTCCAGCTCCGCGAACGGTTCCAGTCGGACTTTCCTGTCCTGCGTCTGCACTCTGACAGAGGTGGTGAGTTCTCCTCATACCTCTTGGCAGCCTTCTGTGCGGAGCACGGCATCCGCCAGACTTTCACGCTTCCGGCCTCTCCGCAGCAGAATGGGGTTGCTGAGCGCCGCATTGGCTTAGTCATGGAGGTCGCTCGTACCTCCATTATCCATGCGGCTGCCCCCCATATTCTGTGGCCGTTTGCAGTCCGGTACGCCGCGCATCAGCTCAACATTTGGCCCCGTGTCTCCTTGCCGGAGACCTCGCCCACACTGCTGTGGACGGGGAAGGTTGGCGACGCGTCGCGTTTCCGGGTCTGGGGTGCTCGTGCCTTTGTCCGCGATACCACCGCGGAAAAGCTCTCCCCTCGCGCCATTCCCTGTGTCTTCCTTGGCTTTGTCCCTGACGCGCCTGGCTGACAGTTTTACGACCCCGCCTCGCGCCGTGTCTTTGCGTCTCAGGACGTCACCTTTGACGAGTCGGTCCCCTTTTACCGCCTCTTCCCCTACCGCACTGCTCCTCGCCCCCCCCCGCCGCTCTTTCTCGCCCCAGGTCCTCCCCAGGTAGACCCCCTCCCCGCGCCAGGTCCTGCTCCTTCAGGTGTCTCTCAGGTAGACCCCCCCGCGCCTGCGCCTGTCGAGGTCACTGGTGACTCTGGTCTTGCTGGGAGTGGTGCTGTCCCTGGGGGTGCGAAGCTTTGGGGTGCTGAGTCTGGGGGCGCTGAGCGTGTGGAGCCTGGAGGTGCTGCGTCTGGGGGTGCTGCGTCTGGAGGTGCTGCGTTTGGAGGTGCTGCGTCTGGGGGTGCTGAGCCTGCATGTACGGAGCCTGGAGGTGATGAGTCTGGGGGTGAGTCACCTGAGGGTTCTGAGACTGCTGTTATGCGGTCTCCTTGGAGTAGCCGTCTTCGTCCGCGTGTGCCCCTCACCTCCCAGCAGCTGCACGACTGGTACGGTCGCTGTCAGCGTCGCACTTCTGCACCTCAGGGCTCTACTGCTGGGGGTTCTTCTACTGGTGTCGCTGGTCCCGGAGGTGCTCGTACTGGGGGTTCTGGAGCTGCTGGGGCTGGCGGTGTTGCTGCTGGAGGTACTGGAGCTGCTGGAGGTGCTGGAGGTTCTGGCACTGCTGCGGGTACTGGGGCTGCTGGCGGTGCTGGACCTGCTGAGGGTGCTGGAGCTACTGGTGGTGCTGGTGCTGCTGAGGGTACTGGAGCTGCTGGAGGTGTTGTTGCTGCTGGAGGTGCTGGCGCTACTGGAGGTACTGGAGCTGCTGGTGCTGGTGGCACTGCTCAGCCGCGTCTGTTCTTCACTCCGCCGTCTCCGTCGTCTCAGCCACCACCTGACTCTGCACTTCGCCAGGTTCTCGGTCTTCCCTCGTCTACTGGTCTTCCGTTACCGCTTGGCTCACCGCTGCCTGCTCCTTCTCCGTACACAGAGCAGACTGGGGGCCTTGCAGAGCGTCGTGAGCCTGCGCCGCGTCCTGTCTCACCTGTCCGTTCCGGTCGTCGTGTTCCTCGTCCGAGCCAGCCGGCTGTCTCCGGCCCTCCCCTTGTTGTTCGTCATCCTTCCTCTGCTCCGTCGCGTATTCCTCTGCCGTCTCCGCCTGCGTCCTCTCTGCCTGTCGTTGCTGACCCTGCGTCTGACCAGTTTCGTGCTGAGCACTCTACTGTCACGCGTCTGCTTGCCACTGTTGTCACTGACCCGTCGTTTGAGTCTGCTGCTGCGTCTGCCTTAGTCGCTGAGCTTGTTGACTTTGGTGCTCATTGTCGTCTAGACTACGCCGCCAGTCTTGTTGCTGAGTCTGAGTCTGTCTGTCCTCCGTCCGTCGGGGGTGAGTGTGCTCTTGGCACGGACGTCCTTGAGGACAGGCAGGAGGACCTTGAGTGTCTTGCAGCCGCTGCGCCTCATCTCGTGTCCATGCTGCTTGCCCCTGAGGGAGACCCGGATGCACCAGACATCCCTACCCCGCGCTCTTACGCTGAGGCGATCGCGGGTGAGTACTCCTCTCAGTGGCAGACAGCCATGGACGCAGAGATGGCATCCTGGAAGTCCACAGGCACCTACGTCGACGAGGTTCCTCCTCCTGGGGCGAACATTTTCAGTGGCATGTGGATTTTCAGGGTGAAGCGGCCGCCAGGTTCTCCGCATGTCTTCAAGGCTCGTTACGTGGCTCGAGGCTTCAGTCAGCGAGAGGGAGTTGACTTCTTCCTTACCTTCTCCCCCACCCCGAAGATGACCACTCTTCGGGTGCTGCTGCATGTTGCCACTCAGCGTGACTACGAGCTTCACTCTCTTGACTTCAGCACAGCCTTCTTACAGGGCAGCTTGCACGAGGAGATCTGGCTGCGCCGCCCTCCTGGCTTCACTGGGTCGTTCCCTCCTGGTACCCAGTGGAGCCTCCGGCGGCCGGTCTACGGTCTCCGCCAGGCGCCACGTGAGTGGCACGACACACTGAGGACGACACTTGCGGCTCGGGTTTGCTCCGTCGACTCCTGACCCGTCACTGTTTCTGCGCACCGACACTTTGCTGCCGCCGTTCTACATCCTCGTGTACGTCGACGACTTGGTCTTTGCCACTGCTGACACTGAGGCTCTCGCCCTGGTGAAGTCGGAGCTGCAGAAGAGACACACGTGCACAGACCTGGGTGAACTGCACAGCTATCTTGGCTTGCAGATCACCCGGGACAGAGCACGCCGCACCATCACACTGACTCAGTCACACATGGTGCAGCAGGTCCTTTAGCGCTTCGGATTCACCTGGTCCTCAGCACAGGCCACTCCTCTGGATACAGGTCACTCGCTCTCAGCTCCACCTTCGGACGAGTCCGTAGAGCCGAGTGGTCCTTACCCAGAGCTAGTGGGCTGCCTCATGTACCTGATGACCTGCACTCGTCCTGACCTTGCATACCCTCTTGGCCTTCTGGCTCGCTACGTGGCTCCTGGTCGGCACCGAAAGGTGCACATGGATGCTGCTAAGAGGGTACTACGCTACTTGTGCAGTACATCGGGCATGGGGCTCGTGCTTGGAGGACGGGGTGACGTTGTCCTCACTGGTCACTCGGACGCCTCTTGGGTTGACGACCAGGCTACGCAGCGGTCGTCACAGGGTTACACCTTCAGCCTTGGTTCTGGTTCAGTTTCCTGGCGTTCTACACGTTCGTCTTCAGTTCTCGGCTCTAGCTGTGAGGCCGAGATCTACGCCACAGCCATGGCTGCGCAGGAGCTACGCTGGCTCACCTACCTGCTGACCGACTTGGGAGAGCGGCCTCGTTCTCCTCCAGTTCTGTACGTCGATAACAAGGCCGCCATTGCCTTGTGTCAGGAGCACAGACTGGAGCACAGAACAAAGCACATCGCTCTCCGTTACTTCCTTGCTCGAGAGCTGCAACAGCGTGGCCAGCTTCGTCTTACTTACGTGGCCACTCGGGCCAACACTGCTGATATATTCACCAAGGCGCTTCCGCCTGGTGATCATCAGCGTTTCTGCACTTTGTTAGGCCTTGTGCCTACGCTTCCTCACTTGCTGTAGGCTTTGTTTGTACTGTGATAGATATATGTATACCTGCATGCTTGCTCTTTTAGGTAGATATCACTGTGCTGTTGTTGTTTCATATATATCTCTGCATGTGAACTGGCCTTGTGGCCTTTTGCTTGTGCTCAGACTGCGTGGTGACGTTGTGATCCACCCTGAGCTTGCTTTGCACTTCCTACCTGGCCTTGTGACCCTCTGTTCTCCCCCACTTTTCCTATGGGGGTGTGTCAAACATATGTTTGTATGTTGTAGTTTAGATAGGCTTTAGTGGGGTACTCACTGTGGGGTACAACCCCTTAGGTTTCACTTTTGTACAAACACTCTCGACGTTCAATACCACTTTTGCCTAGGATTCTAACACCAGTCACGTGCTCCCCGGCCTTGAAGGCTGCGTAGATTCAATGGAGTGTCGAATATGAGTTCCGCATCTCTGGATTGATAGATGTGTCATGAGGAGCAGCTACATGAGCCTCTGGCCGGAGGCCTGGGTCATGTGTCACCCAGCGCTATAAGTGCATCGCTTGGTAGCCAAGCTTCCAATTCTGCAAGCGGCAACACCTCCAGACCTTGCAGGACGTGATTAGCCGCCCAGGCGAGGGGATAATCACTGGTGGTGTTCAGCTGCAGCACAATGTCAACAGTGCCTTCGGGGTGTATTGCAATATCAAGTGTAGGTAAATTCATGTAAATAATTAACATGAGTGTTCAAAACAGTATTATCCTAACTGATTTGAGTCGTGGCGCCGCAATTGCTGTGAGTGAAGTCAGAACATCGCGTCGCGGTGGTGAACACCCTGTGACAGCCGCCAACACCTGCAACCTAGAGTGCACTGCCTGACAGCCTTCCCGTCCCCTGACAAGCAACGCAGGGTTGCTTGCATGGCGGTCGAGCAAAACACTATGACACCCTGTAATGCCGGGGCATAGAACAAGCGAAGTCGGAAAAACACTATCATGGAGGTGGAATGCTATTTGGGGTTTGTTTTATTCGGAATCAAGAGAAACGGTTCCCTCGACCACAGAATGTGACATTTCGGATGCGAGATGGCCTGAGGTCTCGGCGGATCGGGGAAATACCCTGGGGAAGTCTTCGAGGGTACCCGAAGTACCGATTATGAGGGATAGACTCGTTCCCACCACTTTTCACCTTTCAGATCATATTAATGCCCCGAAAGAAACTTCAATCAGCACTTTTTTTTGTTGTTTGGAAAAAATCCAGCTCGTTTCCGCGATCCACGCGTGCATTGATAAGCCGACATCCCAATAGGCACTTCGTGGCCTGGCCCAACCAAACAACCCACAACACCGCATTCCATCAGAGTTATGAACCAGCGGCTGCATTAGAGTCTCTCCGAGTACAAAGCTGCCGCGACCATAGACTTGTCTTACAACCTCTCGTACAACCTTCGATCTTCGCTATCCACAAGCAGTTGTCGCCACGAGGGCGTCACGGCGGCCTGGCCCGCAAGACCCAGCGTGGTGTTGCGGTGTCCGCCCATCCCAAAAAAGTTCGCCCGGAGCGAAATCCCTACCCACAGGACACGAAAAGGATACCCTAGGGAGGGATACCCCAGGGTTCCCGTTTAGGGTACCTGGTAACCTGGGGTATCCCTCGGAGTGATTTCTACGTTCTGATAATTGGGATGCCATGACCACCCATCATGCGACGGCGCTACTTGTAGCGGCCATGGCGGTTCTTCTCCTTTTCCCTGCCGGAGCACTGCCAGCGGATGCGGACGCGTCCGTGATAATCCGCTCTTCCCGCCGCCTTACTCAGAGTCTCGGGCTCACCCTTCCGCGGAATCAAGGCGGACATCACGCGAAGGCAACGTCGGGAGTGCGCATGCGGGACTTGGTGGTTTGGCGGACCGCTAAGTTCCAGCTGAAATCGCGAGAAGCCCGGGCGCACATGGCGGCCGGCAAGGCCGCGGCTGCCGTGGCGCATTCGCGCGCTTCGGCGCTGGAGGATGCGACAAACGCGAAGGCTTGGACCGGCCTGGCGCGCAGTTGCGTGGAGCAGGTGAGACGACCACTTTCAGTCGGGCTCAATTGATGCTTCCAGATTCTGCTCGTACGCCAAGCATTCCCTGCACTTGATGGCAGTGCATTGTGCCGGCATGCTGATGCCCTCGTAATACGCGGTCCGTGGGCCCTAAGCCACACGCGCTTGTGTGACGCATAAGCTGACGCGTGTGTGGCATCACGGTGATGCGGCAGATGGCTTTGGCGTCGGAGAGCGTGGAGGAGGCAGCGGGGATGATGGCGAGCGGCGGCGAGGACGTGAATCTGCCGCGCATCCACCTGTCCACCGCCGTCACACTCGCGCTCGACTGCGCCGAGGGATTCGACCGCTTCGCGCCGGGCAGCTCCCGCGACCCTCGCGTCAAGGCCCTGCAGGTGCGTGCCTCCTCGCCCCGGGTCCCTGCTGCTGCTCGGTGCGCACGGCATTACTGCCGTGGCGTGAAGCAGCCATGGCATGGCGCTGATCTCGCGCTCCCTGCTCGCTTCTCGCCACCATTCGTTGCGCACATTGCCGCGCTTTGGAAAGTATTCCCATTGAGGGACGTGCCTTCTGCAGCGTTCATGGGGTGCTCATGGTGTTGCACGCGGCTTGGGCGGCGACATGTGTGTTTGGTGCGTGCAGAAAGCAGCGATGGACGCGCGGGCGCTGGCGATGGAGGCGCTGGGGCGAGCAGAAGACATGGCGGCCATGATCGCAGCAGCAGCAGGTGACGACTCTGCTGCTGCCGCCGCCGTGCCTTTGCCCTCGCCCACTCGCCGCCGCCTGCTGCAAGCCGCTGGCGCCACCAGCGGTGGTGCTGACCCCACCTTTACGGGCGCAGGCACGGCCACTGCCATCACGGTGGCCCACCCCCACAACCCCATCCCCAACACCGGCACTCCCGGCACTGGCAAAGGCGCCGCCCACACACACTCCACTGAGCCCACTCGCCGCCGCCTGCAACAAGCTGTCAGTGCGGGCAGGTACGGGCAATGTTATCAGGGTGGCCAACTCCGACAACCCCATCCCCGAAACCAGCCCTTCTGGCAATTCTGGCGTCATTCCCGGCACCGGCACCGCCGCCTGCGGCAAGCCGTCACTGCGGGCAGGGCTCCTCATGCAGGCCCCACCGCCACCGGTGCAGGCACAACCACTGCCGTCACGGGGACCAACCCCCACAACTCCATCCCCGACACCACTCCTGGCACCGGCATGGCCACCGCCACTGAACCGCCTTGCCTGCTACTGCCGGATCCTTCCCCTCCTTCTTCCCCTCCACCTGATCCCCCTCCACCTTCGCCCCCCCCTCCTTCCCCTCCTCCCTCTTCTCCTCCCCCTCCCTCACCTCCTCCATCTCCCCCTCCACCTTCCCCCCCTCCTCCCTCCCCTCCTCCACCTCCCGCCCCCCCTCCTCCACCTCCCTCCCCTCCTCCACCTCCCTCCCCTCCTCCTCCACCTCCCTCCCCTCCTTCTCCTCCTCCCTCCCCTCCTCCTCCACCTCCCTCCCCTCCCCCTTCCCCGCCCCCATCTCCGCCCCGATCTCCGCCCCCATCTCCGCCCCCTTCCCCACGACCCGCTCCGCGCATCACCCCCACGGTCACCGTGGCACAGGATGGTTCTGGGAACTTCCTCACCGTGCAGGTGCGTGTGAGAGAGAAAGTGCGAGTGCGTGCACATGCTTACAGGAGAGGGAAATTCGCCCTCACATCACTTGTGTGCTGGCCTCGCCCTCACAGTTCTGTGTGCGCCTTGTGTGCCCTCCCCGGGGGCGAGCAGGAAGCGATCAGGGCATACCCGGTGGGGTTCAGCGGGCGCTTTGTGGTGTTCATCCGGCCGGGCGTGTACCGCGAGAAGGTGGCCATCAACTCCACCTGCAAGAACGTCACGCTGCTGGGGCTGGCTGCCGCATCCACCGTCATCTCCTGGAACGACAACGGAACTGCCGGCACCGGCACCTTCCAGTCCGCCACTGTTGGTAAGCAACCACCCATGCTCCCTCGCTCCTCTCCTCCCTGCCGCCGCCAGCTGGTCTGTGCGTTTCTGTTTGCACTTCTTCTACCTCTATTTCCATCTTCTAAGGTGCTTCCCGCTGCTGTGCTCTCTTCGCCCTACTTTCGCGTGGGTGACAAATCTCCGGCGACTGAGAGAGCGAGAGAGAGATAGGCACTTAGACATTTCCCTCCAAACCTCTTCCCTCCCAGGGTTTTAGGGCTGGGAGGGAAGAGGCTGGGAGGGAAGTGTCTGAGGGAAATGTCTGAGGGAAATGTCACTTACCTCTAAGATAAATACTTAGATCTTTCTCTCTCCCTCTCTCCCTCCTCTCTAACCCCTCAGCTGTGGCCGGGACTGGATTTGTAGCCATCGGCATTCGCTTTGAGAACACGGC
Organism: Closterium sp. Naga37s-1; assembly: GCA_947471745.1. Classification (NCBI taxonomy): domain Eukaryota; kingdom Viridiplantae; phylum Streptophyta; class Zygnematophyceae; order Desmidiales; family Closteriaceae; genus Closterium; species Closterium sp. Naga37s-1. Next base: position 3,233,250 of record CANJKZ010000163.1, on the reverse strand, counting down.
AGGGAGGGCTGGGAACCAAGCGGTGGCGTTCAGGCAGTCAGGCGACAATGCGGCCTTTTACGAGTGCGAGTTCTTCGGGTCGCAGGACACCCTGTATGCGCACGTTGGGCGCCAGTACTACCGCAACTGCTACGTGAAAGGGTCGGTGGATTTTGTCTTTGGCAACGGTGCGGCCGTCTTGGACAACTGCACGTTCCACATCCTCCCATACGCGGGTGTGGCGCTCACAGCATCGGGGCGAACCAACTACACGGAGAACACGGGCATCGTCATCCTCAACTCCGAAATCCAGGGCAACCTTGTCAACAGAGCATACCTCGGACGTCCCTGGAAGCCCTACGCGAGAGTGGCTGTCATCAACACAAAAATCAGTAATGTGGTAAGTCCTTCTCTCCTGTCATTTTCTTCATTTTCAGCAATGTTGATGTCTTTGCATGGCCTCACCCACCCTCATCCCCACACTGCACTTGCCTTTTGCGTGCCCTTCCCTCAGCTGAATACAACTGGCTGGCTGGACTGGGCGGGTACAGTGTACAACACTTCCACATTCATCGAGCGAGGCAACAGTGGGCCGGGGTCTGTGGGGCCGCGCATAGCGTGGGCACTGCCGGGCATTGTGAGTGACCCTGCGCAGGTCGCCATGTACTACCCCAACAGCTTCCTCGCCCCCTTCTCCACCATCGCCAAACTCATTCCCTTCCCCTGGCTCTGACCCTCTTTCTGCCCACGCCACTACCTCTCCTCCCATGTTGAAGGCTCTTACGCTCAGCCTCCAAAGCATCAGCAACTTGAGGCACCTCTTTTTTATGGAGTCACATGTCAGAACTTGGCAAGTGGAATGTTCACTAGTAGGAGATGGGTACAAAAACCGTAGGAAACCCTAAAAAAGGTTATATAGTATACAATTTACCATACCTCACTGTAGCCTAATAAACCTAACAATCTCATAAATACCTATAATTTGACACACCCCCGTAGGCTAGGTGAGAGGCATCAAGTAAGCAACAGAGGCACAAGGTCACAAGATCCGTCAATAAAAGCAACCAAGCATGATATGCAACTCAAGGGCAGTGAAAGATGGAAGGCCATCCTCCGAACCTTCTGGAACAGCAATTTCTTGCTGGGAGAGCCGTCAAACAGGTGGGAAGCAGAGCAAGAGCGCCTGTGCTTTGTAACAGATTCATCCTCTTCCGGGGGAAAGCTCCTTTGGGGGGCAGCGGGGCTCGGACCGCTTGAAGGATCTGAGGTTGGGTGGCCTGTACAACAAAAATGCAGCCGGTAGCTGTGATGAGAAGAGTTTTCAGCAGCTACCGTATGCAGAGAGCTTGGGGGCAACACACCGGCTCGGTGGGCTTGGAAAGCCCTGGAAAAGACGCCGGCGAGGTGGAAGGAGGTGTTAACCAAGAAGCTGTCAGCGGAAGTTCTTGCTGTCAAATCATATACTTGTATGCTAGGCTATAGTGAGGCACGCAGTAGGGAGAATACCACGTTAGGGTTTGTATTTGTACCCATCTCCCTTGCTAGTCAATCATTCTGTTGTGTTCTACTTCTAAGATGGTATCATGAGTAGAATCTCGATGCTAGCTTCGCCCAGCCTAAGCAGGCCTTGCCCCGCCCCTTAGCAGGCCGCGCCCTGCCCTGCCCTGCCCCGCGCTGTCGCGCTGCGCCGCCCTGCCCTGCCCTGCCCCGCGCTGACCAACTGCCCCGCACAGCCCCGCACGCGCTGCCCGACAGCTGCCGCGCTGTCGCCCGCGCCGCTGCACGCGCTGGCCCACCACGCTGCCGCCTGCGCTGCAGCCCACACACAGCCAGCTGCCGCCAGCTGCCCGCTGCTGGCCCACTGCTGCCTGTGCGCCACCCCACACTACCACCCGCTGCCGGCCCACTGCAGCCCGCTGGCCGCCCACTGCCTCGCTGCCCGCCGCCGCGCCGCCATGCCTCCTGCCGCACCGCGCCACCCTGCCGAGCCGCGCCGCGCCGCTCCGCCCTGCCGAGCCGCGCCGCGCCGAGCTGCGCCGCCCTGCCTACTGCCGCGCCATGCTGCCGCTCTGCCTGCTGCCGAGCCACTCACCTATTGCCGTGCTTTACCCGAGCTGCTCTTCGTGCCCAGATCCGCGACTAGATCCTACTGCTGCTGTCTGACCTAGTTTCTACCATGGCGATCGTCAATGTCCTTATGTTTGACATAGAGGGGGGCGCCCTATAGAGTTCGAGTCCTGGCTAGAGGACCTGCACATGTACCTGCAGAGCGTTACCAAGGATGATGCCTCACTGTTTGAGCACATGTCGGGGTCCCTCAAGGCCCCCAAGCCTCCACGTAGGGCCGGCCACCACCACTGCAGAGGATGTGCAGAAGAAGTACCGCGCTGACCGCCTTGCCTGTACGCAGTGGGCGGCATGCGACACCACTGCTACGCTTGCAGTCCGCGCTCACCTCTCGCCTGACCAGAGGGCTCACTTTCGCCAGGTGAAGTCGGCCCAAGCCTTCTATGCCATTGTAGTTAAGCGCTACTCCTCCCCCTCTTCTACCACCCTAGGGCGTCTTGCCCTGCCGTTTCTCTTCCTTGAGCTGTCAGACTTCACCAATGTAGCTGACCTAGTGACCCACCTGCGCTCCCTTGACACTCAATACCGTGTTGCTCTCCTGCCAGAGTTTCTGGCTACGAACCAACCCCCCATGTACCTCACTCTGTACTTCCTAGTGACTCGCCTCCCTGACACCCTTCGTGCTGTTGGAGACCACTTCCTCTCCCTAGACCCCTCTAGTCTCACCCTTGAATCGTTTGAGACTCGTCTCCTCGAGGCCGAGACTACTGCCCGCGCTGTAGCTGCCTCCCGTGGCACCCCCAGCACCTCCTTTTTATAGGGGTGCACTCCCTCCCTTCTAGCATCCTCTGTTGCCTCTGCTGTTGCTGTTGACGTCCTCGGTGCTGAGGAGGTCGGAGCAGCGTCCCCTCCTGGCGGGAGGTGCAACAAGGGAGCGCGCAAGAAGGGTGGGTGTGGTGGGGGTGGTGGAGGTGGCGGAAGCGGTGGGGGAGGCGGGGGTGGTGGAGGTAGTGGGGTTGGCGTGAGTGGCGGAGGAACGTGGGGGTGGTGGTCGTGGTGGAGCTGGTAGGAGTGGTGGCACCGGTACGTTGACATGAGACTCTCTCGCCGCAGCAGCTTCGTGAGTGGGTTGCTCAGCGGGGCTGCACCGGCGGTGGTTGCTCTGTTACTGGTCCTTGCCCGTACGTGCATCGCACTGGCCCTAGGGCTGGCGATCCCTGCGGCAAGGTGGGGCACGGTGAGGCTCGCTGATTCTGCCGCCTCGAGGACGCTTTCCGTGGCGAGTTCGGTAAGCTTGCCCAAGTCCCTGACTGGTTAGGATTGCTCAAGAAGGGCGTTGATATATTTTCGCTTGATTGGGACAATATCTATGTAGGCATGTATGCCATCTATGCTGCTGGTGCTAGTTATGAGGTTGACTATTATTCCTGTGTGCCTAGGTCAACCTGTGTAGAGGATGCTAGTGTAGGTGCTTGTGAGACTGCTAGCACAGGTGCAGTTCATGCGGAGGCATTGACTGGTTATCGACGACTTCACGCGCTACACCACGGTGTTTCCTTTGCAGCAGAAGGGCGATGTCTGTGGTGTTTTGATCCCTTGGATCCGCGCTGTTCGTCTCCAACAGAGATCTTGTTTTCAGCACGACCTCCCGGTGCTTCGCCTGAACTCTGACCGTGGAGGTGAGTTTTCCTCCGGTCTCTTTGACGATTTTTGTTGTGAGGAAGGCATCAGCCAGTCGTTAACGCTTCCGGCATCTACACAGCAGAATGGGATTGCTGAGTGCCACATTGGCCTATTCATGGAGGTTGCTCGCACCTCCATGATATATGCAGTTGCTCCCCATTTCCTGTGGCCGTTTGTGGTCCGATACGCCGCGTATCAGCTCAACCTTTGGCCGCATGTTTCACAGCCAGAGGTCTCTCCTACCCTCCTTTGGACGGGGGAGGTGGGCGTTGCGTCACTGTTTCGGGTCAGGGGCTCGCTTGCCCTTGTCCGCGATCCCACCGCCGAAAAGCTCTCTCTCTCTCTCTCCGCACTGTTCGCTGCGTCTTCCTTGACTTTCCCACCGACGCCATTGAATGGCAGTTTTACAACACAGCCACGCGCTGCGTCCTGTCCTCCCGAGACGTCACTTTTGACGAGTCGGTCGGCTACTACCGTCTCTACCCCTACCGCAGTTGCCCCATGCCCCCCTCGCCTGTCTTCCTGGTACCCAGTCCTCCCCATGTAGACCCTCTTCCCCCCCGTCCTGCTCCCTCAGGTGTGTTCCACGTCACCCCACTCCTATCGGTTGTGCCTTTGGAGCTCTCCTCAGACTCCTCTGGCCCAGTTGGGGGCGACCCTGCTGCTGACAAAACCACGGCCTCTCGCCGCTCGCCGCGCTTGGAGACACCTCCGGGTTTTCCGCCTCGGACGTCTTTGCCCCCTCTGCAGCCTATTGCTGTGGACCCCGAGGGCCCTGGTGCTGTTGGGGGTGGTGACACTGGGGGTCTTGGTTCTGAGGGTGCTGACTCTGGGGGTGCTGGGGGTCTTCTTGTTGGCGGGGTCGAGGGTGCCATTGCTAGAGGGTCTGGGGGTGCGTTGCAGTCACTGCCGCAGCGCGGCCGTTGTTCTGGGAGCAGCACCTGTCATCGATGCCACTTCCTGGTGCTGCTGCTGGAGGTTTTGGGGGTGCTGTCTTTGGAGGTCCTACCGCTGGGGGTACTGGCAGTAATGGTTCTGGAGCTGGATGTGTTGGAGCTAGAGGTACTGGAGCTGTAGGTGTTGTCTCCGAAGGCCCTGCCGCTAGGTGTGCTGGCGGTAGAGGTGCTCGAGCTGCCGGTGCTAGAGCTGGAGTCGGAGGTGCTGGCCCTAAGGGTGTTGGTCATACTGGCGCTGGAGGTGTTTGTGGGACCGACGGTCCTGGTGTTGGTGGTGGAGGAGCTGGGTCTGGGGTTGCGTTGCAGCCACTGCCAAAGCGGCCGCTTTTCTGAGAGCAGCAGCCGTCGTCGCTACCGCTACCTGGGTCGGCACTTCATGACCTGCTCAGTCTCCCACCTGGCTTTACTGAGCCGATGGTTGCTGGTACTACTCCCCCTCTGTTGTTTCCACCGCCTGACCTGTCTCAGGCACTGTTGCCGCCTTCCCCTTTGTCTGCTCCTGTTCGTTTCTCCCCGTTGTCTGTCTCCCCAACCAAGTGTCAGGAGCCTACGTCTCGTGCTACCTCCCCAGTTGCTCGTGTTTGTCATGCTCGCCATGTTCACCCTCCTCCTGTTCCCAGTACGCACATGATGGCACTTCGTCCTTCCTCTGTTTCGCAGCCTGTTGTCCTGCCGTTACCTCCCCCGTCTTCTCTTCTTGACGTTCTTGACCCTGTGTCTGACCTTGCTCGTGCTGCTAGCCCGGCTGTCACTCGTTTTCCTACCACGCTTGTGATTGACCCTACTTTTTTTACTACTGCTGCTTCTCCCTTAGTCGCTGAGCTCGCTGACTTTGCTGCTACTTGCCACCTTGACTACCTTGCGAGTCTGGTTTCTGACCCTGCCTATCCTACGTCCATCGGGCGTGAGCTTGCCCTTGGCTGTGACGTCCTTGAGGACAGTCAATTCGAGCTGGAGTACATTGCGGCTGCCTCACCCCATCTCGCTGCCATGCTGCTTGCCCCTGAGGGAGTCCCAGATGCACTTGACATCTCGATCCCTCGCTCTTACGCAGAGGCGATCACGGGTCCTTACTCCTCTTAGTGGCAGACAACTATGGATGCAGAGATGGCTTCCTGGAAGTTAATTAGCACCTACGTTGACGCCGTCCCACCACCTGGGGCGAACGTCGTTAATGGCATGTGGATCTTCCAAGTGAAGCAGCCACCGGGTTCACCGCCTGCCTTCAAGGTGCGTTGCGTTGCACGTGGTTTCAGTCAGCGTGACAGGGTCGACTTCTTCCAGATCTTCTACCCCACCCCGAAGATGATGACTCTTCAGATGTTACTGCACGTTGCAGCACAACGTGACTACGAGCTGCAAACGCTTGACTGATAACTTTTTGCAGGGCAGCCTCCACGAGGAGATTTGGCTGCGTCGCCCACCTGGCTTCACTGGGTCGTTTCATGAGGGTACCCAGTGGAGTCTCCGCCGGCCGGTCTATGGTCTCTGTCAGGCGCCCCATGAGTGGCACGACACACTGGGGATGACACTTGCAGCTCTTGGTTTCGCTCCTTCGACTGCTCACCCGTCCCTGTTTCTGCGCACAAACCCTGCTTTACCGCCGTTCTACATCCTCTTGTGCGTAGAAGACCTGGTCTTTGCGGCTGCTGACAGTGAGGCACCGGACTTCGTGAAGGTTGAGCCGCAGAAGAGACACACATGCACTGATTTGGGTGAAATGCGGAGCTATCTTGGCTTGCAGATCACCCAAAACAGAGCAGTGCGCACCATCACTCTGACTCACTCACACATTGTGCAGCAGGTCCTTATGCACTTTGGCTTTTAGTTCTCCTCGGCACATCCCACTCCTCTACCTACGGGCCACACGCTCTCAGCTCCACCTTCGGAAGAGTCCGTAGAGCCTAGTGGTCCATATCCAGAGCTTGTGGGTTGCCTCATGTACTTGATAACGTGCACTCGGCCTGACCTCGCGTACCCTCTCAACATCCTGGCGTGCTACGTTGCGCCCGGGAGACACCGCCCTGAGCACTGGCGGGCTGCTAGGAGGGTGCTGCGTTACTTGGCCAGTAAATCAGGCTTGGGGCTTGTGCTTGGGGGGATGACACTTTAGGGTTTGTATTTGTACCCATCTTCCTTGCTAGTCAATCATTCCGTTGTGTTCTACGTCTAAGACTTGCAGCAACGTTGCTAGTATCTACTGACTCTCACAAAGCCGGGAAGAAGCTTTTCTGGGTTGCGGAGTGAGCGGTATCGGACAATCTGGTGGTAAAGCTGGCTGGTATGACGGATCAGAGGATTTTTTCGCCGGTGGGGTACGCAAGCCCAATGATGTTGAGCATTCACAGGGTGTCGCTGTGGAAAGTGGTTGACGGAAATTAGATTGGCTAGTTAGGGCTACACCTAACTCTGTTGAGGGAGTCGTTTCTGTGCAAGACGAGGAATACGGTGCCTGTCAATGAGCTGCGCAAGGCCAGCGTCAAGCCAGTCGAGTAGCCAAAGCAACAAGTGGGTTGGGAGGAAGAATGGGGGAAGAAGCTGTATTGGAAGAACGTCATCGCATGCAGATACTCGTTGGCAGTGCCAGCCAAGGCACGTGATGTGCTTCTCTGTTTGCATAGCCAAAACCTCCAAGTGGGGGCCAGGCTACTTTTCCTGGGAGAGAAGGCGTGGTGCCCCCACTGTGGGGGTTGGAGAGCGTGCACCACTGCCATTTCAGCTGCCCATAAGTGGGAACGATAGTGGAAAAACTACAAGCTTCGTTACGACTGATGGGGGCAAGTCAACGAGCGGGCTCGGTGGGGGACCTCCTGTTCAGGATAACCAGTATAAAGACGGGCTTCCTGGAGCAAACAATTACGGTGATTAATTTTCATCAAATTTGGTTGGAGAGGTGTGGAGCGGCTTTCAGGCAGGAAAAAATCCAACACAAGCGGGTGATCAAGAGGATATCTGTCAGTTTCAATAGTCACATCAGGCTGTACAGTGCGACGGGACGCATGCAGAAGAATAAATATAAGGGGCGTAGAATGGGTGGTGGGGACTAGATGCAGTTGGCTTCGGATGAAGCGAGGGCCCTCAGCAACATGTTTGACAGCGAGGATGAGCTGACGTGGAGCGTCGGCTTTTGGTCGATTTGGGAGGACTCATGGACACAGTTCATACCACCATATGTTGAGAGGTGGGGGGGTAATCCGTTAATCTAATCCATAGCGGGTCACACCCTCCACGGGATCAGTTACGCCCGTGGTTGTACTAAAAAAAAAGAAAAAAAAAAAAAGAGATGCAACTCAGGGTGGTAAGACTGACCAGCCTATGAGACAAACGACCACACGTACATTTCAAGAGTTTACAGACATAAATAAAGCAGAAAAGGCAAGTATACAACAAACGAGGGCCTCTCTAAACAAGGCCAAGCTGTGAACATAATTTGTGGTGGTCACCAGGCGGGAGGGCCTTGGTGAAGATGTCTGCAGTGTTGGCCGTCAAGACCACAAAGATCAAGCATGCTTAGCCGCGTCGCTACAGCTCTTGCAACAGGAAGTACCGCAGGCTGATGTACTTAACTCTGCTCTCCATTTGAGTCTCTCGACACAGGAGGATAATGAAAATGTTGACAGCAAACAAGGTCAGTGTAGAAATACGTCACTCATCTAGCTCAATGAGCAAGAAAGTCAACCAGCGGAGCTCCTCAGCAGCCATGGCACAGGCGTAGATCTCGGCCTCGGCACTAGACTGTGCCACAGACGACGACCGAGTAGACATTCACGACACAACTCCAGAGCCCAAACTGAAATAGTACCCCTGAGTCGACCTGCTGGTCTCCTCGTCGTCCGCCCAGGATGAGTCGCAGTGCCTAGTAAGCCGCACTGCCTGTGTCCCTCCAAGCACAAGCCCCATGCGTGATGTAGTCGCCAGGTACTTCGCTATCCTCATAGAATCCTTTCAGTGAACAGGACGGTGTCTCTTAGTCGCAACAAAGCGAGCCAGGACGCTGGGAGGGTAAGCGAGGTCTGGACGAGTGCAAGCTATCAGGTACATGAGGCAACCCACAAGATTGTGACACGACTTTCAGAGGAGTGTGCAGTGCAGTCGTCATAGCATTTCAAATCTCATAAATGCAACACACCTAATATATATAAGTACGAATAATATGTTGAAGCAAAAGGCAGGAACGTGGAGAGGGAGTGGAGGGTGGGAGCAAGATAATTTGGAAATCGCAAATCAGATCAGGTGGTAGGGCCCCAAGTCCTGCCGGAAGACAAAGGAGCTTGTCTCCTTTACAGCACACATCTCTTCAAATGGAATCACGATCTGCAAAAGATATATATATATATATACATATGTAAATATCTTCTCAGCATAGTGACCACTAGGCTCAACAGGTTCGTCGGGAACAGGAGCAGTGAGTCTGTGGTAAACAGCAAGAGGAGTGGGCTTTGTGGTGGAGAACTGAAGCTCGAACTGCCGAAGGACCTGCTGCACCATGTGTGACTGAGTCCGAGTGATGGTGCGAGCGGCTCTGACCCTGGTGATCTGCAAGCCAAGATAGTTGAGCAGTTCACCAAGGTCAGTGCACGTGTCTCTCTTCTGCAGTTCGGGCTTTACTGAAGCAAGAGCAACCATGTCTGCTATATTGAAGACCAAGTCATCGACATAGACAAAGGCGAAGAAAGGAGCGGAGCCAGAAAGAACGAACATTGACGGGGCAGCAGTCGAAGAACCTAACCCAATGTCAGCAAGAGTGGAGCGGAGAGTTCGTGCCACTCACGAGGCGGCTGGCGGAGACCGTAGACTGGTCGTCTCAGGCTACACTGGGTCTCAGGTGGAAAAGTGACAGTAAAGCCAGGAGGACGGCTTAGCCAGACCTCCTCATACAGGCTGCCCTGGAGGAAGGAAGTGGAGAAGTCTAGTGAGTGCAACTTGTAGTTTTGCTATACTAGGACGTGTAGTAGCCCCGAAGAATGGTCATCTTTGGGGTGGAAGAGAAGGTATGAAAGAACTCTGCTCCTTCACGATGACTGAATCCTTTTGTCACGTAGCGCGGCGTGAAGACAGGCGGCGATCCAGGCGGTCGCTTCACCTTGAAGATCCACATGCCATCGACCACGTTTGCCCTAGAAGAAGGAATTGCATAGACGTACGTGCCTGTAGACCTTCAAGACGCCATCTCTAAGTCTATGGTTGCTATCCACTGAGAGGCCCATTGTTTCGAAACTGTCTCAGTGTAAGTACGAGGATTCGGGATGTCTGAAGCGTCAGGGTTTCCCTCAAGGGCTAGCAGCATTGCATAGAGACAAGGGGAAGCAGTTGCCAGGAACTTCAGCTCAAACTGTCTGCCCTCTAGGACGTCACAGCCAAGGGCAGACTCACCCCCGGCGGACAGAGGATGGGTAGGAGGAGCAGCCACCAGGCGGGTGGGGTGGTCAAGGCGGCGAGTGGAGGCAAAGTCAGTGACAGCGGCAACAATAGCCGAGACAGATGATAGAGCGGCAATAGTGTTCGTGGCAAGAGAGGAGAGAATACGTGTGACAATAGGGCAAGCAATCCGGTAGTAGTCAGTGAGAGACACTGAGGAGACAGTGAGAGCTTATGAAGGAGGCAACGGGAAGATCGACGGAAGCAAAGAATGAGGAGGGCTAGTACGAAGTAAGTCAAAACTCGGGTCTCGAAGAAGAGACGAGTGACGAGCACTCGGGGACAACAAAAGGTCCATGGGTGGGGGACATCAGGAGGAGATGACCGTGACCAAGGAGGAGAGACGGCCGGAGCCGAGTCTGGAGGAGGAAACGTAGGATTGTGTACATTAAGAGACGGTGAGCGGTCTGGAGGAGAGGAAGGAAGACCAAAGGTCCAAAGACCACTCACATGTGAAGGCGACCGCTGCAAGGGTGGCTGCTGCGGCGTCTGCGGCTGCTGCTGCTGCCCCTGCTGCTCCTGCTGCCGTAGACGTTTAAACCTTGTCAGTCAACGGGTGCCAGTTGGAGCAAGCACCGTAGAACTAGCGTCTCTAGCTACAGCACCCCCGGAACCAGCACCTCCAGAACCAGCACCCCCAGAACCAGCACCTCCAACTCCAGTACCTCCAAATCTAGCACCTCCATATCCAACACCCCCAAAACTAGCACCTCCAGACACAGCACCCCGACACCAGCTCCCTCAAAACGAGCACCTCTAGCACCAGCACCTCCAGCAGCAGCACCCCAAGAGTCCACTGCGACCTGCCGTACCAAAGGCCGTTGCGGTGACTGTGAAGACGGCGTGGGGGACGGTGGTGATGGAGACGATACCGGACGTGCTACCTAGAGAGGAGGGGTAGCGTGAGTCACACATGACGGGGTAGGACCTGAGTGGGGTGGGCGTACTGGAGGAGCGGGAGCAAGAGGAGGCGTGGGGGCAGGGAAGAGGGGGGGGGGGGAACCGGGAGACCTCGGTGGGGGTAGTGGAGATAGAAGGACATGGACTCATAAAATGTGACGTTACGGGAGTCAAAGAACCGGTGGAGGGGTGGGTGGTAAAATCAAAGTCAAGGGCGTCGACCGGGAAACCAAGAAAGACACAACGGAGGGTGCTAGTTGAGAGCTTGTCCGTAGTGGGATCGCGGACATGCGCAAGGCAGCCCCAGACACGAAAGTCAGACGTGACACCAAGGAACCTAGTCCAGAGACAGGTCGGCGAAACTTCCAGGTGAGAGTCACGCGGCTAGAGGTTCAGCTGAGGAACCGCAAAGGGCCACAGAATATGGGGCGCACAGGCATGGACCATGGAGGTATGGGCTCAGCATCCCCATTCTGCTATGGTGAGTCTGGAAGCGTCCAGGACTGGTTGGTGCCCTGCTCGCGACAGAACTCGGAAAGAATGCCAGAGCGAAACTCACCCCCACGGTAGGAGTGGAGATGAAGGACATGGAGGCGACGCTGGGCAGTAGTGGCCAGCAACCACGGGATCAGGGCTTCAGTCATGTCGGACTTCTATCGCTGGGGGAACACCATGGTGTAGCGAGAGAAGTTGTCAACCACCACCAGGAAGGAGCGCTCCTGCCCCGACCCAGTCGCTGGGTTGGAGCCCCAGACGTCCAGGTGTAAAGTCTGTACGGGCGCGGTGGTTGATACAAGGGAGGAGGAGAACCTACCCTCAACGCAAGGAGTGCACGCCAGCGCAGGCAAAGGAGGGAGCGAAGGAAGCGAGGACGGGAGACCTGTGACAAGAGCGTGACTAGAAATGCAGCAGAGGCACGAAAGTGAAGGGTGACGGAGACTGTGGTGCCACACGACTGACGGTGGTGACCAATGTGCAATGTAAAGAGGCCTGGTGAAGGCTCCCGGGAGAATGTGGCAAGACGTGACCCGGTTGCAGTGTCCGTACAGGTCGCAAACCTCTCAGTTGACTGTGACCCCATGGTCTTGAATGTGTCCAACACCCACCAAGTTCATGGAGCACGAAGAGATGTGGAGACCAGTGAGGGAGCCAGAGGGAACAGCAGGCACAGGAGGGTGGTAGAGCTACGAGCGACAGCTGGTCCAGAAGCACAAGGCAACAGAGGTGGTGTGACAGTGGTGCAGTCTTGGAAGAAGCATAGAGACGCGCATGAGTCAATCGTGAAAGGCAACGACACGCTAGTCGTAGGCACACATTGGCTGGTAACTACACAAGCACCTACACTAGCAAGAGGCGAGGATCCTACTCTAGGAATACGCGAGCAAACAAGTCCATCAACACTATAGTCATCAACAACATACATGGCATTACGAGCATAATCCACATTCATCTCAAACACGCGAATGCCACGAGCGATTAGAACTTATAAGTGGGACTGCCTCAAGGCCGTGTTGCTGACGATAGAGGTCCTCGATGCGACTGAAGCAGCGTAGTGCTGATTGGTGGAGGCGCTCGCAGAAAGTGTCCCTACCAAGACCTGTCAAGATTCAGTAGTCGCAGGGGCCAACGTCGCGACCAGCGCGATGGGACCCCAAGATGGTAGGGCCGCTACTGCGGCCAGCGCTCCCCGGACCACCAGGTCCCCACTGTTGCGGAGGTCCCTACTGCTGGAACTGCTGTTGCAACTGCACCTGTCACTGCACTTGCTGCTGCGGCTGTACTTGGTGTGGCTGCTGCTGATGATGTGCTCTCGCCCCGCCTCCAGGGCCAGCGCCTCCTCCCGCCAGGCCCGCATGCCCAGTACCACCTCCTGTGCTGCCTCCACCAGACTCACCAGTACCGTCACCACCTCCGCCACCCCCACCTCCCCACCGCCACCACCACCATGCCCCCCTTTCTTACCTCCATTGCCCCGTTTCTGCCAACCAGCGGCAGAAACAACTGCAGTCTCCTCATAATCAGATGACACAGCACTCGCAAGAGAAGTAATGAAGGTGAGAAGCTAAGGCCCAGAACACCCCTCAAAGTAACAGGGAACTACTGTGGTAGTAGCAGAGGCAACAAAGTGAAGGTTACTCTCGATCTAAGTGAGAGTGCTTTCAAGGAGCGTGATCGTAAGCTCACTAAGGTGCTTCTGAAGAAGCATGTAGCGGGCAGAGGAGAGGCGGCCAGGGAGGCGGGTGACTGACCAATAGAGGGTGAGCCACATAGGCAGGGGGGCAAGGACAAGCTGGGCCTCGGTGCAGGCATCATGGAAGCTAGTGTCAAGGGAACACAGGTGAGTAACAAGGTCGGAGTTGGTCTCAAACGAACCAAGGTCAGGGAACACGAAAGGCATGAGGAGGTGGCCGAGGGAGGCAGTGGAAGGAATGGAATAACGATGAACAATTGCGTCATAGAACTCCTTCGCAGACTCGACCTGGGTGAAGTGGACCAGAATCCAGATCCAACATGAAACCGAGATTGGCCCTAGCGATGGAAACCATCGCAGAGCAACGGTCACGTGAGTGGAGCACGTATCATTGCGATGGTTGACACCAGCCTGGAAAATTATTTTGGCCGGAGGGAACCAAAACAAACCACATTGGAGAGAATGTCAAAACATATTTATATGTTGTTAGTTTTGCTAGGCTACAGTGAGGTGCTCAGTATAGAGTACAACCCAAGTTAGGGTTTCATACTTGTATCTCCCTGTTGCTAATCATTCACCATTCCTGCATAGTTGATTCTCGACATGGTTTCAAAGCAGGTCCATCCGTAGGACCACTCGTTTAGGGCCCACCGTTAGTTCCGTTCTACCCGTTTTCCTGCCCGAATCGCGCCCCTAGACAGGCCGTTTTTCCTGCCCGAATCGTGCCCCTAGGCAGGCCGATTTTCCTGCCCGAATCATGCCCCTAGGCAGGCCGTTTTTCCTCCCTGAATCACGCCCCTAGGCGACGTTTTTCCTGCCCGAATCGCACCCCTAGGAGATGTTTTCCCGTGCGCCCTGCAGCCCGCGCGCCCGTGCACCCCGCAGCTCTGCAGCCCGAGCGCTCGTGCGCCCCGCAGCTCTGCAGCCTGCGCGCCGCCCTGCCCTGCCGCTCGCGCGCTGCCCTGCCCTGCAGCCCGTGCCCTGCCCTGCCCAGCTGCCCGCACGCCCTGCAGCCAGCACGCTGCCCTGCCCGCGTAGCCCTGCAGCCTGTGCATTGCCCTGCCCTGCAGCCTGCGCACTGCCCTGCCCTGCAGCCCGCGCGCTGCCCTGCCCTGCAGCTCGCGCGCTGCCCTGCCCTGCCCCCCCGCCCTGCAGCCCACGCGCTGCCCTGCCTGCGCAGCCCTGCAGCCCGCGCGTTGCCCTGCCCTGCAGCCAGCGCGCTGCCCTGCCCGCGTAGCCCTGCAGCCCACGTCGTGCCCTGCCTGCGCAGCCATGTAGCCCGCGCACTGCCCTGCCCTGCAACCACTACAGCGACTACCGCTACTGCTACAGCTGCAATTACAGCAGTCGCTTCTGACGCCCTTGCGCCGCTACTACTGACGGCCACTGCTTGTCATGGCCACTATCAAGGCCGTAGTAGCGTCTGTCGGTAGACAACAGCAGCTGCCTCACCCGGATACTCTATTGTCGTAGTAGCTTCGTGAGTGGGTTATTCAGCGAGGCCGTCCTGGTGGTGGAGGATATGTTCCTGGAGGTACTCGACAGCAGCGGCAGCAGAGTCAGCCGGAGACCCCCTCACCGCAGCAGCCTCGGGAGTGGTTTTCTCAGCGACGCGTCTCTGATAGTGTCGGTGCTACTGCTCTAGGTGCTGGTGAGTCTGCTGCCGCTCTAGGTGCCAGTGAGACTGCTACCACAGGTGCTAGTGAGTCGGCCACTAGTGAGTCTGTTGCCTCAGCTGAGGCCGTGCACACTTTCACACTTGACTCTGGCGTGTCTCATTGCTTCTTTCGTTATTGCACCACAGTCACACCACTCGCTGCACTGGTCCCAGTCTCACTGGCTGACCCCTCTGGGGGCCCTGACGTCGCTCGAGCCTCCACTGTCCTCCCGTGTCCGGCAGTCCCCTCCGGCTCTGTTTCAGGCCTCCACCTCCCCTCGTTCTCGACAAACTTGGTGAGCAACGCAGTCCATCAAGATGTTTGGGTTGATACCTTTACCCCTGGAGGGCAGCGTGTGGCCATCTGTACGTGCTCCCGGACTGGACGTCACCTTGCTACGTTCACTCGGCAGTCTGGGTCTAGTCTGTACACCCTGACCATTGCGTCTGCACAGGTGAATGCGTCAGGTCAGGTGGCTGCGTTGAGTCCGATGTCTGCGTCTGGTCAGTTCGCTGCGTCGTTCTCGTGTCAGGTACTCTCCCACCAGCCTCTCCTTTGGCACCACCGCCTCGGTCACCCCTCTCTGCCGCGTCTACGCAGCATGCACTCTCGTCTTCTTGTCTCTGTCCTTCCCAGGTCCCTGCCCCCCCTCCCACGCTCGCTTGCCCCGCCGTGGCTTCCCTGCGTCAAGGGGCGGCAGCGCACCGCTCCTCACTCCTCGTTTCCTCTGACCACTGTTCCTCTGCAGACTCTCCACATGGACGTGTGGGGCCCGGCCCCCGTCCATGGGACGGACCAGGAGCGCTACTTCTTGTTGGTTGTTGACGACTACACGCACTACACCGTGGTCTTCCCCTTGCGCAACAAGGCGGCCGTCCGAGGTGTTTTGATCCCATGGATCCGAGCTACTCGTCACCAGCTGCGCAAGCGGTTTTGGCAAGACCTTACAGTCCTGCGTCTGCACTTTGACAGGGGCGGTGAGTTCTCTTTCGGCCTCCTTGCGGAGTTCTGTCGAGACGAGGGCATCCTCCAGCCGTTCACGCTTCCGGCCTCTACGCAGCAAAATGGGATTGCTGAGCGTCGCATTGGCTTGATCATGGAGGTTGCTCGTACCTCCATGATCCATGCGGCTGCTCCCCATTTTCTGTGGCCCTTTGCGGCCCGACACGGTGCGCATCATCTCAATCTCTGGCCCCGTATCTCTTTGCCAGAGACCTCGCCCACACTCCGTTGGACGGGAGAGGTTGGCGATGCGTCAGCGTTTTGGGTCTGGGGCGCGCTCTCCCTTGTCCGGGATACCACCGCGAGCAAGCTCTCTCATCGCACTCTCCGCTGCGCCTTTCTAGGCTTCCCCACCGATGCCCCGCCCTAGCAGTTTTACCACCCTCACTCACGCCGAGTCCTGTCCTCCCAGGACGTCACCTTTGACGAGTCTGTCTGTTTCTATAGGCTCCACCCGCACGCGTCCCACCCAGTCCCCTTGGCGCCTCTCATCCTGGTACCAGTTCCCCTCCCCAAGTAGACCCCCTCCCCCCACAGGGTCCTGCTCCCTCAGGTGTGTCTCAGGTAGACCCACCCCCCTTGCTTGAGCCTTTGGTGATCTCCTCTGACACCTCTGGCCCAGCTGAGGGGGGTGACCCCACTGCTGACAACACGGCAACCACTCGTCGCTCTCCACGCTTGGAGACCCCTCCTGGTTTTCCGCCTCGACTATCTTCGCCGCCTCTGCAGCCTGTAGCTGTGGACACTGGTGCTGCTGGGGGTGAGGACATAGGAGGTGCTGGTCCTGGGGGTGCTGAGACTGGGGGTGAGGGTTTTGGGGGTGCTGACTCTGGGGGTGCTAACTCTGGGGGTGCTGCGAGTCCTAACGGTGGTGGGGCCGTGGGTGCTCCTGCTGCAGGTCCTGGCGTTGGACAGCAGCAGCCGCCTAGTCGAATGGAGACGCCCTCACCTCAGCAGCTTTGTGAGTGGGTCGTTCGGCAAGGCCGCTCTGGTGCTGGAGCTTGGATTTTTACAGCTCCTCGAGCTGCTACTAGTGGGGGTACTTGGGGTGCTGGAGCTGCGGGCACTGGAGGTGCTGGTGCTACTGGAGCTGGAGGTACTGGAGGTACTGGAGGTGCTGTAGGTGCTGGTCCTGGAGGTGCTCGTACTAGAGGTACTGGAGCTGCCAGATCTGGTGGTGCTGCTGGTGTTGGAGGTGCTGGGGGTGCTCGAGCTGCTGGCACTGGAGGTGCTGGTGCTGCTGGTGAAGGATATGCTGGAGATGCTGCTGGTGCTAGAGGCGCTAGAGCTGGAGGTACTGGAGGTGCTGGAGATGCTGGACCTGGAGGTGCTCGTACTAGAGGTGCTGGAGCTGCCGGAGCTGGTGGTGCTACTGGTGCTGGAGGTGCTGGAGGTGCTCTTGGAGGTGCTAGGGGTGCTGGAGCTGCTGGCACTGGAGGTGCTGGTGCTGCTGGTGCTGGAGGTGCTGGAGGTGCGGGTGCTGCTGGTGCTGGAGGTGCACAAGGTGCTGCTGGTGCTGGAGGTGCAGGAGGTGCTGCTGGTGCTGGAGGCGCTGGAGCTGGAGGTACTGGAGGTACTGGAGCTGTGAGGGTACGGGTACCGCGCCGCGCCGACCGTTTTTCTACCCGCAGCCACAGTCGTCCCTGCCACCGCCTGACTTGGCCCTTTGCCAGGTTCTTAGTCTCCCGTCTTCCACTAGCCTCACTCCACCTCTCTTGTGTCCACTGTCTGCCCAGTTTCCGAGACAGTTGCCGCCTGGCTCCCCACTGCCTGCTCCTTCTCCTTACACTGAGCTGCCAGACTCCCTGACTGAGCATCGTTAGCCTGAGTCTCGTGCCTCCACACCTATTCGTGCTCGTCGTGTCGCCCGTCCTCGTCCTCCCTGCTGTCCCAGGCACCCACGTTATGGCACTTCGTCCTTCCTCTGTTCCACAGTGTGTTGCCCTGCCGTCTCCTCCGGCGCCCTCTCTTCCTAACGTTCCTGAACCAGAGTCAGACCTTGCTCGTGCTGCTAGTCCTATTGTCACTCGTCCCCTCGCCACTGTCGTCACTGACCCTGACTTTGATTCTACTGTTGCGCTTGCCCTAGTCACTGAGCTAGTCGACTTTGCTGCTATGAGTCGTCTCGACTGCGTTGCGAGTCTTGTTACTGAGTCTGAGTCTGTCTGTCCTCCGTCCGTTGACGGTGAGCCTGCCCTTAGCAGTGACGTCCTTGAGGACAGGCAGTTTGAGCTTGAGTGTCTTGCGGCCGCTTTACCTCGTTTCGCATCCATGCTGCTTTGCCCTAAGGGAGACCCGGATGCACTTGACATCCCTACCCCACGCTCTTACGCTGAGGCTATCGCGGGTGAGTACTCCTCTCAATAGTAGATAGCCATGGATGCAGAGATGGCTTCTTGGAAGTCCACATGCACCTACGTCGACGAGGTTCCTCCTCCTAGGGCGAACATAGTCGGTGGCATGTGGATTTTCAGAGTGAAGCAGCCGCCGGGTTCTCTGCCTGCCTTCAAGGCGCGTTACGTTGCTCGAGGCTTCAATCAGCAACAGGGGTTCGACTTCTTCCAGACCTTCTCCCTCACCCCGAAGATGACTACTCTTCGGGTGTTGCTGCACGTTGCAGCACAGCGTGACTACGAGCTGCACTCCCTCGACTTCTCCACTGCTTTCTTGCAGGGCAGCCTTCACGAGGAGATCTGGCTGCGCCGCCCACCAGGCTTCACTGGGTCGTTTCCTGCGGGTACCCAGTGGAGCCTCCGGCGGCCAATCTACAATCTCCGCCAGGCGCCCCGGGCACGGCACACTGAGGACGACACTTGCGGCTCTTGGATTTGCTCCTTCCTCTGCTGACCCGTCGCTGTTTCTACGCACTGGCACTTCTCTGCCGCCGTTCTAGGTTCCCATGTTCGTCGAAGACTTGGTTTTTACTACTGCTGACACTGAGGCGCTGGCCCTAGTGAAGGCGGAGCTGCAGGAGAGACACATCTGCATTTACCTGGGTGAGCTGCGGGGCTATCTTGGCTTGCAGATCACCCTGTACAGAGCACGGTGCACCATCACCATGACTCAGTCACACATGGTGCACCAGGTCCTTCAGCGCTTCGGCTTCCAGTACTCCTCACCACAGCCCACTCCTCTGCCTACAGGCCACTCGCTCTCAGCTCCACCTTCGGACGGGTCCGTAGAGCTGAGTGGTCCGTATCCAGAGCTTGTGGGTTGCCTCATGTACCTGATAACATGCACACGAACTGACCTCAAGTACCCTCTCAGCCTCCTGGCTTGCTACGTGGCTCCTGCTCGACATCGAAAGGTGCACCGGGATGCTGCTAAGAGGGTATTGCGTTACTTGTGCAGCACATCGGGCATGGGGCTCGTGCTTGGAGGACTGGGTTCAGTGGTACTCACAGGACACTCTGACGCTTCTTGGGCTGACGACCAGGCGACTCAGCGGTCGTCACAGGGTTACAATTTCAGTCTTGGCTCTTGTTTTGTCTCGTGAAGGTCCATGTCAGAATCCCAACCACTAGACCACTGGGATAAAATGGCTTGTTAAGTAGCGGGTCAGAGTGCGCCCATAACCCCCCAGGCGAGCGTGCCTGTAACCCCCCTAGGATCAATCGGGCATCCACAGTGCAGATCTACTGACAACCCCCCACACTGGGAGACCCAGGACTGAGCACAGCGGCAACGGCCTACATGTGCATACACCGGGATTCGAACCCGAGACCACTCTGACACCGTGTCAGAATCCCAATCACTAGACCATTGGGATAGAAGGGCTTGTTAAGTAGCGGGTCAGAGTGCACCCATAACCCCCCAGGCGAACGCGCCTGTAACCCCCCTAGGATCAATCGGGCATCCACAGTGCAGATCTACTGACAGTCCACTCGTTCGTCTTCTGTGCTTGGTTCCAGCTGTGAGGCCGAGATCTACGCTGGGGCCATGGCTGCACAGGAGCTACGCTGGCTGACCTACCTGCTGACCGACTTGGGGGAGCGGCCTCGTTCTCCTCCAGTTCTGTACGTCGACAACAAGGTCATGCTTGCCTTGTGTCACGAGCAGAGACGGGAGCACAGAACGAAGCACATTGCTCTTCGCTACCTTCTTGCTCGAGAGCTGCAGCAGCCAGGTCAGCTTCGCCTTTCCTACATGGCCTCTCAGGCCAGCATTGCTGATGTCTTCACCAAGGCCCTTGGGTATGGTGATCATCAGCATTTTTGCACTGCTCTTGGGCTTATGCCCACTCTGCCTCACCTGCTTGTCTCTTGATCTTGCACTTGTTGTACACTGATATCTATATTTATACCTGGATGTTTACTCTTGCTAGGTTGTGATCTGTGTACTGCCTCGCTATTATAACTCTGCATGTGAACTGACCTTGTGGCCGCTTGCTTGTGCTCAGACTGCGTGTTCTTGAGATCCACCCTGGGCTTTGCATTGCTTTGTTCTCTTGCCTTACTGGTCTTGTGACCGTTTGTTGTGTTGGCTATCCCTCACTTTGCCTAGGGGGGTGTGTCAGAACATATTTATATGTTGTCAGTTTTGCTAGGCTACAGTGAGGTGCTCAGTATATAGTACAACCCCAGTTAGGGTTTCATACATGTATCTCCCTGTTGCTAGTCGTTCACCATTCTTGCATAGTTAACTCTCGACAGAGAACCGATCACATTAGTTCAATACGTCTACTCGGTTTGTTTGGAACTGTATTGTTCGGCTGATTTTCGGGCAAAGCTTGGATAAAGTCATCGCTGGACTTTCAATTTGGATCTCCCTTCACTATTTTAGACTCTAGTTTTAATCATGCCACGCTCCACGTCGCCCATGGACCGCAGCAGACACAACCCATACACAAAGCTTGGATAAAGTCATCGCTGGACTTTCAATTTCGTATACGGGTGTCCGAATTGTATTGCTATAACTGCATGTAGTTTTAGCTGTAGTGTAGTTATCCTAATTTCCTGCTTGGTGGTGTACCCCCTTTCCTCCCCTATTTGTACTTCACTCTCTATAGTGAAACTCCTCTTTCTTGCTCCAATTCTCTCGATAGTTTTGCATAGCCTAAATCCTAGTATGGCTCCTAGTCTCACCCTCTTGCTACTATTCTGACAACGGGGCCAAATTGTAACAGAGGAAAAGGGAGAGGCGGGAGGAAAGGGAGAGGCAAGAGGAAAGGGAGGGGATGGAGGGTCTGGAGGGCATGGATAGGAGGGAGGAGGAAAATGTATTGCATATTTACTGTTCATCGGTGAAATAGGATATAAAGTGATTGAATAGGATCGTACTACTTAGGATGGTAGCTTCCTGTCGTAGCGGAAGTCTTATATGAGTTAAAGCCTAGTTATGAAGGCTTTGTCTGGACTTAAAAGCCCATGTGATATGTTTCAGGATCAATGTCTCTGAAATCAGATATATTATAAATTGACAAACGTACAAAATATATAGCTAGAGTAAAGTACCTGTTCGCCTACTGTACTGTACTATTCTTGTTCTGAAACGGTACGTATCTTTTCGCGAAGCCTATAGCTACGTGCTGACGTCATCCTATGGCGCGTAGCGCTTTGCTGACGTCAGCCTATCGGTACTTTACTGTACTACACGAATATCCTTGAAGTGCTTAAGTCTCGATATTATCTCAACACTCCCCTTCACTTCTAGGAGTTCGGTGTAGTTACCCGGTTGTCTCATAAATTCCGCTGAGCTGGTTGCAGTGGTGAAATTTCTGTCGTGTCAGCTTCTTGGTAAGTGAGTCAGCTGCCATGTCACCAGTGGGACAGTAGACAAGGCGCATTCTCCCGTTGTCGATCGCATCTTTAACGAAGAAGTAACGCAGTGAAATAAGTTTCGTGCGATTGACGAAGCCGGGTTTGTTGGCGATGGTAATCGCACTCTGGTTGTCGCACTGCAACGTAAACTGATTCGGTGTGACGAACTTCGCTTCGTCGAGCAGTTCCTGTAAGTATAGTCCTTCTCGAGTTGCAGCACACGCGGCAATGAATTCTGCTTCAGCCGAAGAAAGTGACACGAGTTCCTGTTTCGATGAGTTCCACGAGATTGGACCAATGGGCTCGAGACGGAAAATGTAGCCTGTTCGTGACCGGCGATCTAACGTGTCACCAGCGTGGTCTGCGTCGACATATCCGCTGAGATACATTTTGTCGGTCGGTTTTCCTGTGTTGAAAATCAGCTCGACTGTGGGTGTTGCGACAAAGTAGTGTAGAGCGCGCTGAAGATCGAGATGGTGTTCTTCTTTTGGGCAGCGTAAAAATTGTGCGAGATAGCTTGCGACGTAAGCAAGGTCGGGACGGCACGTGACTGCTGCGAAAAGGAGACACCCGAGTTGCTGCTGGTACAGTTGTAGACCAGCTGCCGAAAGTTTGGTGTTGTTTAGGATGTACCCGGTGGGTGTAGACCAAAACGGTGTAGCGACGTAGTTTGTAGAAATCTTGAAACGCTTAGCGAGTGACTCAGCATACTTCGATGCTGTGAGGTGGATGGCGGAGGAAGTTCGCGAGATGTTTAACCCAAGAAATTGGGTTACTTCGGTGGAGACGGTTAAGTCGAGGGACTTCTTCAGATCTGCTTCGATGCGATCACCCAAGGAAGTCGAAGAACTTACGTAGAGAATATCATCCACGTAAGCCACAAGTAGCGCGTAGCTCCCCTTGTCGTCTAGTCGATACATTCCGGGGTCATGCGGCAGTTGTCGGAATCCAACCTCTGTAAGTTTCCTGTTCAAATGCTGCTGCCACAGTCGCGGAGCTTGTTTGATGCGGTACAGTGACTTCTTGAGTTTGCAGACACTTGGCGGATTTGTCGGATAGGTATGTGGATATTCGACGTAGATTTCAGCATCGACGTCAGCGTATAGAAAAGCGTTGGAGACGTCAATTTGTCGAAGCGGAAAATTCTTCGCAGCTGCTTCGCAGATGACGAGACGAACACTTGTGTGTCGGCTGACCGGGGGCGAAGGTTAGCGTGTAGTCTACCCCGTGAGTTTGGTCAAAACCACGAACAACCCACCTTGCCTTATGTTTTTCATAAGAGCCGTCAGCTTTCGTCTTCACCCTGAAGACCCATTTTCCGGTAAGAATAATTTTATTTGTAGCCTTTTCGATGGGTATGAGATCCCAAGTCTCCCGTTTTTTCAGGGCAGCCAGTTCACGATCCATGGCTTCACGCCATTTTTCGCGATGTGGTCCTGAAAGGGCCTGTCGGGCAGTTTTCGGTCCTGCGACTTCTGAAGAATTATGCTGTACTGCTGCTGCGAGTCCCAGTATCTGAAGCCCAGTTTGATAATTAGGACTGTCGTCGGTCCGTCCTGCGAAATTGAGAGATTCACACTGTTCACCATTTGCCCCCCCAATTTCGTCAGGATCGACGCGGATGCTGCTGTCAGTTACAACTGGCATGGGACGTCGTTGATCGTCCACCAGGTAAGTATGATGAACTTCACGAACATCGTCGGGATGAGCGTCGACGAGAGGAATGAATTCCGGAAATCCGGAAGACGTGGTTGGAATAGGTGGATCAGGAGCGGCTTCACGTGCACTGTCAATGTCAGGTTCTTCGCTGGCAGCGAGTTCGGCGTCAGCGCTGGCGAATGAACGAACACCGTGGAAAAGTGTAGCAGGGTCACGCTGCGTGGCGAGATATTGTTTGAAGACAGGAAGGGTCAGATTTTCGTAGAGAATACAGTCGCGGGCAGGAATTAAAAGACGAGTGCGATAATCCAGAATACGCCAGGCAGAAAACTGCTTCTCAAGGCCGAGATGAAGGCCCCACTTAGTGTCAGAATGTTATTCTCTAGCCTGTAGTGGGGTGCTCTATAGCGAGTACAACCCATCTAGGGTTTGCTATATGTATCCTCATTGCTGCTAGTGAACTCCTCCTCTTTTGCCTAAACTTCTCTTGCCTAGCTAGGACTTACCTAGCTATGCCTCCTAACTCTACCTACTATTTTCACATGCTATCAGAGCAGGTCGATCCCCTTGGGTCGATCCTGTGGGTGGGCTCACCACCTCACTGCTTCCGCTGCTACTGCCACTCTCTGTGTCGCACGCCCCGTGGCGTGCGACGGATTTTTCATCCCGCCGCGCGCTCGGAGCGTGCGGCGGTTTTCTGCCCGCCGTGCGCCCCGAGGCGCGCGGCGGTTTTCTGCCCGCCGTGCGCCCCGGGGCGTGCGGCGGTTCTCTGCCCGCCGTGCGCCCCGAGGCGCGCGGCGGCCTTATGCCCCGTCGGTCCGCGCGTCGCCCCCGGGGGGCGCTTCGACGGGCGACGGGGACCAGCCCGTCGTCCCCCGTCGCCCGTCCTGGCCAGCGCGGGCTGCGCCAGCCCCGAGCGCGGCCCGTACGGGCTGCGCCCGGCCCGCGCGCGGCCCGTACGGGCTGCGCCAGGCCCGCGCGCGGCCCGTACGGGCTGCGCCAGGCCCGCGCGCGGCCCGTACGGGCTGCGCCAGGCCCGCGCGCAGCTCGGGCCGCCTGCGCGCGGTTCGTCGGGCTGTGCCAGGCCCGTGGGCGGCCCGTTCCTCTCTGTCCCTGAGCTGCTCGCTGTCCCCCGTGCTTCTGACGGTGCCCCACCCCTACTGCTGCCCGTTCTCCTGAATTAGGGTTTGGGGGTGAGGAGTGTGGGGGTGGCGGTTGTGTGTTACTCCCCTTGCTCCTCCTCCTCCCTGGTCTCCCACTGCTGCAGCTGCCGCTGAGGGGGGTGGGTGTGTGGGAGCCTAGGGTTTAGGGTTTTAGGGGGGTGCGTGGGAGTGGAGCTAGGGTTTGAGCAGTGGGTGTGTGTCGAGGGTGTGGGGCAGTTGGAGGAGGTTGTGTGGAGGTACCTGTCGTGTCGCCTGCAGCGCCTGTAGTCCGTCGCCCTTGCTTCGGTAGCCAGTGAGCCTGCTGCACCAGTCGCCAGTGGGTCCGTTGCTCCTGCCGCTCTTCTATAGCCGCCAAGCCAGTTACTCCAGTAGTCCATCGCCCTTGCTTCGGTAGCCTCTGAGTCAGCCGCTCCTGTGCCCGTGCCTCTGCAGCTTCAGTCGTTGCCTCCCATCTTCTCTACCTCCACAGCTCCTCCTCCTCCTCACTTGCCCGCTGTGATTAGCTCTAGCTTTGCTTACCTTTGTGAACTCCTGCTCTATACATGCTTGCTCATTGTACTGATTACACCCCACTTTGGCTATGGGGGTGTGTCAGAATGTTATTCTCTAGCCTGTAGTGGGGTGCTCTATAGCGAGTACAACCCATCTAGGGTTTGCTATATGTATCCTCATTGCTGCTAGTGAACTCCTCCTCTTTTGCCTAAACTTCTCTTGCCTAGCTAGGACTTACCTAGCTATGGCTCCTAACTCTACCTACTATTTTCACACTTAGCACGTTGATCAAACTTTCCGAGCGGAGCGGTGGGAGGACGATATTGCACAACACACCCAAAAACTCGAAGAAGTTTCGTAGTGCCCAGTTTGCCTGTCCACAACAAGTGAGGTGATGCGTTGTTGGGTAAAGCCGATGAAGACAGGAGGTTATGCAACAGTGTTGCGTGGTCCATTGCGAAGGGCCAGTAGAGTGGGCCGAGTTGAGACTGTGCGAGTAGGGCTCGCATCTTTTCTTGCAAGGTACGATTGAGGCATTCAGCTACACCGCTCTGCTGATGAGCGTGAGGAAGTGAGAACAGGCGCCGTATGCCTCTTTCTTGCAGGTACGTTGTAAACTCGAGGCTGCGATATTCCCCAGCTCCGTCACACTGGAAGGTTTTGAGTTTTGTGTCGGACTCGCGTTCTACGAGAGGTAGCCATGTCCGAAACGCTGTGAAAGCAAGAAAACGATTAGTCATGTTACCAGTCCAGACGTATCGAGTAGAAGCTTCAGTGAACGTGATAACGTATTTCTCGCCGTTGAAACCATCCGCAGGTAAGTTTAGAATATCGCTGTAAACTTTTTCATCAATCGATAATCCTCAGCGCCAGGAAAATGAGTCGGGTACGGTTCGTGCGGTAGATTTGCTGCTGGGCAGATCAAGCAGGGTGATGGACGATTAACCGGTTTCATTTCGAGGCCGCCAGGTAAGAGAAGAGAATTCTTGTCGAGAACAGCTGCTTTGATTGTGTTGTTGAGCGTAGACTGCGACGGATGACCAAGACACTTATGCCAGGTGTCTGCAGTTGCTTTGTGTCCCTGTGTGCGCAGATAATAGTCGGCGTTAGCGAAGAAAGACAACAGCAACCGATGACCGTCAGCGTGAACATGATCTGTGACAGGCGGGATAAACCTGGTAAGGTTAGGTGGCGGAATTTTGAATTCAACGTCGATGGATTCGCCTGGTGAAAGAACTAATTCCCCGCTCTCTTGATCTGATGCTGCAGGTTTAGGCTCAACACCGACAAGTCGTCCGGAGTCGAGAACTTCCATGTCAGCAACACGCTGCTCTGCTTCTGTGAGAAGACGTTGGTCACGATCAGCAGGTGTTTCTCCCCAAGTAGTCTCGTCAGGTTCCTGTGCCCCCTAAGTGCCTTCACCCGTGGGCATATTCGTCGTATCTCCCCAACCACCAACATGAGCAAGATAATCTCGGGAGTTCTGGACGTCGTTTAAACCTTGGTTGTCGAAGGTCAGCATGACAGCGGCAGCCGTGGTTGAAGATGTGGGTACAACTCCATCACGAGGAACGGTATCATCGGTGTAATCGATGTCATCACGATGTTCCCATGGGCCAAGAGAGAGAATATTCTCGGAGTCGGCAGTGGTGCGTTCAGGTACGAAGTTAAGAACGAATACACCGTTCTGTTCAATCGCCGTGCCGAGTTTCCTGTCTCCATACTTTAAAGTAAACTTGCCCGGTTCACCAAGAAGACTAATGCCATTCCTCATGAGCTGTGCTGATGACATCAGATTGAAGCCAAGTCGAGGAACGAGGAGTACATCGTTAAGATGAAGACTGAAGTCTTCTTCAACAGAATCAAGAATGACGTTACCCATCCAGTGTGCTGTAAGACGTTGATTGTTGGCGACAGTTACAACGCACGGATTCTGAAGACGACGCTGATTGATGACGAAGCGATTTTCGGACGAACACATATGTGTTAGAGACTAAGGACGGAGTCTATGAAGATTAGGTGCCTAAATTTCTCAAAATCGTTGGTCCCTATTTCTGGACAGAATAGTTGCGCTCACAAGAAACGCCGTCGACGAAAAGTGCACAGTCAAAACTTCACTAAACTCATATATGTTGTAGCCCTACTCCGTGGCTACAATTCCCAAGTTAAAACGTATCAAGAGGTGAAGTAAATCTCGACTTATCAATTTCGGCGCACAGGGGGGTATGCTGCCATAAGAACTTAACTCAATCACAAAGTTCACACAAGTTCACACAAGAGAATTAGAGTAGCACTAAACCAGGTGGAAGGGATAAGGAGGACGAGAGGGAAGGTCCCAAGAGAGTCCCCAACCAAGGAAACCCCATGCCATACAGTTCCCTTCCCCATAGGCAACCCAACTTTGACCTTTGTCACTATCCCAACCTCCACAATCCACCTCAACCCAACTTGGCCACACTTGCCAACCTGGTTTGGTTTCTCCCAACCATTTGGCAGCAACTACAGTAGAAAAGACGAATTTCCCAACCCCCAAAAGTCTGTACCCCATATTGAGTCAACCCCACAACTTCCCATAGTCACCACAACCAAATATCAGAAGCATACGAACTCCAACGTTCGTAACTTTCTAGTTCGTGCTCCGATTGAAGCGATACTTGGTTCCTCGGAAAGCTCTTGAGCAGAGGAGTCACTTCAGATATCTGCTCAAGCCAAATAACATTCACACACACACTCAGAAAAACCAAACCGCACAAAACACAAATTCTTGCACACACTCACAACACGCATGCAACGCACGAACATATGATGGGAGGCAGACAGACGTGAATGCGAATGGTAGCATCACTCAACAAACTCCCCCTCTGGCTGCCAACCATCATCCCACATGCCATAGCTCAAGCATGCATCCTCAATTCACACTCATCCCAGCAAGCTTCATGCCCTTCCAATGCTCAGATTCAGCCAGGCGCTTGGTGAGAATGTCAGCCGCCTGCTGATGGGTCTTCACAATCTCCAGCCGCACCTCCTTGTCCAGGAGCCTCCTCACCCAGTGCCACTTAGGCCTGATGTGTTTGGTCAGCCCATGAAGACAAGCATTCTTCGCTAGCTTCACCGCCGACTCATTGTCACAGAAAATCACAGTCGGCTCCCTCTGACCAACTCCAATCTCCTCCAACAAACGCCTCAGCCACACCACCTCCTTTGCCCCATGATGCAGGGCCATGTACTCTGTCTCACACGAGGACTGCCCCACCTCATTCTGCTTCTTACTGCGCCAGCTCACTGCACCACCTCCGAACAGGCACACATAGCCTCCAATGCTG